>CM021102.1:689006576-689273783 GCA_007115665.2 Sequoiadendron giganteum | reverse complement strand
ATCTTGGTGAGTGGATGTGGTTGCATTTTGCATACACCATTTTTTATTATAAGGCCTAGAAATTCTATCTCATCATAATTGAGAAATATCTTTTTTCTTCCTAAAATAATCCCATGTTCTTTAATTTTATTGAATATAAGATTTAAATGTTTCATATGGTCTTCGAGATTTTTGCTGAATATTAAAATATCATCAATGTAGACTACACAACAATGTTTATAATTTCCGAAGATATTATCCATACGACGTTGAAATATAGCAGGGGCATTTTTTAAACCAAATGGCATGACAAGCCATTCATAATGCTTTCCTGGGATAGAGAATGCAGTTAAAGGAATACTTTCTTTAGTCATCTTAATTTGAAAGAATCCTGACTTGCAATCTACTTTGCTAAAGAATTTAGCATCTTTCAAATTACTTAGCAAAGTAGATTGCAAGTCAGGATTCTTTCAAATTAAGATGACTAAAGAAAGTATTCCTTTAACTGCATTCTCTATCCCAGGAAAGCATTATGAATGGCTTGTCATGCCATTTGGTTTAAAAAATGCCCCTGCTATATTTCAACGTCGTATGGATAATATCTTCGGAAATTATAAACATTGTTGTGTAGTCTACATTGATGATATTTTAATATTCAGCAAAAATCTCGAAGACCATATGAAACATTTAAATCTTATATTCAATAAAATTAAAGAACATGGGATTATTTTAGGAAGAAAAAAGATATTTCTCAATTATGATGAGATAGAATTTCTAGGCCTTATAATAAAAAATGGTGTATGCAAAATGCAACCACATCCACTCACCAAGATTTATCTATTCCCAAATAAATTAACCAATATAAAACAGCTGGAAAGATTTCTTGGATTAGTTAATTATGTAAGAAATTTTATTCCAAATTTTTCAAAAATAACTACTGGTCTTTCTAAACTGAAAAGTAAGGACTTCCCTTGGAAATTCACCCAAGAACATATAGATAAGGTTAAACAAATAAAGAATATTTGTAAAACCCTTCCAGACTTACATCTCCCTAAAGATGGTGATAAAATCATCCTTGAATCAGATGCCTCAGACAGTCATTGGGCAGGAGTCATTAAGACTAAAAGTCCTGATTGTTTAGATGAACATATAGTTAAATTTTGTTCAGGTACTTTTTCTAGCTCTGAAGTTAATTATTCAACTAACGAAAGAGAAACCCTTGCTATAATAAATTTTTTACGAAAGAATCTCATTTACTTCTTTCAACCTTTTATTATTAGATATGATAATATGTATTTTATCACTTTTTCTACTAATCGTCTTGGAAAGTCATTACAGATGAAAAGATTATTAGGATGGAGATCTTTCCTCTCCGTATTTCAATATGAAGCAATCCATATACCTGGTAAATCTAATTATTTTGCTGATTCTTTAACCAGGGAAATGGCAGATTCTAATCAAAGACAGATTAGATCGTTTCGAGGAAGAGGAAGAGGTACTTCTAACGTTAGACATTCATCTAACATACCTCAAGAAAGTCATGCTAGATTTAACAGATATTCGTCTGATAAAAATCCGCATACTTCTCTGGATTCACTTAGAAGTCAAGCTTCTGAACTTTCAAGCCATGAAAGCACTGATAATATCAGTATTGCAGTAATAGGCCAACTATTACCTAGTCCTGAGCAAACGGCTCCAGGTAAAGACAATCCAAATCTGTTGATGGCTGCCTCCTTGCCAAAAGGAAAAGAGAAATCTAATGTTTCTCAAGAAAGCGCTAGTCATAGCTCTTCCGGACCTAATTGGTCTATTTCCGATTTAAAAACATTTCGTCGTCCGTTATTCAAAACACGGAAGTATTTGCCTCCTGTGCAAATAAAGATTATAAATAATCTGACTCACGCATTTCAAGCGGGAGACCAATCTTTATTTAATAAGTGCATCTTCTTTTTGCAGGAACAACTCGTATCTGAGAAGAGAGTCTCTCCAGACCGGATTCCTAAAAAGGCACTCAAACTCGATGATGTTGAATCATGCAGAGTTCCAATAAATCAACTCATTCCGGTAGAATGGCTGAACTTCTCTAAAGCCTTGAATAATCCATCATTCGGATTACCTTCTACTACAAAAAGAGCTGCTGGCCTTATTCCAGGTCATGTCCTTGTTGATGTAAATTCTGATCATGATCAAGAAGAAAAGTTATGGATGTTTGAGAATGGTTTCATAAAGAATCTTCATTCTACCAGTCTCTCAGACCTCACCGGCCTTCCTCCTGTATTAGTCAATACAATCAGAAATTTGCAAGATAATAATAATTATCGCCCCCTCAGAATCGAAGTCATTTTGGCTCCTCCTGATTGGACAGAAGAAAGAGATGATGAAGGAATAAAAACTGTGTATTCCCCTTTACACATCATCAGGCTTTATTGGATAAAGCTTATCCCCTCCTTCAAGGAACCTCAACTACAGATCAATCCTCCAAAGTGGCAAGTGATAAGAGCTCACATCATGCACCACTATGAAAAGCTGATTCCAACACTAAAGCAAAAGAATCGCCCTTTAATAGTTAATGGCGACAGAATCATTATCATCAACCATAATGGATTAGATATTCACGAATCTAATCTTGTAAATGACATTGATTGTCAAAGTATGATTGGCTCTTCGGTCACTAAGACCTTGTGGTCCTACATCTCAGACTCAGTCGAATTTTTTGATGACAGTGACATCTCCATAGAAGATGAACGGCTAAGTCATAATAGCCTTGAAAAAAAGTTAAAACAGCTCGAGCTGGAAAGCGCTCAAATCAAGATTGACATAATGAATGAAGAACAGCTATCTCCAACTTCAAGTGCTATCCAGCACGACCTAGAAAATAAGATCTAAAGAGATTCTCCACTACCTAAACTAATGCGGTCATCCTTCCCGCTTTCTGAAAAGAAGTGTAATACTTTTGTTAGTGCGCTCTTTATGTCTTTGTTAGTCCTTAAAGTGGATTCCTCCAGTAGGCTTTGCTCTAAAGCTTCTCGAGTCACGAGAAAGGAATCACTTTATGTCTTGTCTGCTTTTTTAGTGCGCTTGCTTTGCATCATGAAGACTTATGTCCTAAGCCTTCGAGTCTATATAAGCATTTCATTTCGCTCATTTGGGATATCGGAGAATTCTAGCAAGAATACCAAGAGCTAAGGATTTCGAAGATAGTCGAGCAAGTGTGTCTGCATATCAGTCTGTAAGCTATATTTCATATTTCTGCAAGTGTGATAATAAAATGAGTGAGTAGTCGGTTTTCCGCCTGCTAGGCAGGCGTCCCTGACTAAGCATGTTTATTTCTATAATTTAATCTCTTGTTGTTAGTTAGATATCTTTACTTTTTGTATATTGCCATGTTACTTTGAAGTAGACGTTATAGTTTACTCAAACCTACCTATTTTGGATATTTCTTTGTTATGTGAAAGTACATTATTCGACATGATGTCTCTATTATTTAGATGTTAACATATTTGATCGCCGGTAAAGCGTTGCAATTCCTGAATAGTTTGGCAGCAGGTCCGAAGTAAGGCATAATGACTGTAAGTCTCGAAAGACGGACGAAGTAAGCCCAGATTGGAAGAAGCATGTAAAGTCTTAAAACTGGGGCAGGTGTTTTAGTGTCTGAATAATTTACAAAGTAGTTCGAATATCGATTCAGTAACATACAGAAAAATAGCCCAAAGTTTGTTTCAGTAGATGATAGCTGTCGTATCTAGTAGTAAGAGTTCAGGGGCAATAGCGGGAACTTTAGATATCTCTTTAGCAATAACAGATTAAATGGGTGAAATACTTAGGGCTTAGTATGAGTGGACGCTTAACTAGCAATAGGAATCGATCTTTTACTCTCTCTTTGGTTTATGCCTTGTATGACACCTGAAATATTCAATATTTATAATACAGATTGTTACTGTTTAAAACATTGTGATTATCACATCTTTTATTATACTGTCAAGTCTTTAGAAGCAGAAGAGTCTAATAACTCTGCTTTCATTCTCTCTGCAAGAAAGGATCTTACCTTGTGGAAACAAAGGAGAATTTTTTTTTTAAATCTAAGAATAAATCGATTGCCGAGTCGGCCTGAATAATATGCTTACTACTCTTATTGATTCTCAATTAAGAGATAAAAGTGCTGAATTCTATACTAAACTAGAGTCACTAGTTTCTGAATTAAATAGAATACAACAATTAGCAACTGAAGCTATTGTAATAATTCAAGAAGGAATTAATAGAAGACAATTCCCTTCTATCCATACTGGAATAAACTGTTTACCTGCTAGTCGCATAGATTTATTAGAAGTAGAAGAAAGCTTATTTAAAGCTGCTATTTATATTCAACAAATTGATTGCGTCTTAGATCCTCAGTCAGGATATAATAACGATCACGTAGCTAGGAGTCTACTATTAGTAGAACCCCGTAACCTTTGATATTAGTCTTTGCCTTTGGTGAAGTAAGGATAATCTCAGCCTGAAGCCTGTCAAAAGGTAGATAATATCTGTTTACCTTGTTTTTCCGCCTTGTGGAAGTAAGCCCAGATTGGAAGAAGCATGTAAAGTCTTAAAACTGGGGCAGGTGTTTTAGTGTATGAATAATTTACGAAGTAGTTCGAATATCGATTCAGTAACATACAGAAAAATAGCCCAGAGTTTGTTTCAGTAGATGATAGTTGTCGTATCTAGTAGTAAGAGTTCAGGGGCAATAGCGGGAACTTTAGATATCTCTTTAGCAATAACAGATTAAATGGGTGAAATACTTAGGGCTTAGTATGAGTGGACGCTTAACTAGCAATAGGAATCGATCTTTTACTCTCTCTTTGGTTTATGCCTTGTATGACACCTGAAATATTCAATATTTATAATACAAATTGTTATTGTTTAAAACATTGTGATTATCACATCTTTTATTATACTGCCAAGTCTTTAGAAGCAGAAGAGTCTAATAACTTTGCTTTCATTCTCTCTGCAAGAAAGGATCTTACCTTGTGGAAACAAAGGAGAAATTTAGTTTTAAATCTAAGAATAAATCGATTGCTGAGTCGACCTGAATAATATGCTTACTACTCTTATTGATTCTCAATTAAGAGATAAAAGTGCTGAATTCTATACTAAACTAGAGTCACTAGTTTCTGAATTAAATAGAATACAACAATTAGCAACTGAAGCTATTGTAATAATTCAAGAAGGAATTAATAGAAGACAATTCCCTTCTATCCATACTGGAATAAACTGTTTATCTGCTAGTCGCATAGATTTATTAGAAGTAGAAGAAAGCTTATTTAAAGCTGCTATTTATATTCAACAAATTGATTGCGTCTTAGATCCTCAGTCAGGATATAATAACAATCACGTAGCTAGGAGTCTACTATTAGTAGAACCCCGTAACCTTTGATATTAGTCTTTGCCTTTGGTGAAGTAAGGATAATCTCAGCCTGAAGCCTGTCAAAAGGTAGATAATATCTGTTTACCCTGTTTTTCCGCCTTGTGGTAAATTTGGTATCAGAGCCTAGTTATTATGTTCAATCATTCAATTGAATTAACAAGTTTAAATTTAAAATATTTAAAAATTTTAGTTATCTGCCTACTAATCGTAGGAGCCTTTATCATTTGGATTAACTTTAAATGATATTAGGAAAAGAAGAATTAATTCTAATTCTTTTAACAATTTTAAACTTTATTATAATAGTAAAAGCTTTATTCATCTTTTACTTCGGGTGTTCATATCTATTTAGATATTTTAATCAATAGATGTTTCCCGGTTCTAAAAGACTCGTACAACTTCTAAGTCCAAGTACAGAGTTAAGTAACGAACAAATCCAGTATAGTCAACAATACTGTCAGTTCTATTCAGAACTTGGTCCTTGTAGTCATACGAATCATATTCAACCAGGAATACAAATAACAAGCGATATTCTCGCTTCTTTATTAAATAACTCTAATTGTTATTTAACTAGTCTTTATACTAGACTAGAAACATTTGAAACAAAGGTTTTGGAAAAACTTGAAATAAGAAAAGTTTCTGTTAGTATAAAAGAAATTCAGAATCTATCTGAAGAAATAAAAGAATTTAGAGAATTTCACTCTAAATCTTTAGATCATATCTTAGGTTTTAAATCTAAAGATAATTCAGCCTTTATTATTACAGTCGAAAAATAAACATATAACACTAATAATGATCCTTCAAACAAAACATAACAAAAATATACAGAACAACTCAAAATCAACTATAAAAAATATGTAACGAATGTCTTTATTATAAAAAAATCTTTTACAAAGTCTCCAATCTATAACCCTCCAAAACTAAGCCAACATGTATTTATATATTATATCTACTAAAGACACTTCCCATAAATTCTCAACAATCTCAGTAATACCCCCTAATTCCATGGTGAATCCATTTTGACATCATGATTTGAATAGTTTTATTTGAACTCTTGCATGTGTAATTAATAAAAACCAAAAAGTGTCCCCAAAATTCTCAACAAACTCAGTATTATTCATTGGTGAACATTTGACATCATCATTTGAACAGTTTTGTTTGAACTGTTGCATGTGTAAAAAATAAAAACCAAAAAGTCGATTCTGTTTTGAGTTTAAAGGTTAAGAAGTAGCCTGGTACAATACAGTGAAAATGAATAGAATTATATATGAGATTTCAACAGTCAAAGAGTGGCAAAAATTTTAAGTTGGTGTAAAGGTGTTTGACAACCACTATGGATTTTAGTTAGAACTGACCTAAATAACAGTAAGCCAAGCTGAAAGTCTCTTTGCTTTTCTCTGGAATTAATTTATTTGATATTTCTAGCGTTGGGGATCTATTCAATCAACATATTTAATGTAAGTCCAATCTTTGGATTGTGCGAAGGTTTCTTGCTGCTACAGTGAATGCCGATGGTTTAAAGGATCTTCAAGTCAAAATTGACCGCTTGTATAGCGACATTCAATTCTTGACTCTAATTGACATTGGGGAAAGAGTGCCAAAGTTTCGTTCACTGTCACAAAAATTCTATGCATACCAATCAATAGGTAGGATATTTTTCAACTTTAATGATCTTTTCCTCTATGTTTTGCCACAAACTTTGATTGATTTTTTCCTTAAACTTTGCAGTTGGAATCGAGACCAGACTGGAAAGTGTAATTCAGCTTCTTGATTTGAATGCACAAGATGCACAACCAATTGTTGTGGTTGCCCATGGTTTTGGAGGGATCAGTAAAATGACTCTTGCTAATGCTGTTTATGCACAGATCGACTTCCAATCTTATAAGCATTGCAGAATTCATGTTGATCAAGATTGTACCAAAAATGATCTCAAAGGCCTCCAAGAACAGATTTTGAAAGGACTGTTCAAAGAGAATTTACAATTGAAAAATTGTGACGAAGGTCGGGGAAGGTTGTGGTCATTTATAAAAAAGAATCCTAATCAACCTTTATTTCTGTACATTGACAATGGTCTGAGAAGTACAGATCTCGAGCAACTTCTACCTGAAGGCTTGGGCAATTGCCCTCCACCAAAGAGCAGAATACTTGTCACTACTCGAAATCTCCAGAAGACAAACACATTTGTTGGCAGGGATATTTTGGTATTAGCTGGTTCACAATTGGCTATAAATATTGGAAATACAAAAAATATAATAGTAGAGGTGCTTAAAGAAGGAAAGAAGGTCAAACAGAGAGATACAAGCGACTGTATGGTTGATTTTGTATACAACAGATTGTTAGAATCTGTTCAAGAGGCCTTTCTAGATATCACATCCTACTTTTATGGTTGGCCTAGTGAGTTTGTCACCAGCGTAGTTGGAGAGGAGGAATTCAGAGCTCTAGAAGTTGCGTCATTCGTCAAGACATCTGAAGATGGTTGGCCGATTGTTCATGACATAGTTCTAGCAAGAGGGAAAAAGTTGTCAGAGCAAAACAGAATCACAGGCCCTGAGACTTTATTGGAATGTTTGAAAGATGAAGAGGTATGGCCTATTTACTATGCTTGTCATAAATATTATGAAAATATATTCAGTCATTCACAATCATATTGATGTTTAAAGTTTATTTTTGTGCAGAAACTCAAAAATTTAAAAGGCATTTTTCTTGATGAATATAAATACTATGAGCAGCCTCCAATCTTAATTAATCGTCATCATCTTAATTGTATGAGCAATTCATTAAGAGTGCTACTTTATGGAGGATCGCAAATAACATTCAAGGAGAAATGTCATAAACCATTTGAACAACTCAGAATACAAGGATACCGAGTAACATTTCTTATTTACCAATGGAGTTTGAGAAACTTGACCGTCTTGCTTGCTACAGTGGCCCATTGACACAAGGGATCAGTTTGTATGAGGTAAGATCTTCAGATCATATTTATCATTTCAATTAGCTTTCATTAGAGTATATAATAACACTTAACCTTTTTCATAATTACTGTGCAAATATGTAGTTTCCTCCAAGCCTGCGCGATATGCACATTGAGGATTCTTCTGCAAAACAGAGTTGCACATTCTAAAATTCCTCCCAAAGTCACTCCAACTTCTTTGCTTGTAGGACTAAAGCTTAGATAGTTTCTAAAATATGCAAAGGTTACCAGATGGAATGGAAAAGCTAACAAAGTTAGAGAATTTGAGTTTAATGACTTGCCATCAGTTTAGAGAACTTCCCAAATTGAGACATCTCAGCAATCTCAGCAATCTAAAAGAGTGACACTAATTGATTGTAATGAATTGAAAGAGTTACCTCCAGACTTTGGGCAACTTAGCAATTTGACAGCTTTGCGAATATGCAACTGCTCTGGATTAAGTGCATTACCTTAAAATTTTGGACAGCTCAAAAATTTAGAAGAGTTAAATTTGAGCTACTGTTCTGGGTTAGAAAAGTTACCTTCAGACTTTGGGCAACTTAGAAATTTAAAAGAGTTAAGATTTGAGATACAGTTCTGGGTTAGAAGAATGCGTTTAAGCTTTCGGGATCTCACAGAGATGAAGAAGACGGTTTTGAAAGGCTGTTCCTTGAAAGTAAAAGAATTGTTGCCCGATAATATTAAAGGAAATAATTGTGTTGTATCGGGCAATGAAGAAGACTCAGAAGAATTTGACAATGAAAGAAAAAACCTGACGACGAAAATTCAGGAGCATGCGATTAAATAATTCACCCCTCAATTGTTAGTTTGGGAGGGTTTTCTATTCTTTATAAAATTTGTAATATAAGGTTTGTTATTTTCTGCTGGTTTTCCACTTTATTCTAGTCAAATATTACTTTCTATTGTATTTCATTTATTCTGAAATTTTTTATAAATAAAATATATTGGTCTTTATTGGTTTTTAAAATTTAATATATAAGAAAGACATTTTGATAGTTTTTATAAGTTCTTTAATAATTTTAATCTATGTTATAATTAAATAAATAAAATAATTCTTTAAATAAAACAAAAATCAAAGTATTTTTAAATTTTTAAATATTTTTAAAGTAAAATAAAATAATTAGTGAATGATATTTCTCAACATTTTTTAAATAGATGTATTTAAAAAGATTTATATGTTTACATAGTTATATTGATTTAATTGATATTAAATTGAATATGATAATTCATTTTAATATTTAATTTATAAGAGATATATTAGAGATCCTCTATCTTAATTTCGAGAGCTCAAAAACATTTTCCATCAAACGTTTTGACCTTCAATTGAGATGAGCTAGCTATGATCTCTACAACCCAAAATATGGAATTGCAAGAAAACATATCACACTTCCATTATAGTAATAAACTCAATCACACAATTTCAAGAAAGGTATCCCTTTCTCTAATCAAACCAACCATTGATCTAATACCAATCCTAGAAAATAGGATATAAATAAACAATGAAAGTTCATTAATTATGAAACTCAAATGAACTACATCAAATCACTCGTCCCTCTAAATTCCAGTAGCACTTTATAACTACTATAGCCTACAAAACAACCATTTGCAATCTCATAGGAGTTATGGTATCTTCCTTTGTCTAATATGCCCACAACTATTTTTCATATGTTACTTACATGTCGTAGTGTCATAACCAAGAATATTTGACTACCCAATCTTGGGCATCCATTTTTTCATTATTCTCTTATGCATTAGATGTTTCATGACAAGCGTCTAACTTCATCATAAGCTTGGTGAAGATTCCAATGTAATGTTCGTCTTACATGCTCTTACACATCATAATAATATGACATATAACTCCCATGAAGACCAATCAAGATGTCTTAACACACCTTTCAAGAGACAAACACAGTAAATCATTCTAAGACAAAAAAGAAAAGAAAAGGGATGCCTAAATCCTTGTGTTATGACAAAAACCACTAAAAGATGAAGTCCTACCAATGGAATGCCAAGTTTCACAAGGGGAGACATAAGACACTAAAGATGAAATAGAAATACCTACAAAAGATTAAGGATGAACTTCAAGATTGCAAGGTTGATACAACTTACCCCAACATAGAGAAACCATGGAGCTTGGGTACCATATTGGTTTTTCAAAATACAAATCACATCTACACCCTCCCTTTATCATTGTATTACTTTATTTGGAGAGTCTTGGGAAGGATTTCTTCATTATTAACACAATGATATGCACCATGAACTAGTTGATAAAGTCATACTAGGATGAGGTTTTGCATAAGGTATGCATCCAAACTCTCATTGGGTTATGTATCTCTTTGTTGTTTGTGTCATGTACCAATTAATCTCCATGTATAAATTTATATTGTGATGGAAGAATAGGTGAAGGAAGAAGAAAACTAGGTAGGCAACTCTAGTGACTAGTGAAGTTTCATAACTACACATTAATTTGTTCTTCAAGATACTTGGAGAAGTCAACATTCATAGAGTCGCTCTTTGGATTTATCTTTAGACTACATTTTATGGATAATTTATATGGATATACTCTTTGATCATCCTCAAACAAAAATGAAAGCTAACATACTATACAAGTTAGTTATGTCATTCTTGAATGACATTTGGGGAATAGGAAATTAGATGGGCTGCTATAAAGGATGGATATATGTATCTTATTTAGGAAATCCATTTTATTAAAGACATCAATACCTTAGAAAGCATTTAAATCCTCAAGGTTAAGGTGCAAATGGATAAATTGAACATGCAACATCTTCCAAATTTTCTTAGTATTATTATGACACTTCCATTTGTTATCCTTGCTTTTTCTCTTAAGAGGTATATACTCTTGGGGTTGTAGGCTTCTACATATGGAAGGATTAGTTCTAAGCAGTGATAAAAAATGGGGAATATATATCTGACCAAGGAAGTGGTCCAAAGCCTAAGGGTGTATGTTAGGTAAGGTTTCTCTTATTATTTCTCATATATGTCTATTGTTTTGCCAATGGCTTCCTCCCTAATGATGATGGTAGTTTTTGTGAGCTTGGGATCATAGATGAAGCCTAATTCATCTTGAATAAAATATCTCTTAATTGAATTAAAGAAATGTTTAGGTTTACTATAATTTTTGAAGGTTTGTGCTTTTGTAGGATAAAAATTATGTGGAAAAAATAGAGATAACTAAACTTTTATGCTACTACTTTTCCCTTTTCTTGCATTGATGGTGATTTCCTTCATAAGGCTCTTCCTCTTCCACTTCTCATTTTGTTTAGATCTCTTTTGAATTTTTGGAATTATAATCATTCCTTTCAGCCTCTACATTCTTTATATGAGATGGTAGTTATGGGAGGGCACACCAATTGTTTGAAAAATTGTATGATCGGAATGTGATTTCATGGACTACAATTATTGCGAGATACGCCTTGCATGGCTATGGCAATGAACTCCCTCAAACATTTTGAACTAATGAAGCATTTGGGAACCAAACCTAACCATGTAAGCTTTGTTTGTATTTTATACGCATGCAACCATATAGGTCTAGTAGATGACGGTTGCAAATATTTCAATCACTTTATACCCAAAATGGATCATTATACAATGCATGGTTGACCTTCTTGGCCACGTTGGCTATCTTGAGGAAGCCATGAACTTCATAATCAAATTTCCAATAAAACCTGATGATGTTTACATGGGTTTGTTTATGGCATGTAGATCTAGTAAGAATATATGACTAGAAGAATTTGTGGCGACATTTGTTTTTGAGTTGGACCTTAAAAGTGCTTCGTCATTTATTCTCTCATAATTTGTCCAGACATGGAACAACTATTAGAGTTGTCAAGAAAAAAGTCCACACTCATGCTTGCCATGTTTATTATGAACTATAATACTATATGTGATATCAAGACAAATGGATATCTAGGTTATGTGCAACAACAACAACCAATAAGCCAACTGCCATATTTCATGGTTGCAATGCCATGCTCTGGGAGACCATTAATATCGACCTTCACGCATCTATGCATCTAATGATAGCACCTTCTATTGAGTTATATTACTTGACCATCATGATAAACCTCATTGCACCAAGTGCCACTTAAGAAATGTTGCATACATCGGCCCTGCTTGCTGCAAACCCCTCATTGTATTCATAAGGGTTGTATTGTAGCCCCCATCAAAGACTATGTCCTAGCCCCATGATATAACAAGTCAATAAGTCCTCTTTAGTAAGGTCAAATAAAATTGTTTTCTCACAAAATACAATGGCTTCATATGTGTTTTAGTTTTAGTTTTAGATTTTGGTTTCCATTACAAGGTTTGGCTTTTAGATTTGAATTGTGGGTTTAAAGTTTTTACAATGACTTTCCAACCAATAATATTATTTATTTTATCTCCACCATTATAGTTCTCAAACAAAACATACAAATCAAACTCACAAACTTAAAGTGGCTTTTATGGTTAGTTTTCATATATGTTTGCTTTACTCATATTCAATCAAGGTTAGACAAAATTCTTGCATTATAATCCACAAGCATTCACTACAACTAAATCCTTATTATTTTAAGTTATTTCCAATGAATCTTTGACAAAGCCCTTGTTTAAAGTTTCAAAAACATAAATAAAAAATAAGCAATTCAAGATAGTTCAATTATTGTATAGTAGTCCAAAATATAACAAAAATATAAGATAAACCATAAAATCAATCCCCATCCACATCTATGTAAACACATTGTATGAGTTCTCCTTATCACATGACCAAGGTTATATGCATTGCATGATAACATGTGTTCCTACCTAATTAACAATACTTATTTAAATATTGCCTCAAGACACCTTTAAAAATTAAAAATCATCAAGATAATGACCTTCCCTAAATGATTAATATATTTATTTCCTCATGAAGGTCATTACAATAACACATTCCCTATGTGAAATGTAGCACATGTTACACCAAACCATATAGTTGCCATGCATGTGGGATTGATCACCAACATCATTACCATTTTAAAGCAATCCTATGGATTTTGTGTTCAAAGGCAAAGGTTCATCTTGTTTGTATTTCATGGATGATAAACATGCAAGATTAGACAACCCATGTTCTCATCAATGGTAGTTGCAAGACTATGAGTATGTTCAAGAATTGCATGTCAATTGTCTATTGGGTCATTTCTAATGGTTGACTTACGAGTACATGTTCCTAATAACTACCATGGTGTAACGTAGCTTGGAAGAATTGGGAGACCGAGGGCATGAATTGATGCCTCTAGTAGAATTCACCCACCCACTTTGATGTATTGAGTCAATTCAATCCCACAAGATGTAAAAATAAAAAATATATCTATTGACATTGTTATATTGGTCCCAAATGATGAATTTTACAAAAAAGCATTATTGTTGGCTAGGTTAGACACTCTAGAGTTTGAGTGAAACTAATATAGGATACTGTAGAAGGACCCAACATCCACCTCTATGTGCAAATAAGACATTTGTAGGTGTCATGGATTGAGAGATTAGGCAAGCAAAAGTCTGACAAGTTTTTGATTTGTGTGCTTTTAATAGATCGTCTTAGTGCAATGTAGCCTAGAAGGATTTTGTGACTCAAGGAACCAATCAAGGCCTCTAGTAGCATTCACCCACCCACCCAACATATTGGTTTAGTCCCATGATGTGCAAAAAAAAAATGCATATTCACACTTTTACACTCCTCTCAAATGATGCACTTTCAGAGAATGCATTCACTATTGGCATCGTCATAGTTTAGCAACTTTTTACTCTCAAGGCTCTTAAAAGGCTACCCTCAAATAATGTAGTATACAAGGATTGAGAGATCAAGGGAATGAATCAAGGACTTCCCTAGCACTCGTCCACCCACCTAGACATGTTGACATTGTTGCTTTGGCCCCACGACACATAGAATGCAAAATGTTTGTTTACACACATACAATAATCTCAAATAATGTTTTTTGCAAGAATGCATTCATTCTCAACATGGTCAAACAATATCAAGTTGACTAAAATTGAGAAAGTTATTATGGAAAAAACTCATATCCACTTGTAAGTCAAGACAAAACATTTGTAACTACAAGAACTACTCCATCATAGATTCACAATTTTTTTCTCTCAAGGCTCTTGAGAGACTACCTCAAAATAATGTAGTCTACAAGGATTGAGAGATAAAGTAAATGAACTAGGGCCTTCCCTAACACTCCCTCACTCAACCCAATGTGGACATAGTCGATTTGACCCCATGACCCACGAAACACAAAATATGCTTGTTGCAACATTTACACTCCAATAAAATGATGTTTTTCCCAAAAATGCATTCATTCTTAGCATGATCAAACAATGTCAATTTGATTGAAATCAAGAGAGGATATTATGGAGGGACTCCATATCCACCTTGTAACATGCCCCTTGCTCATCTCAGTAATTTCTCCTATGTTTTACCACAAGTGAATTTAAACTAAATGCCAAACACAGCGATTTTTTTTCATTTCAAAAAAAAATAATATGCACATATGATATCAATAAATTATCTTTCTCATTATATTCAACAAAATGTACATTATTTCCAAATAAATGATTTCATAATCTAGATACAAAATATATTTACCGTCTTTTAAAGAAATAGATACAAGATACATACATAACTCATTTGAGCTTCATTGGTACTAGAAATACAAATGATCCATGAACTTCCCTTTCAAATCTTGGCTCATCGACTGAGAGGAGAAGCATCACTGCGGTCCCTTACACATCTACCACATATGGTAAGATGGCCCTACCCTTCAACGAAGAGCTTTGGTTTGGAAACCTCAAAATGCTAGCCAATCTTGAGTTGGTGTTATGTCCTACATAACTAGAACTTTACGATACAACTTATCTATATTCTATGTGTATGACAATCTCAAACTAACATTCTCTAAGGTAACACAATGAACTAATAGTGTAACCAGTGGCGAATTACACCACGTTGGCCAAAGTATTCAGCACCCAGTACTTTGAGTGGATGCCACACGTTCATCTACCATTCTAGCTCGATTTGTTAAGACCATTCATATTCTATTCATAGGCAATTCCCTCCTTTGGATAATCTTTAACCCCAAGAACAACCTATATACACTAAGTTCACTATGACTCTTCTAATAGGTTTAACATGTGTTTCCATAACCTACCAATTAAAATCTAGCTTTAGCTATATAGACTCCACTCTATTGAAGTATTTAATAATATATATAATTACACCCACTCCTTAATATGGAGTATTCACAAACACACGAGTGATAGAGAATCCAAACTATAACCAACAAGTGACTTCAATTTCACAAAGGTTGAAAACAATCTTTGCCTAAAAACATAATACGTTTTCCAAACACAAAAACAAGAAATTCACATAATCATTCTAAATTCAATTAATCATAAGAGCAAGAGACCACATGCTTGTAAGTATTAAGATCCAATTTGATCTAGTTGGTTTCCAATCCTAGCTTTCCCAAATCAACTTACAGCTTGGCAACAATTCACTTCCACTCTTTCCCAAATACTCTCACAAAATCTCTCAATAAAACTCTTGTAAAACCACTCACAAAACTTAGAAAACAAAGTATCTTATAGAAAATAATAGCATAATGCAAATATGCGTCCCTTTGAGGTAAAGGATGTCTCTATTTATACACAAAAATCAGCATCTACAAGCTAGAAACAAGGTAAATGAATCAACACTTCTCAACTCATTTGATTCGACTCATCATAGAAAATAAAAGGTGGCAAATTTTAAACTTAAGACTCAGTAAAATATCACATAGGTCGCTTCATTCATGGACATCAAGAACACTACTTAGAATTGCAAGGTAAATAATCAAATAGGTCGACTCCATTCATGCCAACTTCTACTTGACTTATTCTTTAATTCAATTTGGTTTCCATCATTGGACAAAGCTAATAAAACAGACTTCTAAAGCAATGCAATTATTCATAATTTGGAACCACATAAACTTCTTACGTGTTGTTTGGTGTTTATAGATAAAAGACCAAGTCAAAGATTTTAAATGTGTTTCAAATTGCCTTTAGTACTCTTGACTATGTCTTATATCTTTTCCCACTCGCCTTTTAATATGTTGTGTTCTATTTGAAATGCATGGTAATTCATGTTTAAATGCTTACAACATTGCCTTTAGTGCGCGCTAGTTATTGTTGTGTTTAACACTATATAAGATGTGTGTTATACACTATATTTTGTATAGTATGTGCTTTGGCATTTAAAACATCAACGCTTAATATATATTCATCACTTATCAAACATTATAATTTATCGACAATAATATATATATATATATATGTGTGTGTGTATGATATATATATATATATTCTATTATATATATATAAATAAATAACTTAACATATATATATATATATATATATATATATATATATATATCAACTCATATGATTATAAATATACGTCATTCAATATTTTAATGCATAAACTTATATCCATTTACTATCCAGATTAATATTGCACATGTATATATATATATACATACATACATATGTATATTTATATATATATTAATATACTTGTATGGGCATTTCCTTCACGTCAATACATACACATATATCAGTATATATATTCACATATACATATATATTCATCATATACATGTATATAACATTATCTTCAAACATACATTATAGCAATAATATCGACTGACATATATACACTATATATATATGTTGCTTTGTCCATTCGATGTTCCCATGCATATGGGTAATTCATCCATAAGCATGCATAGATATCTCTATCTACGTACACTTATGTATGTCTTTACTCATGTGTATGAGTTCACCGTAGACATGCGTATATGTATGTATATATATATATATATATATATATCTCATCGATTGTACTCTTAAAGAAGTACTCATAAACACAAAGAAACTCAAACACTTAATTCAAGCATGATCTCACAATCAAACAAAACCTCTCCTAAACAACCAAACCAAGGTATCTTACCTTTTTCTCACATCTATTGACTTGACTTGACCAATCTAAAAATGAGTGTGTGAAAGCTCAATTAGACTCATTAGGGTTACCAAACCAAAATTCTTCTTCTGAGTGATACTTCCCCTCCCTTCCAGAGACGTGAACCTGTACCTACAACCAAATTGGCACATTTACAAAGGTAGTCAATTGATCACAAAACAATCATTTGCAGTATATATTCTATAGTTAGAATTAAGACACATATAACATTAATTTGAATCAACCATTTATTAATTATATTTCCAATGATTCTTACAAACAAAGTACAATCACATTCATTTCCATCAAAGTTACAAACACACACACATATGCAAGTATTTCATCTAGCTAGGTAAAAGTAACTAGGTAAATACACAACGAGGCGTAACACACCTATAGGTTCAAATGGAAGAATCGTAGCTACCACAAACTCTGAGAACTACTCCCTCATAGTTTGGAAATTTTAAGCTCTCTGGGATTTTAAGAAATTGCACCAAAATAATGTAGCATGAAAGGATTGGGAGATCAATCAAACAAATAAGAACCTTCCCTATCATTAACTCACCTAGCTCGACATGTTGGCATAGTCAGTTTGACCCTATGACACACGAAAGAAAAATATGTATATTGGAATGTTTACACTACTCTGAAATGAATTTTATGCAAGAATGCATTCATTCTTGGCATGGTCAAATGATGTCGATTTGACCAAAACAAAGAGGTTAATGTGGAGGGACCCCTTATCTACCTATAACTCTAGAGAGAAATTTTGTAGCTGCCACGAACTCTAAGAACTACTCAATCATAGTTTGCTAGTATTTTGCTATTAATAATCTTATGAGAATACCACAAAATAATATAATATAGAAGGATCAAAAAATAAATGGAACAAATTGCATCCTCCTGTGACATACACCCACACACCTCAACATGTTGGCATAGTTGGTTCAACCCCATCATGCACAAAACACAAAATATGCTTGTTAGCATGTTACACTTTTTTGAAATGGCATCTTTCACAAAAATGCATTTGTCTTTCACATGGTCAAACAATATCCAATTCACCAAAATTGAGAGATTATTGTGGTTGATATAGGTGATTTATGATAGTAAAAATACATTTTTAAGACTATTACGATAGTCACAAGGTTGTTTTGAGAGCCAACAATCTATTTTACATCATCACAGCCTTCAAAACTTGTGCACTAATAGTTACAACCATCCAAAATTAGTAAAATGGCTATCCTATGATAGTCTAGGCATGACAATTTGACAATGTGCATGATTTTTACATGTTACCAGGTCCCTGCCTCCACTAGGTAACATTTTTGTTATTTGATATGTTCTTAGATGTCTTAGTCCTACAAAATATCTTCACATGATACATGAAAAGGAAGCCTCCAATAAGAGTAATCCTCTAGCCTTCCAAAATAGTGTATACATTATTAATCATAACCTATGACTGGCCTCATGGTTTTGATAGCTCGATTTGTATTTGAGCGAGATAATCATGTATTCATTTAGGGATTCTATCTCAAAAAATTTAATAATATCCTAGCTTTATCCTCATACTCATGACAAGGACCAAAGACTTTTGGTGAAGGTATTGGAAATAATTTCATAGTTGTCCTAATTTTCCTTGAAAGATCTTATTTTCCATGTATGGGATCTCCCTCTAACTCCTATCTATCTCTTTAAATTGTTCCAAATGATTTAAAAATGAAGATTTGACCATACTCAATAAAGAAGAGAGGGGGGAGATAAAAAGGTGGAGGTAAAGAGAGATAGGTAGAGAAGTAGAGATAGGAGGGTGAGAGAGAAAGTTAAATATATATATGGTGAGCGAAAGGGAGAGATATAAAGAAATAGAGAGGGGCATGTAGGAAAAGAGTGAGATAGAGAGTAGAGATAAACAAATAGAGATGTAGAAAGAGAGAGATAGAGGGAGAGTGAAAGAGGGAGATAAGGAAATATGGGAAGAGAAAGTTAGAGTGGTAGAGATAGAGAGTGATGGAGAGCGGGAGAAACATACGTAGAAAGAGGTCTAGAGAGGGAGAGAGAGAGAGAGAGAGGAAAGGAGAGAGCACAATATATAGAGGGACAAGGGAGATGGAGAGAGGAGAGGGATAGGGAGATAGAGCTATTGGAATATATGGGTAGAAAGAGATAAAGACAAGAGAGAGGGAAAAGATAGAGAGGGAATGAGCAAGGGTGAGAGGGGGAGAGATAGAGGTATTTAGGAAGAGAGATGGGTAGAGAGGGAGAGAGAGGGAGAGATAACTCAATATAGATAGAGGGATAAGAGGGAGAGAGGGAGAGATAACTCAATATAGAGAGAGGAATAGGGACAAGGAGAGGGAGATAGAAATAGAGATGGGTAGAGGTTAATATAGAGAAGTAAAGAGAGACAAATAGAGATCTAGAGGAAGGGAGAGAAAGAGGGAGAGATAGGGAAACATGGGGAGAGAGGTAGAGAGGGTGGAGATAGACGAAGGGAATGAGAGGGGGAGAGATAACTAGAGAGATAGGTTTGAAGAGAGATAGAGAGAGGGGGAGAGATAGGTTTGAAGAGAGAGGGGGAGAGGGAGAGATAGCTCAATATATAGGGAGGGATAGGGATAGGGAGAGATATAAATATTTAGAGAGGGATATGGAAGGAGAGGTGAGATAGAAGTAGAGATAAAAATATAGAGATTGATGGGGGAATAAAGAGAGGGAGAAGTGGTTTTTATTTTAAATTATCTCCAAGGCATTAGGCATATATTCAACAAGGTCTCTTAGTTGTAGCTAGCAATTTTCTCGTGTCAAATTTTTTAGCACGAATGTAATGTCAAGTTAGATGAATGTAAAAACATTTTAAAAACTTTGCAAGTATTTTAATGATCTCTCCCATTTTATGTACAAATAAATACATTTATGTTATGGATTACTAAATATGCTCTCTAGAAAAATTTCATGGTCATTGTTGTATGCAATTACATAGCCCCATGCTCCTTGATTCTAGTTTGTTTTCTTCTTTATGAATTGTGACTCTCTTGCCCAAGGAATGGGAATCATTCTTGAACCATACATCAATCTCACACCATCAAATAAAAAAATCAATAGTCTAAGAGTAGTTTTATGTGTTCATGACCTCGTAATATAACTAGGGATTTATCTTAAAGAGAGTTGTTAAATGAATTTATCTCATGTGGGTTATGCTTGCACACCTATCATATAAGGGTTTTAAGATAGTTGTACTTAGTTCAATGACAAGCTTTCGGGCCAAGTCAATAGATTGGGTTATTGTTTGGTTTGGTTGTTAACGTTATGTGATTTCAATACCTATTAAGGAATATATCTAGGAACACCCCCTCAAATCTAATCTGAGTTAAAAGAGGAGATGAAACCCACTCTTGTAGAGCTGGCCTTCAACCTTGCACACTCTATTGATGAACTAATTTCATTTACATGACAACTACCCTTACCTTATGAGGGAGATTTCCTTCAAAGTGGAGTAATGATTTTAGAAAGCAACAAAATGGTGTCATTCTTGGGTCCTAAGAAATTGGAGATATTCTCAAAGTCACCAGTAACATTGTTTACGATTAGATTTGTGATTGAATAAGTTTGGAATCTCATCAACTTACGCTAGGGTAATGGCATTGTTGCCAAAAATAAAAATTGTAAATTTATTTTGAGAACATTAGTAACTTGAAGAGGTACATTTTGCATTTTTTTGTGTGTTGAGTATGTCAACTTACACCAACAAAATCACACCAAGGATGAAAAGGGTTTCTGAGTTGACAAGAAATTGAAGACATTGTTGGTAGCTGCAACCCAAAATCAAATTGTGTCTTTAAAGTTTGTGTACTTCAAGGATTTCCTCACTTTTGTGAGGTGGTGACTCTATTGTCAAAGAACAATATTTTTTTGCTATTGTTGGTCATTTTTCATGAACACAAATCATGGTGGATGCAACTAAATATAAAGTACCCCATTTTAATCCAATTCAAAATATCATTTATTTCTTGTTAAATAAAAATAAAATTGTTCAATTCTCTTCTCTACCATGCATAAATAATATGTAACCATCCATGGATGGTTGAAATGGGCTCATTTACCCTAAGGGTACCTCATCAAATGCATCATATAAATCAAACCCTAAATGTTATGATAGATCAAACATCCAAGAGTACTATGAGGATGAACCTCCATGTTGTTCACATAACTAACAAAAAACAAAAATTCACATTCAGGCATACAAGCATGCATACTTGCAAACAAGTTGAGGATAGAAGACTTTATGAATCTTGAAAAGAATTGTGAAAAAATAGGTAAGTCCCTACAATATAAAAGGTTCCCTACTAATACAAAAAATACATCTTTCCATCATTTATTGTCTCGCTTGATCTTATTTACAAGAAGCTTGACTTTTATTGGGTCAATTATGAAAGGAAAACAATGAAATCTTCAATATAAAAATTAATGCCTAGGTTTTATGAGTATGATCATCTAGAGGGGGTTGCACATGTTGAGGTTTTTTTAAAGTTCATGGAAAAATATTGGTTTGAAGATGAAACCATGTGGATGGTATTTTTTGTTAGGTCATTACAAGGAAATGTAATGGATTGTATCAAAGTTTTTTTGAGCATTTTTTTTCTTCATGGAATCATCTTATGGTTGCATTCAAACAGGAGTTCGCTTTGCATCTAGAACTTGTTGCTCTTGTTGAAGAATTAGAAAACATCTACTAGTAATGGGGAGAATTTAACATGGAATTCAATCGCATGTTTCTCTTTCTTAGATTCCAAATAAATTCTAACCTAGTGCACCTACCTATATTGATATGCTTCTTGGATCGTATGATGTTTCTCTAGGTTCTAGTTCAATGACTTGCAAAGTTTTTTTTTATTAACATGTAACAAGCATATAAGTATTTTGATTACATTGATAGTTTGAAAAGGCATATGATTGTGAAATCCTTATCCCCAAGAAAAAATGTTCATAGTGATGAACAAGTTCTCACAGACAAAGATTGCATGGATGTTGCATCATGTTCTTTAAACACAATATCAAATAATGATTGTGTTTGTGGGTGGGTAGAGGAAGGTGTCAATCCACTATGTGATAGAAGTACAAATGAAAGTGGCAAATTTTTCACCTAATTCAACAAGATCAATAGTTTGTGGGTGATTGCAATGAAGAAATAAATGATGATTTCCAACTTGAGAATGAGGAATATTGCCCTATTGTTTGTTGTAGCAGTGTGGATAGTGAGGAAGGTGTGTATACTAACAAATTTATCCGATTAATAAGATCATATAGCTTATTATACATCACATGCACATGTTAGTGATGCAAATTATGAACAATAAAATGTTTTGTTGTTTAATATCTTACCTTACTTTGTCCCCTTTTTGGATTTTGAAGATATTGCTAATTGTTTGCATGACAAAATCATAGCCATACTTGTATATCATGATTAAAATATCAAAATGGATGTTGGTATAGCTAATGATGCTCAATATGAAGAGTTTGCAATTAAAGAATGTGAAGTTGGAAATCATATGGATGCATATGAGAGCCTATTTATTTGGTGTCCAACATCATGTCTTCCTCACACATAATGCACTTCAAAAGGGTATGAAAGTGCCATTGCAGAATTAAAAGTGGAAGGGATATGTACCATAGGTAAGATTTGAATAGCACATGTCACAATACGTTGCCAATAAAATATTGAAACAATGAGACAATTTGAAGAGTGTAGCTCTTCCCCTAAGGTGTCCCATGATCCAGATTTTTGTGTTGATGAACTTTGCATTAACATACATTACAATGAAGTATGTTGATTGCCTCTTATCCCGAATTTTGTGTGAAAAATAAAATGAAGCTTTCCTTTGTGATGAAGATGTCACATTTTATAGGGTGGACAACAATGTGCTCAAGTTCAAGTGTTTCACTTGTGCCCAACATACAATTTGCCATTGGTTATAAAAAAAGGTGTAAGTTTTTTGTTTGCCAATAATGTTGAAAATTTATTTTTTATTTCCTTGATTGGTTTGATTCTTGTTTAATTTTTGTTTGTTATTGTCTACAAATGAAAAACAAAGAAAAAATGACAATCCTTGACTTGCCAACAAATAAGTTATGACAAGGTTGCCTCCATTTGAAAAAGAAGTTACATTTTCACGAAGATGAAGATCATCCAATTCATATAGACAACACTCCACAACTTGTTTAGGCAGTAATGGAGGTCACTACAATTTCAAGAACGTAGAAAAAACACAAGAACACGATTGGTTGACAAAGTACATGACTAGGACTCTTAAAGATGTTGAGAATAACAATATGTTGACAATGGATGCAATAAAAATATCAAGAGCCCCAACAACCACGTTCACCAAATAGTAGGTAGGCTTACATCAACATCGAAGAAAGGTTTGTTAATTGTACTAACAAAAACAAGAAGCTCTTATTATGGAATTGTGTAAAGAGATGGCTGCAATTGGCCATGGTCTTGAGATTATCAATCTCAAAGTAGAGGTAGACCAAATTTTCCAAAATAGACCCAAACCTTTTAAGGATGGGTTGTCTGGGAAGCCTGGTGGATTGGTTTTAAGAGGCGCAATCTAGAACTCACCTTGTGAAAAAATGAAGGCCCTAGCAAAGAAGAAGCACTCAACCTCAAAGCTATTGTTGTATTTTCTTTCTTCAAGACATTGTCTAGATCATCATGATGTGAATCTATATGATTCTCAACAAATATGGAGTTGTCATGAAACTAGTATTAAAATAGGCAGAAAGGGTGTCACAAAAGGTGTTGGCGAAAAGAGGTAGTAGAAGCGTTTCATACAAAATTACTAAGAGTCAAGAATAGATAATCACTCTTTGTTGTGTTAATGATGCTAGATAGAGAATATCAAGGTTCTATTTGTTTAAGTGAAAAAAAACTAAAAAATTACATTGTAGGTTGTGAATCAAGTGTTTGCATGGCAGCCGAACCACATGCATGGGTGACAAAAATAAATTATGAATTGGTTGTACCACTTTCATAGTCAAATTCAAGAGACATGTAAACCACAAACAAATATTGATTTTTTTATGGCTATGGAAGCCACATCACAATCACATCAATCCAAGAGGAAAGGATGTTGGGTATTGATTTTCTTACATTTCCCGCACACGCATCACATAAACCATAGCTCATAGATGTGAGTGTTTTTTCATTCAAATCATACTTCAAATCAAAATGAGTAGCATGGCTATCAAATTATCCAAACATCGAAATCAAGAGAGCAGAATTGACAAAATTAAACAATAATTCACTAAAAAACTGTTGACAATGTCAAATATCACAATAGGATTCAAAAGGATATGGATATGGAACCTTAATCCAAATGCACTCATGGATGATGTGCCTCAATGATACATATCAATTAAACATAGTTAATGATGCTTCTACAATATAGAACAATGTTAGTCTATCAAGAGTAGTTTCAACCAATGAAGTGGCACACACATTTTTATCTATTATTTCAATTGATGAATTGCAATATACAACAGAATCAAGGTAAAGAAAAGTATACCACATACAACTCAAATTAATCCAATTGATTCAATTGCACAAGTGATGGGTGATCAACTGTCTCATGACATAGTAAAGAATCAAAGTGAAGAATTGGATGATGGTCTTAGTCTTCCCTCATAGCCTAACCAACTGGCATGGTTGGTGGAGGAAGCTATGAATATGGGTATGGATTTACATTGCCAAAAAAATAAAGATTTTTTTCGTTTTCATCTCTACCAACCACATTTTTCATACCTCAAACAATACATTACTATGGTAACTGTGGAGGTTCAGATTGTGGAGGCAATGCAAACTTCAACCAAGATACACAAGTAGTTGGCGAATAAGGCAAGAACAATACTGACTCACAATTGAATCAGATAATGGATTCCTAATCAATTTCAAACATCAACAAATTCCTCAAGCTACGTATGCACATTGTTAATGAAAGAACCAAGAATGTTGATGATAATGGAATTCAGTTGAGCCGACAATCTAGTTTAACAATAGATGACTAGATGATTCTCTTAATGTAGAAAGAGAAAAAGAAAAAAGAATTACAAGACCTCAAATCTCAAATGAATCAACAAAAATAAAGAATGGCAGCGGGTGTTGTGGTAAGGGAATTGAAAAATCAAACTAAAGTGGATAAATAAATAATGTATAAATAAAAAGAGTGGCTAATTTTTTTACAAAAAATAAAAATAAAAATAAAGTAAAAGAGAAGGTTCAAAAGGAACAAAACAGTAAGGAAAAAAAGATCAAGGTGGCCCAAAGGGATTTATACAAGAAAAATGATTCAACATTCAAATTACCCCTTACTGAAAAATCATGCATTATTTCAAGATTTGGTAAACATAAATATCCCTCAATTTTCTGCTACTATTAATTGTTCAAGTCTCAACCCATCTCATGTAAGTTGCACTCAATTCCCAAGTCGATATAAAAAATTGAGTACATCTTACATGGGATTTGCTAACATTTACACAATTCATGGTAGGAAAAAATTAAGAGATATTTATGTTCACCAAATCTTGAAATACAACATTAATTTTTGGTAAGGGATTAATTGGAGTGTTTAATCATTTTTTCCCTATACACCCCTCTAGCCAACTCGATCATTTTTTCATTTTTGTCTTGTTCCTTTTGAAACTTGCTCCTTTTTCAACTCTTTTTTGTTTTGTAAAGTTTTTAACTGCACTCTTTTCTTTACATGATGCTTTCTTATCCACTTTTGTCTACTCCTTCAATTCCCTTGCCACAACATGTGTTGTTTTTATCTCCTCATTTTGTTATTTCTTTCGAGATTTCAAGTCCTCTAGTTTTTTTCCTTTATGCTTTTTGTATTAAGAGAATCATGTAGTTATTTGTTCTTAACATTTGAGATAGTTGGCTCAACCGAAGTTCATTATCACCAACATTCTTGGTTCTTTCATTGACAATGTGCATAGGCAACTTGAGGAATTTTTTGATAGTTGAAATTGATTTGAAATTCGTTGTCTAATTCAATTGTGAGTCAATGTTGTCCTCACCTTCCTCACCAACAAATTATGTCTCTTGGCTAATATTTACATTGCCTCTAGCATTTCAACCTCCACATTAAACATAGTAATGTACCATTTGAGGCATGAAAATTGTGGCTAGTGGAGATGGCAAGAAAAAATTTATCCATTCTTCTTTACACTATAAATCCATACCTAGATTCATAACTCTCTCCATCAACCATGATAGTTGGTCGAACCGCAATGAAGACTAAGACCATCATCCAATTTCTTATGTCGGTTGTTTTTCATGTCATGAGATAGTTGATCACTCACCACTTGTGCAACTAAATAAGTAAGAATACTTCAAGGTGTATGTGGTATACCTTCCTCTACCTATGATTTCGTTTTACATTAAAATTCAACATCTTGAAGAGTAAACAACAATGTGTGTCATTTCATCTATTGAAACAACTCATGATAGACTATGGATGTTCTGCATTGCAAAAGCATTATTAGTTGTGTTGAATTTATGTATCATTGGGATACATGCCATCCACCCGTGCATTTGGATTAAAGAGTCATATCTCTATTTTTGAATCATGTTGTGATATTTGACACTATCAAGATTTTTTTAGTGACTTGTTGTCTAATTCTGTCAATTTTGTCCTCATTTTGATGTTTGGAGACCTTACTAGCCATGTTGTTCATTCTGGTTTGAAATATGATTTAAATGGTGAAAAAACACTTCTAATTTATGCAACATGTATGCGGCCAATATAAGAAAATCAATATTTAACATCCTTGTCGCTTGGATTGTTGTGACTGTGACATGGCTTTCATGGCCATCAAAAATCAATGTGTCTATAGGTGACATGTCACTTGGAAATGACTGTGCAAAGTGGTACAACCAATTCATAAAAAAAATTGTTATCCATGTGTGTGGTTGGGCAAGCACCCAATTCATTGCCTGCAATGTAATTTTTTAGTTAGTTTTTTCCTTAAACAAGAACCCTGGTACGCTTTGTCCAATAGTATTAACATTGGAGATAATGATTATCTATTTCTGACTCTTAGGAATGATGTACGACACACCTGCTCCCTCTTTTGGCCAACACCCTCATCACACCATTTCTGCATGCATGAATACAAATTTCATCACAAATTCATTTTTATTAAGGACCATATGGATTCGAATGATAGGTCATGGACAATGTTTTGTAGAAAGCGGATACAACAGTTCTGCAATTAAATTCCTTGTCTTTCTAAAGGCCCTCAACTGTGGTCAATGTGAGTTCTAAATGACACATTTTAAAACCAATCCACCAGGACTTCCCAAGCAACCCATATTTAAAAAGGTTGGATATAGTTCAAAAAATCTGGGCTACATAAGTTATGGCTGCCTACAACCATCTCTTTGCACCATTCCACAAAAAGAGTATGTTAATTTTCTGTCAATACAGTTGGACTTTTTTTCGACGTGGATGTAAGCCTACCTAACCAATTACTGAGCATGGTTGTTGGGATTCTCCATTTTTTCACTACAACCCTTGTCAACATATCATTATCCTCAACATCTTTAAGAGCCATAATCATCTCCTTTGTTTATCTTTCGTTTTCACGTTGTTTTATGCAATTTTGAGGATGGAGTAACCTCTACTACGATCTCAACAAGTTGCAGAGTGTTGTCTACTTGAACTGGAGTATCTTCATCTTCAAGGAATGTAACTCCTCTTTTATGTGGATGCAACCTTGTCTTGGCTCTTTTTTGACCGACTGAGTCCTCATTCAAGCTTTGTTTGTCATCCGTAAACAAAAAAAACAAAAATAAAACAAGAATAAAATCAATTAAAAAAAAATAAAAATTCAATAATATTGGCAAACAAAAAAACTTAAACCATTTTTCATAACCACTGACAATTTGTTGTGTTTGAGATGACTTCATAAGTTCACAGTGATGCCTGAACAAAAGATTATTAAATGAATTCCCTTTACAAAAATTTGGTTTACAAATTTTGGTGTACATGTTAATAGTTTATATTTTGTAAGATGTTTACAGTTTGATTTTTTTTGGCTTTTTACTATGTTATTCTCTTTCTTAACATAAACAATAAATATTAAACCATCATATATGCACTTAAAGTACAATGGATTGAATTTTTACATCATATACAACAAATAGACATTTACATAACAAATTTTACATCTTATACAAGAGGTGGCCATTAACAGTTTAGAAGACCCCATGTATGCACTTGCAGTACACTAGCTACAACATTTTATTTTTTTAGATCATATAGCAATAGACAATGGCTAACACATCCACACACAACATCCACTTCCTCCCATTCAACACACATCATTTGTTTTTCTCTTCCAACAAACTATATTAATAGTTACAAATAGAGGCCCTATTGGGTATAACTACAAACATTCCTATGGATACAATAGATAAGCATTTACAAGCATAAACAACATAATCTATATATGCACTTATAGATCAATGAAAATAACATTTACATCAGAAGAATAGATAAACATTGGAAAACATTAACAATATAAATTAAAACCTCATATATGCACTAACAATATAACTTAAATCATATGTGCACTTACAACAAACATGATAAAACATTTACGTGGTTATACTAATAGATAGGCATTCACAAGCATAAACAATATAGTTGAAAACCTTATAGATTATGCACTTACAATAAATTGGGTATAACAATTACATCATATAGAACAGATATGCATTCACATGAATAAACAATAACTTGAAACCTTAGACATGCACTTACAACTCAGTGGGTAGAACATCTACCATGTATACAACAAATAGGCATTCTAAGGCATAAACAATATAATAGAACCCATTAGGTAATGCTCTTACAACACAATGTGTATAAAAATTACATCGTATTCAATAGATATGCATTGAGTAGCATAAATAATATGACCAAAAACCCCACATATACATTTACAGCTCAGTGGGTTGAACGTTTACATCATATACAACAAATATGCATTCACATGCATAAACAATACAACCTCAAACCCCATATATGTAATTATAAATCAGTGGGTAGAATATTAACATAGTATAAAACAAATAGACATTCCCAAGCATAAACAATATAACTCTAAACTTCATTTATATGCACTTACAGCTCAATGGGTAGAACATTTACATTATATACAATATATAGGCATTCTCAATCATAAACAATATCACTAAAAACCAAATAGATTATGCACTTACAACACACTAAGAATAACAATTACATTGTATTCAACAAATACGCATTGAGAGGCATAAACAATATAATTGAAAACCTCACATGTCTTTACAACATAGTGGGTAAAAGGTTTATATTGTATATAATAGATATGCATTCATATGCATAAACAATATAAACTCCAACCTCAGATATGGACTTACAACTAAGTGGGTACAACATTAATGTGGTATACAACAAATAGGCATTCCCAACCATAAACAATATAACTAAAAACCCAATAATTTAAGCACTTACAACACATTGGGTATAACAATTAGATCATATGCAACAGTTATGCATTGAGAGGCATAAACAATATAACCAAAAAAACTCATGTATGCACTTACAACACAGAGGATAAAACATTTAGATCATATATAACAAATATGCATTCACATGCATAAATAATATAACTTCAAACCCAATATATGCAATTACAGCTTAGTGGGTAGAGAATTGGCATTCTATAGACATGTAGATTGTATGTTAGACCAATATAATACCTGGAAGATTATGCAAATTGATTGTCATAATCTTTCGCTACTATCTTGTCTTATTATGTCGTTCCCTCCAAAAAATAATAGTAGAGGATAGAAAACAAAGAGGAGAAAACAAGATGAAATTGGTGAGAGATTCAAACGAGACTAATAAAAGAATTGAATGGATGTCATCCCTATTTGAATAAGTAGTATTAATGATTTTTTGAATGCTCATTTGGTATGGAGTCTTAAATTTCTATCCTCTTGTTTGAATTCTCAAATATGAATTTTTCCATACATTGCAAAGTTTATATGATTTTGTCATAAATTGTAGAGTGGATTGGTTTTGATCCTCTTATTTTAGTGGGATCTTTGGTGGCCTTGAATATTGTTTGTGTCAGATGCAAGTGGGCATATAGGTGGAAGTGATTAGTAGGTGGGCGGTTGAATTTGATAGATGGGACACATGACCATGTTTTATGTCAAAAGTGCATTCTGTTACTGGGAAATTGGGATATAAGATGGATCCGATATGATTCCATGATGTACATAGATGGGTTTGTTTCATGTTTTCAAGGTAGTAACACTTTTTGGAACACTTGTCTATGAAATGGTTGATCGATGCATATGTGCCCTAGACTCTTAGTTTGTATTTTTTGTATTGTACATGGTGCAAATTTTAATGCATATATGCATATTCGAGCATCATGGATTGTATGTGGGTTGTGTCAAAAGCTTAATGAATATTCTCTGACTTGTAAGACTATGATGTTGTATTTCTTTTTGGGACAAATATAAACAATTTATAAAATAAATATTATTTGTACATTGATTGGTCACTATTTGTTAGATTTTTGGGTAAAATTTGAGTGATAATTGGTTAACGAGGTGCTCCACCATGAATCCCAATCAAGTCAACTTATATCCCTACTATAGGACCCCACTCCACTATCGGGCCTTGTCCCCTATATATCAATAGTGGAAAGCTTTTTTCTTGTCATTTAAACTGTTAGTTAATATTTTTTCCCTATATAATTTTGTGTGGTGGTGAAGAAAAACTTTATTACTAGAACTATCACCTAATGTTTTTCCCACTTGAAAGATTAGTTATTGAAGATGTTACAGTACAACGAGGTTGTATAGTGAGCCAAGAAATATGTTGTCATCATATAAAGTGACCTAAACCACTCTATTTGTAGAGGGAGACATTTGGATATATTAATTTTCACCTACACATCTCATCGTCAACTTGGGGATTACAACTACTACATTTGACAAAAAATTATCGAGTATTACACACCAAATATTTTTTAATCTAAAGAATAATAAACATATATTATTATTTATTGTCTAAGCCAAAGAAATTTTATTTTAAAAGAGGATTTACTATTACAACATGAATTTTCTATCAAAATGTAATAATTTTTTGTACTAGTATTCAAAATTTTACTAATTGTATAATTTTTGAACATTTTATATGAAGCTATTTAATAAAAAGTGAAAATAGCCCATAGAGATATGACACTATAGGCTACATACTCAAGGATTGTGGAATGAAAGGAGAGGTAACATGTAAATGGGAAAGAAATGAGGACATGGTAAGGTTGGAGTTGCCTAAATTCATTTAAATTGATTAAATTCTAGATATCAATGTCCGCCAATTACAAGAAATAGAATTTATTTAGGCATTAATGTGCTTTGACTTATTCTAAAAGCAAGTGGATACATAGAATGTAATCTTCATTACAATCATTAAATTTATTAAGAATATGAAATATGGTAAACCTATATCAAGAATAATGTGTGGCAAAGTGGTTGATTTTGTTCAAACTATGGAAAGCTTCATAGCCTACTTGCAAGAATTCATAAAAATCCTTACTTGCAGCTCAGGTATGCTTTGTAAACCATGCTCTATCCGAGTTTTTCTCTTTGGAGCGCCGCCATAACCTTGACAACACAAAATTGTTGAAGTTGTAGCCCTTTCTATTTTGAGTTATGTGGAAATAAAACAAATTGAAATAAAAATTATACACTAATTTAGTTTTAGGTTTTTCAAATAAAAAGTGCACTTTCTATATATACTACAAAAATAAAATTCTAAAGAGCGATCCTATTCATAAATACCCTGGAAAGCAACATTTTACTTATTAACACAAAATTTCTCCAATGTCACTGGTAAAGTCATCCTAAAACAATCATAAGAAATTATGAGAATGAGTAAATCTTTGAGGTATAATTTTAGTAATAAAAAAGTTATGCTCAAGCTATGCCTCAAAACAAAGAGACTCACAACTAACATTTGCAAGATTTGATGTGATAAAAACAAAATAAAAAGAAAGACACAAAAATGCATGGCATAAAAAGGCTTCAAGATGTTAACTTGAAGCCCATTAAAATGTGTTGCCACAAAAAACAAGGACTCTTAGTCTTTAATAGGAAGATCTATTGTTGCCTATCAATGAAAGGTTTGCATTAAAATAGCCCGTAATAAATAGGATGTTGCATAGAATAAATGAAAGAGTGCATAACATATTTATGATACACATGCCATGAACTTGTTTGAGGTTGTGACTCCTAGTGACAAAAAACTTGGAGGGAAAGTTAGATATGAAATTTAGCTAGAAAATCTAGTGAAAAATCTATAGTGAAGATGTAATCTTCAACAACTTGATTAGAAAATTATAAGCAATTACCACATAAATTCATGCCCTCTTTTCTACATAGCTAGAATTAAACAACCTAAACAGTAGTGTCTCCATTTTTTTTAGGAAATACTTCTAAAATTTCTTACAAGTTGTTAATAAAATGCTCACGAAACTACTCTTACAACATGTCACGTGTAGCTATTTATGTTTTAATATCTTATGGTGTAGCTGATCCCATGCAATTGTTTAATTAGCACAATGCATAATTTGCAATTTTCTCCTAAAATAGTGTACACATAAAATAGAATCTGAAAGTTCAGTTGTTAGTGGAGGGGTGTTGAGGTTATGCAACCAATGCTAAAACATAAATTTACCACATTGTTGAAGTTATTCTTCCATGACACATCATCGTAGTACCTGGTTTGACCACATTTTATATAGCAATGCGTTGATGAGTTGGAATGTTCTACTCTTCAATACTAGTTTTCTTCATTCTCCTAGTGGCGTCTCCTTCAAAATGTGGATGTAGAAAGGTATTCTCTGATATTTTCATACCATAGGAGTAGTGTTGCAATTGGAATAAGTGTGTGTCTAGAAAATATTCATTTACTCCCTTTGGGATTCACCTGACTTGATCCTAGACGATTGGTCGACAATGACATGACTCTTCCTCGGTCATACAATAATAGTGAATGTGAATTCTTGTAATAGCAAGAGCCATCTACTTACCCTTGAATTATTGGTTTGTTCACTAGGTACATAAGGGCTTGGTGGTCAATAGTTTGTCAACAAGTAGTGTTTGAAATTTTGTACAACATATACCTTTTTGAGGGCTTCCCTCTCTATTGTACTATAGTTCTTTGCCTTTGATAGTAGCTAACTGGCATAGAATAGTAAGTGGTCTAGCCCTTGTGGTCCCACTTGTGCTAATGTTTCTCTAATCATGTATTTTGGTGTGTCGATGTGTATGTGGAACTCTTTACTCTAGTCTAGATATGCAAGGATTGGCAAACTCATCAACGTACCTTCAATTCATTAAAGGCCTTCTCTTGATATTTTGTCCATATGAATGATTGATTAAGGCATTAAGGCACTTAGTCCACCTACTCTACAAGATGCCATCAAAAAGGCAAGGGATATGAAATCTTCTACATCTAAAATTAAATTTCAATCTAAGGGATTCCTACATAAGAGGGACAAGGATAGAAAACATTTCTCAAAAGATATAAATCAGTCTAAGAATGTATCTAACAAGTTGGATAGTGATCATATTAATGAGCTTAGATAGAAGAAACTATGTTTCCATTATAAAGATCCTTGGGAGCCATCCCACAAGTGTGCTATTAAGGCAAAGGCAAAGCAAATTGAATATTTTTCAGGTGATGAAACTACAACAAAAAATTCAAACCAGCACACTGAATCTAAGAGTAGAGATGGGGAAAACTTAGCAAATGAGACTGAAACTTGGAATAAGGATGTGGTGGTTCTATTGCCAAAATTTCTAGCTTCCAAAGAGTTGGATCATTCAAGGTTAGAGGCGTACTTTATGGGTAACAAATAATCACTTATTAATATAGGTGTTACAATTTCATTGATGAAGGGCTTGTTTCCAAGAGAGGAGTCCAAACAAAAATTTTCAAAGGGTTTGAGGCACATAAAAAATTTACAACTTGGGCATACAGTTGGGGCAATAACAATTGAGGAATGATTTCTATGTGGTGAGTATAGGGGGAACATATGCAGTCCTAGGTATGCATTGGATGCATACAATTGGAGAGTTCACCATGAACTTGAACACAATGGAGATGAGGTTAAAATAAAAGGGTAAGAGGATAGTGCTCAGAGGCATGTCAGATGGGGGTACTAGAGTAGTTTCCTTCAAAATAATGGAGATTGATTCAACATGAATCGGTGGAGAGGGAAACCGTGTGTATCATAATGCCTATAATTATGGAGCAACAAGAGAGAGATCATCATCCAAATGTTCAGACCTTGCTATCTAAGCATAGAAAAGTATTTGGTAGTATACCTATTGGGAGACCTCCAAAGAGAGGGTTTGAGAAAATGTTATCAAGTTAGAGGAGGGTGCTAAGCCCATGATTACTATCCCATACTGCCATCAGAAGAGGCATAAAGATGAGATTGAAAATGCAATCAAAGAATTATTAGATATTGACACAAGGCCTAGCACAAGTCTCTTTGCTTCTTTTGTAGTGTTGGTTAAGAAGAAAGATAGAAAAATGCACATGTGCATTGAGTATAGAGAACTCAATAAGAAAACAAGAAAGAATAGGTACCCCATTTCTTGCATTGATGAGCTTATAAAAGAGTTACATGGTGCATATTTTTCCAAAATTGATTTAAGGTCAAGTAATTATCAGATTCGGGTTAGGGAGGAAAATGTGGAGAAAAATACATTCAAATATCACTTCGGGCATTTTGAGTTCTTCGTGATGCCTTTTGGTTGACTTTAATGCATTGGCTATATTTTAATCATGTATGAACAAGCTATTCAAAAGGTAAATCTAAAAGTCTGTTCTTATCTTCTTTGATGATATTTTGATCTTTAGTAACTTTTGGGATGAGCGCATGAGACACCTTGAGGAGGTGTAGAGCATCCTAGAGGCGGAATCAATGTATGCCAAGGAGTGTAAGTGTGATTTTAGTGTGACTGAACTTCTTTACCTTAGCCATATTGTTAGCTCTAAGGGTGTTAGAGTAGATCCAAACAAGATCAAAGCAATCATGGATTAGCCACCACCCATCAATCTTTTAAAACTCAAAGGATTTTTTGGGTTATGTAGTTTTTACAGGAGGTTTGTTAAGGGATTCTTATAGTTGGTAGCTCCGCTCATAGATTTAACTAAAAAGGAAGCTTTTGTTTGGTCAAATGTAGCACAACAATGCTTTGGTCGCTTCAAAGAGATCATGTGTACTTGCCTAGTGTTAGCCATTCCCAACTTCTCCAAGACTTTTGAGTTGGAGTGTGATGCTTATAGAGAGAAAATAGGTGTCGTTGTTAATGCAAAATAAGCATCCAATTGATTTTGAGAGAGTTGAGGGGTACTAAGAGGAGTAACTTGATATATGATAAAGAGATGTTGGCCATTATGCATGAGTTGGCTAAATTCAAACCCTATCTTGTGGGAGGGAGATTCATTGTAAAAATCAACCACAACAACCTCAAGTACTTCCTAATTTAAAAGGATCTTAATGATAGGCAGTAGAAATGAGTGACTAGACTACAGGCTTATGAATTTAACATTGAGTATGTCAAAGGAAAGAAAAATATTATTATTGATGTGTCGTTGTCCAAGAGACCTTATTTATGTTCATTAGCTGAGATATTCATTGATTGTAGAGACCTGATTACAACTAAATATGTTAAGGATCCTTGGGCTATAGGTATTCTTGATGATACCACACACGATGAAAAATACAAGGTAACTAATGAGGTGATCTACAAGGAGAGGATTTACTTAGTACCCAATCGGGGACTTAAAGCAAAAAAATTGAGAACTTTCCATGATACACCTATGGTTGGTCACCTGAGGTTTTTCAAAACATATAGGCATATTCGAGAGAGGTTTACTTGGAAAGGGATAAAAAATGAGGCCCTTAATTATGTTAGAGAGTATCCCACATGCCAACTGAACAAAAATGGCATTACCTATCCAGTTGGGTTGTTGCAGCCCCTGCCTATTCACAATATAAAATGGGAATGTATCTCTATAGATTTTATCACTAGGCCATCAAATGTTTAGGGTGGAGATTGTGCTTATGTTGTTGTTGATAGGTTGATTTTTTTTGCTCAATTCTTTGTCATTTTAGCAAGGAAAACTTTAGTGGCAAATCTTTGCCAATTGGTGAATTCTAGGAATCGACCAAGCCGAAATTGGTGAATTAATCATACCCAACAGGGTGTCCAAATCGCCTGTATTTTACGAACTATCAGTCCAATGCATGTCCATTCACCAATGATTTTTTTTATGAGGCATATCTAAGAAATAAATTCGCCATAACAGACTACGCGTTTCAAATGAACTGATTAATATTTTTGCCTGGAATCCCGAGAACATGTAATAAAACACCTACATATTTTCCAATACTATTAAAAAAACATTATATGAGGACCCATTTCACCAGTTAAAATTTACAAATAGTTGCTTGTGAAGACCCATTTCACCAATTAAAATTTATAAATAGTTGCTTATGAGGACCTATTTTGCCAATAACATTTAAAAATAATTACATTTGAGGACACATTTCACCTTGAAAATTAAAATGTATCGTTGTATAAGCACGTAAGATTCGCCAAATTTTTAATATACCATTTAAAAATCCCACAGAATTCACCAAATATGGATTGATATAAATACAATCGAAACTGTCATTTATTCTTACACATTTTGTTCAGTTTCTCCTCAGGGTAATGAAGAGACTGGGAGGCCATCAAAATGCCCAAAACGTAGAGGTACCATACAGTCTTACTTTGGAATTAGCAAAGCTTCTGATCCATTAGATCAAGATGGAGCTACATCATCAACTCTTCCACCAAATATTAATGAAGAAGGCATTCACAATACCTCACCGCCACAAGAAGGTTAAGGTGGGATTGTCATTGAGTTAAATCAAAATGTATCAAATGAGGATGGCAATACTGCAGAAGATGTTCCAAGGGATACCATGGTTAGCCAGAATGTGATAATTGACTTGGATGAGGATGATGGTAGTAGCAAGAAAAGAAAAGGCAAATCAAAATTGGGGTGCGAGTGGGAAATGACAAAGAATTTTCAACTTGGTGAGTTGTTGAAGTACCCATTCATCGTACCAGTGGGGGTAGCAAATGAAAATGATATTGAAAAAGAAACACTATGTAAGTGTACAATTTGTAGTTGGAAATGTGGAAGAGACGAGACATTGCAGCTAAAGCTTGACACTATAGAAAAATGTATCGGTAAAGTTTACGAAAAACAAATCATAGACGAAAAGGAACAATTAGTCATATGATGGAAATCGAAGGAAGAATGTCTTCATGTTAAGTATGACACGGATTATGAAGAGCATAACCATAGAATGTTGAAGCTTGATGAATGTCAAGGTACACTTGAGGCTCATTTTAGAAAAGCAATGGCAGGAGCAAAACGAGTGTTGTTTTTCATATTTTTTCTAGAGAGCATCCTATGATAGACTACCCAAAATATTCTAGTTTATTATCTTATTTGAGTGTTCCTCACTACCCCTTCTCACATTGGTCAGTAAACACTAGATGGGAATGGGCAAATTGTCTTACTACAGTGGAAAAGGAAGATTTAAAGGAGAAAGTAAAAGAGTCAAATTTTATTGCATTATCTTTAGATGAAGTTACTGCGGTAGACAATACTTCTCAGGTCTATATGTATTTGTATACTATAGAACAACATGTTCACCTAGCTCATCTTCTTTGTGTTCATAAAATTAAGGAAAATTCAACATCACAAAATCTATTTGAACTAGTCAAGAAATCTTTGAATGAAATTGCAGGTATCGATGAGTTGACAATTGCCAAAAAGTTGGTGTGTGTAGGAGCTGATGGAGCTGCAATGATGCAAGGTCAAAGGAGCAGTGTTTGCATAAAGTTACAAGCTACTTATGCACCATACATGCTTGGCATTCACTACATGGCCCACATAATGAATTTAGCATTCAAAATTGTAAGCAAGTTTCCTACAGTATCAAAAGTTGAAAATCTAGTTCGCGGGATCCACGCATACTTCTACCGAACTCCCAAATGTTTTCAAGAATTTCAACATTTTGTTGAGGGAATAACACTAGGAAACAAGCTTCTCAAGGATGTCGATACCAGATGGATCTCCCTGCATGGACCAACACAACAAATTCTTTCAGAATATCAATCCTTGATTGGAGTGATGTACGAGCATCGCAGCATAGTAGACAAAGTTCCTAACCTCTTACATAGGTTAAACGATATAGAGACACTCTTGACTTTAGCTAGTCTTCTCCCCATGCTAGATGTGATGAAAAATCTTGTGAAGAAATCCCAAGACAAAACTATGTGCATATTTATGAATATGTCAATCTACGTAAACATACATGCTTGGCCCTCGATCATCTATATCTAGATCTAACACAAGAAGGTGCAAATTATTTCATGTGGCACCAAATTATTGATTTGAATAATTTTGATAATTATTTATAGTTTAATGCAAGCGAGCACTTATGTATCTATGTACGTAGATATGAGATACCAATCTACCATTGTAAGTCAGCCAGGCACTCTAGTAGAGAAGTAGTTGTTAACAAGGAAGATTTTAATGAAATTGTTAAATTTGTTAGTGATAATTTGAAGGAAATTGCAAAATATCTTTCCTCAGAGATTTGTAAAAGATTCCCTCGACATAAAATTCTTGAAGCCATGAGTATTGTGTATCCTCAATTTTGGTTAAACTAAGATAACCCAAAATATTTTCATGATCAAGTAAAAATCTTGATCGAACAATTTTCGAAAAAGGTAACATACAATGAGCAGACAATAGAAGGAATTTTAAATGAAAATAAGCTTAGATCACAATGTAGGAGTTTTACGATAGCTATGAAGGACTAGTATAAATCCATGGGCAAGGAGAAGGCCTTTGAACCAAAATCAATAAAAAAGGTTTGTACAAACTTAGGTCAGAGTGAAATATTGTGTGATTCAACATCAGAATATTTCAAACTTGTTGATTTAAGTCAAACAATGATATTGGGGTCAGTGGAGGATGAGAGTTTTCAATACATTAGGGTTTTTGAAATCAAAGTTAAGAAACAAACTAGACAAGAATTTGGAAAATTTCTTGAGGATGAAAGGAATTGCGTATAATATCAAAAAAATTCCTTTTCAAAGGGCACTCACAATTTGGAGGTCCACATGTGAAAGAAGAGGGACCGGGTTGTGCAACACAGACACTTCAATTCCAAACGCTGGTACTGGTGGCAGTGGCAATGGCAGTGGCAGTGGGACTGGGACAAATGACATTGACACAAATTTCACACAATGAATGTTGATGTTGAATTTGAGACACAAGCCAAAGAAAATGAAGAGTTGACTCAGAATCAAGATGACTCGTTTACTTTATCTCAAGATGAGCATCAGTTCGAGGACCCTGACTCCGTTTCGGAAATGGAAGAGAATTAGTAGCTTTTAGGTATTTATACTACACTTCATGAATTAGTTTCCATTATTCCAAAGTCCAAACTATAGTTGATGATATTTTATATTGTATTCAATGAAATCGTGAATCATTGCACTTCATGATATTTTATTTTATATTGTATTCCATGGTATTGAATTTGATATGTGATTTTACATCATTTTTAAAGAACACTTATCACACTACTTATAAATTACTATTGCATTGTCATTCACACAATCTTTGATAAATAACTAAAAGTTATATGCCTTTTATTCCTTGAATAGAAGCTAATAGTTCAACATCCATAACTTAGAAGTTAGAAGCTCTACCAAACTGATTATAAAAAGAGTTTCTGATACTCCAACATTAGAAGCAGTTGACATGACCATAATTTATAAACGTTGCTAAGCTCACAAAAACAATAGTTGAGAGCCTTAATAGAGACATGCATAGAATTGTTGGTTAACAGATTTGTCACCTAACTCTATATTCTTACACCCATAGAGGTGACAAACGTAACATCGGTTGAATCATCCATAATAGTATTTCAAACTGATTCTCTACTTATTTTAAAAGGTGGTAGCTAGCTTCTTCAGATATTCAATGAATGATTTTTAACTAATATCGCTTTTAACCAGAAAGCAAATGAAAGGAAATGCTTTTAACCAAAAATATTTGAAAGGCATCCACACAACTTAAACAATAAAAGCTTAAACTACTAAATCACCTAAATTATACTGAGAAATCCTTACGCATCCATCACCATAAAATCTTTATTCATAGATAAACATTCCACATAAATGAAACTAACCAAACGTCTATCATTCCAATAATAGATAATCCACTGGAAAACTACTCAGCAAAAGAAAAATAAATCCACACACCATAACTCAAAGATTACACATGCATGAACTTCACCGTTGTCTTTCTATATTGAAATAATAAAAAAGCAGTAAAAATAACAGTCTTGATAACGGTTTAAGAAAACCATTTTAGAAATTAAAATAAAAAGTCTTTGAACTTGAAGTATCAAGAGAGCCAAATTAAAGAAAATAACATAAAAACTAAAAACTAATCAAGTCCTAGCACCGACTCCTTCACTTCCAATTATTTCCACCTCCTGCTCCTCCAGTAATGCCTCTTGTGCCTTTATTCTTTGCATGTATTCCCGATACTTGGTGACAATTGTGGTGATGTTTTTGCTTCCTGGAGTCGTGGTGATTTGCAGCCTTGTCCTCCATTTTGAAAGTGCATGGTTCAACTCAGCTAGCATATCATAGATGTTGTCACTTTATGCCTTAAATGAACTCATATAGGTTTGCAACTTACTCAATTTTCTGAACGAGTCTCTAGTGGTTGTCTCAGGATCACCTACTTCTTTATGATACACCTCTTTAAATTCCCTCGTTACATCTACAACATCTAGTACCTTTTCATTGAACCCATCCGTGAACTCCACTTCAAGAGAATTGAAGTTCTCCTTGATCTTCACCAATATGTCAAAGTATTTTTCTAACACTTTATTGATTTCCTTGATATAATCTTCATATATTGACAATTTCCATTCCAAGGAATCAAACCAACTAGGATCAATTTCTTTAGGGTCATCCACCAATTTTTTTTTATTAACAAAATATGCTCCATGGAGAGTAATTCTGCAATTTCCCTTGAAAGCAAAAATGTGCTACCATGTTGTCTCTTGATCTATTGGAGCTCAGCTACCAGTTCCTTTCTTTTATCAGACACATTAACATAGAATTGCATAAATTTACAAATGTAGAAAAGGCCATCCTGATAAAACCCTTCTATCCATTCGTTGACAGCTTTAGCATAACTTAAATTGTTCCTGACCTATTGCATAGTGTCAGAATCAATACCTTGAACATTTGAGCTTGAGGCTTCCAGAGTGGCTGGAGTCACAAATGATAAAATAAAATTTCTTAAAGAAAGAATATTAGATTGCAACTGAAGGTTCTCCTTTTTTTGTTCTTTTGCTCTTTTGATCAATGCATTAATAGAGTAATCAACATGATATGCATCACCTTCTAAAGTAGCTTGCCCCATATCAACATGAGTAACCTTGTAGTTGGCTTATGTTATCTCATTGTCATTTAGGTCCTTTTCTAGATCAACAATCTCCAACAGTTGATGCCTAGAAGTGGAATCAGTGACAATTCATGACATCCTCTTAGCCTTTTGGGGCTTCTTTTGACCCTGCAACAACATGGCAACTGTATCTACTTCAATTGTCATTGCGGGAATATTCTTTCTTTTCTTCTCGACTACTTTCTTTAATCATATTGGGGAAGATGCCACTAATCCAGTGTCTTTACTTTCAACACTTACATTTTCTTTCTTTTCAGTTGATTGAACAAAAAGTGAAATAGACGTATCTCGTAATGGAGAAGGGTGATCTTCAAAGAACATGGGAAAATAATTATCATCAATTATTTGTTGAAAAATGCCCTTAGAGTCTGTAGACACTATCTTTTCTTGACTAGCCTTTTTCCTAGGTACCGAGGGTACACTATCTTGTTCACAAATTGATTTTAGCTTGGCCCCAATGTCTTCTAGATTCTCGCCATCTCCTTTTGACTATGAGCCAATGCCAAACGGCCTAATTGACTACTTTCCAACTGATATATTTATGCTAGAGGCCTGTACAGTCCCTTGCTCTTTTCTTTGCGAAACTCTTTGCTCATGGGGAGAACCGACACTTTGGCACCATTTTTCATTCAACAGTTTTGAAGTTCTTCTCAAAATAGGGGGAGAAAGGACCATTATATCTGAAACTTCATCCTCTGACCAATTAATTTTGTACAAGGGCTTAGCAATAAGGGCTTGATATTCAGGATCAAAGATCACCAAGTCTTCTTGTGCATCTTTTGGAATATTGAAAGAAATACCAAAAGCTTGTATTTGCCTTAGTGTCAATCTCATGAAATTTCTTCTATGCACCTCGCCTTCATTTGTACAGTCTTCCCAAAAATCTTCAATATGAGGGCGATGTTCATAGCTGCTAACTCCATACAAATTTTTCTTAACATAACCCTTGCTATCAAAATTAGTTCTCATGGGCAAACATTGAAAATTGAATTCATTTAGGGCTTTTTGCACACCCCTAGCAATATTATTACTTTTGCAAGAAAATGAAGGCAAAGACAATGGAAAAGCATACCCCTTCTGTTGGCAAAACAAGGATAGACAACTGAGAGGGGGGGGGGGGGGTGAATCAGTTGTTACATAATTTAAAACTTATCCTACTTTATCAACCTTTAATCTCAAATTTGATAATTAACAATGAAAGCAAGAATCAACAACACACATAACACTAAGATTTTTGCGTGGAAACCCTGTTAAGGGAAAAAACCACGGTGGAGTTTAATCCACAATTATACCCTGTTAAAAGTATGATGAAAAATGAATAAGGAATGCACATGCATTCAGGCCACTACCTAGAGCTCACTACTCAAAAGGGAAGGCTCACTGCCTTACATAAAACAATCAGATTAAATCCATTTGATGATGTTGAATTGAGAAATTAGCTTCTTCAAAAGCCTAATGACAGTTCTGATTAGGCACATAAATACTTCTTCACACTTCGCTCAAACTTCTTCACACTCTGCTCTACAATTGAATGATCTGATCTTTATTCACACATATCTTGCACACACTTCACATACATACACCGAGCATTTCTTCAAAATGAGGAAATAACCACTCTTATATATCCGCTACATGAATTTACATCAATAACTCTATCAGCCACAAATAAGGAATAAATGAATTACAAATTGTTGGCCCAATTCATGAACAAATCTCAATGCACACCAACCTAAGTCGGTCACAATATAATGAAGACCTAAATAAACATCCTTGAACATGCCAAGAATTCAAAAATTAATCCATAAGGATCCACAACACGCTACCACCATCATGTCGGCCAAGAACATGAAAAACTTGAACACAAAAAGAAAAATCTTCGATCATGAACACACCGATCAATGGGGACATACCACAATGATAAAGAACGATCTAGAAACATCTCAAGAATGTACGCAACAACTCAATTTACCAAAATTACATTCACCTCTTCCAGAAACACTTGCTACAGTAACAAAATAACTATAGGAACTCAAAAACTCATAACTTCCACGAATCTTGATGCACACCCCTGAAAATTTTAGAGAGCATACTAGATAGGCTCAACAACAAACCCTTCAATGCGTGACTATGATTACCAACTTACTGAACTTTTCCACCACTCTGATCTTCACAGCTTCATAGACTATTTGCAACATATTTATTCTAATTTTCTCAATTTCCTCGACATATACAGCCTTCAGAATCATCAATGCTAATAGTGTTGGCATCAATGACAACCACATATCAACAAAACAACTACAACATCCAACAATATCCCCCTTTGGCATTGATGGCAACACATGATGTGAAAAATACCATCAACACAACTAACTGTTCTTCTCTTCCTTACATTAATCTTCTCTCATGACTCTTCTCCCCTTTTCTTCTTCAAGGGTTTTTCACATTACTCTTCTCCCCCTTTGACATCAATGAAAAAGGTATACAAGCTCTGAACCACATATCTGAAACATCTGACTACTCCCCCTGAGTAGCAGCCACCAAAATATCAATCTGAAACAAGATCTAACTGTAAGTGCATGGATTGATGCAAAGACTTGCATCTTAGTTTAGATTAGGAGGGGAAATCACCCCTAACTTGCCTCTGAGATACTCAAAAGTATCCTTAGGAAATGATTTAGAGAAGATATTTGTATTTTTTTCCTTGGTAGGCACATACTCCAGTCTGACTTCTTTATCATTCACTTTGTCTCTCAAAAAGTGATACTTGATAGATATATGCTTTGTCTTAGAATGTAGCACTGGGTTCTTAGAAGTGTTTATGGCACTTGAGTTGTCATAAAATATAGCAATAGGCTCATTATACTCAACTATGATATCTCTTAGCATCTGCTTCATCCACAACACTTGAGTACAATTGTTTGCCGCAACAATATACTTTGACTCAATAGTAGATAAGGAAATGGAATTCTGATTTTTACTAAGTCAAGACACCAACTTCTTCCCCAAGAAGAATGCACCACCACTTATACTTTTCCTGTCATTCACATCTCCTACCCAATCTACATCTCTAAAAGCATTCAGAGTAAGATCATCATCCTTAAGATACCATAAGCCAAAATCAACTGTCCCTTTCAAGAATCTAAAAATTCTCTTTATTGCAGTCACATGTGATTCCTTTGGATCAGCTTGATATCTAGCAACCATGCATACAACATTCATGATGTATGGTCTTGTCTAAGTCAAATATAGCAATCCACCAATCATTGACCTGTACCTTGTTTGATTAGTCTTAGTAGAATCATCATTTTGTGTTAACTTGCATCCGATCACCATGGGTGTACCTATAGGCTTTGAATCTTCCATGCCAAAAATTTTTAGAAACTCTCTCACATATTTGGATTGAGATATAAAAATTTCATCATATAGTTAAGTAATCTACAATCCTAAAAATAATTTCAGCTCTCCTATCATTGACATCACAAACTCACTTTTCATTTCATCAACAAACTTCATACATAATTCATCATCACCTTCAAAAATAATGTCATCAACAAAGACTTCAATAATCAACTCTTTATCCTGATCCATCTTGAAATACAGATTGTTGTCAGCAGTACCTTTATTGAATCCAAGCATCAACAAGTTTTTAAGCCCTGGTCCTACGTTCTTCCTAGGTGGTCCCTCTTTTAAAACAAACATTTAATTCACCACTTGAAATTTAAATCTTGGTACGGTCTCCATAAGGCTGTGGGAGATTTTGCTACAAATAATGGTTGTGCTCATTTTTCTCAAATTGGCTTAGCGCTCTCGAGAAACACTAAGGGGCAATGGAGACTCCTCTGTTTCTAAATTCCACAAAGTAGCAGAACGCTTTCCATGGTGAAATCATTGACAAACGACTAAAAGGGATAATCGTGTCCAAGCACCCATTGGTGCTCTAGGCGTTGAAGGGTGTTTCGGGCCCAAAATTTTTGCTAGCTACCCACAAGCTCAAGGGGAATTCAAAAACACCCATGTTTATGGCAATGCTCGTGTACATGGGTGTCTCAAAAGCTCGGGGGAAGAAGCTATGCCAAATGATTTTTCAACACTCTTTGTTGGAAAATATTGACACGACACTAGACAACATTGACAAAAATTTCATGACCCCTCTACCGCTACACTACTACAAGGCTTGTGGGAATGAATGGTCAATACCAAAGTTTCCCTTGGTGTGCTCATTGGACCATGTAGCTCTCAAAAACTGGTGGGGGTGATTGACAAGTGTATTGAATTTCTTCTATGTGTGGCTAACATTCTCAAAGACCAGTTGAAGGGTTAGGTGAAGGCATTTGTGGTGGTAGAAGCTCTCAATGGGGAAAGGTGGTCTTTAGACAAGGAGGATTGGGAGCTAGGCACTGGTGAAGAATGGGTAGCGAATGACACCAGGAGTTGGGAGGAACAAGCAAACCATCCTGCCCATAGTTCCTGTGGTGGTGATTGTCCGGTGATTTTGAATGCAATCAAAGCCAAGAAGACCAGCGAGGCTAGCTACAACAATGCATAATCTGGTGTCTGTGGAAGGTCATTTTGGTTTGTGATGGTATGTTTGTAATTCGTATAAGTGTCCATGTCAGTCCGTTCAATATTTGGGTATGTAATGTTTTTTGGAAATGAAGGTGTCTGATCCCATCCGAGGAATGTAAAAACTCTTTTTGATTAATATAGGGTGTTGCCCCATATAGTAGCTATTTAACTATTTGAATATGTTTTCTAGATTCGATTGTGTTGTTAATTTTTATCATAAAAAAAAACATGCAAGACATTTTAAAACAAATGACACAAATTATGTTTGTCTCACATTCACATGCGTGAAATAAGTGAAGAAAAGTGATAGTTTCTCTTTTAACAGATGAATTAATCTGAACACAAAGTCTCAGAGATGAAAATATACGCATTCTGACCTAACAGATAAACATTGAAGAATAATCATGAAGAAACACAATTCATTCATAATTAAAAGGAAGCATTAATAATTACACATATTTATAAATATATTCCTTTATCTCTCCAATGCCAAAAATGTAGATTCATAGACCCCACACCCTGTACAATCAAAAAGTGCTCAAAAGCTAAAACTACCCCCTATATCATTATGTGTCACAAAAGGCTTCATGCATGTTGTTAAACTGTTGGAGGTGTCGTGACTTTGTACAGTTCTAACTGCATTTCCATAACTAAATTGTGAAATTCAACGCGTTCTTCTTCTTCTTCTAAAATTAAAATCACCTTGTTGTACTCGGCATAGCTAGTTTTCTATTTCCACGCCAAATTCAAGTCGTTGTTGAGGAGAAGTTGTCTTCAAATTGAACAAACAACATTACGTATGCAGACTGAGTGTCCTTTGTCATTATAGCATGCTACAATTCAAATCTGTAGTGAAACTTTGGATATCTTACTACTAATTAACTCATGTAGGCACTAGTTACAAGTTACAACATGAAATCATGTATTGTATGCCTCAAACTATAGTTTTGGAGCATTATCAACAATTGTTGGTGGTAAAAAACATGTTTTCTAAAGAAATTGAGAAAATATGAGCCCTTTTGCACCATTGCAAAGATTTAGGGTTCATTTTTCATTGAGGAGATTTAGAGGGTCAAATTTCCACAATTTCATTGAGGAGATTGTAAGGGTCAAATTTTTGTAAGGAAACTTGCAGCCATCTAATGACAATTTCCACATAACCCAAAAGAGATATTAATGCAAATAAGTACTCAGAATCCACATTCAAGAGAATAAACAACATACCCATCAAAGATGACACAAGATATACCCTGGGAAAACCCTCAAGAGGGAAAAACCTAGCCTCCAAAAACATCCGCACTATATCATATTAATTAGCCACAAGGTGAATACAAGAGTTACAATGAACATCTCTAAAGCATCAAGTCCTCCAATACATTCCCATGTGTCCAAGCATGAATCCATACATCCCATTCCATGCTTCACAAATGCACTCTCAAGAAGACTTAATAATGATAGCCAAACCACTCAACCCAACCTAAACCACTACATATGTGTTTTCTTTTATAGACACAAGCTCACACAAAATACAACTAGTGGTAAGGTGAAACTAATGAGGGTGCCAACCCGAGTCACTAAAATCCACACACAAAACCAAAGAATATTATTATATTTAGAATAATGAAATTCTTACATGCAGAGGATCCCAAATCCTCGAGCTCTGCAATACATGCAAATTAGATAAATTAAAAAGATTCCCCTTTTCGCAGTATGCGATCTTCTTCCCCAAAAACTACCCAAAAATCAGAAAACTAGCCCATAAATAGCCCCTTTCTCTCTGTTTAGAGCCCAAAACAACATTCTAATTATGCACCAACTTCTGGAAGCCCTAACTTAAGATTTGACTGTCAGGTCTTCAATAATAATACCTTTTCAGAAAGCTCTTGAGAAAATGAAGTGTCGAAAAGTGGGGCCTAAAGGTTAACCACTTTTATTTTCTGTCGATTTTCGGGCCCATCTGAAGCCTCTAAGTACCTCAAAATTGACTTCGAATATTTTATAGGGCAAAAAACAAAAACAGAAACAGAAACTTGAATAACTTTCAAACCGGGAATGATATTAACCTGATTCTTTCGCCAAAATGCTTATTTTACTGTCTTGAAGCTTCCCTTAAATTTCTGCCTCCTCACACCTTCAAATTCACACCTATTAAAAATAGCAGAAAAACAATTCTGATAGTTGGGAATTCTTCTTCGACGAAAAGGGTATCTAGAAATGCAACAACATCTACAAAAAGCTAAATGAAAGTAAAGATATTTTTGGATGATGCAAGATTTCCCTTACACCATTGGATGCTCCTACATCAGAAACCATATACCACAAAACCATGTGAATACAAAACCACTAACCCCTTATTTAATATTGGGTACTAAGACTTCACTTTATTTAATATTTTCTTCGATATTAAATTATTATCACATGTCTCCCACACATTAAATAATAATACAATGTTACAATACAACATCAAGCGGTCCCCAAATAATTACCTAGTGTGATTATCCACACCACCAAGGTGCATCACAACTAAATAATTATTTAATTACAATATTATGATAAATCAATTTATGCAATGGTGTACAACACCATATTTAAACAATTTTTGCAATTTCATTAAGGAGAATGTCAAGGTCACATTTCCGCAATTTCATTGAGGAGGTTGTCAAGGTCACATTTCCGCAGGGTGAACCCACAAAAGTGGTTTACAATTCGAGTGAGGAAGGAAAAGTTGCAAAAATGACCCCATGCAAAAAAATTGGTTTTTGGGGGTTCGAGCGAACCCGCAGAGTGAACCCACAAAAGTGGTTTACAATTCGAGTGAGGAAGGAAAAGTTGCAAAAATGACCCCATGCAAAAAAATTGGTTTTTGGGGGTTCGAGCGAACCCCCCTTTGATCGAATCCATTTAATGTCGAGTCTCACATTTCCCGAAAAAATAAGCCAAAAAAATGCTTGTGGAAAAGGGTTTCGAATGAACCCCCAGGGGTTCGCTAGAACCCCCCTTTTCCCCCATTCTCCCTTCCTGGCACCAAAAATCTCCAAAATTTTGCCCTTCAAAGCTCGAGTTGAGGATGAAAATGGAGGAGACTTCACATACCCAACTAGATTATGGTAGTCCTCAGAACGAGCTATTCAATTGAATATAATTTTAATATATTTTGGTTTTGTTATGTATTTGTTTTTTTAGTTTGATTAAACATAGGTTTTTCACCGAAAATCAAGCTCTCTATTTTGCACATGTGGAAAAATAGAAGATTATCAAAATAAAATTCTAAAAAATATGTTCAGGCTAGGTATTGATGTCCTTGATCCAGTAAAAAAAAAAAAATTGAATTTCGATACATACAGAAAAAGTTATGTTGTATACGGTTCGCCTATGTCTGAATTGTAATTGGTTTTACTTCGAAACTTGATTAAGGAAAAAATATTCAATAAGACACTATAAAACCAAATGAAAGTGCTAGATATCATAGTTACAAATCTAAATTTGAAAAAAATAGAATTTCATCCTTCATACAAAAAAAATTATGTTGTATACGGTGAGCGTCCCTCCTTAAAAATGTTTTTTTTTTTTTTAAAACTAGTTTTCGAAGGAGATGGAAAAATAAGTGCAATCTGATTCTAAAAAAATTGAAAAAAATATATTTAGAATCTATAGATAAAATGCCACAAATCACTAGTTTTCATCATCTTCAAATTCCTCACGGTTTAGTCGCTATAGGAGCCCGAAAGTGAAGATTTAGTTTTTAAAAAATTGTTTGGTGTCCAGTTTGCCCAAAAATTGTAAACTAGTATTGTGGGATCACCCCGCAATTCCATAAAGTAGATTGTCAGACTCAAATTTTCACAATTTCATTGAGGAGATTGTTAGGCTCAAATTTTCGCAATTTAATTGAGATTGTCATGCTCAAATTTTCACAATTTCAATGAGGAGATTGTTAGGCTCAAATTTCTGCAATTTCATTGAGGAGATTGTCAGGTTCATTTTTTCATAATTTCATTGAGGAGATTGTCAAGTTCAAATTTTCATAATTTCATTGAGGAGATTGTCAGGGTCAATTTTTGCAATTTCATATCTTCTACAAATTTGCTCAAAACTTTCTCAAATTTGGAATGCGACATCCTTGACATTAGGAAAAGCCCGCAATTGCCTTTCGCAATTTTGGTCAAATTTGAAACACGACATCCTTAGCACTAGGAAAACCCCTCAATTGCATAACTTTCACAATTTTGGTTCGTTTTTCCTCAAGTTTGAAACAAAGATACCCAATTAGGTGTTCTATAAGATGAGACTCTTGGAAACTTTCACACTCAGACATATTTTTAGCCTTTCAATTTGGGTGCTTGGGCCGAAGTGGGGGTACAAGTATAATGCCTAAGACATCACCTAAACATCACAAATCGATGAAAACTTTCTTAGATCAGTTATACATGATGGGAAGTGATATGGGGATATGAAAACCTGCAATACCTAACATGTCCATGTGTATGGGATCATAGAAGTTTCCCTCTGACACTTTTTGGAGCATTTTCGACACTTGGCCCAATATTACTAATTTTAGTAAGTCACCTCCTCAGCACCGACTTGGCCTTTTTGGATTGATTTGTCCTTAGCATGATCAATTATGACATTTAGTGTTTACTTGGTGTTATTTTATGGCACGAGGAATAATTTTAAAATAATGTTAAAATTATAACCTAAATTAAATATTTAACTTGACGTTATTTTAATATTTAAAAGCAACTTTATTAAATAGCATTTTGGAGGCATAAGGAGTATTTAAAAGATATTTAAGTTATTTTGAAAAGTGGACACCTTTATGGGAGACATAAGGGGAACTTACTCAAATTAAATTAAATGTTTATTTTCCCAAGTTGGTTGTGGGGTTTTGGAGGAGGAAATAAAAAGGTTGAGAGCTCATTTTGGAAACATATGCTTGCAATTTTTATTGAGAGATATACAAGTTGAACAACGGTCTTCCATGGCTTTGTAAAGATGAAAACATTAAGGAGAACATCCACTTCGATTGTGTAAGATCTTTCATATTGGATATTACAGGTGACTTCATTCAAGGGTCATACAAGAGTTCTATTGTTTTAGTTTTGGTGAAGATTGCCAAGGGTTTCAAAGTATATTTTTAAAAGCATATTGAAGGTGTTTCAACAAAAAATTTGAAGGAAAATTATACCATGTTTCTACCTTCATTTGTTGGTTGTACCATTTCCTAGGATGGTCATACCACCCAAGGAGGGGCATGGGAGTTGGGAGGTGAATTTCCCAAGGTTGGAGGCGCCTAGGGTTGAGGAAGACTCAACAAAAAACTCATAAGCAAACAACGAGTTTAAGGAGATATCAAGCTTTCATGGTGTTCCAGGGTTGCTAGTCCAACTTTAGTTTTCAGAGTTTTTGCAACAATAGTTAATAGGCATGTCAAAATTGTAGTCATTTATATGTTGTTAGAACCATATTATAATGACTATACTACTGCTATAATAAATCTAGAAAATATTTCAATTTGTGGGTATTCCTTAAATAGTTAACTTTACAGTTCTCTCATTGCAAGTATTTCTATTGGATGTTATTGTCGTTATTTATCTATATTGCAAACCTCAAAATGCAAAACACATTAGACACAAATAAACAAAAATTATAAGGTGCATATTACAATAGTATCAGAGAAAGAGTATCTTGCCAGCCTAGAGGGTTTGTTGAAAACAGTGACATGATAGTGGAATGAGTTCTTACATCCCATTTCATGGTTACCGAGTTACTTTTACCATTATGAGTGAAAATATTGATAAATGGAAATTGTGACTTTAATATGTTTGTTAGGTGAATGGAATATGTGAATATGCAATAAAATGTTGTTGCTTGAAATGAATGAATATGTTTATTTTGATGAAATGCGATGAAAAGATATGTATTGCAATGTGAATATTCCAATGCTTTGTCTATGCAAATGTTTTTATTATGAACTTCTAACTACCTTGGTGTTGTACTAAGCTGGATGTAGGGACATATTCAATCCTCCGGAAGGGAGGGGAAGTATCACTCAGGAGAAGTGATTGGTCTAGTAACCCTTAATGAAACATAACTAAGCTTACACACACTCACTTTTAGTCGGTTAAGTCAAGTCAGTAGCTTGGGAATCAAGTGCCTTTGGTCATAGTCTTGACTTATTGAATAATTGGGTAGTCATCCTTGGGTAAGATAAATTGTTTTCTTGAATTGAATGTCTTTGGTTTCTTGGTCATTCGTAACTTGAGTTATATGATTGAGTCTCTTTGATATATGTGGGTTCTTCTTTGTGTGTTTTAATTGATGATTAGATATACATATAATGAATATATATATATACATGTATGTAAGTATAAACGATAACCCGTGCATGAGTACATCATTTGCATAGGGAAATTGAGTGGATATATACCCCACACACACATATATATTTATATTGGTTGAAAACAATGTAATTATACATATATTTTGTATGTACATGTTTGAGTTTGGATATTTTGTATTGCATTTTATTGCAATTATATATTTGTATCACATATATATATATAAAGCTTTATATGTTTTTATTATCTTATGAATATAAACATATATATATTGATATATAAGTATATAATCGTGTATATATATATTGTGTGTATGTGTATCTGTGTTTGATATTTTAAAATACATGAATATATTTATTAATTGACGTTTAGTGTATTTGATAATCTTGAGTTAATAGATATGTATATAAACGTGTATATATATGTATATTAATAATATATTAAATATATAAATACACACGTATATATATACATTTATTGTTGAATGTTTGTCATATATTGAAAGAGTGGAGTATGTACCATGGCATACTTTATAAAGTGTTGTATAAATGAAAAGGAAAGAGACTTGCTTGATAACCAGCGACATAATTTTGTGTAAAGCGCATGGAAGAAGGCTTAAACCTGAGCACTATACATATAGTGCATGAGCCAAAGAATGATACCAACGCATAAATACACCATTGCTAAGATTAAAAATGGGACCAAATTTATACCACACATAGAATAAGGAATAAGTTTTAACATTGCAAGGAGGAAGAATGTTGATTTCAACGCATTGAATAAGTCTGAGAGAGTAGCGCATATAATATTCAAGAAATGAGTAAAGCAGTGCTAAAGACATTAAATATGAACCATCAAAGCTTGCAAATACAGCACAACGTATAAGAGACTCAGTTAAAAGTAATAAGAGATATTCGAAAGTACATTTAAACGCTGACTTGATCATGGAACAACAAACACCAAAAGAATTATAGAAGGTTTTAGGTGGTGCCAAAATATGAAAACTGCATTGCAAATAGAAGTCTAAACTGTAAGCTCTGTCCAGCAATGGAAGACAAAGTAAAATGTAGAACAAGTTAATTAAAAATCTGGCATAATATGAGTAGACCTATTGATCTTTCACCTTGCATTTCTGAAATGCATTCTTGTTGTCTCTATTTAAGCGACCTGTTATTTTGTTTTGCTGAGTAATAAGTTTAAATGATGCCACCCATTGGGATTAATTGTTGAGCCAAACTTAAGAGCTGAGAAGTATCATTCAACATAGCTTGTTTGTAGGCAGTTAAGTCTCATATTTATGTATAAATAGGGGTGAATATTACTTCATTTGGATGCATTATTCACTTGCATTCTACTACATTTTATTTGAGCTATTCTTGTTTAAGCTGAGAGTTATTTGTGAGAAGAGTTAAGAGAGTTATTGTGAGAATTTTTGTGTGTGGATTTGGAGATTTACTAAAGAGTCTTGGAGTGGATTGAGTTTGGAAATCAATTGATTTCATTTGGGATTAGCATTTAACATGTATGTTATTATTCCTTTTTATACTTTATATATTTTTTAAAAGATTGAGCGTTGTTATCTTGTGTGGAAAATGCATTGATTTGCTAGAATAGGGAAAGATTATGTTTGCTTTTATAGGATTGAAAGAATCTTATTAAAATCTTATGAACTTTACTTGAGTGTTTGTATATACTCTATTTTAAGGAGTGATTGTGTTCATTAATATTATATACTAGGGAAAGAAGAAGCTTGGAATAGTTCATGAAGTATTTGTCTTCAAGTTATTGTGTATTCTGAACTATAGGAAGTTTATAGATTACCTTAGAATTAGATTATCCAATGGAAGAAGTAACTTGTATTTAATAGTATATTATGCTAGGTAAACCATAGTGGTTAATGAGGTTAGTAATACAATAATAATGATGGTATAAGAGACATGTCATTGTTGATAGGTTGTAACGTCATGCAAACCATATTGCTAGTCAACACTTGAACGATCACTTGATCGTTGCTTTACTTGATTATTAATTGGAACCCTAGGTTGAGAATAACCTACACGAACGTTATGATCATCGATTGTTGATTTTATCCCAAGATTAGGGTAAACTAAGGATGAGATTACCTATGTGATTCAATTAATCACTTGAATTTTTGAATTACTATTGATTGGAGCCATAGGTGGGAATACCCTATTTAGTTGGATTGTTACTTGATTGGTTGTTTTACACTCTTGATGTGAAATATTTTTATTGATGAAAACCTACTTTTTGGATAGTCTTTTATTGATGAGAATACACTCTTGATTAGAGTCTTTTATTGTTGAGACTATACTTTGAATAGGTCATTTATTGATATTATTATTCTTTTGCTTGAGGTCATTTATTGATAAGATTATACTTTGAGTGAAGTCATTTCTTATTAAAGGTTGCACTTTTAATTTGAGGTTATTTATTGGTACTTTTGAATGGATTCATTTAATGTTGAGACAAACCATTGATTGGGGACTTTTATAGTTGGGATCGTACCTTTGGTTCTAGAGTCATTCAATGATGTGGCATTATGTTATTTGGTCACTCAATAAGTAGGAGTTACTTGAGTTACTTAGTAGGAATGTCATAGTCATAGTTTGTTTTTGTGGTTAAAGATTACCCAATGGAGGGAATTGCCTATGTGTAGTTTATTATAAAAGAGATAGGTTGTTCCTAGGGTTAAAAATTACCTAATGGAGGGAATTTCTTATGTGTAGTTTATTATAAAAAAATTAGGTTGTTCTTGGGGTTTAAGATTACCCAATGGAGGGAATTGCCTATGCATAGTACATGAATGGTCATTAACCAAATTGAGTTAGGGTAGTGGGTGAATAGATGAAATTTTTATATGAAACTGTGGCCAAAGTAGTGTAAGTAGTCTTTACACTGTTAGTTCACTATGTTCCAGTATAAACAATTCTAGTTCGGTATTTTCATACTCGTAGTTGTAGCTACTGTATGATTAGGTTCTAAATTGTAGGACACAACACTGAGCTCAAGAAGGCTGTTTGTTATGGTGTTTTATCAACCAATCTATTCGTCAAGGGGTAGGGACATCTTGTCATATGTGGTAGATGTGCGGGGGACTGCATTTGAGTCCGTGGTTGGCAGAAAAGCGCTTGAGTGATACTTATCCTCATCAGTTGGTGATCGAGGTTTAGGGATGTTTGTGCCAATATTGGGGAAAACTGGAATGTATGCACCAAGGAACGGCGACATCTAGAATGTATGCACCAATGTGGCAGCATTAAGACTAATTTGTGTATCTACTTCTTATGAAGCTTAGGTGAGCTATGTATGTTCTTTTATATCCATTTTTATGGAGGTTGTAATGAAAGAGACGTTATCTTGAGATTTTATATATGTCATTATTTTGGAAATATTGTAATATTCAATTATAAATGCAAATGGAAAGTTTGGAATGTGTTATTTTAGATGTGTATATAGTCTTTGAATTACAAGAAAAATCTTGTTGTTATGCGATGGCATCGTGAATTAATCACTTGTGGTTAAAACATTGGTAATTCTTTTGAGCAGAACAATAGGGTTGTTACTTGAGTAATGCAACCACCTTTTACTCATCATTATAATTTTAGAAGAAACAGGTCAAATCCCAATTTTGAAGGTCAAACAAAGACTCCAGTATATTTGCAAGTGTTGACATGGGTGATAGAGAACAACAAGAACCTAGCAAAAGGGAAATGTTAAATGATCTTGCTAGAGGGCAACAAGATTTACAAAAAGTTTAAATTGGATGGCGGCATTAATGAACCAAGATATGTTGGGAAAAAATTAATGGTGAGAATAATGTTAAAAATATTAGGGGAAAGAATGGTGGTGATAATGGGCACAAAAGGAACAATGAAATGGGGATGGTTCAATGAATAATAAGGATGAAAACCAACATGTAATAACTACAAAAACCAACTCTAGTCCCCTCATGCCTAACTTTCCACCAAGGATTAACCCATAGATTGAAGAAAAACCCACATAACAAGAGTTACAGGATTAGATTTTAGAAGATTGGAAGAATTCTAGACTTGAATTTCAAGTTGAAATGTCCTTCTGAGACTACATGGACCTCAGATTAAAACATGGGCCAAATATAGGTTGTAGACAACATAAACAAGACTTGCAAAGGAAAGTGGGAAAGTTGTCTATTTCACATAATGATGGCTCGGGATAACCTACAGCTAGAGCATTGGTTCAAAAATTAGACACTTATTTCCAACTTAACCCAATGCCAAAAGAAGAGGCCATTAAATATGTTGCTATACACTTGGATGGTAGTGCTCGTGAGTGGTGGCATCATGAGATGATCACTTTGGGCCATGATCAAGTTGACTCCTATGAAGATTTCATAGAGAGATTAATAGATAGATTCAACAAGAAGCATCTAGAACTGTAGTTTAAGTTGTTAGATCAACTTAAGTAGCGGGGTTCAGTGGATGCTTACATTGCAAATTTTTAAAGGTTATATGTGTTGGTCATCGTATTTTAGAGAGGAGATTGATTGTGTTGTTTGTGGATGGACTTTCAAATCCATTGATATCATTGCAATATTTATTGCCTTTGTTGTTCCCTATCTTTCTCAGCCCAAAGATCTTGTAATATGATGTAGCGATGTGCAATCAATCTTGGCAGTCTGTCGAGAAGAAGATCAACCATTAGGTCAACAGCTATATTGTCTAAGAGGGTGGCCCAAGGGACCTCTCTCCTGAGATCTTTCGGGTCCATACATGTTCCTTTAGTGAAATGTCCCTCGGGTTTGAGGTCTTCTATCAATGCATCTTCACTTTCTTCATTTTCTTGCACAGGTTCTTCAGCTAGTTGTCCCATTACATCACCATGGTTCTCATCTATGAGTTGTGTACCACCAAGGTTCATATCAAAAACAATTCCCAATGTTTACTTAGTAATGGTAATTGAATGACTAACAAAAATTAAATGGAAATACATAACAACAATAATGAAACATACATGAATTACTCAAATAATGCTCAAAATATATGTCTTGTATTCTTTATTCATTGATTAGACAATAATTACAAAATACCAAAATGTATGTGAACCCTTACTATAAGTGCAAACATACAATATATAGCTAGCCGACATTTGAGGACACTAGTTGTCAACAACTACTAAGTACAACCAACCAACAGTCCAATACTAATTACCCATTAACACATTTACTTATTTATTTATTTCTTTTCGACTACATAGTACATTGCCACAAAGGAACGGGTTGCAAAAAAATTCACAAACACCCTCCCTAGAGAAAATTTTGAGTATCTCATGCAAAAATTGGAAGTGATATCACTCTCATCCAATCACTAATTTCTTAAGAGGAGCATGAGTTCAAGGGGAGCTATTTATTGCATTATCTTTCAAATCCATGAAGACTTTTCCATTGATGTTAATGGGGTGAGTTGTAATAAGGGGGAGCATTACAAACAAGGGGAGAACTATGTTCTTGTTGCATTCATAAATTATTTCTTTGTGGGGTTACTATTAATAACAAATGGGGGATTTTTTGTCAAAGGCAATATCAAAAGAGAACTAATCGCTTAATCCAAGGGAAAATCACATTATTTCAAGGTGATAAAAGATATTTTTATAATTCCTAAGTGTTGGTCGACCTTCTTCCACCTTGGCACTCACTTTGCAAGTTGCAAAATAATAATAAAAATAGTACTTATGCTATTACACGACCTCCTCTTTGGCGCCTTTTTTGGGTGAATTTAAATGTTTTTAAAATAAATTTTATTATGTCAAATCTTGGTCAACCTTCTGGTGAGGTGCATGATTTGGATTTAAATACAAATTTTGGAGGTTAGAAAGCAAGTTCTTCATTGGAAAATCATTCCTTTTAAGAGCAGAAAATAGGAGAAGAGTAGAGTTAAGAAAAATTTTATAGTAGAATTTTAAGGAGATTTATAATAGACTTTCAAGAAGATTTATGGTAGATTTATAGCAAACTTTCAAAGAGATTTATGGTAGTTTTATAGAAAACTTTTGAGGAGATTTATAGCAGATTTATAGGAAATCCACCTTGAACTCTGTAAAATGTGTCATCTTGTCCAAAACCTAAGGTCCCCACTCCCAAGATAGAATAGGGTCTAGAACAACCTGCAAGCATAGTGTCCTCGGTGTCAATTTTGTCAAAATTTGCAAAAAAATCTAAGTCTGATTAAGCCTAAAGAAAAGCAAGTTTTTTGTCAAAAGTGTCACATTGATCTTCATATTCATCACATAAGGTTTCAAAAGCATCACTCATGAAGCGATGTGTTTGTTTCCCTACCTTTGGTTATAAATTTTGACACCTAAAACTATGTGCAAGGTAAGTTAATTTAGTCACATACTAGGGGGTCTGCTCTGGTGGGCCATTGGAACTAACGAACCGTGTTTGCATGATATGGTTTGTGAATTGTGTGTGCCATAGTGAACAGGTCATTGCAAGGCCTCTAAAAGGAAAATCCCTCATAGCTGAAAAAATTTCAAACTCTAGGGTGCTAATGACTTAGAAATGAACCTAAATGAATATATATGACCCCCAAACCCTAGGGTTTCACCCTATATCACCTTACATCTTATTTTCCATCTTTCTCTATCCATCCTGATATGTTTTTAGGACCCTTAGGACTTGATTCTTCGTCCTCTTCTTTGCTGAACTATTCCCATCATCCTATCGCGATCCCGACTTGAAAACTAATTTTTTCAACCAATCTCTTTAGGAGGAATCCTACTATCCTTCCTTCGTCCATTAGGGCACAGTGGGGTATCAGATAAGTTTTTATTTTTTTATAAACAAAAACATGTCTTTAAAACAATGTAATAGATTCATTATCTCAAAGAGGGACAAAATGTAGACACCTAAAATTGTCTGAATGCGCATACATCTCAAATTCTCCTTTTAATATCATTTTCCTCATTATCCCTTAAATATTCAATTTTAATTAAACAATTTCCAATTATTTGATTACATTCATTAATTTCCTCTATTAATTCAATAATCAACATTATTTGATTAATTCATCATTTTTCATCACTTCTTACTAATTTCCCTTAATTAAATAATTTTAAATTCAATTTCCTTCTTCCAACCTTAATTAAATATTTTTTATTATTTAATTAAATCCTAATTTTCTTCAATCCCACTTGATTAAATAATTTTGAATTATTTAATTAAAAATCTTAATTTATTCTCATCCTCACAGCTAAATAATTTTCTTGATTATTTAATTCTTATTTTTCCTATAACTTGCATAAAGCATATTCCATTTTCAAAATATATTTTTCCCTCCAAAATATCTTTAACCAATTTTCCATGAAAATAGGGATGCTCTCATTCATCCTCCACCCTTGATTTCATTGATTTCCTCTCAACCATTGATCCTCAAATTCAATCTCCACTATTGATCAAACATCTTGAAAATCTATTAAACAAGTCATTTCCTCATCAAAATCATTCACAATGCTCATGTGCTTGAATTAACATTCATTCACAGTTTTCATGAGTTTGGGAATTCTTGAATTCTTGAGTAGTCTTGAGCAATTTGAGCATCCTTTTGTGAATCAAATCATCATTAAGCTTTTGCAATCATGGATTATGTTTAACAGAGCAATCCACATACATTTGAAGAATAATCCTACAATGGGATTGTAAGGTTTGCATTGTTTCATCGATTTAATTGTCATTTGAATAGGTTTTCTAATATTTGTTTGAATCTTTGAAGCATTGTTTTCCTAATTTTATTATGGGTTTTAATTATCTTTATCTTGTGAGTGTTTAGTGTTTTCTAACCCTAATTTCTTGAATTATGCTTTCTAACCATTAGCTATTATTTCCCTATGAAAAATCCAAAAAATTAAAAAACATCAAAAAATCTAAAAAATTAAAAAAACGTCAATTTTTTTAAAAAAATCCACATCACATCATCCACCATAGTCATAATAAATTTTCCATTGCTTGGACATGGAACTCCAAGAAAGAACAAACTATGCAACACTCAAAGACATCGAGCATTCATGAAACAATCACAATTAAAGATTCTTGTTAAATTATCTATAATATATTGATCTATTGCCAAATCATATTTAAACATCTTATCCAAGCTATCATGCCTTAACAAATGTATCCTTCCTACAATGGAAATTTATCCACCTTGAGCACATATCTCTTCACAAGAAAATCTATTGGTTATTGATTTGTTTCGTCAGTAAGTCTTTTTATTGTTTGATTTATCATATTGTCATATTCCAATGTTCCTCTAGGATATCTTCAAATGATTAGAGAAAGAATGGGGCAAGGTCATTATTTTTGTATGTCGTGCTTGTGGAATGTTCTCATTGTATTACTAGAGCATATACGTTCCTTGTGTGTGTGAGAATGTTTTCTAGCATTGAAAAATTCCTTTGCATATAAGGTCATTCAATACCTTTTTGCACTAGGGCTATCATGCTTTAAGATCATTTCTCACATATTCCAACAAGGTTTTATTATGTCTCATACAAATGAGGATAATCCTTCTTGTTTACAGAGCCAAAGTCCATACAAGGGATACCAAAGTCACCGGGTTTGTCATACCTTGGAGTACATATATCCATTTACCACAATTAGCTCTATGATAATAAAAAGCACAAACAAAAAGAACACTATTGATCATTTTCATCTCCATATGTATCAACCTATCTCATTTCTATCTATTTTATCTCATCTATTATGTGTTTCATTCTATGATATTGATCAATAACCATCATCATCTTGCATTTTCTTCTACCATACTAACCCATCTCCTTTCCCACATTCCTTTGTAAATCTGTCATTTCATCCACTTCAATTTTTCTCACTTAATTTACCATTTTCTTCATCCATCCCACCATACTCACTCCTTTTCCAAAGTTTGACCCAAAAAAATTATTTTTCCATTAAACTCTCAATGGGGCATCTTACCTAAATTTCTTCATTCACTAGGGAAAATGGGGGCATGTCATCACCAAATTTTCACTTTCTTTGAATCAATGTTAAAAAAATGCATAGTCTCAAAGAGGGGCAAAATGTAGACACTCAAATTCAACTAACATATTCCTACCAAAACATCATCATTTTCCATCATTACACACCATCAATTTGTCTTATGCATTTAATTAAATAATTTTATTATTGAATTAAATTACCTTATTTCACCAATTTTCATCTATTAATTAAATAATTTGGATTATTTAATTAATTTACTAATTATTCTTTGATATTAATTAATTAATTATTATTATTTAATTAATTCCCCAATTCTCAAAATTAAATAATTTATTTAATTTATCCATTTTCTAATTAAATAAAAATTATTTATTTTATTTATTTAATCCATTTTGCACATGCCATTAATTATTAATTTCATGCATTTCCACCTCACTAATCAATTGAGACTGACATTAAATTCATTGATCAATCAATTCAGTCCATTAATTCATCTATTTTGTTCCACTCTCACTTAGTCTCACTTATCTCTCCAATCAATTCTCTTAACTGACTCATGTAATCAACCATCTCCAATCATGCAACTAGTTAACTATCCAATCAAATCCTCTCAATAATTTTGATCCATTGACCTGCTTAATCTCTCATCGGATCTTGAATGTTGATCAATATCTCCAAATCTATAAAACCAACCTTCATCCATATCATTAATCCTCTCTTTGAGACCTAAGTCTCCAAATCTATAAAACCAACCTTCATCCATATCATTAATCCTCTCTCTGAGATCTAAGTTAAAAGCCAAAAATTATCATCCTCTTGCAATCATATTCAAAGTGCTTGTGCAAAATCTAAGAGAAACATATCATAACAATTTTCTCCAAGGTGAATAGAGGAGAACAATGGAGCTCAACTTGAAGGTCTTGCAAGTTTATGGTATTGCATTTGTTTGATCTTCGTCAATTATTGGATTTCATAGTCATTTTATTAGGTTATACACTACTAAGGACAACAACTAATGTACAAGGGAAGAAATATTATGTGGTTTTTCCTCAAGAGAAGAGAAAACTATGAAATAACCTTTTAGAATTAAAAGGGAAATAGAAAATAAAGGATATTATGTTCTTTTGGTTAAAAGAGAGATTAAAAAATTATATATATATATTCTTTTAAAACGGGAAGGAATAATTATTAAAAGGTAACTTTTGGGAAGTGTGTGATGGTTTGGAAACAACCCTCAAGGCTTATACAAACCGATTTTATGTGAGACTTGGAAAAGATGGAGAAGACTCAAGGAAGAAAAAAGTGCTTCAATGAGCTTTGAGCATTAGGAAAGGGGACACATAGCGTGTGTCCAACTCAGAGTACAAAGTACACTTAAGACTACCTAACCAAATCTTTGTATTTACACTCGTGTTGAGCATTATTCTATTGAACCAACACTTGTGTAGAGCATCATCCATTTTATTCCTCCTAGATTATCCCATAGAAAAAGCCAATACCACTGACATCTTCCTAAGGTGATAGTGGCTTTTCCAAGTGCTATTGTTCAAATAAGTATTAAAAACTATTGATAGCCCACACGGGTAGCAAAGTTGGCTTGGCCCGTGGGTTTGCTCCCCATTGGTTTCGAGTTTGACTCCCGCTCCCGGATTAAACCGGTGGATCGACTTGCGGACTGTCGTGTTCACCCACAAGGGACTAGTCTAACCCAACTTGCCCCTTCTAGACCCCAACTTGGCATATGTAAGCCCAAGGTAAGATTGGTTGGACATTGGGTTGGGTCACGAGGATACCCCTGTTGCAACAAAAAAAAGGTATTAAAAAACTGTTGATACTATAATATATTAAATATTGTCTATATGGTTTTTGGTGTTAATCTATATGAATTACATAGATGTGTTATTCAATTTATTGTGTTAATTATTTACTCTAGAATCCTTGTCTAATAATTACATATTGTAGTTTGCATTGCTTATTGTATGTTAATTATTCACATCATTTTATTGACATTATATCTTGTAAATTATCTTAACTCTTAACAATCTATTAAATTTGTTTCTAATACTTAAACAAATTTAGGAGGAAAAGTAACATTACATCTCTTCTTTTATGATGAGTTGGGTTTTCTTCTTTTATAATAAGTTGGGTTTGTAATCTATTTGAGGTTTTCCTCATCCTAGTAATGAATTAGGAAGTGCGATATTCATACATTAATGTTAAAAAACTATTACACAATTATATCTAGAAGCACTCTCATCTTTAAAAAATATTTCAACTTATAGCAAAGTAAAATAAATAAAATATCAAAAAATTATTTTTGTAATAATAAATACAAAATAATTGTGAAGCCAAAGGGTTGTAGCTCAATTGGTTTAACACAAATGATGAGGATGGTGGTATGTTTCTTGCATACACCATCCACCAAAGTTCAAACCCCTAAATGTGTGATTGGGTTAAGTTTGACCCCTTGACTTTAATCAATGGGATTCCATTGTTTGTCGCTACTTAGCCAAATGATGACTTTTCACTTAAATGTATACTTACTCATCATGTTGTAATACAATTGTTCATATAAAACATAGATATCGATCTCCATATACTCTAATAATTTCTATTATTAAATTTTAAAAGAAAGCAAGCGACTAAGATATGCTCTCTTCTCCTCCACAAGTAACACACCTAAAATCTCTGTTATAAAATCTAACTATTAACATTTTAATGGCACCCCTTCCTCTTCCCAACGAAGTGATGGTTGGTGGAGAAGATGTGCAGTACTCAATCTAAACTCAATGATAAAGAATAATAATTACTAAGCGTGTAAAGTACGTGTGCGAAAAATTGGGAGCCTTGTCAACTTATGAGCAACTGAAAAACTGTTGCAGAGATGGCGAAATTAGGATGGGGGAAGCGATGCATAGCAGGGTCAAGCGCACGTTCTATATTTTCCGTGACCACAGCCGGCTCGTGGAACGACTTTGAATTCTTTTTCTTCCCTTTAATTTGGGTCGACAATTTTGGTTGCTTTTCATAAAATAATAATAAGTTCAAAATAAATGGAATACTAGATTTTGTTGATGTTAAGACGCACGTGAAGACTGCAAAGTTTGGATTGGCTACAAATACTGAGGAGTACTGGGAATCAGTGAGAATTTGTGCAGTGAGCGGTGAGTAGTTTCTTGAAGGCTGGTAAAGGAATGGATTCAAAGAGCAATGCTAATGCTCACTCTAACGGTGACATGAAATCAAAATTTCTGCAAGTTTATGAGCATCTCAAGGCTGAGATCCTAGCTGATCCAGCCTTTGATTATACTGAAGATGCTCGCCAATGGGTTGACAAGGTATTTTTAAGTTTTTCTTGTTCCCTCTCATACGCTTAGTTTCAGCAGTTTTTAATTAAAGGTATTTTTAAGTTGAACATGCATTTTGGCAACATAGTCACACCTGTTCATGATCATCGTTGCATTCCCCTTGTGGTGAAATCGCCTCCTTGGTTGAACTTTGTTTCAGATCCACCTTTTTCTCCTTCCAAGGTGTAGTCTATTCAAACAAGTTGATGGTGTGGCTATGGGTTCTCCTCTCTCACCTATTGTAGTTAACTTGTACATGGAACACTTCGAAGAATTGGCTCTCCAATCCTTTCCCCTCAAACCAAAGTGGTGGAAACGATATGTTGATGATACTAACATTTGTTGGCCTCATGGTCGCAAAAAACTTGAGGAATTCCACTCTCACTTGAACAACCTTTCCTCTTTCATCTCCTTCACCAAAGAAATTGAATCGAATAATCAATTTCCCTTCCTTGATGTCCTCATCACCAGGAAAGATGATGGTTCCTTATCTAGGATTATCTTCCGCAAATCTACTCACACTGACCTTTACCTTCTCTCTTCTTCTCACCATCACCCTAGCCAAAAAGCGAGTATTCTCAAAACTTTGGCCTTTAGGGATTTCGTGATTTGCGACAATGATCACATCGATTAAGAATTAGCCCATCTCTCACAAGTTTTCACATTAAACGGCTACAAAAAGAAGCAAATCACTAGGGCCTTTAATCAAGCCAAAGCTAGGCTCACCCTGCAACCCAAAGTTTCCCCTCGACTCCCCTCCCCTTTGCTACCCTACCCTAGGTTGGGGGTGTTTCCAATAAAATTGCCAAAATCCTCCTAAAAAAGGGTCTCAATTGCACTTTCAAACCTTTCTCCACTTTGCGCAATCATATCCCCTCCCCCAAAGACCCTCAAGACCTTTTCCTCAATGCAGGTGTATATAAAATAATGTGTTCTTGCGATATCCCTTACATCATGGAAACAGGTCGCTCCATTAACACCAAAATCAAAGAACACAGTTATGACATTAGACATGATCGCATCTTAATGTCATCTTTGGTTGAACACTCGTCCAAGACCAAGCATCACATTGCCTTAGAACATACCAAAATCCTTGTCAAAGAAGACAACTTCTCTAAGAGGAAGCTCAAAGAGGCAATTGAAATCAATAAACACCCCTCTAACCTCAACTGAGATGGAGGTTGGAATCTTAGTTGCTCGTGGAAACCCCTTTTAAATCGCCTTAGTGGTGCCCCTCCTTTCAACCCTTGATTCCCCCCTTCTAGTGGTCTTCGATCCTTCCCCTTTCCCTTCTCGTTCTTTTCTTTCCCTCCTTTGCTTTGTTCTCTCTTTCCTCGCTCTTCCTTGATTGTTTTTTCCCTTCAGTCCTTTCTTTTCCAAGTCTCTTTTTCTTGGTTTTCGCAAATTTGGTGCCCCACCCCCTTTTTTGTCTTCTCCTTATTTTATCTCTTTAAATTTATTCCCTGGTTGGTCTTTCAGTTCTTTATTATTATTTCTCATTTTAAATCTTTATCTTATTTTTCTTTCATTCTTTTATTTCATTTCTTTCATTTTATTTTTTCTATTCTTTCTTTGTTGCTTTTCATTTTATAATGTTATTCTTGTTTTCTTTTCCTTTTGATTTTTGAGTTTTGGTTCTTTAAGAATTCATTTCTTTATTTTCTAATTATCTTAGTGTCTTTTTATCCTTATTCCATTTTTAAATTTTCAAAAATTTACCTCTTTTATTTCAATTCTTTTAATATTTCTTTCTTTTTATTAATTTTCTTATTGTATTATTTCCCTACTTCTTTTTGTCTTTGTGGTTCTCTTTCTTTCTAATCTCTTCTTTTTTCCTTAGTGGGCTTATTTTTTGAATTCCTCCTATTTTTATTTTTCCTTATTCTTTGATTCTCTCTATACTCCCTTTTTTTTTTACTATTTTTCAATTCAAAATTTCTTTATTTTTGTTTACTATCTTTATTGTGCTTATTTAAAGTTAGTTGTGTTTCTTTCTTTTTGTATTTCATTATTCTAGTTTTTCTTTATTTTCCTTTGTTCCTTATTTATTCTTTTCTTCCTTATTCTCTTTCTTTTATTGTTTCTCATCCTTCCCTTTCTCGATCTCTAGTATTTAGCTTGTATTTGATTCCTTCTCTTTTTTTGATCAATCTCTTTCCTTATTCTTTTTTGTTCACTTTCATTGTAATATTTTTTTCATCTTTTGCTTTCTTAGAATTATTGGGCTTGTATTGTTGTGTAATTTTATTTTTCTAATCTTTATTATTTTGTGTACCTGTTTCAATTTTCTAATTTCTATTATATTTTATGCCTTCATCTATTCTGTTCATATGGTTTTTTAATCTTTTGTGTTCAATTTTCTATATTCCTTTCTTAAATTCATTTTTTAGTTTTTGGTTTCATTTTTATGTATTTTGGATTTTAAGCTTCTTTAGTTTTTCTCCTTCATTTCCATGCTATCTTTTGGTCTTTTATTTTTCGTTTTCCTTAAATCTTTTCTTTGTTCTTGAATTTGATATCTTTTATGTCTTTATTTTCAATTCCATAACTTTCTTTATTCTCTTTAATCTTTAATTTATTGTGGTTTCTCGGTTCTTTTTAGTTTTCATTTCTTCTTTTCCTTGCAATTTTATTGTTCTTTCATTCTTTTTCTAATGTGATCTTAAGCTATTGTAGTTTCCTTCCCTTTCTTGTCCATGTTATTGTGTTCCTTAAGCCTTTTTTGCCTTCATGTTTTTTATTTTTTTGGTTAGTTTTTAACATTTTAATTAATTTTTAGAATATTATTAGTAATATGATTGTTTATTATTTTATAGTGAATCTTTTTTAGCTCACTTTTAATTATTTTTCACTTTGTAGTTTTTTTTATTGTTTTAGTTAGTGTGTTTTATTTTATTTTTAATTTGTTAATTCTTTAATTTGACTCCTTGGGATTTTGTGCTTGCCTTCTCTTGGCCCCTCTCCTTTTTAACTATCCGAGTCTGCTTTTATTTTTCACTTTCTTGCTCTCTTTGCTCAGCATCCTGATAATGGATCATAGAGTATGATCCGAAACGTTGATGCAAAAAACTGCTCACACAGTTACAATCCAGAAATCTTAACACTAATTGATCAAGGACTGTGGAAACCTTATGCAATTAATTTAAGCCACTTCAGTAAAGTATGATCTTGGCAGCTACAGTAGCTGACCCTACCTTGGCATGTGCCATACAAATGATATTAGAAGAGGTACATTCTAGGAGTTGAATTTAATGTGACCAGCTTTAGAAAGCTTTCATTTTATTACAGCATGTACTGTTTCATAACAGAATGATTGCTCTTGCAAGGTTCCATTGTTTTCAACAATCTGAGTGACACCCACTCAGCATATACTGCCACAAGGATACATTAACTGGTGTGCTATACCAGGTTGTCTTAAGAGAAAGCTTAGTAACTCTAATCTAGTTGCTCATGATGTAGATCCGATTGGTCCTGACATTTATGGATCCTTTATGAAGATTTGAGATGGTCAAGTTTAGAAAGGTATCACTATTTCGTTTAGTTCATTCATAGTTCAGAGGTGGGAGGGTCTCAAATACACACCCTTTGCATGGCACATACTTGTTGAACTTTGGTTAGTCACGTTTCATTTCAGACTCTGCATGGACTCTATATTCCTACAACCAAATTTGGATTGACATTACATCTGGGTTCAACAAGAGTAATATAATTGCTCAAACCACTTCTCTGTACCTATCAACCTTAATCAAAGCAGAGCTTGGATCATGCCAGGACATAGTTCATGAAGGTAAAAACCTGTGCGATCTATGTAATCTGCAGTATCAGCAATGTCCACCGCCAGTGATAAATTGAATTAGGCTGTAATCTGTGCTTATAAATGTTGACCTCAATTCATTCAGGTCTTAATATAAAAGCTTTCGCAATATATACCAAATACTTCTGGTACTGAGTTTTGAAGGACTGTTAAATCCTCAAGGAAGATCATGCACTCCATCTGTTGTACAGAATGGTCAATAGAAGATATCAATATGCATCCTATGTGCCATGGAATCTATGTAAAGGCATTCAGTTAACAAACCCATGTTTTCTACTAGGCCCCACTAATCATCACATGTAATTCAGGTCTTGACATAAAAGCTTTGGCAATATATACCAAATACTTCTGGTACTTAGTTCTAAAGGACTGTCAAATCCTCAAGGAAGATCATGCACTCCATCTGTTGTACAGAATGGTCAATAGAAGATATCAATATTCATCCTATGTGCCATGGAATCTATGTGAAGGCATTCAGTCAACAAACCCATGTTTTCTACTAGGCCCCACTAATCATCACATGTATATCATTACAACCGGCTCTCAAACAGCCCAGAGTCAAGACAGTCTGAATGGTTCTTATTATTGTCTCAATGTTCCATCACAAAGGTACTATATCATTAAATTGATTTTCCGGAAATGAAAACTGAAAGTAAATGCAGCAGTTGTATATATTCTGTTTACAATCATGAAGTGAGCAAGTGATTATAGCATTTCCACATAAAGACCACACACTATCTGAAACGTTAGTTTTCTGTAGACAGCTGTTTTCCTTCAGCAGGGTGCACTCAGCTTTTTAGCTTTTCCTATAGCTGGGCGCATATCTCATCTGTTTTTTCAGAAGCATGCTGTTTGTTAGATTGAGTTATGCCAGTTAGCTGCTGTTCTTGTTTTAGAACAAGGCTATTTTTTTCTGCTATAGTTTTCTAGGTTAAGTTTTCTCTTTCCTTGCCTAGGCGCTCCATTGAGATGGGGATTTTTTATTGTAAACCCTAGAGTTCTCCTGTTCTATAAGAAGAGATCTAGGACACACCACTGAAATATACAGAGAGAATATTCGAGTGTTGATAGTTCAGTTTAATTCTTCTATCAATTTTATTGGAAGGTAGATCTGCTAGTATTTGCAGTTCATATTTTCAACAGTACGTGTTTGTAGATTAGCATTCTCAGATTGGCTGTTTTGATTGGAGTTCTCGTTCTAAGCTACTTTGCAGTTAGGGCTTAAATTTTTTAGTGCAGAACCCACTTACCATGATCTGAAAATTTATGATGAAAAACCTTACTGGAATTGCATATACACATCATGTTTACGTTCAGGGTCAGTCCTGTTATGATACCTTTGTCTGAAATTTTGATGTATCACAGTATTATGATTCTCTGTTCAAGATATTCAACACAGGAATAAAATTAACTGGGATCATTGATAAAGCAACCATACTGAAAGTCTGAATCCCTTATACAGAATTAGTGGCTCTTTTTTTACTAGTTGAGGTAATCATCTTAAGTACCTCAATATTTCAGATCTTCCGTTACCATGCCTGCAGGCTACACACAGTATACTTGTATGGTCAGCTGAGAAAGAGTTTAAATATTCCTTAACAAGACTTCACCATGACCTGTTTGTGTCTAACCAGCCCCATACCCAGAGCTCAACATGTTTAGGTTAATTCAATGGAGATATCCTAGCAACAACTTCCCAGTACATAACAAAGTCTGTCCGCTTTTTTTAATAAGCTTTTATCTAATTGGGATTCAATTATCCATGAATGCCTTTACAAGTTACCTGTTGGGTGAACAGGGAAGATTATGGAAATCATATATATACAGTTACTCAACTCAGATGTGTTTCCACAGCCTTTCAGAAAGTTACAGATAAAACATCAGGATCCCCAAGTCAATTGCATGCCAGAGTAATGGTACAACATTGATATACATAAACACACATTCTTCCCTTTTTCAGTATTCACGGCTTAAGCCTCATAGAATTTAGATCTGTGACTTAAGTATTTCTTGCATATCTTTTATTCAAACGTAAACAGTACAATTCATTATCATATTTGATGCTGTATGCATCAGTTTAATGTGGAACAGAAAATTTATGTTACATGGAACACTTTGTCAGCTTGTGACTTGAAGGAAGTTGATGGTCTTCAAGGCCAAAAACTGCCAGATGGAATGCTGAATGCTCTCATTGGAGGGTTGATGCCCCCATGTATCCATCCATGACGATCTGTCCCTGACCCAGCCATTGGCTAACACATGGGTTAGCACTTAGCAGCTAAGTTGCTGGTTCTAGTACGGGGTCAGATACAGGTACGGATGTGGGTATGCCGGTATGGAAAAAAAAAAATCTTGGGTATGGGTACGGGTATGGGAAATATAATGGTCATAAGCATGTTCAAAATTATAAATTTAATTATAAGAACAACGATATTCATCGGACATAAATGATAAACTATTAAACATGAGGCATTTATTTAGGAGAAATACTCTCTTAAATAGGGCATTTATGGTTTTCATTCCCATATAAATCTCCTCGATCAGCTTAAGGACTATACGGACTGATTCTGATATTAACCTACAGGCTCCACTTCCACAATAGGGTATTGGAAAATTGAATAAGATGATATATTCCTGTATGTTATTCAAATGTGTGCATATTATCTGCGATTGAAAAACTCTTGAAATCCAATAGTGTAACCCTTGTCTACTGACAATGTAACTGATTCCATTTATTCCTTAGATTTGTATAATGGTCTAAAGTTTCACACAATCACTTTACAAGTAGCTTACTAGACTCACATGATACCTCACAATAAGCATAGTCTTCCTATATATTGATGCTCTTAAAATGCACTTTGTAATGGTATACAGAGCATAATAATCTCAAGGTTCTTCAACAATAACATAACCTCCAAACTACCCTTTTAACAGATAAAAAATCAGGTAGAGAAAAAGCTTGATGGTGTAAATCCCATTCGCTGTGGGTTCGGCTAGAGTTCCTCCTTGGGCCCCCAGGTTCCAGGGAGTAACCCTGGCTGAACCCACAGAGAACCAGAACCGTATTTTGCCGGGTATGGGGGGTAAATAGAAGGACCCAGTAACTTAGCTTAGCAGGAAATTACCTCAAGGCCTCACTTTTGAAAGAAAACTCAAAACTGCACTAATACAATGCTTAAATAAGACTCAACAAGGGAAACAATGATGTTGTGGACACCTCAACTTGGTATCAAAACTTTTACCCTTAGCAACCACAAGGTATCTAAAAATATACAGGTGAGAGGGTTATCCTAACAGACAAAGAAAGACAAGGAGAAATCATTAACTCACTCTCTCTCTCCATCTCAGGTTATCCTTTATCAAGATACCAACTGAAAGCTATAACACCAGACTAGGTACTCACCCCCACAGCCAGGGTTCTAGAAGCTTGAGAGTGGTGGGCAATAAGCCCAACAGCCATGCTTCTAGAAGATTTTTAAAAGGTTGGGTAGCTAACCTGGCAGCCAAGCTGCCAAGGTCTTATGGTCCTCATTGTCAATAAGTAGAAATAGGAATCCCACTCCATGAGCACATGCAGATGTGCACACACACATGCCCATGCATACACAACCATGCACCCACTGGCCCATGCACAACCACACTGACACATATGTGCACACACACACATGCATAATAGCATATCTTGACATTGTGACACATATATTCGTGACATCCAAAAGAAGACTCAATGTCAAGGAGGAAAAGACAACCAGTTGGACATCAGAGACCAACAATGACTGATTCACTGTGACATTTCATTTTTATAGTGGATTTTCCTTTCAGCAATGTCCTGGTATGTTGTAGCAATTGTTTTTTAGCCAATACAGGCCCATCCATCTTCTGGCACACATGCAAAACCTGCAATAAGACTTAAGTAGCACCTGTGTGAGAATAAATAATTATCTTAAGTTGTACTTAACTCTTGTGTCATTAAGTATATTCCTAATAGTAAATACAAAATTTGGAACCAAGATTACAGAGGGGTTTCTGTGTCATGTATCATAATGAGTCATCAACATATCAACACTGAACAAGTCAACAGACACATGACATGATGAAAAGGAAAACTGATATAGAGGAGGACTCAATGGATTTGGATCAAGCAAGAAAATGGGGATCTATATATTTCTTTTATCTTGCACTTTGGTACTCATGAAAGATCATTTCATAACCATGTGGATTTCAAATGCCTCGGGGAAGATGTCCTTTAAATTTTTAATTTTAGATTTTGTGCATGATAAACTAATTTGTAACATTAAACCCAAATCACATTAAACAGGGTTAATAGTGGGCATATATGAGATATTTTCTTGGTTCAGCCTAGTCAGAATCATTGATTACTTTGAAGGTTGTTGATGCAATAGCACTTACGCTCAAGTTAGCAGGGCCAAACTGGGTTTGGATGGTTTCCTGGGATAACGTAGGCATTTTAGTAACTGTAAAAATATCAGAAAAGACATCTTGGAATGGATGCTATGCATTGGCTACTGCATTTCTTTAGGAACTTTGCTCCAAATATCACTATTTAGATTCTGCATAAAGTGGTGATACTTTTGAAATCTGTTTCTGAACCTTGGACTATGTAAATACTCCTGGTTTCTCTTTTAATTTTACAATTATATGCAGGCTCTGTATTAATTATTAATAGTATCACTTTACAGGCTTAAGTGTACAAGTAATTGTCAAACTCTGGTCATGTTTTGAATCTAAAATACTTCTTTTGATGGGACTCTCAAAATTTGCAAATCATTAATGTCTAATTGTCAAATACTGGCCATGTTTTGAATCTAAGATACTTCTTTTGATGGGACTCTCAAAATTTGCAAATCATTAATGTCTAGTTTTCTCTAGATTCTTGGTAGAACTGAGGCTGCCAAGAGTTGGCTCAGTTGAAATTTAAGACCTACATTCATCAAATTTTCTCTGCAAATGATACTAATTTTTGTCCAGATTTCACATCTGACTTTTTTTTGGTTTGTTTTGGTCCTACCCTATGTTTGGTGCAAAAGATGCTGGACTACAATGTACCAGGAGGTGAGTCCTTTTTGTTTATTCATTTTTAAGAATACCAAGTGCATTGTAGCATTCTGTTAGCAAGTGATGTAATAATTTGCCTCACAAGAATAAAGAAGCAGATGCTAAAGTCCACAACGATGTAGAATAAACAAAAGCATGTTGATGAAAGTTATCCCTGTTTAAAACTGAATGTTAAAAATATTTCATGTGGTGACAATCAAAATGATATTTAAATGTTAAAAAGGTGGAGAAGATGTGTTCTCATTTGATCACATTCTTTATACAGGAAAGCTGAATCGAGGCCTGTCTGTAATTGACAGCTATAGTCTGCTAAAAAAGGGAAAAGAATTATCTGAAGATGAAGTCTTTCTTGGATGTGTGCTTGGATGGTGTATTGAATGGGTATGTTTCTCTATTCCTATATGTGTAGCAGTTCATATAATTGACACTAAGACATGATTTAGTATCTTCTTCCAGGATTCTTAGTTTGGTAGGCTGTTTTAGATTTTGACCTCAAAGACTAGAATTATTATAATATGCTTATTTGTTATTCTATCAGTACAGTTTTTGGATTGTGGTAAAAGATCACCGAAATGGCATCATTTAACATTCAGATCACGTTTTTATCACAGCTTCAATCATATTTCCTTGTGCTTGATGATATGATGGATGGCTGTCACACAAGACGTGGCCAACCTTGTTGGTTCAGATTACCCAAGGTGCATGTTTCTAGAACTCTAAATTATCTTTTTCCTCCTTGTTTAGTTGCAGGAAGAGAGAAGAAAACAATCATTTGTACATAAATTAGTTGCTTTGACCTTTTTTCTATTATGAGGCTGTTCTTTGTTTACAATTTTGTATTTTCATGTGAGGGCGTGTGTGTTGGTTTCTATCTAGACTAATCCATGGACACCTTTTTCTGTAATTTTTGAAGTTTAATCTGTTTTTTTTCTAAATGTGCTCTTTTCTGCATGTCCTTTCATGTTATGTGTTTTAAGGTGTTCTAGTCTGCCATTTGTAAATTTTATCTTAATTGATATAGAGATGCTTCCAAATAGTTGCCTTCGAATTTGAATATGGTTTCTGTAGGATTTCCATTCTGTATGCATGATGTCAAATTTCTATATATCAAATCTTTTCTGAATCCCCTTTGTCCTTTGCCTAAAGCCAAAGGCTTTGCAGCATTTTGAATGTGTATTTATCTTGACATTAATTGCTTACAAGATGTTTATCGACTTTCTGTTATACCTATTTTATGATTGGATTCCTTACTCTTTTTTAAAAAAAAAAACTCTGTGGTGTAATCTCATTTCTTGATCTGTAATTGCTCAAGATATTCTTGAGAGACAATTCACTATCACTGACCTTATCTAGATCTATATGTTGTCTAATGCTGCTACACAAAATTTATGCCTCATATGCAATTTTAACCAAATGAAAATGTGCTCCAATTCATACTAATTCAAGCTACATCAATGGAAATTGCACATACAACAGAAGAAATCAGCTACATCAATCAAATGGCCAATTAACACAAGGTATTCCCAAGGTGGGAAAACTCGAGCCTGAAGATGGTTGTGCCTTAAGTTTCTTTCAACGAGTCACTGATTCCATGGCAAATTATATACAGAATGGATCTCAAAGGAGCCACAGACCACTTGGCTCATTGCTGATGAGTCCTACAATAATCTCATACTTTCTTCTCTAAAACTAATTCACATGCTGCTAAGATTTCTTAAGTTGCATTTTGGGCCAAACCACATACCTTTGCAAATGAGCCATTGTTTTACCAACATCAAAGTTACCTGCCAATTTGGAGGTATGTGCCTCCCTCATTAGTGGAAGCCTTTGTTCCTTTGGCACACATACTTTACCTGCCTTGTAAAGCAAACCCTTTTTGAGATAGGAGTCTTCATCACTTTTTACAATTGCTTGAATTTGAAGTTCTTTGTACTTATTCTCAAAGTCTACATCATTTTCATATTCTTTTGAATAAGCCTCTTTTGTGAAAGGCTCCAAATATGTAATGTAATAACCACCTTTTAAAAAAAAAAATTGTTTAGCTCAACTGTAAACAAAATGCATAACTTCCTGTCCACTTTTTGATCACCTAAATCCTGGAAAGGGCAAGGTGAGAGCATATAGTGTTCCGGAATGCTACAAACTGAAATCAATTGCTGAAAGGAAAGGCATCAGGTGGCAAGCCTGCCAAACCACTTATTTAGTGGGATGCAAGCATTATAGGAAAGGTAAACTATCTGTTTATTCAACAAGAAATTACAATAGCACATCCACTTTTCAATGGGAAAGCTTATTTAAATTGAAAAATAAATAACAAAGCTCCTGTCACTTAGCCTGCGGGGGCGATTACAAACCACTTGTGCAATGGGGTAAGTATCAACATTAACCAAATTATATTCACTGCTAGTACTACCAGGTAGTGTTACAAATCAAGAGAAATAATTGAATGACTTTGGTGGTATGATCAGCCAAAGTACTATAACATTAGTTCATAAGTAACGAACACTTGATAACTGCTGTTATAAAATGCTGGTAAGGTAAATAAGCTGATATGATAGAAAATCACTATTGAAAACACCCCAATGCAATGCCCAATGTGATGGAAAACCACCCAACTTGAAATGCAAATGATATACCTCAAAAGAGCTAAATATGGTTGCTGGTATAGGTCTGGTATACACTGGAAAACACTGTTACAGGCATGGAACAGCAACGTATTCAGTCAGAAATCATATTCACATCATACCCAATTCACCAATAGTGAACCAAGGCTAAGAAACATCTACTCCATTTACTCCAACTTCACACAAACACCCCAAAAGGAAGATATAACAGTTTTGAGACTGTATTCAATGATTGGCGAATCTGATATACTTTGAACAACATGTACTATAGGCTGTATGACCCTTTCTGGACCATGCCCATGACAAGATCAACTCCAAACTCAGGTTTCTACCTCCAAACAGCAAGGTGCCACCTCTCAACCAAGAAGAAACTCCAAAAGACCAGCACTTCTCCTCACCACTTCACACACCTACTTCACAGGCACCTCTAGGTGATGGTACGACATGATCAATGACCCCAAATCTGCAATCTAAACTGTACGGCCTGCACTTGAACCTCTTATCAATTCATAAACTGACAATATAAACTTCATTACCAGCAATGATAATTTTCCCTCAGATGGTACGGCCATGAAGAACCAGTATGGTTTGCCTGGCTTGGATGGCACGGTCAATAAAGTCTTGTTTCCATGTTGCCCTCGAAATTCACCAATAAACTCTGCTAGAATGTTAAGCCAAATACTCCCGATATATCAACTATTTAGAAAACATCAAATACCTCCATTATGAAACCCAAAATTGAAACTCTAATAAAGAATAGTGGTGATTCCTGAATTAGAACCACTCCAATCTAGCTAGGGATTAATTATCAAATCCAAAACTAGATTCAATGAGGGTTTTCGTCTTCAAAAGATCATGGAAGAATTCATAGGTTCAATTTGACAACATAACAGTATGAGAAATCTTTAGCATGTGGAAAATGAGCCCCCAACAACTCCTTTTATAGCTTTTGAAGGGAAAATAATCAATTAAAAATTATAATAATTCTTTCCCCTCAAAATTGACCTTTTTGAAATAATAATAATATTTCATATGCAAAAGCCGTCTAACTAGGAGTCCAACTTTTAAAACATTTAATCACCTTTCCAACAAGCTATTACACTAAGTTGTCTTTTAATTATTTCTCAACATTAGACAACATTAGTGAAATAATTAAATAATAACTCAATAAATCATCCAAGTTGTGGAAAACACTACAACGACTTCGGAATCCAAATTTAATCATACCAAGACGTAATTGAAATAGTGGGATGATGATAGGTGCCAACTTGGAGACACTAAAATAGATGCACTCTCCAAGAAGTTTGGAGAACACCCTAGGAGCTTGAAAATGCTTTTGAAAGTGTCATTGCAATCCATAACACCAATTGAGCTTAATGCCATCAATGGACACCATAGAGAATTGAACTTGTTCTCTCCAAGATCTTTGGAGTCCCCTTACCAAAGCCAAATAACCTACAAAAACTCAGGAAATAGGCTAACGGTCACCAAATTGACTAGGCCCAACAAGGGGACATTACATGTAACCATTGCTATAACTGAAATAGGTTGTCTACATAACATATCTACCACCATATTAATATTTCCTTTTATATTTGATACCAAATGAAATTGTTGTGAGAATCCCATTCATTTGCAATGTCTTCTTTGTTGTAATTTATTTTTTTCTTGGAAGTATTGTGGAGGTTAGTGGTCAATATGCACTATAGTTTCTTTGCCAAGCAAGTAATTTCTCTAACTTTTAACGGCTTGAACTAATGCATGCAATTCCTTATCATATGCTAAATATCCTCTAATTGTTGAAGTAAAAACCACCGAATGATAACAAACGGGTCTACCACCTTGAAGCAAGACATCATGATAGCATATTAACTAGCATTAGTCTTTACTTCAAAATATTTTTGTAAATCAGGAAGAGAAAGCACAAGAGCATGACTTATTTTGTACTTTAATGTTTCAAAAGCATTATTATTTTCTTTACCTCAATGGAAGGCCCTTCCCGTAGCTGAAATTTGATGCAAAGGAGAGGCTATGGAGAAGAAGGAAATAAATTTCCTCATGTATTGTGTTACCCCAACAAAACTCATAGTTTCAATAGTACTCTTTCATGTAGGCATATTTAAAATTGTTTCAACCTTTGAGGGATCTATTCTTAATCCCTCCTCCTACCACACTTCCTAAATAAATCAATGATTGTTTTCCAATTTCACACTTTTTCATATTACATAGTGATTATTGATCTTTTAACCTTTGCAAGACTTGTTTAATAAGGATTGAAACTGAGGATATCATCTAGATAGACAAGTACACAACTATCTATGAAATCTTCGAGCACATCATTCATCAATCTCATAAAAGTAGTTGGTGTAGTATGAAAGTGAAAATGAAGCACTAATCATTCATAATGTACAATTTTGAATGTTTTCCATGTATCTTCTTCTTTCATATGGACTTGGTGATAGCCTGATTTAAAATCCAACTTAGTGAAATATTTGGATTGATTAGAGCTTACCATGGATACTTTTGCCTTACTTTGTGCCCTTTGATTATGTATTTGATTCCATCTATGATCCATCTATGCTTGTTAGCCCTTCCATGAAAATTACATCTCTAGCATATAAATAAAGATTCCCAAGAACTTTGTCAAATGCATCAAGAGGAATAATATTTACAATCATCTCATCTACATATTGTGCATTTGCTGTAAATTTGAACTTGTGTTGTTCTGTTACTTGTATTTCTACACTCTTGTCCACCCATCCTAATGGGTATGGATGATGATTTGCATCTTTTGAAATTAAAATTGCATTCTGAATTGGGATCTACTAATGCCTTAAATCTTAACTACTCTACTTGGAATTTCAAAATAAAAAGTTTGTTCATCTCTTCAATTTTGTCCCTTTCTTTAGTGTTGGTGGCTACACATCCAAGCCTATCATCTTCATTTGAACTATTCTTTATTTAAAGTTCCTCTTATTGGATTGTTAGCATGGATTTCTTTGAATCCTCTTGTTCTTTTTCCTTATTTTAATTCTTAGGTTGTAGTTTAGGATGAGGTTTCCAACTCTTTTAATTAACGTGTTTATCTATTTTATAATGGCTATAGTGATTCTTTGTGTTTTTTCCATTCTTTGTATAATAACATTTGATTTCTTAACTTTCCAATTACTTCATAGTTTTTACCTTTGCGCTTAGAGAACTCACCTTCATACCTCTTTTTCTCCTCCACATAATATGCTTGGACACGTGCCTTGTTCAAGTACCTGGGATTGGTGGGAACCACCCTCTTTCAAATGTGAGAATGGAGCCCTTTGAGATTAACATGTCCTTGCCCAAGTCTGTAACATTCAACATGGCTTGCCTCTTGAATTTCGTAGTGTAAACTTGCACACTTTCTCACTTTGTTGTTTATAGTACATGTATTTAATCCTTTGATTTGTTTTATTCCCAATAGGTTAAAATTTCCTATGGATTAGTTCTTTGAATTCATCCCAACTATTTATTGTGGGCTTCTTTCTATTTTCACAATTAACTATATAGTTTTCCCACCATATAAAAGCATGCTTTTCTATTTTGAGATGTGCAAAGGAAATTTAATTGCCACACTTACTTTATGAACACTAAAATAAATTTTAAGTCGTCAAGTAATAATGAATGGGCTAAAGAGCTCTATAATGAATGGTTCATAATGCACAACACTAGCTAATTTTTTTTTAAATGCTGTAGCAAGTTAAGTGGCCTTGATCTTGGGGGAGCTCCATGGGTTAAGTGTGGTTGAGTTGGAGTTTTATTGGGATGGGTGACATTCTAGAAAGTCTTGATGTTTCACCCTTGTGAGAATCGCCTAGATACAATGAGTGCTAAGTGAAGCATTCATGTTGATGAGAGATGGGTACTCATGAAATATGGTTCAATGAGATTGACTCAAAAACTATACAGTTGAATCTCGATAAAACATCACATAAATTTTAAGTTGTTTAATCCAAGAATCTAACAATTCAACGTTAATTTGTACTTCAAAAGTTTTTAATTCTACTTTCATTTCTATGTTAAATGGACATTGCATTTTCATTTTGTTCTCAAATGATTCTTTTCAATAATGCAGAGCTCAAGGAGTACTTGCACATCAAAAACCTAAATGAGTACTCACCATTAATACTCAACCACAAGTTTGAATGAAAAGTTGCAGCAAATTTTCCACAGAAAATTAAATGGATTTTAGAAAAATTGCCCAACTCGTGAACTCGTGAAAAAACTTGGCTGGTGGAAAGAAGTTGTGAAGTTCATTTTGACACAATTTTTGTTTTGTATCGAGTTTTCTACTCTTTGACGACATTTAGTGAGGTCATTGGTCCAATGTGAGGTCATGTGTGAGGTCACATGTCAGCATTATATAATGTTTAGGATGGGTTTGAAGATATTTCTAAATCCTTGTTTAAGCATAGTTTCCTGTTGAGATATTTTTCGAATAAGATACTTCTGAATCCTTATTTAATACATCTATAGATAGCAATACAATATTTCTATCCTATTTCTAAAAGCATAGTTTGTTGTTTCTAGAAGACTCAATATTTGCAACGATATGTATTAATATACTTTAAAACTGCATCTTGATAATAGTACAATTGAACTATGCTTTATATTTTTTCCCACTTTAACTTCGGCTGTCATTTATGATTTGTAATTTTTATTGATGTTGAAATTTTAAACTCATATATATCAAAAATTTGAACTTGTTTTTTAATTTAAAATTGTAACTTTGGTCTATATATGATGTAAATTAGTAATATGTTTCATAAATTTAGTAATATGCATATATTTGAAGATTATTTAAAAAATTATGTACTTTTTAATGTTTGATAGATTACTTGATTTATTGTTAAGTTTTTCTTCAAGTTCTAATTTTTTTTGGGTCAGTTGAATAACTGCCATGATTTAGTTTTTCAACCATGGTTCTTTCGAGTAATCCTCCAATTTTATACCATCTAAATCTTCATCTTTCTCAATACCAAATTTTCTAGCGAGGGCTTTTACCAAGTCACCAATAAAAGATTGTTTTTGCACCATCTTTACTTGTTTCCTTGACTTGTGCCTTTGTTATTGGCCCAAAAAATTGTTTTTTTTGTTATTCCCTTCATGTGGCTTTTTGGTGCAGTCACCTATGCATTCAATTTCTCCATTTGAGCCTGTTGTGCTCTTTTCATTGTCATACACACAAAAACTCCCACAAATCCACGAAGATCAAATTGCTCTTATACCAAAATTATCCATAAACTCTTAAACTTATAGAATTTACGAATCAAAAAAATATTTTGACTGTACTTTCTTGAAACCATTGTTGGAGGGAGACGCATCTTTGACCCCCTGGGACACATCTCGGAGATTGCGATGCATTTCTCGTATTGAAAACATGTGCGGAGATGTCCTTGCCTGCATAAACATCCTGTTGACGTTTCCTTTTGTTTTGCATTTTTAAAAAACCCTAAAAACCCTATTTTCATACATTGGAAAAATAGAAAAGGTGAAAAACAAATTGGAAACCTTAAAACACATCGTGTTAGGTTTTGCAGTGTTCTTTAGCAAACACGACACCATGCAGGAGCAAATATGCAATAACATTTCATGATTTTGATGAGTTTGGTGTTTGGAAGCGATTGGATGCCATGGAAGAGTAGACGCACGACAAAATTTAAAGAATTTTTGTGCGACTAGCAACCAAGGGAGTGAATGTTGAACTAGGTAGGTTTGAATTTTTTTAACTATTTGATGCTCTATCTACAAATTTAAATTCAAGAATAAATCCAAAATCATTATTAAAGGAAATAATTTTAGATCGATCTTGAAAGTGCGTTTGCAAGGCATTGTTGATACATGATGTGACTGTAAAAGTATAATTATAAAGATTAAATCTATAATATATATGTTCGAAATGTATTTAATTTTTTTAAAGCTTCATTCAAGAAGGCAAATCCAATAAAATTAAAATCATTTGATTTATATTTAAAAATTTAAATTTAAAATAGTCAAATTTACTGTTAGTTTGTCAGACTCCCAATCTTTCAATTTTTTAATTTTCGATTGAATTTGTTGTTTTTATATAAATAATTTTTATTTTTTTCGAATGTCAATTGGGGGAAAACAAGGCTTATACCCATTGTGGAAGTATTGTGGTCATGTTCCAAGGCCAAAGGGGAGAGGTGAAACAACCACCATCACATGTAAGCTTTGTGAAACATCATGACAAAGTACCTACATGAGGTTGAAGGCTCATTTCCTTCACATATTTGGAAAAGGTGTTGATTCTTGTCTAAATGAGATAGAACAATATGACCTTGTTAGGGATCAAGAAAGGGTTGATGGGAAAGTGTTTGATTTGAGCTCTCATGCTTCAATGACCAGGGCAACTATTGCAACTCAAAATCAAAATAGAGAGCTAGAAGTGGATGTGTCTTCTAGAGATGTTAATGTGACAAACAAAAGATGTAGCAATAGAATATTCTTGCAAGAGACCACATGTTGGCAACTCAAACCCCATTGGAAGATTTTTTGATGTGCAAGGTCGAGAAGTGGTTGATGGAACGACTGCATGCTTCTTTTGTGCAAACATAATACTATTTAATGTTGCTCAATCACCTTTCTATGGAGAGATGGTCCAAGCTATCAATAATGGACTAGTTGGGTATAAACCACTTGGGTATGAAAATTTTCACACTCTAATTGATAAAGAAAAAAATTGATTAAAGCAACAAATTGCACCAATGAAAAGAGTGTGGTCTATAGAAGGATGCAAATTGTGATAGATGGGTGGACAAATGCTAGAAATCATCCACCACTTAATATAATGGTAACATGCAGCAAAGGGCCTTAGTTTTTGAAGGCAATAAATTGTTTAGGGCAAGAAAATAATGCAGAGTTTTTTCATAACCAGCTATGTACCGACATTGAGGAGGTGGGGGCATCACATGTAGTCCAAGTTGTTATAGATATTGCCCTTATTTGTAAAGCAAAAAGCATGTTGGTGTGAAAAAAGTATAGTCATATATTTTGGACACCATGTTGTGTGCATTCATTGAATAATGCACTCGAAGATATCGGTAAGTTCCAGTGGATTTCAGATCTCATTGAATAGGGCAGAAAATACAGATGTTCATATGTAAACCATCACCACACACAAGACATTTATCGAAAATTTTCCAAGGTGGAACTTGTCAAACCTATCGATACATGGTTTGCTTATTTTATTATTCTTGAGTGTCTCTATGATGTCAAAAGAGTTTTGTATTCCACGATAATTAGTGATGCATGGACAACTTGGAGACAATCTACATCAAATACTATAGTTGAGGTGAGAGGTATGGTGCTTGATGACCATTTTTGAGTTGATGTTAAATTTGTTGTGGACTTTATTAAGCCCATATGTGAGGTGATCTGTAGATTCAAACAAGGCATGTTTGAGAGAAATTTATGAAGAAATAAATTCCATGTGTGAAAGAGTTAAGAAAATAGCAGATGCAAGAGATCTTTCTCTATATCCTTTGATAGAAGAAAAGATACATGGAAGATGGAACAAGTTTAATGCACATCCTAAATTGTATGATAGACAAGAGACTAATAAGAGGGCATCAAATGAGGATAGAGAGGTGATGAAGGGATTTTGGGCTGCAATAAAAAAAATTTATGGTTGAGGTGAGGATGCTTCAATTATGAAGACTCAATGGAATAAGGTTTCATGTGGGCATGGTGATTTTTCTTCCATGGAAGCTTTATATTATATGCATGCAAAGAAAGACTGTATAGAGTGGTGGTGAAACCATGGAGGTGAAACCCTTGAATTGCAATAAGATTGCTCTCACAAGTAGCCAACTCTTCATCTTGTGAGAAAAATTGGAGTACTTATGGTTTTATTCATTCACTAAAGAGGAACCGATTAGGGTCAAAGTAAGCAGAGAACTGGTGTACATTCATAGCTCACTTCACCTTCTCTCTTGTGTATTTCTTGGGTACAAGGAGGGTCCTTCAACAAAATGGGACCAAATTTCACTTGACGGAGAAATTGCAGCCTTGGTGGATGAAATGGCTTAAGTAGATGGCCTCAATGATTTACCCCTAATTCTACTACCAACGAAGGAACCTGAACTTGAGCGTGATGAGTATTTGGAGAGCATCATAGCCAAGGACCTATAAATGGATGACATAGAAGTGTAGACAATAGATTTTTGATTTTTGATTTTTGGTTTTTCTATGTGTATCAGCCTATCAAGCTCAACATTTCTGAATTTCAATATGTAATATGAAATATGTAGCATCAACTCGCGAAATCTTCAACATTTGTTTGTTTAAACTTTAAATTTAATGTTAAACTTTACCAATGTTCTTGTTTTGAAAGTTCAATGTCATGATATTTTCAGCTTTAATGTAGCAAATTTATAAATTATTCGACTATAATTTAAAAAATGGCGTTTGAAAGTACGATCATCTCCTATTTTCCAAAATTAGATGTACCAATACCAGTACTAGTCCCTCGTACCAATATGGGTACTGGTGTCTTGGAAACCATGCTTGAAAGAAATGAAGTTGCTTTTAAGAGATACGAATATTGTGGGCATAAACATAAATAACACTTGCAAATAATCATGAGAACTCACAGAACTTAACAAGTTTTTATCTTGGAAACCCCATGAGGGGAAGGCCAACTCTTGTGGTAGTTGCAATTACATTTCTACCTTAAATAATTTATTTTGAAGGAATAGTGCAACTCGTGGGTGTAGCAATGGCTGCCCTATACTTTTGTCTATCTTCCTACAATTAATGAACAATTGAATTCCTTTAATTCTCTCTTACAATACTCTTTCCATCCTCCAAATGCAAAACACCTCTCAAACGCCCCTATATATACAATTGTTGATGTTGGAACATTCTCCTTAGGCCCTAAAAGGATTCTTGTGGATGCTGTAAGTTGAAATGTTGTCTTTTTTATCCAAATTTTGAGTTACATAGTTGGGGACACTACTGTGGTTGTGGCTTTGTATTTGAAACTACTACGATCTTTGTACTACTCTTTTGCTCTCTTTTTTGGTAACCCTATTATGTCCTCTATCTAGTTTTGAATCTATCTCACTATTCATAAATGGATCATAATACCAACAAAGGAAGATAAAACCAGTTCAAAGGATAAATCGTTTTTGGACAATTTGTTAATCAAAGGGAAAACCTTGCAAAGTTATCTTTTCTATTGCTAGCATAGATAATTCGGTGTAAAATAAGATGACAGTTAAACTTGGGTAGGAGAGAATGACACACCCAATCCATACATAGTATCATGGTTACAAAAGGACATCAAACCTTGGTAAATGAGAAATGTTTGGTCAATTCCAGTTTGGGGCATGTAGTGATGAGGCTTGGTGTGACATTATGACCATGCATGTTTGTTGTGTGTTGATGGGAAGACCATTGCGATTTGATTGGAAAGCCATATATGATGGAGGACCAAATACATATACCCTAGAAAAGAATGAAAAGAAATATACTTTGAGCCCATTGAAAGAAATAGAAGGGGAAGTGAATAGCAGCTCCAAAGTTTTAATGTGATCCAAAATATAATTTTAAAAAATGGAAAAGGAGGAGAAGATTTGTTTTTCTTTCATTCCCAAATCAAATCAGGTTGGAGCAACAGAAAAAAAGAGTGAAATTTGAAAAGAAGTAAGGGATTATGAAGAGATTGTGATAAATAAGCTTCCAAATGGATCACCACCAATGAGGAGCATTAGTTAGTCACCATAGCTTTGGTCCTTGGATGATGTTTTCCAAACAAAACAATGTATAGATTGGTACATGGGTAAAATGAAAAGGTAAATAAACATAGTTCCACGAACTTTCCTGATGAGGGGACATAGGGATGGGTTTTGGGGATGGGAGGACCAAGCGCCTAAGTTTGGGGACAGTGGGGGGATGGTGGCGGGGTGACGACACTAAAATACATATAGTAAGAGAAAAAATAGTTATAAAAAGATGTATAAGAATTACAAATGAAACTTTGGAAAACCAGTTTTAAGAATTTAAATTTTGAAGTGAACATTAACTTGACATCACTCCTCTTCTTTCTCTTCATCTTGCTCCTCCTCAACCCTCTTACTCTTCATTCTCAATCGTTTAACTTACACTTGCAGCTTTCACTCTCACACTCACACTCACACTATTAGCTTCACGTTGATTTGTTTTTTGTGAATTGAAATAAGAATAGGAGGCAGTTTTATAGAGTTTGTGGGGTTTGGGTGGGGCCCATAGGCCATTAGGGTTTGTCCTTGGGCATAAAAAAAATTGTTTTTTGTTCATTTGGTTGCAGGAGATGCTTGGGCATCTTCAAGATAGTCCGAAGACAACTAAGAGTCCCTTAGGCATCTTGAGGATACCCCAACGTCCTCAAAGTCCTAGTGTTGTCTTGGAGATGACAACGTTGGTGGTGGGATGGTGGCGCTGGTGGTAGGCTAGTGGGTGGACATCCCCCCTCAAGTCCCCAAGTTTCCAAGACGGGGACGTCTAGGAAACATGGGGTTTTTGGGGGGGGACATGTCCCCGTGGAACAGTCTAAATAAACAAGTACAAGAATTGATAGTAAAGGGTTTAATTTGAGAGAGTTTAAGCCCATGTACACTTCTATCAATATTGACACCCAATAAAGATGGGGAATGGTGGAACCTTGGATGTGCATAGGTTCTAGGACAATAAATAAAATCACAAGTATAGATTCCCATTGCCTCAAATGGATAGTTTAATAGTGTTTTATTGGAATAAAATATAAAAAATAATAATTTGAAAAGTGTGTATCATTAAATATGAATTTGGGAAGGAGATGAATGGTCATATTCAAGACCAAATAAGGTTCTTATGAGTGACATTTTATGCCATTTGGATTGACCAATGCCCTAAGTATATTCATGAGATTCATGAAAGAAGTGTTGAATCAATACTTTTAGGAAAATTTGTAATTATATATTTGGATGATATTTTGATTTTTAACAAAACAAAAGTGAAGCATTTGATGCATTTGAGGTAGGTATTGTAGAGGTTGAAGGAGAAGCAATTGTTGGTAAATATCAAAAAGTACAACTATATGAAGACCAAATTGATATATTTGGGTTTTGTAATTCTAAAGATGGGCTAGGGATGGACCTTGAAAAGGTGAAGATAATGTTGAAGGGTTCAACACCAAAAAATTTGTGTTACACCAAGTTTCTGGGGACAGGGGACAGCCAGGGGATGGCAACAGTGTACTCTATGTTTTTGTTTTTATTTTCATATCATAATTGAAAAAAAAAATATATGGCAACAATGTAGCCTTTGGGCATTTTGTTATACGTTTATAACTTGTATGTTATTGTTTAATATCACATGCATATTGACAATGAATTCTTAACATAAATGTTATATGCTAAGTTTCTATAATGTATATATGCATGCTTTATCCATGTTTTCATATGAATATTTAAAATTTCCCTATATATTTTAAATGTTCCTATATTTTATATAGCCGTTAAACAAAGTTTTCCAAGTTGATTGTGATGCTAGTGGGGATAGCGATATGTGCTATTTTGAGTCCAAAGGGAAGACCAGTAGTATATTTCAGTGAGAAACTAAATCATGCCAAAATAAAATAGTGTATGATTGAGATATGCCATTTGCAAGTGTTAGAGTAAAGGCTAAGTTATCGGGTTCTTCATTTTAGCCCCCCGAACCAGCCAAAATACGTGTGGGTTCTGGTTCGGCTTCGGTTCTTCTTTGGGTTCGCCTGGGTGGAAAATGAAGAACCCTGGCCGAACTTGGGGAGAACCCAGAAGGACCCGAGAGGACCCACGTCATCCAGCCTAGAAAAATGCAAAAACTCAACTTAAAAACAAACAAAAAAAACCTAAAAAGTGCCCAGATTGCCTTATATTGACTTGGTCGACCAAATGAGGCAGAATTGGAGTATATACTCCTTCATCCACTCGGTCAAGCGCAATCGTTTGGGTGCAAAAAAAGCAGAGGATTTGGTCTATGTACACTCCAACCTTCGTCTCGTATCACATAAGAAACTTGAATACAATGAGGGTGTGTCAAAGAATTGGGATCTCACCCTTGAGTGTGCTGATTTAGATGCTACAGTTGCACAACTTACCTTGGCTTCCATAGATGACAGTGAGGCAACTAATGCACCTAGTGGGAGTGGCAATCCAATTGATAGTGGTTCAAATGAAATTGAACCAATTGAGTACGACGAATTTGATGAAGATGAATTTGAAGAATAGTAATACTGAATTAAATAATGTCTTGATTGTAATTTGAATTTTCAATATGTAATGACATTTTAAGACTTGAGTATTTACTATTTAGTAATTTGGTAATTTACTATTTATATTTTTGCAAATTATGAATATGATTACAGATTATATGAGGTATTACCGTATGGTGTATTCCATTGTTTCAATATTCTATGGCATTATGGCATTATGATCATATGATTATAATTTTGAGCATGCTTATGAGTCTATGACATTATCATTATGTTTATATATATATATATATATATATATATAGTACGGCCATACCCGTAGCCTAGGAAAAAAAATTGCCTAACCGACGAACCCGAATCCGTACTTGAACCGACAACTTAGAGTAAAGATTTTAACTGAATTATGTTAATTAAGTTACCTTTATTCCTCTCTTAAGATCTCACTTTAGTTTGCATATTGTGACATTTAATAATTATATTAATTATTAAATGTCTACCTATTAGGGTTAATTTTAGGTTTTGCATGATCTCCTTTCTTAAGGATTGATTCATTGTATAATTTTTCATTCTATTGTTCTAATAATACAATCTCTCATATTTCAGAGCTTCAAACCCTCTCTTGCTTTTTTCTCCATTCTCTTCCTTGTGATAGGTATCCCTTTGCATGCAGGTGTTCTTGGACTCTGAAGTTGGATTTATCAACTTCTACATGGTATCAAAGCATGGACCTACTCCATGCCTATTCTTGTTTGAAGAATTTGGAGCTACGAGGGTTTGACCAGGCCTTCACAGTTTTTCAGTGTGATTTTTTGTGGATCCGGCATACTTTGTTCTTTGGGTTCACTTTGGGCCCAAACGAACCTCGATGTTGGATTCACAACATCCAAAAACCCTTAAATCGACTGTTCATTCATCGATTTTGGACACAATCGACCGGAGAGGCAAAAAAAATTTGCCCCAAGGTCGTACGACCTTAGGGCACGCTTCACGAGGTCAAAAAGAAAAAAAATAAAAAAGCGCTTAAATTTTAGCACAGCTAGTGTAAAGGGGTGCTCCGCCCGGCAGCCACCCATCCAGCGCCAAGTGGCCACCAAACCACCATCGCCGTCGTCGGCCTCACCCACCTGTCGCTCAGGCATAAGCCTCGCGGGCTACCTCCGCCAAGCTGAGGTCACGCAGGGACCGAGCACCTGTCCCCAGCCCCTGTCGTCCTCCTCAACCCCTATGACGGTCATATGAGGAACCAAGGGCCGCACCCCAGCTCCTGCATGCCAGCCCCTTGGTCAGCCATGTGACCAGGGGCCGAAGATTTTAGCCCCTGAGGGCTGTGTGAAATTATTTTTTTTCCTTTTGAGCAACCTTCAGTCAAACGAGCATATTTTGCACATTTTAGCTCGTATTTTTGAATGAAAATAGGCGTTGGAAAGCTGGTTCCGAGCCCATCATGATGGTGAAGGATATTTTTCATTGCAATTTGGTTGCCTTTTTTCGCAGTCAAAGACAAATGTTGATTTTTGCACTCTGGGGGGCATAACTTGGTCATTTTTGCTCCGTTTTTTGAAAACGAATAGGTGTCGGAAAGCTCTTCTCGTTCTCTATTCAAATATTTTTTTATTTTTTCTAGAAAAATTATCAAGTACACAAGATTAAGTTTGAAGCCTTTTTTTCTTTTTCCTATTTTTTCACTGAAAAATCACTACTGGGGTTTGGTTTCTTGCATTGTGGGGGCAATTTTTTTTCTTTCTTTTTGTCATTTACTTCAGAAAATCAGAAACTCTTCACATTGAACATTCATTAAACCTCTCCAAACATGGCCGAAAACTCTTCTTTTGTTGAACTTCTCACACCTCATAACTATCATACCTGGAAGGCATTCATGACACGTCTTCTTAGATCAAAGGGGTTGTAGTCCTGTTTAGATACGGTTCAACTAGTTTTGACACGGCCATTTGAGGTTATGCAACATAGAAATAAGATGGATGAGGATATGGGTTTGATTTCCTTACATGTTTCAGACAGCTTGTTGTTTCATCTTGATGGGTGTAACAGTCCTCTTGAAATATGGACCAAGTTCAATGATTTATTTGGTACCATCAATCAATTTTGTGCACTATAGATTGAGGCAGAGTTGACTTCACTTGTACTTGATTATTTTACCTCCATTGAGGACTTTCTGATGAAATTCAAACAACAAAGATCTCTTCTACAAGGTTGTGGTAAGGTTAAGACTGATACAGAGTGTATTTACTTGGTTTTGTCAAAGCTTCATGGGAACTTTCATAAATTCTCATCTACCTTCCATTCCACTATGGATGCCTTGGGTGCATGTTTTACCATGCCTACTTTTGAGGTGTTTTGTGATCGGTTGACACGAGAACAAGCCAAGATATCACAGTTGGATGCTCTCACAAGATCACCGCACCAAGCATTGGTAGCACAGTCATCTCAGGGGAAGCAGAAGCAGAAGCAGAAACATAAACCAAAGACCACAAAGCATTGGAAGGATTCCAGTTCATAAAACACTTTTGATTCACCTTCTCCTAAGGGGGAATCATCAAAGAAAGACAGACCTAAGTGTGCTTATTGTACTAAGCTAGGACATGATGAGTCCAAGTGTTATGAGAAGAAGATAGATGGATATGCAAAACAAGTTTCAGATTTGACAGCTCTCCTTGAGAGGAACAATATTCATCACTCTTCTTCATCTACATCAGGCGAGTCTTATTCTTCACCATCATTCCAGATAGATGGACAGGCCCCACACAAGGGTCATGCATTATGTGCAACCACCAGTTCACATTCATCTAGATGGTTGCTGGATTCAGGTGTTTCACACCATATGACATCTTCTCAGGACATGTTCTCATCTTTCGAGGTTGCGTCCTCACCACACATATTGATGAGTAATAACAATTATATGAGTATGTGGGAAAGGTTCTACCGACATTGATGATGGTACATTCAATGATGTACTATGTGTACCATCTTTGTCCACTAACCTTCTCTCCATCTATCAGACTGCTCATAGTGGGACAGGGAAGATAGTTGAGTTCACACCTGATTTAGTGCACATCAGAGACATTCAGACTGGCAATAATGTTGCAACAGGGACAGTTGATCATTCTTCCCGATTGTATGCATTCACACACTTTGGTCCACCATCTCCATTGTCTGGGTATTCCTCTCTTTCTACAAGAGAGCATGCAGTACTTGAGGAGAATTTTGGTCACTTGAACTTATGTGTTCTTCCATCTATTCATGAGACTAGTGTTGAGACTTCTACACCTCTACCTCTTGTTGAGATCACATATGTTCAGCGGGATTCCTCTTTAGTTGTGACAGACATTGTAGCTCCACTCATCGAGCCATCAAGTGCAGTTGTTGAGACCATATCAGAGGATATTCCTTTCCTCACAGATGAAAGATTCAACACACCTGTTATCCCTTCTTCATTGGAGATTCCATTTCAGGATCATCTTGAGTTGTTTGATTCACCATTCTGAAAAATAGACACTCATGTTGGAAGTTCAGTTCTTTAGTGAGCATCATCCAGGACTTCCATTTTCACGTCACATCCAGGGATTTCCTCTTCCTCGACCGTTGGATTTGTTTCTTCCTCCGAGGAGACACATTGGTTCGATCATTGGCACAGGGTTTCTTTCATTTTGTGGGGGCTTTGGAGTCTCCACTCTCTCTCATGGGGGGTATCTGATTGTATTTCTGCATATGTTCTTGAGAGAGTCTCTTGAGACATTCCATTTGTACTTTCTTTTTGCATCTCTTTTAGGAGAGGAGTTTTTCCCATGAGGTTTTCTCCCTTACTCCGCTTTATAGAGATTTGGTTGTATTCGGGTACCTGATCAGGCCTAGTTGTCGGGACCCTTGTTTACTTTCATGCATTGTAGTTACTTTTGCTTTCTTGCACATGTTTGTAGCTGCATTCTTGCTCATCTTAAGGGGGGGTGTTAGAGTAAAGGTTTTAACTTAATTATGTTAATTAAGTTACCTTTATTCCTCTCTTAAGATTTCACTTTAGTTTGCATATTGTGACATTTAATAATTATATTAATTATTAAATGTCTACCTATTAGGGTTACTTTTAGGTTTTGCATGATCTCCTTTCTTAAGGATTGATCCATTGTATATTTTTTCATTCTATTGTTCTGATAATACAATCTCTCATATTTCAGAGCTTCAAACCCTCTCTTGCTTCTTTTTCCATTCTCTTCCCTATGACAAGTATCCCTTTGCATGTAGGTGTTCTTGGACTCTGAAGTTGGATTTATCAACTTCTACAACAAGCATTGAAGAAGTGAAGGCATTATTTGCTTCGAGGATTTTGTGTCTTACATAGATCATTAAGCCTTGGAATTCAAAAAGGGACAAGGGAAATTAAATTAGAGACATGTGAAATGGGTAGAATTTCTCCAAAGTTATTTGTTTGTTTTTAAACACAAAAATATAAAATCAAATAGAGTTGCAAATTCTTTGAGTTGATGATGTCTTTTGATGATTGAGTTGTAGCTTGAGGTGATTGGGTTTGATTCCATGAAGGAATTAAACCCTAAAGATGAAGATTTCAAGGATGTATGGGAAGCATGCAAAAATCCAACTAATATGAATAGAACTCCATGGTTGGAATTCTTTGTGCAAGATTGTTTGTTATTTATGGGACATCAGGGAAAATTTGATGAAGAGAAACATAGTGGAGGATTGATAGGCCATTTTGGCATAGATGAGACACTCATACAATTGAGTGAAAGACATTATTGGCTGAAGATGGGAGTAGAGGCGAAGAGGTTTGTGTAGGGATGGCTAATTTGTCAGTATGCCATAGGAAGATGTCAAAACATAGGATTTTACCAACTATAGCTAGTGTTGGATAGATCGGAGGATGACATTAGCATGGGTTTTCTACTTGGATTGCTACGAATTCAAAGGGTGATCATTCTATCTTCGTTGTTGCTAAAAAAAATTCAAAGGTGGTAAAATTTATTCCTTGCAAGAAGGCAAGTGAGTGATGTCACAAATACTGTAAATTTGTTCGTAAGAGAGTTAATGAGGTTACATGGGTTGCCTTAGAAGTATTGTTCTATACAGAGACACAAAGTTTGTTAGGCACTTTTGGATAACCTTGCTGAAGAAATTTGATACTTAATTGAGTTTTAGCTCAATGAACCATCCAAAATTAGATGGGAAAATTGAGGTAGTTAATTGGAACCTTTAAATTTATTAGAAAAAATTGAGTGATGCATATAATATTTTAGTCAGCATGACAAAAAATCCTTTTTATATAGTATATGGGTATCGTCACTGGAGTGTTATAGAATTGAGAGTCATCACTGATTCAAGGTGAAAGAGTGCTAAAGTAGATGATTTTATAAACTATTTGAAGGAAATGTATCAACAAATGAAGAGGAAGTTGGAGTAGAGAAGTTGGACCTCCAAACATGTTGATCTCAAGAGGAGAGAGATGTACCAAATGGGAGAACTAGTAATGATTTGTTTGGGGAAAGAGAGATTTCCAAAGGGCACATATGATAAATTGAAATGGAAAAAACTCAGTTTGTGCAAGATTTTAAAAAAAATTGACCAATGCATATGAAATCAAGCTACCTAAGGGAAAGAATATTTCTCTAATTTTAAATGTAATATAGTTGTATAATTTTCATGAGGAGAAGATTGTTGGTGATCAAGAGGAATTGAATTTTTAAATTCTTGATTAGAAGTATCAAATGTTGGAGAAGAAGAGAGGAAATTGAGATCATTTTGGATTTCAAGATTGTCAAAAAGAATATTTGAAGTAATTGGTTAAATGAAAAAATAGGGTGGTGGAAAAAGGGACAAAAGGGTGTGAAAGGTTGAGGAAAACCAATTGATTTAACGGTTTTCTAATGATTATTATAAAAGAATTGAAGGCTTAGAGAGAGGGTTGGGAAGGCTTAGAGAGAGGGTTGGGAAGACTTAGTTTAGATTTAAAAATGTAGAGCACATAGAATTGCAGATTAATCTTTGAAAGACTACTATAAAAATATATTATGGGGGAATGACTTGAATTTTACAATAGATTATATTAACTTTTATAAAGAATTATATTTTTTTGTGTGCAACCACATTGACAACAATGGCCCACAATTACCTATTAACAATAAATATTTATTTACTAATAACAATCAAACATCATTTATTGACTAACATTAATAACTTACTAATAATAACATGATTTATTGACTTAACATTTATTTACTAACATTATTAATTTACAAACTAAGATGCAATATTTCGAACATTCCTCTCCTTACTACATCACTATAGACAAAGGTAGAACACTAGTACTAGACTCGGACAAACAGCCCAAAATATCACACAACAAGGACGCATGTAACTGAAAATATGATTGGATCCTCTTCCTAACCATCAATACTTGTGAATCGAGACACTATCAACACGTACATCACTCCTCTTTTGAATCAGGACACATGCACTTTGCACAAGTAAAACATTCTACATGTGAATCGAGGCACTCTTCATGTGAACGAAGACATACTCCACATTCACAATGAAACAAATTCATCTTTCAACCAAGACATACTCTACATCCACAGGTGCAAAACCAGGGAATGTATCCCCGAAACCCCCTTGATCTGGTGTCTCTAAAGTACCGTATCCGATCTTTGATTGAAAAGCTAATTTAAGATGGGAATGTGCCTCCATCCTCGTGGGAAGTCCCCTAACCTCTAGGTTTTATCAACCAAATGTAACATACAAAGCCCTAAAAGCTTTGAAAACAGAAGCAGAATGTGACATGAGAAGAGTAAACATTGTTAGATTTAGAGTATCAGTTTCCACTGGAAATGCACCTTGTATATTTAGATTCCTTGATGTCCTCTTACAACCATATTTAATATTTATATCTTCAAAGAAAACTGGTATACATCTTAATACTCCAAAAATAATATTTGTCAATTGCATTTGTAAGAAAATCCCAAATGCCCACTTAATTTTTTTAGTATGTCTTTCATGCATGCCACCTGTCATAGAAATTTGGATTAAGTACTTTCTTCCAAACTTAAAACAATTATCTCTTTTAAATGATTTGTTTCATGCACTCTAATATATTGCCCCTTTTTTAATTTAGTCTTCATGCAATGATACAGGTTTAGCTGACCCTTTTGCATTCACCATAATTTAATAGCTTTTAAACTAAAGCTACCCCTACTTATATTTTTTACTTATCTGCCAAATAATGAATATTTGAAATTGCCTTTTAGATAAAATATATCTCCAACTTTCTTTGTAATCATGCAGCTTTTAAAAGCTCACAATCACAGTGAATCATGGTAAATTGTCAGCGACAGCAGCATTCCAATAACAAAATGCTTTCCTTTTAATGCTGATTCTAACCACACTAATGCATATTTCCAGCCATGCTATGCATAATTTGAATGATAGTCAAGTGGCTAAATTTAGGTTGAACGCCTTAACTATCAATGAAGTCGCAAGCAACACAACATTTGTTTTTGGCAAGATTTTAAAGTACTTAATGCCTGCAATATATGCTCTTCTGTGCATGAATAATATTGTTGATTTCCACAGGCGACAGACTTAATTCCATGACAGTGTTTTCGTGAATGGTAAGGCAGGTACATAACAAAAGACAGATTTCAGATGAATTCAAAAATATCTTTGCATACTTAAACTGTTCATCAAGTGGCACCCCCAACCAGCAATTCAATTTTTATAAAAGGTTTGAAATTAAGCAATTTGTAATGCTTGGGAATCCAACATACCAATCTACAACTGCTTCTCCTAGTGCCATTCATCCACTTTTTATTTCCATGGAAACCTGGCTTCACATTCACAGGGCTCTCACCAGATTATCTTACCTGTCCTGATACCATATTAAAATGGAAAGCACACAGAATTGCATATTGATCCATGAAAGACACAATAATTGTGAGCATGAATTGGATTTTACAATAAGTTACATTGGACTTTATAAAGCCTTTAGCTTTCCCATGTGTAACTATCCTGGCTACAACTACCCACAACTACCTATTAACAATAACCATTTATTTACTAACAATGAATTTCTAATAATAACCTAATATCATTTATTGCCAAATATTTATTACTAACGTCATTAACTTCCTAACGGAGATGCAATATTTCCAGCAAGATCAAGCGAATGAATACAAGTTACTGATGGCCCATCATAAATTTTCAAATCTGCATTAGTGTTGCTCACGGTTCCTTGTATGTTTTTAAATCTGAATTAAAACCATTAAGGTTTTAACTTTTTCATCTTCATAGTGCATCAGGGATATGTGTATTAAATCTGTGTTTTGGCTGCAAGGACAAGGCCACCATTAATTGTAGTTCCTATTCTTGATTGCATCGGCTATGCCAAGGTGGGAAAACTTGAGCAAGAAAATGACCGTGACTTAATTTTCTTTCAATGAGTCATTGAATCCATCACAAATTATATAAATGATGGCTCTTTAAGAAGCCATATACCACTAGGCTGACAAGCGTTACAACAGTCTCTTACTTTCTGCTCTGATACAATCTCCTATGCTGCCAAACACTGCCCACATTTGCTAAAAAGAAACCCTTAATAGGAAAAGAACTGTGTTTTATATGCAACATTGACGATTCAGCATTGCACTGAACTTTGAACACGCATCCAAGTGTAAAAACAGACCAATCATTATTTCTGTCACACTCTGATCATGTTTAGGAGCTGTACAATCTGTTCTACAATTTTTTTTCTGATGGATTCACATTCTGAAGAGCCCCTCTTGCTTTACTTTTTTCCAACTGCTGACAGTTGGCACACTTTCTTTGGTCTAGACTCTACATACGCTTTTTGGCAATCTTATTATTAATCCGTATATGCGTGGATGCCGGTTTGGGTTTGTTTGAGTGCGCTTGCATATCTCCTGTCATTTCTTGATATGTGGCATTGGTTCCTTGGGTTATTTGTTCAGTACTTGGAGGTCTGATGTTTAATGTACAAAAATCTTACTATCTTTCTGATTCATTTGCCATTGTATCTCCCCATTTTGAGAGGCTTTGTCCACAATGGCACAATTTGAAGGAAGGTGAGAAAATAAGTTCCTCATCTTCTCCTTCATGCACCACTCGGCCTTGCTTTGTGCCTGTCCCTTGAGGCCTATCTGTGATTTCTCTTGCTTCCCCCTCTGTTTGTTTCTGATCTTCATTTTGAGCACTGCATCTCTTCCAATTCAACTTGTGCATCTAGCAAGAAGTTTTCAATTGAACAGGGTCGCTCAAAGAGCTGTATCTTGATCACATTCACTAATGAATACATCTTCATGTAGGAGGAAAAATCCAACTTTAATGCATTATCAGTAGCATGTGCTATTGTAATGGAACCATACCTCAATGGCTTCAACTTCTTTGCCTGGCCATGGATTCCATCCTTGCTCACAAAGAGTCAAACCATGTTTCTAACTTGAAGCAATGCTCCTTCCTATGCTGTCATGATGCAATTTATTCTTAGCTTTAGACCCCCTTTAGCTACTCTTGGAATTTGAGGTACATTTGCCTAAGTTTCTCAATGAATTTCTCGACCTTTGATGCCTCCCAATGTGCCTCATTTTTTTACTCTTATTATAAAGCAATATATGTTTTGTTTGCGTCATTCCTTGGCATTTGGTATTGGGTTGATGATGGCAACGTACTAGTTTCTGCCACTGGGATACTGTACAAATATTTAACCATTGCTTGCAAAGTGGAGGGTAAAGAGAACAATGTTGGAATGAGTTGACACATTGGCAAAGGTAGTCTGAAAAATGCATCAGTGGATTTGATTAATTATACTAATTTGAAAGTTGCAATAAAATTCTAGTTCGTAGACATTGTTAATAACCATAATCTTTGATAGTATCATAATTGTGTGATTGTGAGTAAAAATTTCTACTCATTTTAGTCCATGGAAACTAAGACGTGTACCAACATTTAGTAGGAACTGAATGCCAAATTAATGCTGACTTCTCTTAATTTTATTTGGTATGAGAATATACTGTATAACTTAATTAGGTGCTTCCTAATTTGTTCTCTGCAGGTTGGTATGATTGCTGCTAATGATGGGATTTTGCTTCGTAACCACATAGTCAGAATTCTTAAGAGACACTTTCGTACTAAATCTTACTATGTTGATCTTCTTGATTTGTTCAATGAGGTAAAATTTGCTTCTAATAAATTAGGTAGATATCTTTCATTTGTTTTGACTAACACCAGTAAAAAAATATTTAAATACTTAATCTTGTTTGGTGTAGGTTGAGTTTCAAACAGCTTGTGGCCAGTTGATGGATTTGATTACCACCCATGAAGGAGCACTGGATCTCTCAAAGTACAAAATGCCAACGTATGTGACGAACACATGCACATAGATATACCATATGAGTCATGGTTTTTTAATAGTCTAAATTTATATGGGATTTTTACATTTAAATTGGTAAAAGGAATCAAGCATGGAGTCAATTGTGGATCTCTTAGTAAGAATATATGAAGTATCCCTAATGGAATCTGCCCTAAAATTTCTGATTTCTGCCCTAGATACGTTTGAAACCATAATACGTTTCTTTTCAAATATTTTTTAAGGTTCACTATCATGTTTTATGGGAGTGAAAGCACCCAAAAATATTTTGTGAGATATGTGATATGAGTATTATTTATGTTCGGCTGACTAGCAATATGGAATTGCAATGCAGTTATCTTCGTATTGTTCAATACAAGACTGCCTACTATTCATTCTATCTCCCGGTAAGATATTAATTGCAATCTTTATTTTCCTAGTGTATTAATAATAATGTTCTTCCTTTAATTTGGCTTTTTCTTTAAAAATCATACGGAAATGTTTTTCTTCTCATGGTTTTTTGGGAAACAATATTTATAATGCTCATATCTGGTATCTAACTAAACAATTTGTGGTTTAAATTTACAGCTGGTTTTGGCCATTTATTCGTTCAATCTATTTAAAGAAGGCATGTTAGGTTGAGGCCTTTACGGTTTTCATCTATATTTAGTGGATTTCTGTCAGCCTATCCTTGTTGAAACAAATATAACTCTTCGTTATGAGCTATAGTTTGATTGTAAAGCGAAATTTGTGTGGTTGGACTAAATTTTTTGAAACTGGTGATGCTTTCTCCTGTTAATAGTGAAATGTAATTTATTTTGTTCTTGTATCCTCAACATTTATAGGATACGTACTTATAAGAGGCTTTGACTGTGCTCAGATAATCAATAACATTCTGTTTTCACAGTCCATAATAGATCATTCAAGATTTGTGGATAAACTGTGTGTTGATTTTTACATCAACATTTTTTATCATACTCCATGATCCATCATCAGGATGATAAGCAGATAGAGTGAGAATTGAAAAAAAGAAAGCAGACTTGGATGGAAATAAAAGAGGAGAGATGGGATGGTAGGGAGGCCCAAAGCCCAAAAAGCAAAAGACTAAGAAAGGAGAATAGTAAAGGCAACACTTGCTTGTGTGAATCCTTGTAACTTCCATGTAATAGCAAAGACTCTTTAACTTCTCTTAAAGCATTCATATCACTGTAAAAGCTGCATGTGAAGCTTTCATACCCTGCAAGATTCTCTCTCTCATTGACTACATGATCTTTCTCCATTATCTTAACCACTGTATCTAAAAGCTATATCTGGTAATTATCTGCTGTGCCTTCAACTTAGCCTTATATCAAATGCTATGGACAATTGGGTGATAATATTCTCACAGTTGTTCTTTTGAACTTCGTAGTTTTTGACTTATACCTATATTGTGGCCCAACAAAATCCGCTTCTGCCCTGTATGCATACTGGTGATGGACTGCATCGTGTGATCAGAAATGTTGATTAAAAGTTGTCTAGAGTTTTTTCTCAAAACATTATTCTAACTCTAACAGACTGTGAAAGCCTAAAATCTCTGTAGGATGTGGTTTCTTTATGTTTACCTTCTATGTTGCTATCTGACTAAGGATTTGCAGTCCCAAATAGGCCAGTACAAACGTGTACCTTGTTATATGAGATTTATAGGGAATTGGTAGACTTACCTGCTGAAAAATAATCATGTCATATTGGGAAATGCCATCGAGAAATACCACCTTTTTGAGGTACATGTAAGACGGCCTGACATCATCCATGCCAAATTTCTCTTTAAAAATACATGAAAATACAAGAATTAACAACACTCCATTTGACAGCATCATAGCTTTGGAGGAAATGTATGATTGTTTGACATAGTCATTCACAAAAAATATATTTTCATATTCTATTCTCCATATAATTACATTTATTTTGATATCTTATGCTGTATCATAAGTGTGCAATTTATTTAGGGATTAATGGCTTCATATATATCATCTGCTCAATCTACTTTTGGTTTTATTTGATTTAGGCCCTAGGGTATTTGTTTGTTGGATTCAGCAATGCATTCTATAGGAGGTTTAATTACTAGATTCTTTGTCTCCTTTCCAAACTTGAAGCTGACTTTGGATGCTAGGGACTGAGGAGAGCTTCATCTTTCCATAGAGAGACATACCAATTCTGTTGTGGATTGGATAGGATAACCTCAACACCATACTCTTTCCTTTACAAAATCACAGCGTTTTTTATGGCTTATTCTTTATAGCAGAGTCTTATTTTCATGCAAATAACTTGTTTTATTAATTATTAGCATAAGCATTTTTTTCATGGAATATTAGGGGTCCATAACATGAATAAACCATGATTTCATTTCTTGTAGGTTGCTTGTGCTCTATTAATGGCAGAGGAAAATCTTGATAACTTTTTAGACACTAAGAACATTTTAATACAAATGGGAGCCTATTTTCAAGTACAGGTGAGTAATATTGACTATTATTTGTTCTTTTATTCTTTTGAAAGCCTCCTCTGCCCCCTCCCTAATTCTTATTATTCTTGCCTGTAACAAATACCTTTTTTTGTTCTTTGTAGGATGATTATCTTGATTGCTTTGGTGATCCACAGACTATTGGGAAGGTGAGGACATTCTCTAATCTAATCTAGCTCAAATATGGTTGCTATAGTTGCTAATGAAATTTTTTAAGATTACAAATTTCTCGTGTATGTTAAGTCGCTAAAGTGTTCTATGGGGAGGTGTCACCTGTCCTTGGGGGCCGTCTTGAATGACCCAAACTTTTCTACTTTAATTTGAACCCTTTTCTCACATCCTAGAGAAATTTAAGAATTTTTTTTACATCTTGGGACATTCCTCTTTTTAATTTTGTGTGGGTGGGGGAGGCAGTATCTGGCATATCTATACTATGAAGTATCTCTTAATATTTTTAAATTGCTTATAGAAGGATTAAATGAGTTTCATTAATGCTAGGGCTGAATCTAACACATGATCTTGTATTGTAATATTATATATTCTTGTATGGTCCTCTCTTGATTTGATTACCAACAATCCAGAATACCTATCTGAACAAATTTTGATTGTCATGAAAAGCATTTTAAGAATTTCTATGTTAATCACAGACTTACTATTCTATTTTTGGAGTTGGTACATGCAGATAGGAACTGACATTGAAGACTTTAAATGCTCCTGGCTTGTAGTGCAAGCTCTTGAACGGGCAAATGAGAGCCAAATTCAAAGACTATATGTATGCAGATAAGTCCATTTTCATTTGTGACAATCTGTGTAATTTTGCACCAGTTGCTTGTTGACTAACAGTGATTATGTTCTTTTTTAGGCTAATTATGGAAAAGCAGATCCATCTTGTGTTGCAGAAGTTAAGGATTTATATAGAGAACTTGGAATCGAGGTCTGCTTATTCTTTTCTTTCCCATTATGACATGTTAAAAGTGATCTTTTCTTTTCCAAGTTTCCACTATCAAATTGCATAGTTCACAGGAGAACTTACTTTTATCTTAAAAAAATGTATTAAGGGACATGTAGATTGAGTTGTCTATACAAATTTCAGAATTTGAACTCTTAAAATTAGCTTCCACTTTCTGAGGGGGCATGCAAACCACTTTTGAAGTTGACTGTAAAAAACAGAGTAGCATATAAAGAAAAAGGATGAACAATAATAAAGTGAAAAGTGGCTCTTCTATCAACCATGTAGAGTACAATGAAAGGAGTACAGGGATGGTAGGGGTTTAACGTTTACAGTGCAGTGGAACCTGAGTCACTGGGTTCACTAGCATATTTGAATAAATTCACAAGTCTCGAAATCTTCAGGGCACAGTAGTTAAGTTTGATATACTAATTAACAGAAAAAAATCTATTTGGCACATATTATGGTCCATACCGATTCTTCGTGTATAGGACAATTGATGAATCAACATTTGCATGTATTCTATTTGACCCTCTAATCTCCTTATCATTACTGACAACTACCAATGACAAAAGCCAAAGTCTTATATGAACCCTACAACTGGCAATCAAGAGCTTAGTGCTCAACACTAGGCTTGTCTTCTATAAGGGTGTACTGATACAATACAACAATTAACAAGAGGAATGCTATATCCAAATAGCAAGCCTGTGAGAGCATAGAAAGATAAAATGAAAAGATTCACACACACCTTTATCTGGTCTTGAATGTTGATTGAGCTATCTGTGTCATTTTCATAATTGTTGATGGTTTTAGGTATCAAATGATTTGTTATCATTTTATGGCATCCTAGTCTCTTTGTGGAGAAGATTGACCCATGTGTTACTGTCTCTCTTTATCAACTTGGGGTCTACTTTTAACATCAAAACCATACAGCTTAAACACAAATTTAGCAGTAACAAGTATAACTGTGATGTTTCAATTGAATTGTCCGTGGTTATAAAAAACAACATACAAACATGTATTCACGTATTGATTATCTTTTCTTCCCCTTGTGTTGATGTTGATAGTCAAAACATGCTCTGTATGCAAATGCAAGCCAGAACATACAAGAAAGTGTTAGGAATCGAATTGTAGAGCAATATACAATAAAATGAATGTAGAAATAAAATATAAAACACAGACAAATATACGTGATTCATCCAATATGGATTACGTCCACTGAGAAATAGCCAATCCTTCCTTTATTCCGTCCAACAAAAATGGACAGATACAACTTACAACACATCCTTGCAACTTCCTCTACGCTTTCTCACAGTCTCCTCTCACAATACACACCCGCAATACAATGCCTTCACATAAAGAGGGTTGCCTTCTAGGGAAAAAATGACAACATGACCTTTACCGTCAAATTTGTGCCCTAATGATTAACAGTCCAGATTTACTATGAAATTATAACAGTTTACAATTTAAATATGTATCTAAAATTTGGTTTTAGGGGCAGTTGGAGGTGATACCCCCCCTCCACCCACCCCAAACCTTGAAAGAGGGGGTAAACCTCCCTTTTCACTCTCCCCAAAATGAGATGGGCTTCAAATGTGGTTCTAACACCAAATAAAAGTTAGACCTTTAACAATATTAGGCTCTATTACCAACAGAAAGAACCCCATAGCATGAAAGAGGCATGTATAACTGATATTGAATGATTAGATAAAGATGCTTGCGGCAAATTTGTTTCTCTTCTAATTCATACTTCTTTTGTTGGCTGATCTTATACTTAACTGTTGTTTTTGGCACTTATCTAAGTGTAGGTGGCCTTTATCATAGCTTGATTGTGGTTTTTGGAGTCTCATCACTGTTGAATTCTAGTCTTTGTGGGCCTCCATAACTAGAACAAGTGCGCTATGCAGGAATGTTTCACTTGTTGCTTTTAGAAACATAATTTGACATTTATTACATAAAGGATAGCATCTACTAGCTCATTTTAGACAGTCTTTATCAGCATCTCTCTCACATACACACACGTATGTATGAATGATTCTACCAACTATAGTATTTATTGATTTTTATGAAAGCAAATCAACTCATGCAACTTTAATCTCAATATTTGATTATCATAATATGTCATCCTAATATTGCTTGCTATAAACTGGTATTATTTCTCATGTTCTTTTTTGATAAACTTAACCGTATTTTCGTTAATCATATATGGAAATCCCCTTGATCGAAATTGGGTATAAGCTATTGCAAAATCTGATTAAGATTTTCTCCATGTCAATGACCACTAGGATTTCAATTTACAGCTAGGAAGCTCTTTCATAAACATAAGGCACTGGCTGAAGTCATCTGAAAATACGATTACCGTTCTTTCTAAATTAGTGTTGCTCACTAAAACTTTTACTTCATGCTGCTTAATAAACATCTACTCCTTTCTTTCTAGATTTGGAGTCTAGTTATTTTCACCTCTACAAGCTAAATAGCTAAACTGAAACCCAATTGATGTGTAATCTCTTTCAAATTGGAAAAAATTAAATGACAAACTAAAGCATTTACACAATATACACTGAAGGCATAGAACGATTGAGTGAAATTATGATTCTGTCCTCATTTTGTTTGATTCAGGACGTTTTTCTAGAGTATGAGAATACCAGTCACAAGAACCTAATTTCTTCCATTGAATCTCAAGAGGAGTCAGTTCAGGTACATCTGACGTTTACATGATGACTTCAGTACAAACCACATTTTCGATATTCTAGTCTTTTTAACATTATAAATTGGCTTTTGATCAATATCTATCTATAATGACCTTTTGTTTGGCAGCTCGTGTTGAAGTCCTTCCTGGGGAAGATATACAAGCGTCAGAAATAAAATTACAAATTTGCGAGTCCTAGCAGATTAATGTAAATCTAAATAATTGTTCCGATGGTCGGTTACATGTTTTGTCCATTTTTCATGTCTTATCCAGAATAGTAATGCAGTAGCAGTACCTATAAAAAAAAAAGTATTGCAGTAGCAGTGGCCAATGCTTGAAATATCGATCTTTAAGATTGCTTTTAAATGTTATTTTTGTTTAATGAAGACAATCATCATCAGTTTATGAATAATTAATCGAATTAGTCTTAGGGATTTTACTCTCAATCACAGCAAGAAGTCTTAGCAACTTCTTGTCGGAAAATTTCCAATGTCTGCCACTTTATTCATTTTTGTAAATTAACTCTCTATTGGATTGATAAAACAAGGCAAAAAGAGTGAGCATTTGAGTAATTGAAATACACGAGTGCATTCAGTTGCAGCATTCTTTTGTTTATGAGAGAGAATGTTAAACATGCTTGGACATCCTAAGACATCTCAACCTTGCTTTCCGTTGCTGGCACTTTATTTCCTAACCTACTTCTTGTAATGAAAAAAAATGCTTTCCTTACAATTTATTTGGGACGAATAATTAAACACCACTAAAAGCTTATGATGAAAAGCTGGTAGCTGGGACTGAGTAATAAATGTAGAAGGAAATTTACAAAATTTATATTAAGCATGATTCTGGATGGAGGAATATACTATTGAAGATGTCAGGAATTGGTTTGCTAATGTGCAGAAACATAGGGCTTTCAGAATTTGTAAACTGTCTTGCTCAAGTTCAGATCTGGCATGCAAAATTGAGTTTGGATTTGTAAAAGTGAATCTGCACAGAATTGACGATCAGATGTACTTTGTTTGAAGTGAATTGGTGTTTACAGACACTGTTCAGGAATTTGCTAGGCAAGGATTGATTCTCCTTTGGTCAAACTTAGGTGAACTGATTCAACAGCTTTGAACAATGATTGAAGAAAACCTAGAAGCATGTAGGGATGCTTAAGATGATGTATACTCCAATAATGTTGCTATAGATGGATGTATCAGGAATGCTCAGTGGCAATATTTTTGTATAATACTTTTTTTTTTTCAAAATGAATGATGAATGTTGTTAAATACAACATAGCACACAAGTACACGAACATGTGCTATGTCATCTCCCAACGACTAGTGAAAAGCTCGACAAGGGTTTAAATTTGGAAGGTGAATGCTAAAAGTCAATTTTGTGTCCATGGATATGATTTGCAGTGGCAAAGGGGAGATCTAGGGATTGACTTTGGTTTTTGGGGATGAGTGATGATGGGGACATGATAAAATAAGGCCATGAGCTGAATTTTATGCAAGAATGTGCCACTTGTAGACATTTTATTACATAAGGGACACTCTAATCAAAGTGGGCCTAAAGCGTAAGGGAAAAGGGCATGGGTATGCAAGTTTAAAATTGTGCCCTTAATTTGATGTGCATGTGAACTATTGAGGATGCATGTCAAAATAAAACAAGCAGTTGACAAGGAAAGTAGATGTTTCACTCAAAGGATACATTCTTGTACCTTTTTTGTCTGCCAATGAAAACAAATGTAATGAGTAGCATATGCCACTCATTTGAAATAAGCACTAACTATAACCTGTTTGAAAACTATCTTTCAAAATAGTGAAAGGGGGAAAGTAAGAGATTTTGTCTAAGAAGAAAGTGGTAGAGCTCTGACTAAGTAGAAAGCTATAGGAATTTGATTAAGTTGAAGATTTTGACAATGCAAAATGGTTGGGAATGATTATGAGCTAGTCATTGCAAATGACATAACACAAAATCAAGGCAGTAACATCTATGTACCCCCTCCACTTGGTTGCAAACAAATGATGCAAGGAATTGAAGGTAAGGAGAAAAATATATGATCATGATAAAACATGTAAGCATAGTAAACAAATATCATCATACAAGATGCATGTAAAAAACATAAGTAATATATGATTATGGAAGCATATATAATGAAAGAGAGCAAGATGCCCTCAATGAAAGTAAGTAACAACATATTCATAGCCATTGATATTAGATAAGAAACATGTAAGCATACATCAGATGAAGTATGATAAAAATCATGATGTAGAAGGTTAAGATATAAGCATGTTAATGATTGGAGCATAGAAGACATGCAATCAAATGATAATTGTGTAAGAATAAACATGATATCATAAGATATAAGCATGATAACCATTAGAAAATATGTAACTTTCACAATCATACAATGTGTAAGCAACGTAAAATGTAGACATGAGCAACATATGAGCATGTAATATGATAAACATGCTAGAATGATATCATAAGCATGTGTAAGCATTTTAAACATAACATAGGAACAAGGAACATTACACAACATAGGTGCTAAACGAGGGACATAGGGTAGTAGAGGGGCTAAATAAGGAACATAGGAAAGCATATCAGCTTAACATAGGGGAAGCCTTAAAAAAAGCCCCTAAGTGGGGAAACAAAACATTAAACATAATATAGAAGGTGAAATGAAACATAGGAGAAGTACAACAAATATGACATACAAGGTAAATAGAAGAATGGGCAAGGATCACAATATTCATGGCATAAGAAAAATACTAAAGAATAAATCAAACAAACACAAGGAGTGACATGAACAACACAACACATGTTTGAAGTCATTTATGTGAATATACACTATTGAAGGTGTCTTTGCATCATCCACAAGTTAACTAGTAACATAGAACAACATGCCATAAAGACAAGAATGGAAAACAATACAAAATGTGGGAAGTAGTAAGAGAGACAGGTAAGGTTATCTAACCAATGATGTCATCCCCATTAAGTGTGTCCATAACATGATTAGAAAATGTATAATTGAAATCAATGCTCCCCATAGGACTATCAATGTCATTGCAAAGTGTGTCAACATGAACAAATGTGTGATGTATAGGTGCCAAATGTGATGTATGCACTAAAAGAATGTGTTTAGATGTTGTATTGTATGTTTTCTATTTGGTGTAACCTCAACATGTGGTGTGCTATGATCTATATATTTGTTAGTAGAATAATTTTCATCATGCAAGATTAGACATATCCATTGGCTTAATCAAAGGTAAAGTAATAAAATTATGATCCAAAAGTTGTTCGAATACAACATATGGAGGCTCCTCCAATAAATGTGAATTCTCTAAATCACTTTGGTTTGACATGTGAACAAAGATCATCAATAAATATATTCTTATCGCCCTCATTATCCAAATGTAACAATGACATTAACCCATGGGCGCAAGGGGAAGTGCTATAAATACACTAGCACATCAATATGAGAATGGATGAAATGCTTGCAAAAAAATGTCATTTGAAGAGTGAAAGTGAACCATCTATAAATATATATTGAAACTCCTCACTCATAATGTAAGACTCAAATTAGTAGTCAAAGCTTGAATCTCATGATATCATCTTTGATTGGCCCATGTTCTTCTTGCTTGCATTGTAGGACTTGGGCAATAGATGTCTTAGGCTCAACATTATAATGAAATTGTTTCATGTCCCCTTTTTCTATTATTTATGTTGTGGTCCAAAATGCCTATTTCCTATCACTAGTGTTCCCCTTAATTTGAATTTGTGTACAAGTTCTTCCCCTTCATCTCCCATGCACCTTCTCAAGATCCACAATTTTTATGTATGGAGGTATGACCAATTTTCTAAGTTACTGTAAGCTATTGGAGTTTTTCTTCCCTACATAACTTTCATCACATGTCCACTTTTTTCTATACTCTCATTAGGGATATAGACTTCCCCATTCATGCATACCTTATGTCCATCCCTTGCCTTCATTTCCTTCTCTTTTGAGGTCATTAAACTCGTTCATCCTATCATACCACTCTAACCACTCTTTCCATTTCTCATTGTTCATCCCACCTACCACTTGACACAACAATTTGTTGTAATGTTTATTCTTGATAGGTGGATCTACGTATGGTACCATACCGTCAAAAACATTATTACTTGGGGAAGTGGCTCCATATTTACACCCAACTGTGTAAACAAAGAAGATAACTTTGTTTACCATTAATAAGGTAAATATCAAATCCTTAAGGGACCCTTGCCATTATTATCAAGGACAATTATAGTTCATAGTGGATATTTCTCCATCAATGATATCATATTTCCACAATCCATAATTTTGATTGCTATTATTTTCTAGATTAGATTGTACAAGTTTTTGTATCAATGTTTCAAAGCACACTCCATGATCCATCATCAAGATAATAGAGAGCTAAAGGAGACATAAAATGGCTAGTTGAAAACCAAAAACAATCTAAAAAGAGAGGAGGGGACAAGTAATGCATGGTTTTTAGGCAAAGGGATGTAACAAGATAGACATGAAAAGTTTTGATTAAGATAAACATGGTAAGGGCTCAAACCCATTACATAACAACCATGAAGGAAAACAAAATGAGTCTCGCAAGGAGTAAGACCAAAATAAACTTAAAATTAAACAGAGGATTGAGCTAACAGGGACCGACAAAAGAACAACCAAAAATACAAGAAACTGGAGGAGACCAATTACATGTCTGTGAGTAGTTTGAGGCAACCAATGGCTTGCCACTCACAATTCCAAAACTCCAATTTTTCTTCAAATGTTGCCTCCATGGAATTGTAGCTTTACACACCAACGTTGTCAGTGTGGACTCAGACTAAACAATACGATCTCCCTTAGAAACTTATTTTTTAGATTGAGTTATGTTAGCAGGGCCAATATGAGAAGTGTTGGTTTGGTTTGCCTAATGTTGAGCTCTTTTCTTATCCATCTCAAACTGGAGCACATGCAATATGGTGGTCATGTATTTCACCATTTCTTTGTTGAAGGCAATGATTTCCTTCATGTTGATCCTGATTATTCTTGAGAGAATCAACCTCTTTCTTCAAAAGTTCCCATTTGTCAAATTTATCAACTATGTTTTTCATATATTCCCATAAATCACCTCAATTACATCTATCTGCTAGTCGATAACTTTAGAAGGGTGATAGAGTCCAAATGCTAGATTTTCATCTTGGTGACATGCCATTATGCCACCTGCCATTTAAGAATATCATTCTAGATGTTGATGGCCTTGAACAGGGTGTTGAATTTCTCCTCAAGTTTGAGGCATGAACTAAAATGAGGCTTTCCCTCTCTGAATTTCATAGTGAAAGTCACCTATGAACGATGACCAAGAAAGCACTTAACAGACAAAGGGGTTTTACCCTTACACACATTCAATGGGCCTAGGGGCTAGTAGAGTCAAAGGGCACTAAGGGGTAGTATGATCATCATGGGTGGGCCTAGGGGCAAAGGAGAACAAATTGCCCTTGCCTTTAGATCTATTATTGAAGATAGGGAAATTTGGGTCCTGCATAGGAGAATTAGTAAAGGAATCATCACCATAAGAGATGAAGTTAGGGGGTCCAAATAAAGGACTATTGAATGAGACCTTGTGTTTCTTAAAACCAAAGGGAGAAGGGGAAGGGTCCACATCGGAGGTAGGCACCAAACCAACCTACAGGGTGCAAGGATTAGCATGACAAGCTAATTAAGGAAAAAAGAATAAAAACCAAAATTTTAAAAGAGGAAAAGAGAAAAAAAACTCAATATAGACATACATATAAGAGAACAAATAAATCCTAAAAGATACAAAAAGAAAAACTTATTAAAAATTGAAACATGAAACTACATTAAAAAGATTAAACAAACCCTCAAAGTTATACCTATACTTGAATTAAAGTATATATGAATCTCTAAATATGCATATATAATTTATGTAAATACATAAATATATAAATGCAATGCATAGTATTAATTATTTACGTAGACAAATATATAATTTTGTATATACTATATACTTATTAATTGGCATATACTTCTAATTACCTAATATATAATAAATACATATCTAATACAAAAAATGTTTAATAATATAGTATATCTTTTTTTTTTATAAAAAGGGGGTAAAAAATTTATTGAAATCAAGAAGTAATCAGTACATAAAAATTAGGGAATCCATAAACTCCCACCAAGGAAAACCACAAACTGCCAACAAGAACAAAGCTACCATCCAAACGACCACCACCAACCTATCCCTTGATATCATCAACAATGAACCTCTCAAGAACTTGAACATAATCAGGGGGTAACTGTCTCCACCCCTCAATCCTCCAACCATCCTCATGCTCAGAAGCCCACTTAGCCAAACAGTTAGCCACCCTATTCCATTCACGTGGAATGTGGACAAAAGACACTGTTTCCAAAGTAGAGCACCTCTGTAAAATCTGTCAAACCACTATTGCAATTTTCCAATTAACCCCAACCACCCTTTGCTCAAGAAACATATTAACAACAATCTGTGAATCAAATTCACAAATAATCTTACGCCAACCCAAGGCACAAGCACGCTCAATAGCCTAGAGAATTTCCAGCCCTTCCATAAGATTGTTAGAATGTCGCCCCTTATGGAAGGAGAATAGAAAAATAACTGAACCAAAAGAATCTCCACCAACTCCACCAATCCCAGCAGGCCCAGGGTTACCTCGAGAAGACCCGTCAGTATTTATCTTCAGGAAATCCGTCGAAGGAGGCAACCATCAACCGTCCCTTTGGACCTTCTTTTTCACCCTCCTTCCTCTTCTGACACTCGCAAAGACTGAAGTAAATCCCTGCAAGCCTAATATAGTCACAATCTCGTCATCACTTTTTTCCAGAGACAAGGACACCTCACATTTGGCTTCCACTGTCTCTTAGATCATACCAACAATTTTGTACCACAGTTGTTGAGCCATCATCTTATTCCCCCGAAAAATCCTACGATTTCTTTCCAACCAAATTTGCCAGAGGATAAACATAGGACCAATGCTCCACACAATCTGGAGAAAAGAGGCCTGGGATGGGGGCCTGCCCAAACAACTCTAGAACTCAACAAGTGAAGACGCATGAACACAGGGGTGTTTCCAAACATCCCACCACCAATGCCAGAGCAACATAGAATAAGAACAACGGAAAAACAAATGGGATGAATCCTCCTCAATGCAGTCGCACAGAATGCACCTAGAAGGGCCCTGAAATCATCGCTTCTGAAGATTATCCCAAGTGAAGCATCTATTCCAAGCCAGAGTCCACATAAAACAATTACACTTTGGACAAGAAAACTTGTTCCACACATGTTTCCACCAAGGGACCTCCACCCCCCCAAACTTACGATACACCAACTCCTGATAATCACTAGCCATAGTGAAAGAACCCTTAGGATTTGGGCTCCAAGACAGAATGTCCTTATCATTGAGGGAGCTACATTGTCTACTAGCCAAAATATTTTGAAGCACAACACAGTCCTCCTCCAACCCACGAACAGGCCACTCGCAGGGATCCTTCCATCGAGCCACCTCCACCTGTCCACCAGGAACAAAACTCTTAAAATCACTCACCCTTGACCAAACAGCCTCCAAAACACGATGAGACAGAGTCACTAAATTGGGGTAGTGGTGCAAAATGGGGGTAAAACCATCCCAGGAATCAGACTAAAAGAGAGCCTCAACCCCCCTATTACATATCCAGAACAAACCCTCCTTGATCCACTTAGCTCCTTTCTTCAATGTTCCCCAAATCACAGAGCCTCTCCCCACTAGAGGAAACCTGGGAAGCTCCTCCTTCTGAACCCCTAGAAGATACTTGTTAGATAAAATCCTTGCCCATATATGATCCTGCTCCACACACCACCGCCAGTAAAGTTTAGCTGGCAAAGCCAACCCAGACCAAGTCATCTGTTGCAATCCAAGACCCCTAAACTGCCTTGGGCTACACACAATGTCCCACTTGACCAGGCTCCACTTGGAAGAGGACACACTACCCGCCCACAAGAATTGTCTAGCCAAAGAGTCTAAATCCTTCACAAACCCAACAGGGGCCGCCTGTAACATGCACCTTTAGATAGGAAGAGCTTGTACCATAGACTTTAGCAGCTGAACCCAACCAACAAAAGACAACCAACAATGAGTCCAATGATTCACCTTCGCACAAAACCTATCCAAAATATTTTGCTATGATTCTCTAGGAAGTCTACCAATAGAGATAGGAATACCCAGATAAGAGAAAGGGAGAGAGCCAATCTGGAACCTCAAGATACGAGCAATCCTTTGTTGAATAAGCCTTGGAGTATTAAAGAAAAAAACTGAAGATTTGTCTTCATTAATCCTTTGACCAGAAGCAACAAGGTAGATATCCAAAACCTTGCACAAATTTGAAGCTTCGCTGATCTTGGCCAGACCCATCAAGGCCGTATCATCCACAAATTGCAGGTGTGACTAGGGAGGCAAACCATTACCCCACCCCCAACCTTGAATAAAACCCAACTCCACATTACGTTTCACCAGTCTACCCAGGCCTTCCACAAGAAGAATAAATAAGGAGAGAGAGGATCCCCTTGACGAAGACCCCTGGAAGCATTAAAAAGAGAGGAAGGTTCACCATTAATCAACACTCAGAATGAGGTGGAAGTAACACAACTCATCACCCACTGGATCCATTCCTCAGCAAAACCAAAAGCAATAAAAAATTTCCGCAAAAAGGACCACCTCACACGATCATAAGCCTTTGCCATATCAAGCTTGATGAACATTGTCTTTTCTTTTGAGGATGCCATTGAATGAATGGTCTCAGTAGCAATGACCACTCCATCCAGAATTTGCCGATCCTCAACAAAACCACTTTGCTCCTCAAAGATAAGCCCTTTAAGCCACCACTTCAACCTTTCAGCAATTAGCTTGGAAATGATTTTATAAACCACATTACAAAGAGAAATGGGTCGAAATTGACTCAGATGATCACCCCCCTCGCATTTGGGAATGAGAGCAAGGAAGGTAGAGTTTAAAGCCCTCAACATCTGTTTGTTTCTCAGTGACTCATGGACCACCTCCACCAAGTCCAACTTAATGATATCCCAAAATTATTGATTTAATTCAACCGGAAAACCATCGGGACCTGAGGCCTTCCCTTTCTTCATCTGAAAAACAATAGATTCTAACTCCTCCAACAAGATATTACTCAAGAGATGTTCATTCATCTCCCTAGTGACCAAGGAGGGAATACAAGAAAGAACTTGATTTTCTTCCGTCGAACCTTCCTGAGAGTCCTCGCGAAATAGAGAAGCAAAGAACTGAGAAGCTTCTCTAGACATATCCTGCAAAGAAGATAAATACTCTCCCCTTTCATTCACCAGAACTGGCATAGAGTTAGCATGCCTCCTAGCCTTCACTAAGTTGAAGAAGAAAGTGGTATTTATGTCTCCTTCCTATAACCACTCAACTCGAGCCTTTTGTTTCCAATAAATTTCCTTGTGCAACTCACACTCCTCTAGAGTTCTCCTAGCCCAAGCCTCCTCCTTGAGTAAATCTTCTGAAAGGCCAGCCTCCCTTATCTCCTAAGTGATGACATCCAAATCAACTTGAGCAACAACCTTAGCATGAATTTTTTTTCCAAGGAATTGCCTATTCCACTTTTTAAGTTGATATTTTACAAATTGTAACATTTTAGAAAACGAGTACATGGCAGTGCCAAAGGCCGGTCTTCCCTTCCTCCACCATTTCGCCATATGCATCTACAAAGATGAATCTCTTAACCACATAAGTTGGAATTTGAAAGGTGGGGACCAAGCAACCCGAGTCGAAGAAGCAGAAAACTTAATAGGCCAATGATCCAAACCCCTCCAGTCCAAAATCTCAAAGCAAGAAGACAAACCTCCACCAACCCAAAAATAGGACACTAAGAAACAGTCAAGTCTCTCACCAATACAACTCTCCCCCACTCTCCTATTGTTCCAAGTAAACTGTCCATTCTGAGACTTAATATCAACCATATTCAATATAGAGAGATGCTATCACAAAAAAGGAAAGCAGATGGCTCCAGTCTCGCAATACCACATTTCTTCTCATTTAACTCACTAATGGCATTAAAATCACCCGAAACAATCCAAGGGAACAAAGGAGCAAGGCTCCAAACATAGCTAATATGAGAGCACAATAATTGCTTACCAGGAAAATCGATAGGCACGTAGATGTTTGAGAGAAGAATAATTTCTCCCAACTCTAGACTTGAAACAATCACAGAGACAGAAGACTTGGAGGACACCCACCATAGAGGCCGAATCTTCAAAGGATTCCATAGGAGAGCCACTCACCCAACATTACCCTAAGCTCCAATGCACTAGCAACTGCCCTGTGCCCACAACTTAGGCAACAGACCAATCATACCATCAACTGATAGCTTAGTCTCCTATAAGAATAGGTCATCAGGGGAGTGAGTTCTCAGCAAATCATGAACAACTTTTTGTCGAGGGCCACTGTTCAAGCCCCTTACATTCCATGAGAGGGAAATCATTTTGGAGGATTAGAGAAATGGGAATCCAAAGTCTTAACAGATCTGGAGTCCACCAAAGACTCCCCCATCAACTTTATTTTCTCCAAATCCTTCTTTCTCCCAACTTTTGAAGACTTCTCCACCACCCCTTTCTTTAAATCTTTCTAAAGAATTCCCAAAGAAGGAGAAGCCTTACTACCTTTTACCGAGCTCGCCCCCACTTTCACCAATGGAGTGGAGATCTCTCCCTCCCCTATCTGCGAATCCACTATGGTCTTAGACCTCCCAGGAACCACCATATTCAAATCCGATTCCAATTGAACAACCCCAATCTCTTGAGAAGCTTGGATGAAATCTGGAATAATTCCTTCTTGAGCCCCTTCTGAAACACCCTTATCCAAAAGTACCATTCCTAGGTTCACCTCCTGCTGACCCAGATCATCTAGTACCTCAAATCTGTTAAAGGGATCACCTCCCTGACGCTCCTTAAAGGCCCGCTTTTGACCCCTATTCCTATTACGAGCCTTAGCCGGAGTAAAAACCTCTGCACCCACAGTCTCACGAAGCACGGGGTCCTTGCCCTTGTCAACCCTAGAGGGATTGCGAGAAGGTTGATTTTCCTGATTCCCAGAAGGTTTAGACTTCAAACATCTTCTTTGTAAATGGCCATATTCTCGACAAAGATGACAATGAAATGGCAATGTCTCATAGTCAATTTGTTGCACCCAAAAGCTTGAGCCCGCACGGATTTCCAAAGAATCTAGAAGTGGGTTATTTAGGTCCATTTCAACACAAATACGAACAAAAGTCATTACCTTTCTATCCCAAGTTTGCTGAGAAGGACCCACCGGTTTTCCCAGTAACATAGCAACACAATGCAAAATATTGTCGCGCCAAAATTCCACTGGAAATCTAGGGAGACGAACCCACACCGACATTTGATTCAGAAGCTCCTCCGAAGGATCAAAACCCGCATGCCAGGGTTTAATAAATAAACCAACCTGATTGTGGAAATAAGGCCCACCTTCAAAAACTCTATTACGGTTCGCCATTCAATTAAATATCACCATGAAGTAACTGTTTTCCAACAACATTATTTCCATCTCACCCTCCGGAGACTAAGTGTTATGAGCCCACAATTCTAGGAAATGGAGCGAAACCTTCATTCCCAGAAATTTACAAAGCAAAGCATGTTTTGAGAAATACACGATGTCCTTCGCAATTCATTCAGGTTGAATCACTAACACCAGCCTATCTTTGGATCGTTCTAGCCACCCGTTTCTCTTTGGGATACGTGCACCTCCAGACGGGACAAATCCATCATTATTTGAATCATTTGAAAACAAACTATTATTAAAAACCTTCGGATTTGGAGACGAAGCACCAATAGCAGCACGAAAATCCATTGAGGGTTGGACCCCCGAAGGCTCCCCCCGAGCCATACAAAACCGAGCCCCAATACTTTGCAAGGGCCCACTGGATTCCACCCCCACGAAGCCTATACCAAGCATAGGTCGGACCCCAAGAGAGCCAAACACTAGTCAAAAGCAGTGCCCACTAATAAGTATCACTGCAGCCAACAACAGAAGACAAAGGGAATGCTTCCCTGCCAGAACAAACCCACGCAACTGGTGGAGGAAGCACACAGCAAAAAAAACTAAACCCCGTAGCCCAAAAACAAACCCCATCCAATTAGAAATGTAGTGAAAGGTAGCAGATGGCCACAAGAAACCAAGCATGCATAGAGGGAAAATCCCTCATGTAAGTCGTGCCCTCTCGCAGGAGAAATCAACGCACAGCGCCATCCTCAGTCCCTCCGCCATGCCATTGTGATTCAAGAACCTATTTCCAAATTTTGTATCAATAATATAGTATATCTTAATACATATAAATGCATCTATATATTTCTTCATGTTGAGTAGCAGCAAGTGAATTTTTTATGCATGTCATTGTATAAATGGGCTAATATACAAGGTCCCCAAGCCATGGTGAGATTAAATTATGAAAAATATCTATTTCTCTCTATCAAATTCTATAAATTATGGTGAGGGCTTCACCATCTTTGATTCTGATGGAGATCCCTTCAAAGTGAATGCATATGTTCTCACTTCCAACCACTTTATTCTCATAAACACTTAGGGCAAACCACTTCTCACATTGCACCACAAGGTAAACACATCATTTCTACATTTTGTTTTAATATTTCTATTACTTAATTAATCGTATTATTACATACCTTCCTTTGCAAATTCTCAGTCTACACCAAAAATGGGAAGGCTATCTTGGAGATAAGTTGGATGGTCAAAAAACCCTAATTAGTGTGATTAAATCTTTTGATTTTACCAACAAAAGAGTACCTCCTTGGTTTCTTTCTTTCTTTCCTTACTATTTTGTGCAAGTGAAACACAAGTGCAACGATGCAAAAATGATGCTCAATAGAGATGTGAATTTTCTTATCATACTTGAAAAAAACTCCCTAGAGACACTAACCTTCCTCATGTAAGAGGACCACAAAAAGGATGAGATAACCACACCACCCTCCTTTGCTGCTCAACACTAAAAGAGTGAGGCAATTTTCTTTTCTTTTTTGTATTTGTGCCTATCCTAACAATTGTTTGGTTGTGGAACTATTTTCCAATAATTTGACTCATATTAATTTCATTCTCAACTCTAATATTCTTTGATGTTGTACTGAATTTTCTCTCAATTTTTATTTTATTTAAAAATATTCATTGAGATTATTTTAATTTTTGTTATCACTTTATGACCTTATGATTAAAACACTATTTTTTGGCATATTTCTTTTATTTAGCCATTTCATGTTAATGTGCCTATCACAATACAAACATGGTAGACTATGTCAAGAGTTTTTGTGCACAAGCGTTCCAACCCTCTACACTCTACTTAAATATCACACTCTTCTATGGTCAAATAGTCAATATCAATTTTACACTTCATCATGTTATCCTCGAATTTAGTGTGCTCAATTTGTGGGATAACCCCTACGAAACTTGTCTATTTAATAGCCCACGTACTCTAAGCATGCAAAACAAGGCAAGTATCATTGGTCCTCGTGCGTGGTTCCCCATCCTCAAAAAGTCATTTTGAGCATTAACCTCTATTAGTTCGTCAAAATTCGTATTTTAAACCAAGTTGTAAAAATTCAGTTTTGGGAGTTAGAAATTTTTTTCAACATGTAGGAGCTTTCTTTTCACCACTCTTACATATTTCATGCAAAAGCTTTGTTTTTCACTTCTCTTACATATTACATGTAGTAGCGTTGATTTTTAGCGCTCTTGCATATTTCATGCCTTAGTCATTTTTTGGCACATGTAGGAGTGAGGTTTTTTAGCGCTCTTACATCTCAAACCACATTTCACAAGTAGGAGCGTTGATTTTTAGCGCTCTTACATATTTCATGCCTTATCCATTTTCTAGCACATGTAGGAGTGGGGTTTTTTAGCGCTCTTACATCTCAAACCACATGTCACATGTAGGAGCGCTAATTTTTAGTGCTCTTACATATTTCATGCCTTAGTCATTTTCTGGCAAATGTAGGAGCGAGGTTTTTTAGCGCTCTTACATCTCAAACCACATGTCACATGTAGGAGCTCTGTTTTTCACTGCTCTTACATATTTCATGCAGAAGCTCAATTTTTCACTGCTCTTCCATATTACATGTAGGAGAGCTGATTTTTAGCGCTCTTGCATATTTCACACCTTAGTCATTTTTTGGCACATGTAGGAGCAAGGTTTTTTAGCGCTTCTACATCTCAAATCTCAAGTCACATATAGGAGCTTTGTTTTTCACCGCTCTTACATATTTCATGCAGCAGCTTTATTTTTCACCACTTTTACATATGACATGTAGAAGCTCTGTTTTTAGCCCTTTTACACAAAATACAATTTCCTTCCAAAACATGTTAGTGCGTTGTTTTTCAGCGCTTGTGCATAATATGCAGATCTTCCAAGATGTAAGAGCGGGAATTTTTAGCTCTAGTATATGAAGATGAACTTCCTCCCAAATGTTGAAGCGTTGATTTTTAGCGCTCGGACATGAGTTTTTTCCAAGTCTTCAAAGCGTGTTGGAGGAGTGATTTTTAGCGCTATTACATAAAAGATAGAACTTTCAAGATGTTGGAGCACTAATTTCAGTGCCTTTGCAAAAAAAATAGTTTTTCACTGAATGTTCAAATCATCCAAAAATGCATTTTGAGCTTCGTTCTCCACCATCATCGCATTCAATCTTCCCAAATCCATGAAATTGCTTAAATTTACATCCAATATGCAGTGTCTTGAAAATTTGAGTAATTACATCTGAAGTGCAATACCCCATGCTAAAACCTCAGTTTTTCCTACCTTTGCATCAGAATTGTTAAGCCTACTCTTGCATACATTATGATCTCTTGTGCCAAGATTTCAAAGTAGTTTTGATCAAGATCCTGCCTATCACTAAGCAAGAAGGCTTTGAAGTACAATTAGAAAGTTATTCCCATGTTTCAATTTTTCAAAGAAGTTTTCATCAATGGTTCACGAAGAATTTGAAGATGAAGTTTTTTCAAAGGCTTCAATGAACGTCGTATGTGATATACGGCTTTCCCTTGATAATCTCAAGACACATCTTGACAAATGCAAGAAGATTCACTCCTTTGCCAGAAGATCAATCACCAAAGTTCACACCATAGTGGATTATACTGTTGGTCCAGATGAGACATTTGTACTAGAGACAAAGAAGAGATATGAAGAGTTACATGCCCAATGCAAGGAACCATGAAGACTTCTTTTCATCTCCAGTGTTAGATAGTTTTTTTCTTTCATTTACGCATTTTGTAAATAGTCATTGAAATTTTACATGTCTTTTTAACAAATGTAATTACATGTAAAGACATAGATGTTTTCCTATATTCATGGATGACATTTTTGAATAAGTCAACTTGTTAGTTAGGTCAAATTTTCCTAGTTTTTCTCCCCTCTCCCATCTATAAATAAGAGAGGATCCTATTGTAATCTTTTATTTTTTATCTTTTGCAATGAAGTGCTGCCCTTTTGAGAAGCAAATACATGAAGCTTTGTGTTCATCTTTGTGTATCTATTTTGATCAATAAAGAAGAAATTTGAATACCAGACTTTGTGTTGGATCAATTGCCTTTTGGATTCGATTGAGATTGGCAATGATTAATGTGTGAGATCTAAGGGCTTTGAGTAAATCTGTGTAAACTTTGTGTTACACTCTTTTATTCGAATTTATGTTACTTGATTGAATGTTGTTGGTGAATTCTCTACAAGACTTTGTGTGTGTATTTATTCATGATGTTTGTGGATCTATCATGGAGTATCTAAAAGACTTTGTGCTTCTAATACAACGTTGGTTACATATCTTAAAGGATTCATTGGTGAAAGCTACGAAACAACTTTGTTCCTTCGTGAGTTTTCTTGATTTATCATTTATCGTTATTATGTTGGTATTCTTGGTCTTTTCTTTGACAGATAAGAATATCAGAATTACTGCTTTTTTTTTAGTTTGAAGTTGTATCGAATCAGGAACTTAAAACCCTGAAGCATTGTAAAACATATTCTCTGAAAAAAGAGAGAATTATAATGTGACACACCCCATATCTTAATTGTAGTGTACATTATTGTGAATACTAGCTTCAATAAGTAGTAAGAAGGGTGCTTCCCCTTTCTGAGAGGAGAGATTGTATCTCACATAGTTGTGGCTGAAATCAAGTTTTGTAATATGTTAAAAGGGATTACATAATTTTCACCCAACACATCCCTACCAAATAATTGTAATTAATGAAGTCCATTTCTTTCCTAAATATTGAATGAATTGACATTTACTAAAGTAGCTCAAATTAATAAATAGTATAATGGTGTAGATATATTCCCAAGACCTTGGAACGTAGGGACCTTGACATGCACAAGAGTTTTTTGAGCTATTTTATGCATATTTACACAAATTTTAATTATACTTATTTTTCTAACTACTTTGCAAAAAGGATTGTATTTGTTTCTACAAAGATTGGATATGCTAGCATTCAAACTTATAACCTACTTGTTGCTAGTGATATTTTCCACCATTGAGTCATTTGCTCTTTCATGATGGAAACATTTAAATTTTATCAAGAAGTGTATTTCAATTCCAAGACAACATCTAAGGTACATTCATGTTGAGATTAATTATCATACCAAAAAATCAATATATAATCATGTCTCATAATATGTTTATAATTACCATTATTTTTTAATTGGATAAAGAAAATCAAGAGTTGTAGATATTTGGAAAACAAGAGTGGAAAAAAAAATCACTAGACAATAACAACTCATAAAGATCTCTTCAACACCATTGTCATTTGGTGAACATCAAACTCAAACAACAACAAACATAGAAAGGGAAAATACAGTAGTTCATTAACAACATATGTAAGTTGAAACAAAATTAAACTACTCTCCATGAGATAGAAGAAATCCAACTGCAAGTAGATTGAATTGACCAATATAAAAGAAGCCTCCATACTCAACAATGCATAGCAACTATACAAGGACCCAAAATATACAATAGTTGCTGCACAAAATTGCAACATAAAGCACACTGAAGGGATAAGTCCCTGTAACAACAACAACAACAACAAATAAATGCCATAAACACAACTAGAAGTAGTGAAGGACTCCAAAAGACTAGATAGAAACCAAACTTCTTCACCAAGACAAACTCAAACCACCAAAGGGGAAGATTCTTCAGCTCAACAACACTGTCAACACCATCGAATATTAGCACCATTGTTAGCACCATTGAAGATTGGCACCACTGGAAAAATCATTCTCATCAAACTTGCGATCACCATCACTAAATATTTTGGCTTCAAAGACATCAAATTGCATTTGTATCTCTCCCAGCACAATAGACAAATCTAGTTTGGATTGGAGAGAAGGTTGTAAAAGAATAAAATGGGGTGAGAGATTTGCACAAATGATCAAAGCTTCCATTTGAATGGAATAGAAAGTGTGGGAGAAGGCAACAAGACAACAAAAAAATTCCAAATGTATTTCAAGATAATATGCCTAAAGGTCTATGAAATGATGTTAAGGTGCATGGAAAGGTCGAGAAGAGCAGTTTTCCAAGACCAAACTCGAAGAAAAAGCGTAGGGAGATTTTTAAAAAAGATAATTCCATAAGTGTGGGCATGAGGACAATACCGGAAGGTATGTTTGATGGTCTCCTTTTTAGCTAAAAAAGGGTGTGATGGTGTTGGTGAGAGGAAGGAAAGATTCTCACCAATGGGAACTTTAGCATACAAAATTTTCTAGGCAGTTAACTAAGCCTTGGGCTTCAACTTTGGATTTCCAAATGAGGGAGCTTAACTTGTTCCATTTGGCACTCAACTGAATCTACAATGCCATTTATAATTAAGACAAGATGAAAAAGACATGGTAGGCAAAATTTGTTTATAGACAATTTTAAGAGGGATTGCGCGAAGGTGTTTATTGTTAGGCCATTTCCAATCAGTGAGGAAGTTGTCATGGCAAGGGGTGGACAACAGAAAATACAGCTCAGGTGTGACAAGTCTTTGAATTTGGAGAATAGAAGGTTTGTCTGAGGGGGTAGTTTGTATTGAGCCTTGAGTTGTTGCCATGTTTTCCAATTGAAAGCAACTAGAGCCCAAAGGTCTCTGAAATTTTAAATGATTTTATTGAAGAGATTTTTTCCTTTAAGGAGTTTGTTTAAAGCAAGAGGGGCATTATCCAGTTGAACAACACAGTTCCACCAAAAAGAGGAGGCAAAGCTTAGACCGTGGCTCAAAGAATGGGCATACCAAGATAACTTTTTAGAAGTAATTTGCCACACTTTCCAAATGGAATTGAAGGTGGTTGAACCATGCATTTTGAAGTATGGAGCAAGTAGAATTTTATCCATCCATTTCACCATCTCCCATGGTTGACCAACAATAGCAATTTGAATGTGATGATGAACCAAATGTTTCCAAGGAGAATCACCATCCAAAGCTCTAACAATCCATTTAGTAGTAAGAAAAATTCCTTTGGTGAAAGGATCAATGATGCCTAAACCTTTTTTATCTTTTGGTTGTATACAGTGGATCCATAAGTCATAGGCAAACCCTTTTTGTTTCCCCATTTAGCCCAAAGGAAGCTCCTGATTAGCTAAGTCAATTGATTGTAGGAAGATTTGGAGGTCGTAGGCAAACCCTTTTTGTTTCCCCACTTAGCCCAAAGGAAGCTCCTGATTAGCTAAGTCAATTGATTGTAGCGAGATTTGGAGGGCAACCGACAAGATGAAATGTAAACACAACTGGCAATAAGGATTTTATTGACCACTTGCAATCTACTTGCCATGGAAAGAAACTGTTAGCCCAATTCAAGAGTTTTTTTTTTAATTTTAGCCAACAACCAATTCCACATTTCATTCAACGAAACTCCAATGCCAAAAGGTATCCCAAGGTATCTAGTAATGACCATGTGCTTGACTTCTCTCCACTCAATCGAGATCCAAGGAGGTTGAGGGTTGGGTCGTGTCATGATAAACTTTGTTTTATGCATGGCAAGTTTAGAGCCTGAAACTAAGCAAATTTTTCTAAAATATCAAGCATATTTTCCACTTCTTCTGTTGAGTTTTGGATGAAAAGCATGTTGTCATCAACAAAATGGGAGTTGAGAGCGGTAGCATTTCCAGGGAGTGTGATGCCACAAATTATTACTAACTATCATTTTAGTATTTATTTAATTTAAATTAAGTGAAATATTGGGCAAATAAAACAAACACCTCCATAATGATATTTTTGGATGTCTTTTACATAAATTTTTTATTGCTAGTAAATATATTTTACAACAAATTAGAGTCATTATTTTTACGTACTCAAGAAATATTTTTTTCTAAAGTAGAGATGCAATATTTATAACTTAAAAAAATTGAAACTATATATCACGAATATGATTGGCTAAAAAATTTCGATGTTATAGGGGTATTTATAAGAATGATTATTTTTTAGGTTTACTTTGGAGCGGTTTTTCCCTATTATTAACTGTTATTTGAAATATTTGGGAAAGTTTTATGTAATTTTTTTCTCAAAAAGTAATAGACACTTCGAGAAGGATATCTCTCGACATATTTTATATATATTATTAATCAATAATATATATATGCTAGTAGCATTCGCAGCGGGACATGGATGGCAAAATAGATTTAGGCTTATGGTTAGCATTAAAGTTAGGTTAAGGCTTAAGGTTGAGGGTTACGGTTAGGGTTAAGGTTGTTAGAGTAAAGGTTTTAACTTAATTATGTTTATTAAGTTACCTTTATTCCCTTCTTAAGATTTCATGTTAGTTTGCATAAAGTGACATTTAATAATTATATTAATTATTAAATGTTTTCCTATTAGGGCTTCTATTAGGGTTTTTCCTATTAGGGTTTCTTTAGGGTTTGTATGATCTCCTTTTTATAAGGATTGATCCCATTGTATTTCATATCAATTCATTCTCTCATTCTCTTTGATATATACATTTTCAGTTTTTAGAGAACCCTTGCTTGTTTGTCTCCATATCTTTTTTTGTGACAGGTTATTTGCATGCAAGTGATCTTCGGGGTTTGTGAAGTTGTATTTTCTCAACTCCTACAAAGGTTAGACAAAGAATGAGGGTTAAGGTTGGGAATAATTATATTATTGGGAATAGGGTCAAGGTTAAGTTTAGAGACAAATTGGTATTAGGGTTGGAGTTATTATTCGGCTAAGGTTTTGGGTTAAGTTTAGGATAGTGTTTAGGGTTAAAGTTACGATTACAATTAGAATTTGGATTGGAGTTATCATCACAATTAGGGTTAGGGTTAGGATTAGACATAGAATAAGGATAAAGGGTATGGTTAAAGTCATCTTAGGGTTAGAGATAGAATTAGGCTTAAGGTTGGGGTTAATGTTAGGTTGGGAGTAATTTTATTATTGGGAATAGGGTTAGGGTTAGGTTTAGAGATAAAATTGGTATTAGAGTTGCAATTATTATTAGGGTTAGGATTAGGGTTAATTTTAGGATACTGTTTAGGGTTAAAGTTATGAATAATTAGAATTTGGATTGAGGTTATCATCACAATTAGGGTTATGGTTAAAGTCAAGGTTAGGGTTAAGGTTTGGGTTAACACTACTATTGGGATTAAGGTTATGCTTAGATTTTAGGGTTAGGGCAAGTGTTATTATCACCATTAGCAATAGGGGTGGGTTGAGGGTTAGGATTAGAGTTATGGTTAGGGTTGGATAAAAAATTAGGATTAGGGTTAGGGTTGGGGTTGGATTAGTGTTGGATATAAAATTAGGATTAGGGTAAGAGATATAATATGAATTAAGGTTATCGTTAGGGCTAAAAATAGTATTTAAATTTGGGTTGGTTTTTTCATCACAATTACGATTAGGGTTAGGATTAGAGATAGAATTAGGTTTATAATTTGGATTAAAATTTGGGTTACGATTACAATTTGAGTTAAAGCTAATATTAAAATTAGGATTATAGTTCAAATTAGAGTTAGGCATACAAATACAAATAGTTTTAGTGTTACATTTATTGTTTATGTTAGAATTTTATACAAAAAAGTAAATATATGAAATGATTATCAAAAAATAATTTATTCTTTATCTCAATTATTATAGCAAATTTTGAACAACAAAAAGGTGATGCATTAAGTAATGATAATTTAAAATTTAATATAAAGTAAAAATATTTATAATAATGAAAAAATAATCATGTTCATATTACAAATAGGATTACAGTTCAAATTAGATTTAGGCATACGAATAAAGATATTTGGATTGAAGAAGACATTGCTTAATGACACATCAATATATAGACATTTTAGTTTAGATAGACTAAATAATAAAACAATATCATACTAATAAACACTAATACAACAAGATTTATAAAATGATTTTTAAATTGGGCTTAGTTATATATACATTGTGTAAATAGTTTGTAAACATCTGTCCAAAAATATATATAAAAATATCACCTATCATAACTAAATAGTTTCAAAAAATTATCACATAATCAACCATGGATGAACTAGTAACAATTCTACATTATCACTATCCCGAAGAATCTTTCACACTTTGATTGTCACATTGGACTTCACAACATACAAGGTTGGTGTCTCATAAGAAGCATGTAACAACTTGAATGATGGTATGACGTGGTGTACCTCAAATCTGATGGCATACTTGAATATAAATATGAGAAGCAACCATTCCTCAAGTGTACCCATGTGATGACTAATTTGAGATTTTCTAGGCTTAAGGAATCTCATGAACTTCATGCTAAGTTCATTGGAAAGATTATGCACATTGATTATCATTGTTGGCATTATTGTGACCTTCCAAATGCATCTAGCAAGGTAAAGATCTCGAAGCTCATGATAAAGAGAAATTGACCAATCAAAAAAATCTTGAATCTCTATTTGTAGATTTTGAAATTGAACATCCAAGCTCATTCTCACCTTGGTTTCATAGAGGATGTTAAAGTATTTAGCATAGTTGTCATATTTTGTGTGATTGACCTTTGGCCCGTTACTATTGATTCTCATTACCATCTTGTCCCTCAACCTATAGGGGACACTCATTTCCTCTATTTGAAGGAGGACATTATACGAAAGATAGCAGTGATAGTTGGTCAACCAAGAAGATACCCATGTATGTGCATTATGTGACATATTGCTTACCTCCATCAAAAATAATTATTAGCTTTGATATTTTTAGTATACCGAAAATAATATTTTGAGAAGATATATGACACATTTTTTAAAACCACATATATGCTAGAAAATATAACTACACATATATACATAAGCATTAGTTAACAATAATCATAAAGACAACATAGATTATGATTTAAAATTATTAAAAACATATTTTGAGAAGATATATGACACACATTTTTTAAAACCATATATATGCTACGAAACATAACTACACATATACATAAGTATTTAGTTAACAATAACCATAAAGACAACATAGATTATGTGACTAAAAATTATTAAAATCATATTTTGAGAATATATATGACACACATTTTTTAAAACCACATATATGCTAAAAACTATAACTAAACATATACATAATCATTTATTAAACAATAACCATAAAGACAACATAGATTATGTGATTGAAAATTATGATAATTTGACATATTTATTTAAATTTCATTAATGACATATGAATATACAAAATTTTGAAGCGTTTGTCACACAATTTTTTTAAAAACACTCATATTCATTAATAAATCCAAGTTTCAAAAATGTAATAGTTTTTGACATATGAAAGCATTGAACCAAAAATGAGTACAATTGTAGGAAGTTTATATATTATCAAAGTAAACTTTAAATTTTGCAACAATACTATTGGCATTGCCTTCGTTGTATTGTTCATCGTAGAATAATTCAGTCAAGAAGCTACAAAATGTAGCTAGTTTCTTATATGTGGCATGGAATTTTTAAACAGGTTCTTCAATTGTGATTTATTCTTCTTCAATTGCATGTGCTTGGCTTGCTATCATTTCAAGTTGTGCAACAATTTTATCGTAGTTCTTTGAAATGGATCTTCCAAAAAAATTAATTTCACTTTCAATAAATCTGTTTGATTTTACTGAAAATTCAATGGACATGTTATAGATTTTTTTGATGCAGTATCTGGAACATTATTTATTTCATTTTGTTTGTACATGATTTTTCATGACCTAGAAGGAAAGACACCCAGATTAAATTATATTTCAAGTATTAAAACCCATTGAATATGTGAGAAGCATATGAAACATACCAATTTTTTTAATTATGATGTGAAATATGAAAATCCACCTGGATACAAAATCATTTTTAAATTTACTACAAATCATTAGAGACACTTCAAAAAAAACCATAATTATGTTACATAAGAGACATTTATTTGCCCAATTTTAAATACATTAAACACACAAGAATTGAAGGAACATAACCCTAAAAATTATACAAATATATTGCATTTGAAAATTTGAATATTCATCGAAACAAAATTGAAGAAAACATGTTACATCAATTATTTTCTAAAATTTTCAGTCTATTCTCTTCAGCCTTTCTCTTCGCAAGTTGTCTTCCCTTTTTCATTTTCTCATAATGGTCATATGTGATTGGTGGCATAATTCTTAGTCCATCTAGAGACTTTACACGAGATATGGCAACAAATGTCAGTCATGTTCTTTCTCTTGGTCCAATATCAATCGTGGTTTTCGAAAGAGTCAAACCCCGTGATTTATGAATTGTCAATGCCCAAGCCAATCTTAATGGTATTTGGATTGTCCTCCCCCTTTGTATTGTTGTAATTGGAATTTTATTTGGATTATGATCATCAAAAGGTATTCCCAAATAGATGTCAAACTCAACCATTACATATGTTGGTGGTTCTGGTGGACCACTTCCAGGTTTGTATATAATCTTTTAAATATACCCTAACACTCCATTCACAAGACCTGCTTGTATCCAAAAGTTTGAGGTCAACATTACCCTGGCATCCTTGTAAATAAATAATTCTAAATCAAGCTCATCATTTGAGCATCCTTCTGCTGCATTAATACTTCTTGATTTTGCTACAACACTACATGCAATAGGACACTTCAATGAGTATAGGATTTTCTTGTTATGGTTATGACCATTACCATTTGTGGAGAACAAATGAACACCATTGTCAAAATCCTCATTTCTTGTTGCATCTATGCTGATATTAGTTCTTGTTATAAGCAATTTCCAATCATCAATTGTTGGGTTTGCCTCTCTCATATTTGTCAATAGTTAATGAAATCTTTTTTGATGGATGTTTTATCCATATTGTCTGAATATTTTATCTAGAGTAACCACCATTTTGAATTGTTCCCATAGTAACTTAGCTCTCTGGTTGTTGTCATATGCTGGTCTATCATTAACTAGAGGCAACTAACCCAAGTCTCCAACCGAAATCATAGATATACTCAAAAAATAATTGATGATAATTATTATAAATGCTATTTAAATTTAAATCTATAAAAATTTATATATGTAAATTACTTGTATTAGAAAATAAAGAAGTTATTTATATTAATCATAGTCATTTTTATACCTGCAAAATTAATGTTTGCATCTTGTGGGAATGCTTGTCAAAGTCGAGAATCTATGTTCTCTAGCAAGTTTTGACCAATGAAGCTCATTTCATCAATCAAAATGTATTTGATGTGTGTTATTTCTTCTTGAAAACTTATTAGTCTTTCTCCTTCTAGTTGAAAAAAATATCTTATTGGGATTCTTAGTTTTGAATGAACTGTGGATGCTCCTATGTTGAATGTTGCAACTCTAGTTGGTGCAAGTAATAGAAGGGGAGAACGACCAAGAATCGTTGCATTTTCAAGAGATTGACTAATAGCACCAATTAGATATGACTTTCTTATTCCCATTGTTCCTTGAAATGTCATCAGCAATGGCGATGTATTTTTATTTATATGGTAGTGTGCCATAATTATGTTGAGTGCCTTTCTTTTTTTATCACCGAGGTTTTTATAGTCGATACACTATGGTATCTCATCATGTATGACACACCCATGATCTCTCATGCTGCTTATGAAATTAATTGCTTGTTTTGTGTACACTTCACCTTGGTATTCATTACACTAGTTTGTTTGTCTATCAACATCTCTTCTACCCAACATATCTATTTCAGAAACTTGGATATGTTGACCATTATGTAGTCTTGATATTATTTTCCATTCATGCTCTGTAATATTTTGTTGAATAGCTTCACTGTCTTCAATTTTAGAATCACTGATGTTTTCAACATCTTCTAAATTTTCTCTTCGCTCCACATGCCAAGGGTTATAGTGAAATGACTCCCAATTTTCTATTATGGAGTCATTATCATGACCAATATCTATTTCAATGTCACGAAATGGTTTGTACAATAATAAATTTGATAAGAAAAATTCAATCCATTTTTCTGACTCACATGGAGGAATGGATAAAAACCTAGGAAATACTCTGACAATAGAAACTATTTGTCTTGTCTCCCATTTGTTATCTCTTCTTCTTCTAGGATTATATATCCATGATTTGGCTGCATCAATCAGTGTGACAACTTCCATAGAAAAAGACCTTGTTTTATATCCATCGATGAAATTTTTTTACTGTTCTTCATTGTTCTCTTCATCATTTACACTTACAGGTTTGAACACCTCACATGATTCATTTAGATTGAAAAATCTTCCGCTATTCTCCACCAATGGAAGTTCTAGTAGCATGTGGCATGTTTCTTGAGCTCTAATGTCTCTTTCTATAATAGTCTCTATCAAAAGTATTCTATATGCTCTTGTAGCGAAATCATCAAAATTTTCTATGTTTGCAAGATGCATCAAAATCTGGTGGTATGTTTCAAAGCTTTTCTCTACTTTTGCTATATACTTTGTAATATATTTGATCACAACATGCTTGGAAAGAACGGGTTGACAATCTATATTTTCTCTCCACAACTGCAATATGTAGTGATTATGTGAGTTTACTCTATTGTCATTTTTGGCTGGCTCAAAAAAAAATTCACCCGTTTCTATGTCTTCATATAATTTGGATCCCTCTAAATTCAATGGCCAAGGAGCATTATACCTAAAATCTATATAAACATGTCATCAATTTTAGTACTTGACAATTATATTATATATCACTTTGATATAAATATTTTATTTTTTAAATAGTTACCTACAAATCATTGTTCCTCTCTTTTTTGGTAGGCATGCACCTTCCCTACACATTGCGTGTCGCTCTACACAGTTTAGGACCTCTTCATAATCATGGTCAACATCTATCTCTACAAGTTGTCTTGTATTTAAAAGACATGGATGTTGAGCAAAATTTTGGAATGCCTATAGTTGGAAATACAAATATATTAGTTATATCGTAGACTACAAATAGGGTATTTAATATATTACATGTATATGTCTAATTTTTTTAAACATGCTTGTATGTTTCATTGATGATGATCTTCTCTAGGATTCTATGCATGCACAATACAATGGAAATATCTTTCAGCACTTTTTTATTTCTCTTCATTTGACCAATCAATATTGTCCATATTCGGTGCTCCATGTATCCATATGAATCCATGCACATGTGGTGAGCTCCTATATTGCCACTCATATCTAGACCAGTAATCTTTAACATTCATAACTTTTTCCAATATTTCTTTTCTAAATATTGAATGTCTCAAGTGCATGTAATGTGCGACTCTATGAGGATTGTCAGGAAGTTGTCATGGCAAGGGATGGAGAAATCAGAAAATATAGCTCAGGTGTGAGAAGTCTTTGAATTTGGAGAATAGAAGGTTTGTCTGAGGGGGGCACATTGTATTGAGCCTTGATTTGTTTCCATGTTTTTCAATTGAAAGAAATTCGATCCTTGAGGTCTTTGAAAGTTTGGATTCCTTTGTTGAGTAGATGTTTTCCTTTAAGGAGTTTGTTTAAAGCAAGAGGGGCATTATCCAGCTAAACAACATGGTTCCACCAAAAAGAGGAAGAAGAGCTTAGACCATGGCTCAAAGAATGGGCATACCAAGATTATTTTTTAGAAGTAATTTTCCACACTTTCCAAATGGAATTGAAGGGGGTTGAGTCATGCATTTTGAATTATGGAGCAATTAGAAGTTTATCCATCCATTTCATCATCTCCCATGGCCGACCAACAATAGCAATTTCAATGTGATGATGAACCAAATGTTTCCAAGGAGCATCACTATCCAAAGCTCTAACAATCCATTTAGTAGTGAGAAAAATTCCTTGGGTGAAAGGATCAATGATTCCTAAACCTCCTTTATCTTTTAGTTGTATACAGTGGATCCATGAAGTCATAGGAAAACCCTTTTTGTTTCCCCACTTAGCCCAAAGGAAGCTCTTGATTAACTAAGTCAATTGATTGTAGCAAGATTTGGAGGTTGTAGGTAAAGCCTTTTTGTTTCTCCACTTAGCCCAAAGGAAGCTCCTGATTAGATAAGTCAATTGATTGTGGAAAATATTTGGAGGGAAAACAACAAGATGAAATGTAAACATGGCTGGAAATAAGGATTTTATTGGCCACTTGTAATCTACTTGCCATGGAAAGAAATCTGTTAGTCCAATTCAAGATTTTATTTTTTAAATTTAGCCAAGAAAAAATTCTACGTTTCTTTCCACGAAACTCCAATGCCAAAGGTATCCCAAGGTATCTAGTAATGACCATGTGCTTGACTTCTCTCCACTCAATCAAGATCCAAGGAGGTTGACGGTTAGGTCATGTCATGATAAACTCTATTTTATGCATGGCAAGTTTAGAGCCTGAAACTAAGAAAAAAAGTTCTAAAATGTCAAGCATATTTGCCACTTCTTCTGCTGAGTTTTGGATGAAAAGCGTGTTGTCATCAACAAAATGGGAGTTGAGAGCGGTAGCATTTCCAGGGAGTGTGATGCCATGAATTATTACTAATTGTCATTTTAGTTGTTATTTAATTTAAATTAAGTGAAATATTGGACAAATAAAACAAACACCTCCACAATGATATTTTTGGGAGTCTTTTACATAAAAAATTTATTGCTAGTGTAGACATCCAAAAATAACATTATGCATTCCACTGTAACTAACATCATGCATTCGTTTCTTCTACTAATCAATTAAAGCAATTTATTGATTTAATCCTAAGGTTCATCAAGCTTAATTAAATAAATCAAATTATTTAATTAAGTTCCTAAGGTTCGTCTTATTTGAGTTAATAAATCAAACTGATTTAAAATCAAATATCAAATCCCTAAAATCCCCTAAGTTAATTAATCTAAATTAATTAACTTTTAATCACAATTACCATTCTCTAGCTTTTGACTCAACTAGAGTCAAATCCAAACTCCTAACTAACCCACCCACTTGCACCAATAAATCATTTATTTGATTTATTATTTCCTCTAATTACATTCAAAATGGGATCAAAATGGAATATTCTTCCAATTTGAATCTTCCCCCCAAAGGGACTTGTCCCTTCCAACAAGGTTTTAAATGCTATTTGCACAAGTCAACATAGCATTTATTACACCTTTCATCCCCCCAAAACATGTCAAGTCATTCAAATTCAAATTTGAAATTGGCACATTTGCCAAAACTTGCACATTCCTCACCCTCTCACACCTTGACAAGTGGCATCTTGTCATTGGCCCATGAATGATCCCACATTCATCAATTTGGCCTCTCCTCTCTTCAAGCTCAACTATAAGTTGAAGGCTTCTCTCCTTCAAACAACACAACAGCCACATATCCAAGCATCTACACTATAGGCAACTTGAGCTCAAGCATCTCATTGTCTATCATATCACTAAGCTTATCAAGGATTGGGAAAGGGCTCTCTCACATTTTCATGGAGGGCACCAATCCACCATAGAATAGGTTGTATTTCATTTCTTCTTTGCATGCTTGAGTTGGTTTTATCAATTGTTTGAAGGAATGAGTTATATTATTCTATGAGGATGGCTGAATCTATACAAATCCATGTGTAAGATTTCACCATCCCACAGCTAGTAAATGTATTTTACAACAAATTAGAGTCATTATTTTTCCCTACTCAAAAAATATTTATCTTTTCTAAAGTAGAGATGCAAGATTTATAACTTTAAAAAAAAGGAATCTATATATCACGAATATGATTGGCTAAAAACTTTCGATGTTATAGGGGTATTTATAAGAATGATTGATTTTTTAGGTTTTATTTGGAGCATTTTTTTCCTCTTATTAACAGTTATTTGAAATATTTGGGAAATTTTTATGTAATTTTTTTCTCAAAATATAATAGATGCCTCGAGAAGGATATCTCTCAGGGTATTTTATATATATTATTAATAAATTATATATATATTAGTAGCATTCGTAGCAGGACATGGATGACAAAATAGGTTTAGGCTTACAATTAGCATTAAAATTAGGTTCGGGCTTAAGGTTGAGGGTTAGGGTTAAGGTTGGGAATAATTATATTATTGGGAATAGGGTCAAGGTTAGGTTTAGAGATAAAATTGGTATTAGGGTTGGAGTTATTATTCAACTAAGGTTTTGGATTAAGTTTACGATAGTGTTTAGGGTTAAAGTTACGATTACAATTAGAATCTTAGAATTAGAATTTGGATTGGGGTTATCATCAAAATTAGGGTTAGGGTTAGGATTAGACATAGAATAAGGATGAAGGGTATGGTTAAAGTCAAGTCAGGGTTAAAGATAGAATTAGGCTTAAGGTTGGGGTTAATATTAGTTTGGGAATAATTTTATTATTGGGAATATGGTTAGGGTTAGCATTGGAGATAAAATTGGTATTAGGGTTGGAGTTATTATTAGGGTTAGGATTAGGGTTAAGTTTAGGATAATGTTTAGGGTTAAATTTATGAAGAATTAGAATTTGGATTGGGGTTATCATCACAATTAGGGTTATGGTTAAGATTAGACACAGAATAAAGATGAAGGGTATGGTTAAAGTCAGAGTTAGGGTTAGAGATAGAATTAGGGTTAAGGTTCAGGTTAATGCTAGTATTGTGATTAAGGTTATGCTTAGATTTTAGGGTTAGGGTAAGTGTTATTATGACCCTTAGCATTAGGGTTGGGTTCAGGGTTAGGATTAGGGTTAGGGTTGGATATAAAATTAGGATTAGGGTTAGGGTTAGGCACAGATTGGTGTTGGATATAAAATTAGGATTAGGGTAAGAGATATAATTTGAATCAGGGTTATGGTTAGGGCTACACAGTATTTAAATTTGGGTTGAGTTTTTCATCACAATTACGATTAGGGTTAGGATTAGAGATAGAATTAGGTTTATAATTTGGATTAAAATTAGGGTAACGATTACAATTTGAGTTACAGTTAATATTATGGTTAGGATTACAGTTCAAATTAGAGTTAGGCATACGAATACAGATAGTTTTAGTGTTACATTTATTGTTTATGTTAGAATGTTATACCAAAAAGTAAATATATGAAATGATTATTAAAAAATAATTTACTCTTTATCTCAATTATTATATCAAATTTTGAACAAAAAAAAGGTGATGCATTAAGTAATGTTAATTTAAAATTGAATATAAAGTACAAATATCTATAATAATGAAAACAAAATTGTGTTCATATTATAGATAGGATTATAGTTCAAATTAGATTTAGGCATATGAATAAAGATATTTGGATTGAAGAAGACATTGATTAATGACACATCAATATATAGAAATTTTAGTTTAGATAAACTAAATAATAAAACAATATCATACTGATAAACACTAATACAACAAGATTTATAAAATGATTTTTAAATAAAATCTAGTTATATATACATTGTGTAAATAGTTTGTAAACATCTATCCAAAAATATATATAAAAATATCAGCTATCATAACTAAATAGTTTCAAAAAAATCTCACATAATCAACCATGGATGAATTGGTAACAACTCTACATTATCACTATCCTGAAGAATCTTTCGCACTTTGATTGTCACATTGGACTTCACAACATGCAAGGTTAGTGTCCCATAATACACATGTAACAACCTAAATGATGGTATGGCATGGTGCACCTCAAATCTGACGGTGTACTTGAATTTAAATACGAGAAGCAACCATTCCTCAAGGGTACCCATGTGATAACTAGCTCAAGTTTTTCCAGGCTTAAGGAATCTGATGAACTTCATGTTAAGCTCGTTGGAAAGATTATGCACATTGATGATCACTGTTGGCATTTTTGTGAGCATCTAACAAGATAAAGATCTTGAAGCTCATGATAAAGAGAAATTGACCAATCAAAAAAATATTGAATCTCTATTTGTAGATTTTGAAATTGAACATCCAAGCTCATTCTCACCTTGGTTTCATAGAGGATGTTAAAGTATTTAGGATATTTATCATATTTTTTGTGATTGACCTTTGGCCTATTACTATTGATTCTCATTACCATCTTGTCCCTCAACCTATAGGGGACACTCAAATCCTCTATCCGAAGGAGGACATTATATGGAAGATAGTAGTGATAGTTGGTCAACCAAGAAGATACCCATGTATGTGCATTATGTGACATATTGCTTACATGCATCAAAAATAATTATTAGCTTTGATATTTTTAGTATACCAAAAATAATATTTTGAGAAGATATATGAAACATTTTTTAAAACCACATATATGCTAGAAAATATAACTACACATATATACATAATCATTAGTTAACAATAACCATAAAGACAACATAGATTATGTGATTGAAAATCGTTAAAATCAATTTTGCAAAGATATATGACACACATTTTTTTAAACCATATATATGCTACAAAATATAACTACACATATGTACATAAGAATTTAGTTAACAATAACCATAAAGACAATAGTTTGCAAGTCCTTGCTCTGTTGACTCGGGGTATAGGAATGGACTTTTCCATAAACATTTTGTATTTGGAGGATTATTCCAGCAATGGTGATTTGGTCTATTTGGTGGGACCGTAACAAGAGAAATTTTAGGGATTCAAAGTCATCGATTGATCAGATTTTAATATCAATTGAAAATGTAGTTTCAGAGGGTGTAAACTCGTATGTTCAGCATCAGAAGTCAATTGCTTCGATTCTCACTAATTGGGATGGTCAAATTTTGTAGATTTGGAAGTATATTGTGCTTCCATTTAAAGGTAATTTATTGCAACTTATTAAGCATAAGGTGGATAGGAAAAGTGTTAAATGGCTGCCCCCCAAGCCTGGCTTTAGTAAGCTCAATTTTGATGGTGCTTCACGAGGTAATCTAGGTGTCTCAAGGGCAGGGATGTGTATTCGTGACTCAAATGGTTCTCTTCTAGGAGCCAAATCTGTTCATTTACCTAGAGGCTTGAACAATTGGGCAGAGGCACAAGCTTTATTGGAAGGTTTGAATTTGGCACATTCTATTGGCATCAAAAAAATTCATGTTGAAGGTGACTCTCTATTGATTATCAATGCTTGTAAGCTTCAATCTATTCCTAATTGGAGACTTAATTATATTCTTCAAAAGTGTTGGCAGTTATTCTCTAGCTTTGATTCAATCATCATATCTCACACATATTGAGAAGGCAATCACTTGGCTGATCTCCTTGCAAATATGGGATGTGAGGGGAAAGAATTTCAATTTTTTAAGGATAACAATATTAAATATTTCCCATCTATTGAGTCTATTGTCAAGAAAAAAAATTCACAATGTTATTATCAAGCAGATGTGGCCAACTTGGCATATGGGTGGCTTCATTCATTTCTATGTTGGGATAGTAGTGTCTTTTAAAATTTAAAAGCCAATAATATGTTGTTTTATGGGGGTCTACACTTGGATTACAAACTAGGTATTTCACACGCAGATGATGGAGGTTGTGTAGGATTTATTTAACCTTTGTTGGCTTTTTTAGTTTGCACGCAAAGTATTTGTCGAGGTTTCTTAGAGTCTTCTTGCCTGTGAGAGAGTGGGAGCTTCCATTTATTGAAGCGGTTGACAATGTGCAGCTTGTGGTGGTTTTCAAAGGTCAGTGTTGGTTGTCCCTTAAGCATATAAAACTATAAATCAAGCTCTGGAAGGGTTCGTAGCTGAGGTGGTTGAAGAATTGTCTACTAAAATTGTCAAAAGGGTTCGTGCAATTCTTCAGCTCCTGTCACATGTTCTTTTGAAATCGCCTCCAAGGGTTGCTACTCATGATTTTGCAAGCTCCAATTTCCTTCATCTCTTCCCAAATTTTCCAAATTTAATTGTTGCTCCTTCTATGCATTTTTTGGACGGAGTCTTGCATGATTGCCATGATAAAAATATCCCTGCAATTCAAATGGATCAATAGTATTGCTAGTAGTGTGGGTTTTCTTTGGGCTCCTTCTATTGTAATCATCATAGTCTATTATGTTGGTATAGTTTGTATGTATGGGTGGGTTACTATTTCACTATGGTTGGATTTGTGTATTTTGGCTATCTAGAGTCTTTGTATCGAATTTTGTGTCAGAATTGTATGGTTAAAGTGTCTCACCTAGCTATTTAAGTGCCATCAAAGTAGATTTTTCTATCATGAACAATGTAAATCCTTTATATATATTTATTAATATATGGGCTTTATGATATTTTCCAAAAAAAAAACCATAAAGACAACATAGATTATTGAAAATTATTAAAATCATATTTTGAGAAGATATATGACAAATTTTTTGAAACCACATATATGTTACAAAATATAACTACACATATACATAAGCATTTAGTTAACAATAACCATAAAGACAACATAGATTATGTGATTGAAAAATATTATAAATTGACATATTTATTTAAATTTCATTAATGACATATGAATATACAAAAATTTGAAGTGCCTATGACACAAAATTAAGTTTGGTTCAAGAATTAGAGAAATTCTATGGCATGGAGGTAATTTAAGGAAACAATTAGGTCCATGTAATTTTGGTCACCCAATGATTTGTGTATGGTCAAATTTTTATCCATTTAAACCCTATGAACTACATATCATTAAGGTTTGTCCTATTTATTTCTTATGGAGGACTTTATAAACAACACATATATTGTAAATTCATCTCATTTTTTTCCTTATTCACCTCCTTAGACTCTTTTTGAACCAATTTTTCTCTCTTTCCCTATTAGTTGAATTATTTTTGAACCCTTACTTTAATCCCCATCATATTATTCCTATTAAAAAATAATATATGTTACTCCTATTAATTTAGTTCTCAATCCATCCATCTCAATTTAGTGCTATGAATCCTTCTTAGGGACTATAACCTTAGTTTATTCATTTGAACAAAGTATCCCAAAATCACTGAGTTTGGATCACTTGTCCTGCTTATCCCTTCAAAATGTTATCCATTCCCTTGTATTGTAGAGTTCCATTACTTTCATTTATTACATTATCATGTACATAATTTTTTCCAATATGTCATACTTTTTATCAATTCATAGTTATTAGTCACTATACACATTATTCCATTCTCATTCTCCAATAGTCCTAGGTCTTTATGACTTTTCCTAATTCATTTGTCTCCTTTATCTTTTTACATTCCTTGTATCCCACAATTCTTAACTAAATCCTTAATAATTATATATATTAGGGAATTCTTTATTTCTTATAACACCATGCCTTTACTTTTACCCTCTAGCTCGGCATTCCCTCTTCAAGGGATTCTTTTTAATTTCACACATTTCATTTTATTTCTTTTAGTACTCATTGGTGCGGTTAAAATTTTCATACCTTCTTTTGTTGTACTTTATTAATTTTGTTGACCCTTATTATTTCACTCTTTTTTCCTGAGCCTTATATTCTCCCTATTCCTACTAACATAGTTACTTTATTGACACGCTATATTCTTAAACTTCCTATTTTTTAGTCCTCTTTGTTTTTGCTACTAATCCTATCCATTCAAAATTTTATGTAAGTCCCTTTTGCATGTACCTTGTAGTACAATTTATTCTAGTTGTCCAACCTTATTATATAATATGGATTTTTTATTCTTTTTAGATTTTAATAGTTATAGTGGATTGATCTTCATCTTCCATCAACTTGAATTTAGTAGATATTTCAACTTTTCCTCCATAGTTATTAGTTTCACATGTGGTACCACCTTTGGATTTCTATATATGGATTTCATTCCATTATCAAATTATTTTCATATTTCCTTGCTACATTACTTGTTTAACCCTTTCAATGAATGGTGATAATACACACGATTGAGATAGTCAAACCTTGTATTTTAGTTTTTGTTAAATTTCATTGCGCATGATTAATCTATGTTGTTTGCCTTTTCATGCTCCTAATTTGGCATATTATTTTAAAAATTCATCACTTTAATGTGTGGTTTTCATAAGTTGAGCTTGATATTTCAAACTATTTTCCATAAGATGTCTACTATGAGCAGTATGTTGCTTTAAATCTTTGGCATGTTAAACTATTAGTATTTTCCTAACATCATCCTTATTACTTGCGAATTTTGAATACATAAATGTGTAAGCAATTACATATTCAACCAATTACTTCATACTCTTCTGAAACCTAAATATTACAAGAAACACATGTAGCATCTAGCGTAACTTTACACAAGATCATACCAATTAATTCATACTCTTCTCAAACCTAAATTATTAAATCTAGTTGGCTAATTGCTATATAGAAGTAGGTGTATGAATAAGTGTGATAAATAAGAAAATTAAGTGAATGCATGAAATGATAAATGGATTAATTCTAAGAGATTGATCCTAACTTTACACATGATTGTATCATTTTTCATGAACATATATCAAATATATTTCTTATAATTAGGCCAATGAGCCAATTTTTTAAATATATAATATATGTTGAAAGTACAGTAAATTGTATTGATTGTCTAGAATAATTTTGAACATGATCCTTCATTGCAATGTCATCAAAACCTGTAAATTACATAGTTTAGTTATTAACTTGATTTAAAAATTAAACATAAAAAATTGTTAGAAAATCATTTCATAATTTATCTACCATCTTTAGCTTGTATTGCATCAATTGTTGGTGTTTTGTTAAGATCAATAAAAAATGGTAACCTATGTTGCCTAATGTTTTGTTGATCATTTAAATTTGCAATGGCATGTGTATTTAATAAATCAACATAGATAAAACATTAAGTGTAACAGTGCAATATATACTTAATCAAAATAATATTAAAATTCTAAATTACCTAGAATGGTTTTTTGAAATGTTTAACCAAGTATAACATTAAGCATTGATGATTGAGCTTCACAAATTGTATCTGTTATTTATTTGAGTAAGTATAGAAAAATGGTTAGAAATAGGAATTGAGAAATATCTCATTTAATGAATGGATACATTTAATATTAAGAAAATTACTGTCAATAATTTATATTTCATCATTTTTTGTTTAGTTTAGATCAATAGAGAAGGGCAATTGACGTCTTCGATTATTCTCTTGATCATCCAAACCTACAATGGAATATCTTTACATGTGATATAAGATAAATACTTATTGCTATGTAAAATACTAAAATAATTTTAAATAAATTTACTCACTTTGTTGTTTCCTAATGATAACCCTTTCTTCTTGTATTGATATGTCTGAACAATTAGAGACCTTTTTTAATTATACTTCCTGCCCCCTATCGAGGGGAACTGAAATTCTTCATGCTCCTCAACTCTTTCTTCAAGTCTTGATGAATGGCATTGCCTCTTTGATGAATAAAATGGTTCTTACGTATTTTGCTTGGACTAAACCATGACGATATTCATCTCATAGGCATATCCTCTAAGACAAGGATCAATGTAAGTTTGGAAGAAGTAAGAGATGTTTGGAGATCTTTTCTATATCCATCAACACATCAACTAAAAATATGTTTTTGATCTACTCTAGTTGGTAAATCTCTAAGTACTGAATTCAAATAATTATCATATTTTTGGAATTTATCATCGAAATCATCAGATGTTTTACAACCATCTACAATAAAAATAATAAAGATTATGTCCAATTTTATTTTTTTGAAAAAAACTATTCATATTTCATTAATAAAATTTAATATTAAAATTTACCAATTCTTTTGACTTCACCAATGACAACCCTAATTGCATCTCGATCTTCTTGTGGAATACAATCATCTATAATAAAAATAAAACATTAATTAAATTTTAAAAACTGTAAAAATCAATGAATATTTTATTATAAATACCATATCAACATTACCAGTGGTATTATTCTCATGACTAAAACTTCCTTTGACGTCATCATCATCAACAACAACAACCAATGAAGTAACACCATTTGTAATTCAATAAGATTATTTTAGTTAGTTTCGAGAAAAATAATAGTCATTAAAAATATAAATATAATACTTAAATGTTAAATGACTCTTACCGACAACTTGATCTTACTCATTTGCTATGTTTCTCTTTAGGAGATCTAAAATATTCAACACATGTGTGCATGCGTTTCCCCTTTTTTCCCACTGATAATCACATGCATGTAAATCTAGTCCAAGTTTCCTAACAAGATACCATTTCATTGGAACAGATTAACTTCTTATCTTGTATGTGTTAGGGAGGAGAGATCATATGGATAACAATCTATAGATCGGGTATTTTTTAGACCTCTCTAATGCAGTAATGTAATATCTTTCTTTTTAAAAGTTAGGAAAAAATCTAGATATCTGCAAATATCCTTTATTTTTGTAAAATGGCTCTACTCTATGAATAAGTGTATGGTTAATCCAATCCATTATCCTTGTACATTTCTTAGAATGGTCACTTAGATAATGACTCTTGATGTGGAAGTTGTATGACTATATGGAAGGATTGGTTTCTTAATTTGCATGAGAGAAGTTTTGAAAGTTTTTTGTCCACATTTCTATACAAAAAACATATTAATGTCTTAGTAAACATAAAAAATAACTTAAATGATATAAATGTATACAAAACAAAATGAATAATCTGACAAACATACCAATATGACCCTCATCATGACATCAAGTTTTCTATAAATAACCAATAAATTTCTTCTCTTCTTTGAATTCCTCCATGATTTTTTTATTAGGTGAGTAGTGATGTTTACATTGTCACTCATTGCATACATTATCTCACCTAATCTATCAAACATGTTTGTACCAACATCCTTATTGTTGGCATACCTAGATTATAAAAAATATCAATCTATGGGGTTCAAACACATAATTTTTCACATATTTTAATTAAATAGACTTATTTGTATATATTTTTTAGCCATGCTTTGCGTACATGTCAAATACATAAAAGTACTCAGTATTGAAAGGATAATCTACAAGTTACATTATAAAACTTGATAAGTAACATTATAATAAAATAAAATGTTAAATTCAAACTAGTTTAAGTTGTAAATTATGAAATATATATTTTAATAAACTAATATTAATCAATTATAATGAGTTGATTGAAGTTTAAATATAGAAACTAAGGTTAATAAAAACTTGATGGCTTTAATCTCTACACTATCATTATTTGTCATGAATGCATTGACATTCCAATCTTCTCGACATTTTTTCCCTTGTTTATAAACTTTAATTAGCCATTCATTTAGATCCTCAACTTCATTTCTTGAGGATATGACCCATGCAATAGATAAACCAACCTCTTGTTCATAAAAAAGAAAGGTATATAATTGATACTACACATGAGTAAACCATTGATAAATTAATATTTTTAAATAAATGATAAAATAAAATCCATAAATTTATAGTTAATGTTGCTTTACTTACACCATATTTATTTGTTGAAAATTTTGAGTCCATTGCAATAATTGAGTTATGTGAATGTTCTACCATCATTTACCTCATCCAAAGTGTTTGGATGCCTATGATAAATGGAGCATTTTCCATGTTGTTTGGTCTTTTATAGTAGAAGAAGTTATCTTTTTCCTCTACATGCCACAAACTAACCCTTTTTGCATCATCTTCATTCTTTTGGAATCAAATGGAGTGTACTCTTTCCCATATATTCAAAACATCTTTCCTCAACAAACATGCATCCAGGCTCTTATTCACCAACTCAATCAAACCATTGTCTAAGTAGTGTTGTTCATATATTGTGTCTATCCCCATACCCATTAGCAATAAAGACTCAATATATAATTTGCATTCATTTGATAACCTTGGTGCAAAAGCACTCCTTGGATCACCAAAAGAGTCAGCCCTTCCATGGAAAAATTCACCATTGGCATCACAATGGCACCAATAATTATATCTAATTATTGTAACATGTGGTCTACCATACATGACCCTAACATAAAATTGGGTTTGACAACCCCTTTTTTGGGTAAAAATTTATGTCCTTTTCATGTTTTCAAATTTATTTATAGATTATCCTTAGGGCCAAAAGCATGTCAATATCTATTTATACACACAAATAATATATATGTATATTAATTCATATAAAAAAATAAAATATAAAAATGGTACATGCGTATTAATTATATTTAATCTAGGAAATCCTTGATAATATCTTTGTAGTGTGGTCAGTAGGTTTTGGTGTGTTGCTTTATGTATGATATTTACATATAAATGTTGTTTATGTAATATCCAGTAAACATTCTCCTTTGATAAAGTGGGGGAATCTTTCAAGAGGGATTGCAACACATAAGTCCATATTGTCATCATCTCCAATAGGTGTCCATTCAAGGTCCTCACTTGAGAAATGATTTCCTTAGTTGGAAATGTCTTGCACATGTAGTTCAATGAGTGATTCTCATTTATTCTTTTTGATCAGTCTGGATAAAATTAATATGGTTATTAGTCCTCTATCTTGTTAAAAAAAATCATGAACAAATATCTTGTTTTATCTATTCACTCTATGATATATATAATCTTTATGATTTCACTAAATATACTCACACTAGAGACAAAAGAAAATTCTATATATTACCTAATGAGTCCCAAAAATGGTTTATTGAAAAATAAATCTATTGATTGAAAATAATTCATAGAAATGAGTAATGATGAAGACTTGATGGAATAATGACACAATTTTTTTTTTTTAGGAAACACTATATTGAAGAAGAGATAACTATTCTTAGCAGTTGGCCACTTAGCTTTAACATATTTTAATTATGGGTTTAAGTTCATCATCTTAGGTTGATATTCTATAGGTTTATGTTTTATATGTGCTCTCTATGATTTATTGAGATAAAACTAAAAAAATTACAAGGGATGTGTAGAGTGCATGTATGCAAATATAGAAGAAAGAGTTTAGAGTTGAAAATTCTATGCAAGTGTGTTATGAGTGAATGCATGTACCTCTTCAAATTTTAATTATTACTTTTTAATACTGAATCTATATATTAGCTAATGAATACCAAAAATGGTTTATTGAATAATAGAAACCAATTCTTGCATGAACCATAAATGCAAACTACCAACTTTTAGGATAACTAAAAAACAATACAATAATTTTTCAATACAACCTAGAGGTTATCTTGTTCCATATCTCTAATAGATGTACATCTACATGAAATATAATTACAAATTTATATATAGCAAGTTTGATATAATATTTGCTAAAACATATGTGTGACATGTTTTCAATTCTTTTTCTCACTTGTCTCTCTATTCACTAATTATAAAAAATAGTTATGTACATTAATATACATAGAGAAGATCATGCATTAATATACTTAGAGAAGGGAGATAGAGTGTCAATTGAATCAAATTATTTTGCATCCACTTCACAACTATCTCATGATCATTAAGGATGAGTTAGAAATTTTGGTTTTTCATGTGGGTAGCAAACAAGATGATGATCCTACTAAAAAAATATAAGGGTTTTCAAACAACAAATGATACTTATGGCACGGTCTAGTGACTAATATCCTCTTGGATTGACATGATTGTTTGTTGTCTTTTACCATTTATTTATAACTATAAATATGGTCTAGTAGGGGGTCTAATTGAGGACAACATCATCTTTGCAACTTTATAATTCTCAAAGGTATTTATAAATACTACCAATAACTACATGAATTTAAATATTTTAAGATTAAGGTGAATAACTCCAAATAGTCAATAATTTATGATGTTGTTTCTATGGATTTCATGTTTAATCCTACATATTATGTCTATGTTGGTATATTCATGTTGAGGTGTGATTAATTCTTATGTTATACATATGTTAAGTTAGATTTGGTAAATATTCTAATTTGTGTATATCTACATGTAATGTGCTTTGATTGTTTTGTTGTGATAATTTATTTTTTTGTATTGAATCAATTACATGTATTATCTATTAATTTGCATGACTCATAATGATGGGTGTTGAAGGACTAACCACAAGTTGGAGGATGCTCATATCTCTAAATAGCTTCTGACATATAGTTAAATTTTATAATGAAAGTTAAATTTAAACTAAAGTTAAACCTACTCCAATGGATCTAAACAAAGGTGGTGAATAATAAATCTAAAATTTAAAATTATTGATAGGGATGAGTGATGATGGAGACATGATAGAATAATGACAAAAATTAAATTGTTAGGAACAACTAAATTGAAGTTCAGAGATGCCTACTCTTATCAGTTGGCCTCTTAGCTAACATATTCTAATCATAATTTGAAGTTCATCATCCTAAGTTGATATTCTATAGGTTTAGGTTTTAAATATCTTCTCTATGATTTTTCGAGCAAGAACTTTCAAAACTAACTCTTTGATTATAACTTTGTGTAGTACATGCTTATTAAGAAAAAAAGATATATTAATATAGATTGTGAATTCCTACTTAGAAATGTTCTCCTATTTTTTGGTTAATTTTTCAATCACTTTCAACTAGTGAGGGTGTTGCATGTCTTACAATTAGAAAAATTATTTGACTTGGATATAAGTATGTTGTAATGCTCCCTTCTACAAATTGTGTAAAATTCTAACTAGGATATATTATTATAAATCAGGTCTCTAAAAATTGTATTCATCCACCATCTCATGAATTTCAAGAAGCACTCTACCAACTATGAAGATAACTAAAAACAATACAATAAGTATGCCACATATGATGATGCAAAATATTAGAAAGCATAAATCTAAAACCTAAAAATAATGAAGATATTTAAACCCTAAAGTGAAAACATCATTTTTCAAAACCATAATAATTCTCAATATAATGGTAAAGTAAAAACCTTTTTAAGAATACCATTGACTAAATCTTGGGGGAAAACATCTAAATGTCTTACAACCATATCTAACTTTTATATTTATTTTGGCTTACTATATAATAACCCATTTTCACTACACCTTACTCTTTTCTTATAGTGCTAGGATTATTTTGCCAAGTTTTACCTTAAAATATCTTCTCTTCAATATTTTTACTTCATGTGCTAACTAATTTGAAATGATAATATCAATTTATATATAATAATACAAAACCTGATTCAAAGAGCATACCGGGAGGAAAGAATCAGGAAGAAAACCTTTGGTTTTAGCTCCATTTAAAACAAAAAACTTTCAACATCATCTCGCTAAACGGAGCTAAAAACAACCCATAACGGTACCCATTACATAGGTTTACAATGTGACAAAACGCTAGAAATTAACCTCGTTTACCAGCCCCCCTATATGCTTGGACTTTAATACCCGTTAAACTTAAATTAAAATCCCATACCAACATTTTTTCACCTTCCTCACCCATCGCATCGCGGATTCCCTAATTCCCTTTCCTTCACAGAAAAAAATAGAAAAGGAAGAATACTGGCTTCGCAGTAACCTGGTTGTCGTACCTAGATCATGCTAACCAAATTTTTCCAAGCTTCGGTTGCTTGTTACGCACCTCGGCTTGCTGTCTGTTACCTTTGTCGACAGCTTTCTGGCCACCACCATGTGGTGTTCTATCAAAACTTCCCTTCGAGCCACTTCTCTTTCCTTTTGTTGGGCTTTGGTTGCTTGACACATGGATAGGGCATCCCGTAGATTTTAGTCAACAACCAATTCGAACTATTCTCATAGATTTGGTACTCACCTTGATAGCATCCATGTAATCATGGATTTGTTAATGGCTAAAGAACTTAGCCTAATCCTTCTATTGCCAAGTGCCTCTGAAATTGGTAGTTTCCACTCATTCACTAGGATATGTACTCTACAATTCTGAGGCAGAAAACCCATGAGAAAAAATGCTTACACCCCAAACACTTACGAATTTCGCTTACCTCTCCACCCTACTCAATACCCAAACAAGGACCTCACCCCTGCTCATTGCTTTCACCAAGCTTGCAAACTCTACTCACAATAATAGCATAACTTAATTTGGATCACTTTGTTCCTACTACTCGTGGCTTCGACACACACACACCTGATAAAGCACAAAATTTTAGAACCCCATGTGGCCCACACTGCAGATACCATTTTTGGGAGCTTTTCAGCCATTGCCATGTGGTGTCCTATCAAAGCTTCCCTTTGAGCCACTTCTCTTTCCTTTTGCCAGGCTCTGGTTTCTTGACATGTAGATAAGGCATTTCGTACTTCCATACTACTAACTAACAACACCAAATAAATAACTAACTTTAGTTGTGTCAGTACTGTTGTAGCTAAACCAACCTCAAACATACCTTTTTAGTCAACAACTAGTTTGAACTATGCCCGTACGAACGCATTGCTAACTAATTTTATCATTTCCAATATCTAAATTTGGCCCACCTACAAAGCTTTGCATCATCCAACCTCACAATGTTGCATATTAAACCGCCAACACTACCTAATTTGGCCCTTAAAATTGGAGTAACTCTAAATTATTATTCGTTGTACACATTTAAGTCACCCCATGTGGCCCACATTGTAGATACCTTTGTCGAGAGCTTTCTGGCCGCTACCACGTGGCGTCTTATCGGAGCTTCCCTTCGAGCCACTTCTCTTTCCTTTTTTTGGGCTTTGATTGCTTGACATGTGGATAAATAACAATGCCAAATAAATAACTAAAACCAATGAACTCAAGTTGGGCTCAGCCAACAATGCTCGAGCTTGTAAAACTTACAATTCCCAAAGGATAACCAATCCAGCTCTCTAACTTCATCCAAAGCCGTCACGTATATAGACTGCAACCATTCTCATACAAAGAGATGTAAGCCTTGCTTTCTGTTTGGATAGGGCATCCCGTACGGCCATGTTGCTAGCTAACAATGCCCCATCTCCATTGATCTTCCTCTTAGTCTAAATTTAAAACATCTTGCCTAATAATTTCCTCTAATTAAGGACAATTCTTAATACTACTACCTTTTGTTAGTAATATTTCCTACTTGTCGCATCCCATGTTAGCTAGACAATCTGCCAAATTATTGCCTTCTCTATAAGTATGAGTGATCTGATGAGACTGAAACCTCTGAAGCAACTCCCAAACTATGGCAAGAATATATTTCAAACACCAATTATGAATACTCTTTACCTGACAAGCATTTACTATTACCAACAAGTCCCCTTCAATATGCAAATGCGTTATTCCAATCCCCAATGCAATTTCCAACCCTATTAAAACAACCCTTGTCTCTACCATGTTACTTGATCCTATAGGTAGATGAATTGATTTTACCACTTCAACCTTGCCCTCTAAATTTCTCAAACAAATACCCACACCTAAAACCCCAGGATTACCTCTTACAGCCCCGTCAAAATTCAATTTAACATACCCTTCTTGCGACGCCTTCCATTTGACATGTTTCCTATCAATCTTTGCTATTTGTAGCTGAAAAAAACTACCTGGAAAAGGCAACTACAAACTCGTCCAATTGTGCATAATCAAACCATCCCAATTTGTAAATATTGAATTTATTCCCTTAGCCTTTCAAACACTTGCATTTACAGATTCTGAAATTGCTTTCTCTATTTTTCCACAAACTACCTCTACCGAGGATGCAACTTTCCTAAAAATCCTTAAATTTCACTCCCACCATACAATCCAAATCACTAGAACTGACACCACTCTCCAAATACTTGCAAACAAACTTGGTTTGTATAGTATCAGCCAACTCTGGAATAAGTCCCATAAAGAATTAGGCAAAGGAGATAAATAGTTAAGTTTATTCAAAACCCACTCCCAACATTGATGTGCAAAGTTACAATTAAGGAAAAAATGGTCCCCCACTTCTACCTTCTTACTGCATAATGCACACTTAAATGGTTCCATTATTCTCAATTTTGTTAATCGATCACTTGTCAGAACACGCTTCCTCAATGGCAACCATGCAAAACTTCCCGCTTTGGGCAAGACTGCACTATCCCAACAAAAATAATATGCCATTTGATACCCTACTTGGCTCGGCTTATAACAAAGAGCCTTATAGCCTTGGTTGACTATATACTTATCATCATTGGATGTTTCCCATACCAACCTGTCTGGTTTTGCAAATAAAAATACTTCACACTACTTCAAATTCTCTTGCACACCTAGGCACTACTGCACAGTTAAAGAGGAATCAAACAAAATTTTCCAAGTCACTTTCCCTAAAACGCAATCCACTGACTGGACATAATCTACCAAATTCTCTCCCCAAGCTTGTTTCATCTGCTCCATTACTGGATGAAAATCAGGATAATTTTGCAAAGGGGGATTCCCATTCCAAGAATCACTCCAAAATTTAACACTTTCACCATTATTGACCTCCCAAGAGAGATATGTCACAATTAATTGCCTGCATGAAACCAATAAATTCCACATAGTTGACCCTTTTGGCGAATTAGCTACAGTGAGAATTCTTGAAGAATCTTGATTGTCCAGATACTTGGCTTGCATAATGCTACACCATTTGGTTTGCAGACTCTCAAACATTTTCCAAACCAATTTTGCACCTAGCGCAGTATTCCTACAAACTATCTTATGAATTCCAGCCCCCCTTGTCGTCTTTCTTGTGCCATATCATCTAGTGATATTAAAGGAACCTTCTTTTGGCCATCCATATTCCCTTTCCAAATAAAACTTCTAATTATTTTCTCAATTTCTAAAATCACTGACTTCTGAGCCTTAAGCACTGCTAATGAATAATTTGGGATTGAAGACAGGACTGATTTTACCAGAAGAATTATCCCTGAAAATGATAAGGTCATCTAGCCTTCCAAAGAAAAATTCTTGACTTCAACCTTTCTATTACTTTCACCCAATACAATGGCTTGTTTGCACCCATGAAAAGAGGAATCCCTAGATATGTACATGGTAAAACTGCTTCCTGAAACCCAAGGCTACTAACATTTTTTTTTGCAGTCTCTTCCTTTGTATTAAGAATATACACTTTTGACCTAGACGCATTTATCTTTTTCCCTGATGCTGAAACATATTTATCCAAGACTTCCTTGATCTACTTCGCCTCTACCATAGTAGCTTTCCCAAATAAATTAGTATCATCTGTAAAAAGAGAATGAGTTACTTTTAAACCTGTATCACCAATTTGAATTCCTTTCCAAAGCCCCTGAGAATGCTTCAAACTAATGAACCGACTTAGAGCCTCTGCTATTATTATAAACAAAAATGGTGAAAGAGGATCCCCTTGTCTAACACCCTAAGATGCACTGAAAAACCCAACAGGAGAACCATTCAAAAAAATTGAAAACTTTGCACCTGATAGATATGCACTTATCCATTTACACCATTTTGCACTAAACCCAAACTTACCAAGAACTTTCTTAAAAAAAAACCCAATTTACTCTTTCATAAGCTTTCATCATATCCAATTTGACCATAATAGAAGGAAGTTTACCCACAAAGATTGAATGCAAGATCTCATGAGCAACAATGGATCCTTCAACCATCTCTCTTCCTGGTATAAAACCCCCTTGCTCTTGCGAAACTATCCTAGGTATAATAGGTTGCAATCTCAAGTAAATTTCCTTAGTAAAAATTTTATAAATTGTATTACATAAAGAGATCGGTCTAAAATCTGCAAACATTTTCAGCTCCTTTACTTTGGGTAAAATCACAATATTTGCTATATTGAATTGTTTTAATAGTGCACTTGTTCACCTAGATTCTTCAATAGCCCATAACACATCAAAGCATAAAATATCCCAACACTTTTGATAAAAAAAGAGCAGTAAAACCATTTGGACCAGGTGCTTTATCCGGTGCCAAAGCAAAAACTGCAATTTTAACCTTTTCTAAAGAAAAAGGTCTCATTCAAAATGTGTTATCCCTTTCAAACACAATCTTTGGAATTCCTTCCAACAATTCAAACTCATCCTTGTCATTTTTCTCCACCTTGTCTCGAGGTGCTACCAGAAGATCCGAGAAAAACTTGACACATTCTCCACTTATCTCTTCTTCCTTTGTTAACCAGTTACCTGCTAAAACCTCCTGAATAGACTGAATTGCTTTAGTTGCCCTTTTAATCTGTGTAGAAGCATGAAAAAAATTGGTGTTATGATCAGCCTTCCTTAACCACAACGCCCTCGACTTTTGACACCAATACACTTCTTCTCTTGCACTTAGGTCTTCCCAATCACCTTGTAATTTCTTTTTCTTATCAAACAAAATCTCATCCAAACCATTCTGAATGATTTCTTCATGCACTTCCTCCAATTGCTTACTCGTGGCCTCCTTTTGATGAAATAAATTCTTAAAAACTTCCTTATTCCACTTTACAAGTTATTGCTTGATATATGCCAATTTTCTACTCAACTGATACATCTTTGTTCCCTACTCATAAGGGGTTGCCACCCACCATTGACGAAGCAGCTCCTGGAAATTTAGAAACCTCAGCCACATACTTTCAAATTTAAAGGAAGATTTGAACTGTCAAGTTGAATCTTTAGACTGATAAGAGAAATAACATAATGATCTAAGTCTGCAAAAGGCAATATCTCATATACAAAATTGTGATGCATATTGAACCAGTTTGAAAACAAAAGGTATCTATCCAACCTTACTGCAATCTACAGGAACCCTTTCCTCCTATTAGTCCATGTAAAGTTTCCCTTAACCAGAACCACATCCCTCAGAGCATTTGTATTAATGAATGAACTAAAATTTGTTACCACTTTGGATGGAGGACTAATACCCCCTTTCTTTTCCTAAATCGATGCAATAGCATTGAAATCCCCTGCCACAATAACTTTCTCATCCCCTAAACTCAAAATTTCTTGAGTAAGACTATCCCACATATTTTTCTTATCTATTGAAGATGATGGCCCATAAACATTAAACAAACTGAACTTCAAATCATATTTTGTTACTGCCACCAATTGCTAATTGCATTCATTCTTAACTGAGACTACACTTACTACCTCTAGATTCCACAAAACCACTAAACCTCTTGATGCTCCTTGGGTAGGGGACTGCACTGACTTCCATAACTGTCATTTTTTAATTGTAGCTTCATACGTTTTTGATGATGTTTTTGTCTCCTACAAAATCACAATATTAGCCCTGCATCTATCTACTTGAATTTTGATATGAGCACGTTTGTCAAGGGCATTAATGCCCTTGACATTCCATGAAATGATCTTCATTGCACTCGAGGAGAGAAACAAGCTCTCGTCGGGCGATTAGAAAGCACTTTTGACATTAAATCGAGAATAGTGCTTTGAATTCCAGCTTCTATTTCTTCTTGTACTTTTACCAATTTTGAGTTGCGACCTCTCTTCCCTAGAGTTTTCTTTATTACCATCTGGAGTGGATTTTGAACAATAGATAATGCTTGCAAATAATCATATCCTGCACCATCCTCAACACTAACTAACTTTTGTACTGCTAAGCTAGGATTAGCTTGAAATTGTGAACCCGAACTTATTTCACCACTACGATTGTAAGCTACCACATGACTGCCACACTTATAATCCTCAAAAACAACTTCATCTTCTAGTTCTTCTGCTATACTGTCAATTAAATTTGACCCTACTGAGAAAATAACCTTCTCTACCAGGTATTCCAATTCAGCTTCAAAAACTTTTTCATTTCTCAATGAAAGGTCTTGTATTCGCAACAATTTTGATTCTACTAACAGATGTGTTGATTGATCATTAGTACTTTCTTGAAATTCCTTTATCCCATCCGTGAGTAATATTTCTAACTCATGGAACATTAATTTATGAATTAAACCACTTAACTGATCCTCATATATCTATAAAGATGGGCAATATAAATTCAACATATTACTCATTTTCTTCTTGCCCAAGGCCTCTAAATACTTGGGTATGTCTACGAAAACCATAAAATTATTTCATTGCATATCTTGTGCCACAAACATCTGTTGACCCTTCCCCAAATTGACATTTGTTAGTTGTTGAATTTTCCTACTGTTCCATTTTCCAACGTTTATATCATTTCACCAATTCCAATTACATAGCATACATGTTCCCCCATACAATGTTGAGCCATTCTAATTCAAAACCCTTGTTGACCCCTTTTACCTAAAAAAAACCCATTGAACTTATCTTGAGGCACTACTTGGTAAATAATGGAAATGACCTGCTTAGACTCCCCCCTACAAGCTGGCTAAATACCCTTTAGATATGGCAAAATATTTTTCTTCAAAACCCTTCCTGACCCCTTATCACACTTAACCAAATCTTGATGTCTCTCTTTATTTTTCTTACTACAATCAAACTTTAATTGCCCTGACACATGACATGAATTTTCTAGATTCTCATACACCACTTCTTGCAGCCAGTTTCCGAACATTGATGTTATCTCTAACTGCTTGTGAAAATTCTTTGTCGTGTCAATCAATACACTCATCCTTACTGGTTTAGACAGATTATTAAAAAAGGAAAAATCATGTTTTAGGAAAATGCCTATCTAATTCACCATGATTTCTAACAAATTCAATTCTCTATATTCCAAAGGTAAATCATGCAATTGAATCCAAAAATGAAAGAATCGTGGAACAAAACCTGAGGTTTAAAATTCAGAGTACAATTTTCCATATATAGACCAGACCCTTGAAATGACCATGGTTTTTATTTAAACACCACTTCCTTACACAATTTGTTTGAAAATAGGACAACAAAAATCCCTTTACTTTGATCTAAATAAAACACTTTAACTGACCCTTCCCATTCATCTAGAATTAAGTTCTTTAAACTTTCTAAATCCAGGACAAGATTTCAAAACTTACATATAATTCCTTTATCTTTGAGATCTTCAATTTGCAGCTGCAACGTATGCTCCAGAAAAATGATCTTTATCGCTCCTTGCTGCTTTGAAGAAGATTCATGGTTCACAAACTTTGGTTCCTCAACTCTTTTGCAATCATTTTGCATAACGTGAGCAGTTTCTTGCACTTCTTTTCTTCTCCAAACCTTCTTGAAGACTTTCTTCTTGGCCTTGAATTTTCCCTTAAAACCCTTGCGACCTCTACCCCTTCTCTTGTGTTGATAAGCCTGCCATTTTGTCCTTGTAAATACTTTATTTTTCCCACCTTGACATCCTTTATTAATTTTGAAACCCTCATTTTCTGCATTTCGACTTTCTTTCTCCCAAAAGCTTTCGTGTTCTCCTTTCCAGCCTCCTCCCTTATCAGACCATGTCTGATCAAGAAATACCTTAGAACACTGCCTTGACTGTGACAACACCCTTTGTTCCCGAAGAATCACTTTGAAAAGACCCAAACATTCATGATTCTAATAAATCTGTATTGAGCTAGCACGAGCTTTTGGATTGAAGGGGCCTCCTTCTACTTGAAGCTAATCAAAGTCATCATCAAATAAATCAAAGACTGGCTTCTGACGCTTGTCCAGATACTTACCCAAAATGATAGGATTCCAGTTAGGTCTTACAAATCGATGCGTAATCTTTGGCATTCTTTCCCTTGCACAATACTGCCCCATTCTTCCATTTGAGCTAGAAACTTGTACAGAGTGATTACCCTGATCTGATTGCCCAAAGCCATTAATCTTTCTACCATTTCCTGTAAAATACCCATTAAACTACTCTACCATGTTCGCCATTGTATATGAACTCTTAATGTTAGTTAATTCATGTTGTATCTTACAAAATATATTCACCTTGACTAACAATGGCCTAAATGGTTATATCATTAATGTGCTCTCCCTTCTGTCTTTCAAGAACTAGTAATTTGATTCTCTATGAAAAGTAACATGAAATATAAATGAATATGCTAATTATTAAAGGTAAATATAGTCCTAATTGGTTGGAACCTTATCCTATTCCCTCTATCTATGGAAAGATAATTTATTGCATCACCATGTTTTAGATTGTCAATGTTTTAGAGAACCCATCAACACCATTTGAATCTTCATCACATTTATGTGTATACCTAGTCTCTTCTAGTTTCTATAATATGACACATAAGACAGTTGTAAGATGTGTAAAAGGTGCAAGATGAGTTATTACTTCAAGTTTCTTGACCATGTGACTATGAGGCATTATATTTTTGACATGGCTTATGGTTTTGATTGATTTTTTAAATAATGTCACTTGATAGTTTCTATTTTTTTAATTTTGTACATATTGGAGGCATGTGATGGTCCATGATTGCAATGTTATTTTGAGGTAATTATACTATGCTAGTTTATTTTCAAAAGGATGCATGATTTTATTAGTGGACCTACTTGTTATTGAGATCAATAAAAGCTTGGGTCTCTTTAGTTGCAAGAAGATTTTTCTATAAGGGTTTCTCTGTGTAAATATGATATTCATATGGTTTGCATTTTTTATGTCTACTTATTGATTAGTATATTAATTTTACTAGCTTAATCACATACATTATTAGATTATATTAATTTTGATAATATTCATATTGTGTCATTTACCTTAAGTTAACAAACATGAAGAAGATCTTACTTCATTCATACACACAACATAAACAAAGTGAATTCCAACAAACTTTCACAATTGCAAGTAAAGTAGTGTTCCTTACATTACATGGTCTTCTTGTTTATACATGAATGATTTCAACTATTCTTATCTCTCTAACTTTTTATCATTTCCAGCTTTTGTAACATAGTTCCATCTTAGGGGATCCTAATACAAATCTCAAAAAAAAAAAATTGGAAATATTACTTACAACATAAGAATTTATACTAAAATATTTTTTACAAAATAGGAGCTATTCTTGTTTGGGATCTATCAAATTATCCCTATGAAGGGGCTTGGGTTCCTATTTTTATTCTAATTATATATGAACAAAAATACATTTACAATATTAAAGTGATTTTATCTCTATAAAATAGGATATCCACAGATGTAGTTTCAAGGTTTAATGTCTGCATTTGAGTTTATTTTATTTTTCATCTATTTGATATTATTAGATCAATCTCACACCTATAAATCTGACCTTCAAAATTTAAAAATTTAAAATTAAAATTTACCCACTTCAATTTATTATTTATGTTATTTGACTAAAAACATTTAAAATGATACACTTAATATATTATAAAAACATAAAATAAATTGATATGTAAATTTTTATAAATATAATACACAACTTATATATATATATAATTTACATTATTTGATTAATCTTTCAAATCATACATGTAGATATATCATATTAGATTATTTTAAAATATCTTTACATTCTCTTCTACTTGTTTAACATTTTATCATATATCGGTTGTTTTTAAGACATGTTTCCTCTTTTTCATAGTAATTTTTTGAACATTTTAAGAAACAATTTAAGGCATGGCTTTCAATTAGCTATATTTTGCATTTTGTTTGAGTGTAGGGTGTCTTATAACTAATCAAGGTTTGTTTCATTTCTTTAGTTATTTGAACAATTAAATTCAAGGCTTTCAATTGAGCATAGGGTGTTTTATAACTAATCAAAAAATCAGAGTACTCCAATTTTGTGAAGAATGACAAATATCACTTATTTTGTCAAAGTTGTAGGCAAAATATCCAATAATGAAATATTAAGATATAGTTTCTAGTTCTCTTTTGTTTTGCATTTGAATGCTTGAGAATTTGATGTTTGGTAGTTGGAAGTTGAGAAAAATCCAAATTTGAAAAGTGACATATATCAATTCTTATATCAAGTAGATTTCCTAATTATTAATGGTTTGTTTAAGTTATCATTGAAATCTAACAAAACATAAAAAAAGTTATTCTCAAAATATTAAGATATTTTATTTATAAGAATAGGAAATATTTTATGGGAAATAAAATTTCTTAATTTATTATAACCTCATCTTCAATTGTACTTATTTATACATGTACATCATCTTCTATTTAATAGAAATCCAAATGAAAATTTCAGTTACTAGCAAGGCATCCACAACTCATTTGAGGGTCTAAAAAACAAAGAAGAATGTGAAAGCTAGTGCAAATAAGGAAACGATGGATAAATAAATGGACAAATAATGCATGTACCTCTATACTAATAATCACAAGATAGATAACACATGCACCTATACAGTAAGAATCACAAAAAGATATCGGTGAGTTGATATGGATGAATAATTTTTTGATAATGCATGCACCAATAAACCAATGGGAAAACATAAATAGTGAGCAAGTGGGTGGAAGGGTATCTCCAAAATTACATATTAGGGTAGTAAAAGGCATGCGAAAAATGGTTGTGCCTTGTTGAAGATTGTTATAACTCCATTTATGCCACGTCTATCAAGATGTCACCATTCATAGTGCACTATATAGATATGAAGATCCAAGCTTCGTCAATTTTCTTTTTGGGGACAATAAGGTGCCTAAGGCCAAATATTTGTTACAAGTCAAGATATAATGAAATCTCTAAAGAAAAATGTGTAGCAGGCCCAAAATCAACATAATATGTATATTGATCAACATCGTACATAGCACATTTTTGAGGTAGGTGACATGGTCTACTTGAGATTACAACCCTACAGAGATTCCATGCTTAAGAAAAGTGGATTGGAAAAGCTTAAAACATAGTTCTATGGTCCCTTCAAAGTCTCAAATGGATTGGAGAAGTGGCTTGTGAGTTGGAATTGCCAGCAAGAAGTAGAGTACTTAATGTATTTCATGTGTCACACCTCAAAAAGACATTGGGTCACAATGTAGTTCCCTCCTTGTAGTTACCACCATTACAAGAGGAGGGGAAGTTGATATTGATTCTTGAGACTGTCATTGAGATCAGTGAGTGTACTCTATAAAAAAAATTAAAGAATATATGTTTAAGTAGAACAACCTACCAATTGAGGATGTGACATGGGAGACAATGTTGTTTAGCCAATTGGCATTTCCTTGTGTGTCATATTAGTTCCCCAACTTGTATTCCAGTAACTCCTAAAAATTTACTTAATTTTATGCTCAAATTTGTTGGAAGCTAGGCCAACGAATCGGAAACACCTTCAATTTAGTGTTTTTCTCTGCACTTCAAGCACAATGAAACCTAGGCGGGTTTCCCTTTATCAAACAGAGTGTAAAAGTGCTACAAATCTATAACTCAACACCTTGAAAATTTACTCTCAAATACCTATGACAAAGCTTTTTAAATCTAATTGTTCTAGATACGAGGATTTCAAACAATACAAAAATATTAAATGGTTGATTTAAGATTTATCGTTTTAAGATCAATTATAAGGCTATGGGGGAAATAGACTAATCAGTGCCTATTCAAGGTAACAAATTTAATACAACATACATATTCATTCATAACAATAAATATACTCCAATGGTCAATCTAGAATTATCAACTTGTAATAATTCGACCTGCAAAGGGCTAACAATGCAATCCTACTTCAAAATCCATTTTGTGACAACAATATTCTTTATTATCTTCAATGAAAGAAATTACAATGTTACTTGAACATGAATAACAATGAAAATAACACGGATGCAACAAATGTGCACTGATGAACATTACAATTTACTTGATTATTTTTCTCAAAAGAATATTGGATCACAAACTGGAGATGACACACACTAAGAGCATGTACTCATATATTCTCATATCAGAGTACGTATAGTTATTACAAAAAATTGTAGTCATTGGCTATATACCCAAAAAAAGACACAAAAGCAATCAAGTCGCTACCGAAAGTCTTCTCAAATTCCTCATAACTTTTTCTAGAACCACTCAAAAATGGCTTTGAATCCCCTTTTAAAGATGAAAACTCAAATTCAAGTTATTTATGAGAAGTCTTCAAATTGAAAAAACAACATTAGGTATGCAGGTTGAGCGTCCTTCGTCATTACAACATGCTATAGTTCAAATCTATAGTGAAACTTTGAAGATCTTGTTGTTAATTCATTCATGCATGCTGGCAAGAAGTTGAGTCCACTTTTTGGCCATTTAGTGGAAGTGTTTTCCTTGATTTTTCAAAATTCGACATATTTGACCTTAAAATTTGAAGCACTTAGAGATGGAATCTTGAAAAAAGTCAGTGATCATAAAATGTAGTACTCAGAATGTAGTTTCCAAATATGTAATTTATTTCAATACCTAGATGATACAAATTGATTTTCAATAGGCGTTTCTAAAAACCACTATTTAAAAGTCTTTTTTTTAACCATACCATGCACATGTACATCATCCATATTTTGACTTAAATAATCATATTTTTCTAAATCCTTTTGGGAAAAGATTTGAAACTCACTGAAGCATTCTTTCCATATTTTTTTGTAATTTTTCATTGAATTTGTTTTTGTTAATTTTTTACTAGCCATATTTGGTGTTTTAAAAAATTGTCGTGTACGTCACGCATAAGATGACCTAAACTTATCATTTTTTATTTTTTTAAAATTGAAAATTTGTTCGAAGTATGCTTTCGTACAAAAAAAAATTTCAAAAAATTATGTTAATAAAAAGTTATTAAAATACTAAAAAACCCTGATAATTCAAGTTTATGGACCTGTTTCATCATAAATTAATTGAAAAATTAAAAAACTAGTCCAATTATTAAAAAAATAACATATTTGGAATCTACATTGTCTCATCTATAATGGGTTTTTATTTCGTCAAAAAATTCGGCAAAAAGGGTCTTTAGACATATGCCCAAAGTCGTTATTTTCTTGTGACATTGTGAGGACCTTCAACTTGTAGGTCAAACCAGGTCCAAAGCTTAAGTTCGGGTCCCCAATCCTTTTCCTGAACCAAAAAACAAAGCACAAACCCAACCAAAAACTCATATTTTTAAAAATGGGATTCATTTTAAAATGAGATGTTTCATAAAAAAAATATTTTTATGCTTTTACGAAATGAGATCCTTTTTGAAAAAAATTGCAAAATGTTAAAGTTTTCCAAAAAATGGAAAATTTCAAAACAGTGGAAATTTTTCAAAACGAGATCCCATTTTGAAAAATTACCAAAAATGGAAACATTCCATTTTTGGAAAGTTTTCAAAACAGAATCTTGTTTTTTTAAAAGCGTGATCCCATTTTTAGATTTTAGGCTCGGGACTTCGAACCTAAATGGGATCCCATTTATTATAAAATGGGATCCCATTTTCTTGAAGCTGATTTCAATTTTTTGTCTAAGGCAAAAACTTCCACATTTCATGGACTCATCTTCTTGCATTTACCCTCCTGTAGGCACTAGTTACAAGTTACGACGTGAAATCATGTATTGCATGCCTCAAAATAGAGCATTATCAACAATTGTCAGTGGCAAAAAAACACGTCTTTTAAAGAAATTGCAAAAATCCAAGCCCTTTGGCACCATTGGAGAGATTTAGAGGTCATTTTTCATTGTGGAGATTTAGAGGGTCGAATTTCTGCAATTTCATTGAGGAGATTGTAAGGGTCAAATTTTTGCAATTTTATTGAGATTTTCAGGATCACATTTCTACAATTTCATTGATGAGATTGTAAGGGTCACGTTTTTGTAATTTCATTCAGGAGATTGTCAGGCTCACATTTCTACAATTTCATTAAGGAGATTGTCAGGCTCAAATTTTTGCAATTTCATTGAGGAGATTGTTAGGCTCAAATTTCTGCAATTTCATTGAGGATATTGTCAGACTCAAATTTCCGCAATTTTATTGAGGAGATTGTTAGGTTCAAATTTTTGCAATTTCATTAAGGAGATTATTAGGGTCAATTTTTTGCAATTTCATATCTTCTACAAATTTGCTAAAAACTTCCTCAAATTTGGAACACGCATCCTTGACATTAGGAAAACCTCACAATTGCCTAACTTTCACAATTTTGGTTAGATTTTTGTCAAATTTGAAACACAACATCCTTGACACTAGGAAAATCCCTCAATTGCACAACTTTCACAATTTTGTTCATATTTTCCTCAAGTTTGAAACAGAGATATCCAATTAGGTGTTCTATAAGATGAGACTCTTAGCAACCTTCACACTTAGATTTTTAGCCTTTCAATTTGGGTGATTTGGTCGAAATGGGGGTACAAGTATAATGCCTAAGACATCACCTAAACATCACAAACCCTTGAAAACTTTCTCAAATCAATTATACATGATGGAAATATGAAAACCTGCAATACCTAACATGTCCATGTGTCTAGTATTATAGAAGTTTCCTTCTGACACTTTTTGGATCACTTTCAATAGTTGGCCCAATATTACTAATTTTAGTAAGTCACCTCCTCAACACCAATTTGGCCTTTTTGCATCGATTTCTCCTCAACATGATCAATTATGACATTTAATGTTTACTTGGTGATATTTTATGGCTTGGGGAATAATTTTAAAATAGCGTTAAAATTATAAGTTAAATTAAATATTTAACTTGGCATTATTATAATATTTTAAAAGTAACTTTATTAAATGGAATTTTGGGGGCATAAGGAGTATTTAAAAGATATTTAAGTTATTTTGAAAAGTGGATGCATTTATGGGAGACATAAGGGGAACTTACTCAAATTAAATTAAATGTTTATTTCCCCAAGTTGGTCATGGGGTTTTGGAGGAGGAAATAAAAAGGTCAAGGCTCATTTTGGAAATATATGCTTGCAATTTTTATTAAGAGATATATAAGTTGAACAACATTTTTTCATGGCTTTGTAAAGACAAAAAACTTAAGGAGAACACCCACTTCAATTGTGTAAGATCTTTCCTAGTGGATATTACATGTGACTTCATTTAAAGGTCATACAAGAGCTCTATTGTTTTAGTTTTGGTGAAGATTGTCAAGGGTTTCAAAGTATATTTTTAAAAGTAGATTGAAGGTGTTTCACGAGAAAATTTGAAGGCAAATTATACCATATTTCTACCTTCATTTGTTGCTCATACCATTTCCTAGGATGGTCATACCATGAGGGGAATGGGAGTTGGGAGGTGAATCGCCCAAGTTTGGGGCTGCAACTTACCAAGGCTGGAGGTGCCTAGGGTTGAAGAAGACTCAAAAGCGAACAATAACAAGTTTAAGGATATTTCAAGCTTTCATGGTGTTTTAGGGTTGTTGGTCCAAGTACAATTTTCACAGTTTTGTAACAACAGTTAATGGCCATGTCAAAATTATAGTCATTTATATGTTGTTAGAACTATATTGTAATGCCTATACTACTACTATAATAAATATAGAAAATATTTCAATTTTTGGGCATTCCTTAAATAGTTAAGTTTATAGTTCTCTCATTGCAAGTATTTCTAATGGATGTTATTGTCATTATTTATCTCTATTGCAAACCTAAAACTACAAAACACATTAGAGAAACAAACAAAAAATATAGGGTGCATATTACAATGGTATCATAGCAAAAGTATCATGTCAACTTGGAGGGTTTGTTGAAAACAGTGACATGACAGTGAAATGAGTAATGCAACCACCTTTTACTCATCATTATAATTTGAGAAGAAATAGGTTAAATCCCAATTTCGAAGGTCAAACAAAGACTTGTTTATTTATAGGTGTTGACATGGGTGACAAAGAACAACAAGAACCTAGCACAAGGGAAATTTTAAATGATCTTGCTAAAGGGCAACAAGATTTACAATAGAGTTCAGCTTAGATGGTGGTATTAATGAACCAATATATGTTAGGAAAAAACAACAATGGTGGGAAAAATGTTGGAAACATTGGGGGAAAGAATGGTGGTATTAATGGGCATGAAAGGAACTATGAAATGGAGATGGTTCAATGAATGATAGGGTTGCAAACCAACACGCAAAAACTATGATGTAGTAGGGTAAAATTATAAAGTTGTGTCACACTTTCGACCAACTTATCAGCACAAGTGAATTTAAGTATCTTCAACTAAAAATCATTTTTGGTAAAACATATGATCTAGTAAGATTCATTATAGTTAAGTAAAAACACAAAGTTGTGTCAAACTTTTGGATAAATAAATAGTTCTGAGCAAAACATTTCTAACTAGAAAGGTTTCGGTCAAATAGGTTTTGATCGAAACCACATGGCCTATACGTGGCACACAGGGTTTCGGTCCAATCCAAAATAAATAAATTTTCCCTTTGCCACTTTGAAATTGGCTTATTTTATGTGTGGGGTTTCTATAAAAAGGGTTTCAGCTGAAACCCTTTCTATAGAAACCCTTTCTACTGAAATTGTTTATGTGGCATCCTAGTTGGTAGCTAACTCAAAAAAAAATCATAATTTTTTGAAACTTTCAACTTCACTTAAGTATTTCTTCAATCAGAATAATGTTAAAAAAAAAAATACCCTTTTGTAGAGCTCGAAGTGGTGAATTTGAATATGTAATTTTTTTAATATATTTTATTTTTAAAATAATGCAAGTAGGTTGTTAAAGTTAAAAAAGAGGTTGATTGAAAATTTAAAACAATAGTAAAACATATTAAAAATAAATAAAAATATATGGTGGACTAGAGGAGAGTCCTCTTCAAAAGGGTATAATTTATTTTTTGAAAATGATTAAAACATAGACAATAGTTGATGTCCCATGAAAATTGTCAAATTCTGACAAGTTTGACTTTAAAACATTATTACGAAAAAAATATACATCAAAATTTGATTTTCTTTTTTTCATGCACTAGATATTGAAGTTACCTATTTGGAGAAAAAAATCAAGGAAAAATGAAGTTTGTTTCAATTTGTTTCTTGATGTCCCGTGAACAACACTTTTTTCTGAAATTTTCAGCATTTCAAAATCTATTCTTAAATTGATAAAAAATAATGAAAACATTTTTTTAAAAATCTGAAAAATTACAAGAATAAACTTCAAAAGTTTTACATTTCATTAGTTTATATCATTTTGAAATTCAAAACATAAAGACCACTTTTATGTGGTCGAAGTTCAAAAAAAAATTGTTGTTGGTTGATTCTTTTATAAAGTGTAACATAGGTTTGTGCTTTTACCTGGTTAAGTTAGATATTTTCACAACCTTTCCAACTAAAATTGTTGGCTAAATGCATATGTAGCACCACTTTGAGATCAATTTACCAAAAAAAAGTAAAACTTGATGTTTCAATAACTCATACTCATATAAATAATTTTTTTTAAATATGAAAATACCCTTTTGTAGATCCATAAGTGTAGTTTTCAAATATATATATATATATATATATATATATATATATATATTATAGTTTAATTATTTATATTTATATTTATATTTTTACTAAAATTAGGTTATCAACATAAAATATTAGCTTGATTACCATGCCAAGAAAAAATACTAAAACTTATTAAAACAATTGAAAAAATATGATGCACTAGATAAAAGAATCTATATCAAGATGGTATAATTTTTTTATATTTTAGAAAAATATTTAATATGAAATTTGATGTCGAATGAAAATGGTGATGTTTTAATACACACGCATTTCATATTATTTAAAAATATATATTCATAAAAAATATATCCATGCACTAAAGTTTCAAGTTATAAATACACACAAAAAATTTGAAAGAAAAAAAAAAATGAAATTTATTATAAAATGTTTGACGTCCTGTGTAACTTCATTTTTTCAGCAACTAAATTATAGTGTCAATTTATTAAAACTATTTTAAAATAATTTTTTAATTTTTTAAAAAAATATAAACATAAAATATATTAAAAAATACACATTTTACTAGTTTACATCATTCCAAAATTTAAAACATATATGTTACTTTTTAGTGATTTCAGTCTAAAAATTGGATGAGTGTTGGTTGTTTCCTTTATAAAGTGTGACACAACTTTGTACTTCTACCCAGGAGCACTCACACGAAAATGCAATCCTATATTGCCAAAAACATAGTTAATTCAATTTTGGTTTGCTTTTATTTAGTTTGTGGTTTTGTGGTTTGGCAAATTAAATTAGAAAGCAGATTGAAGTTATATTTTGTCATTCTCAACTAAAATAATGTCCAGTTCAATATTCTTGTAATTAAATGATGCATTATGGATATAACGTATGTAAAAATATTGTAAGAAGAGTTGTGCCCAAATGAAAATATTCTTTCATTTGTTTTTCTCCGTTTCTCCAATTTTTGTTCCCACTGTGCATTTCCATTCGCAATGCTTAGTCTTAATATTTCTAAAGTGGATTTTTCCTCATCATATTTTGTGTTGCTCTCATCTAGCCTTTGCTTTAGGCCATTCACTTCTCTCTCATTTGGCTTATCCTCTTTGCTTGTTGATGTAGAGGCAAATTTTTTTATTCTTTTTTCTAATTCATTGCTCTTGTTATCTGTTGCTTTCATCTTCGCTTTCTCATTTGCTAGGTCTGCCTGTAAATTTTCTATTTGGGTCTGCAACATTTTCTTCTCTCTATCTTGCTTTAGCAATGATGTGTACAATTCATTGTTCTTCGTTGATACATTGATTTTGTCAATATTTTTTAGGCCAGAAAAATCCAATTGAAAATTGGTTACCTGGTATTCAGATCAATCCATCTGATTTGTTGGTTTGTTTTGAATTGTGGGAACAACAATTGTGCACTCCATGATTTCTTTATTTGTGTCAAATGTGGGTAATACCATGGTTGTTGCAGGCTCTGAAGTTATAGAAAACACACTCTCCATTAGTTGCTTCTTTTATTTTTTATTCAAGTCTAATTTTTTTTAAACTCTTCAATGAAATCATAACCTGGGGAGGCACGAACAATGGAATGCTTGAATGGTGAAGGAATAGGAGTACTTGCAGTTGCTAATGATGTTGCAGCCACACTAACTAAAATTGGGGGAGTGCTTGGAAATAACTCCTTTGTGGTGGATCCACTGATACTGTGACTTGGACCTGTCAAAATCCTTTGCCTCTTTTGATTGCCTTGATCACTTGGTGTTTTTGTGGTATCTTGTATTTGTTTTCCTCTTGTGTGTAATTTGTTGTTGTAGCACATGTTGACCACTACTAGTACTACTACCCATACCATCGCCACCAATGGAACTCCCAGTTGCACTAAGCTCTCCACCATGGGCATATCCTAGTTGTGGTTGTATCTGACCATGAGGACGAGGATTAGAAGCTCTAACAAATTGAGTTTGACTTGTATGCCCTTGGTCTACTTTTTCACCTCCAAGCCCAAGGCCAGATTTATCAACTGATTTTCTATGCTCAACATCTGTTACCGTCCAAGGGCCTTGTCTTTGGGACCCCAAAGGGCCACCTTCATAACCATTTTTTTCAAGTATGGTTGCTCTTGAAGTATATGTTGAAGCATATGCTTCTTTTGCGGCCTCACTTAAACCAGGTTTGTAATTGGGATGGCTTTGTTCTACTTCTTCCCTATCATCATTAGATTCATCATCACTTTCTTTGTTTCCATGTTCATTAGGATGCTCTATATTCCACAATTTGCTAAACTTTTTATCTTCTTCGTTAGTTCCATACTCTGCAAGAGCTCTTGATCATCTAGGTCCTTCCTCATAGACCAAAAAGCAGTAATTTTTTATCGTGACCAATTTTTATCTATAACTTCCTTCTCTAGAGAACTTGGAATTTTCACTCTACTAGATGTCTTATCACTTTTTTCATAAAAAATGTTGTATGTCCTGATTGTCTTTCGGTGCAATGCCATAATTTTTGCTGACAATTGTTCAAAAGAAATACCTTTCTCAGCAGCACTTTTCTCCATTGCTATTTTGACCTCATCCCAAAAATCCTCGTTTCTCAAGTTTTCAAGCAAGGGTTTACTTTGATGTTGAATTCTACTTGCAACATTCCTATTGGCCACAATCATTGATTTGATGATGTCACATGGATCATACTGCCAGTGACAGATAGCATCAAAGTCAAAAAAATTCAAAAGATTATGTGCCACACTAAATGTTTTTCTCTCGAATGTGAACCCTCCACATGAAAAAGGTAAAGAAGCAAATAAGGTCTTCTTTTGCTGACTGAGAAAGTGTAGTTCATCAGCACTCTGCACCTGTCTTACATATTCCAATGCAAAAACCCTTTCTGTAAAATGTATTGGAAGTTTGTATGGCTGTACTCCCGATCCATAAAATCTTAGCACAATATATTCTTCCATTAAGTACCAATCAACCAATTGTATTTTTTTTCTTAATTGCATGCAGTTTATACATGACATAGGCAATCTAGGCATTGGAGTATTTGTAATTGTTTGATGCAATGGAGCCAAAAATTAGTCTACAAAATAATTGTAGTTCCTTCAAGAATCATGCATCCTTATCTCAGTGGTCCATTCATATACTAGAGCCATTTTATTTTCCTCTGCATTACTATAGGGCTAAATCTAAAGTTTGTTGGTCTGAAACTTTCCTCTAAATTTGAATAGAAAAAAATAGCACAAATAGGTTGTGAACCTAAATGTCTTGGTGGAACCTGCTTTAATCATTAAAAATTGTTTATGCATGGATTCTACAATGTGTTGAATATAATTATATTTGACATGTTCAACACCATAATGGATATAAATACATTTCAAGGAGGTTTGCACCCACTTCCAAATTGCTATCCAGATCGAGGCAAAATGCTAGCATGGAAACAATATCATGAACCCATGGTTTTAAAATATCCAAATTATAAGGAGGTTTATGATCACCTTTCAATTTGTTTATATCCTGAACTATTTTATTTGAGATATCATTTTTCTCCCTTTCTTCCACTGCTTCATAATCACTAGCAAGTTTTTGGAGGTCAATGTGGTCGTTTCCAAATTCTTCGGTTGTAAACCCCAACACTTTTCCAAGTTCTTCTGCATTAATGGATAACAATTCTACTTGGCTATCTTTATTAACAATTGTTCTTTTCTTATCATCATAATTTTTAGCACAGACCATGATAAATTATGGGCAAAGGAAAACTTCATGTAACATCATGCGCCCTAATCCAGTTACCCACGGTGCACTGATACTATTAACTTGCATTTGCTTTGCAACCTTATTCTAAGATGGAAATCTAAGTTCTGAGGTACGCCTACCATAGATTTCAAAATCATAAATATCATGGTACCCATCAGTGAAACCTGGGATTTTAAGCAATTCTGCATAATGTATTTTTTTATCGGACATTGCTCTAGTGGTACTAGTGGTAGACATGCTTATACAATGTGAAGTTGTGAAATTTGAATTCCCTAATACCTATTAGTCCTCCTTAATTTTTCTTAATTCTTAAGTCTCTAAACCCAAACTTCAAACTTTGACAAAATAAGATTTTAAGAAATGTCAAACGATGAAACGTAGCAGCATGAATTATTTCACTTACCCGAATTCTGAGTCTTGACTCTTGAAAAGATTAATGCTGACAGTCATGGAAAATATAATGGATTTGTTGGAAGTGGAACTATGGAATCCAAAACAGAGTGGTGTACTGTAATGAGCAATCTTAAGAGTGAAGACTGAAATCTCCCTGAGTGCCGATCCTCTCACTTAAAAAAAATCACTGTACAATTTCAAAGTGCAAAGTGTTTTAAATGCTTTTTTTTCTCAAAATTGGAACATTAAAGTGAATGAAACGTCTTAGGTTTACAAGTTGCAAATTCTTAACCGTTGATCTTTCTAAATCTAATGGTTATAGGGTGATTCCAGAGGTTTAAATTGGCAAGCCCATCGCTTTGTGCATTTCATTACGAAATGCAACTACAACCATACATCAAATATTCATCCAACGGTTGAAATTTGAATAATTTATGATTTTAACTTAAAAAAATGAACATGGCACATGTGTTTTAAAATTGTTTTAAACTTTTGTGGGTTAGGATTGGCATTAAGGCCAAGGGGCCGGTAAATTGTTACTTAACATTGCAAAGGACTTAGAAAAATCTCCCTATGTGTTGACCCTCTCACTTAAAAAAAATCACTTGACACTTAGTAGTACAAAGTGTTTTAAATGATTTTTTTTCTCGAAAATTCAAAATTGGAACATTAAAGTGAATGAAACATCATACGTCTACAAGTTGCATATTCTTAACCGTTGATCTTTTTAAATCTAACGATTATAGGGCGATTCTGGAGTTTTAAGTTGGCAAGCCCATCGCTCTATGCATTTCACTACAGAATGCAACTACAACCATACATCAAATGTTCATCCAACGATTGAAACTTGAGTAATTTATGATATTAACTTAAAAAAATAAACGTGACACATGTTTTAAAATTGTTTTAAACTTTTGTGCAGTAAGATTGGCATCAAGGCCAAGGGATCGGTAACTTAAGTTACTTAACGTTGCAAAAGACTTAAAAAAATGAATAATGATATCGGAAACCGGGGGAGAAGGTCAACGACAAATTAGAAATCAATAGCGACAATTTTTAGTGTTTATAATGTTTTTTGTCAATTTCATGACAACTTTCTTTTTCATTTGTATTGTTTTATGTTTTACTTTTAATTTGCATTCATTTATTTCTTAAATAGATATACCACAAAAATATACCACACTTTGATTTTACGATGAATGCAAATTGTAGAAATTTATGTAACAAGATCCATATTATAGCCTACATTGCATCCATAATTAGATTTGAAATCTCATACTTGTAGTCCTTCCCCATTCTTAACAAAAATCAATACCATAGGCATCGGCCTAACAATACTTTATTGGCGGAACCCCCGTCAAAGCCCCGTCGATGGCCCGAAGACTCATAAGGTTGGCTCCTCGATATACCGATAGAGTCAACAAAAATAAGCACATCATTGTAACACATAAACATCGGTGGAAAGAATGATTGCATTCCCCCGATGACCCAATATAACCATGAATTATCAAGTGCATATTGCATAAAGTATATTACTTAATTTCTCAAAAGAATTAAATTGATTTGAATAAATTAATAGACACTGAAGTTCCGAACTCAAAAAACAACTCTTTACTGTAAGTGTAAATGAATAACGAAGAATAACACAACACAACCATTTATTTTATTGCAACTGAATTTCATTGTCACATTATTACATATCTTTTTAAAGACAAGTAGCTATAAAGCAGGCAAACTCTTGTTTTGTATAAATAACATGTCAATGTGTCACTTTACATAGACACAATTTAATAATTTATTCCAAGTTGTTGCTCGTTACAATGGATTACAAATTGATTCTAATTTCCAAGGTTCTGCTACTGACAACTTACTACAAATGTAACTCTAAAAATAAATGCATGATTCCAAGCTTCTGTTGGTGACAACGTAATACAAATGTGGCTCTGAAAACAAATGCATGATTCCAAGCTTTTGCTGGTGGATTTGCCAACCATACTGAGGGAAAGGCGGTTCAAATCATTTTGGGGAAATGGGAGCCGTGAAGATACAAAATGTACTTATCCCCTTTGAGAACCAGAGTCGTACAGAAGATGTAATACAAATGTGTTTGAAAATAAATGCATGGGGCTTGTCAGGTGAACCATACTGTGGAATAAAGAGTTGTGAAGATACAAGAGTAGCAAATTTACTCCCATCTTTTGCACGCAGCTTCCATTTACTGGTATAGCACTTATCTCCATCAGAGCTCCTCATCTTGGTTCAAAACATATCTGAGAAGTCAGATTAACCAAATAAACCTTTTTCCAATTCCACCCATTCTGAACTTGAAAGAAATTTTTCTTTTAGTGATTACTCTATAACTATATAACTGTAGGTAGGAGAATTTACAGTATCCCCAGTAATACCAGATCACCTTCTTCTTGAATCCTTATTAACTCTAGAAAATGAAAACCCTTATGACACTATCCATTATTCACTATCCCTATTTATGGGTCACCATACACCAATGCCGCTACCAACCTGGGTATAATGATAATCACGATTTGTGTACAATTAAAATCTTTAATTTGATTGATGTCTAGCTACACACAAACTGTAACTCAAGCTGACAAGCTGTCAAAATCGCCAGTGCCACTCAAACAATATGAAATCATTACAAATCTTGTTTCATTAAAGCTATGAGTTGTCCAAGAAATTGCTTCGGATGTTCATATCACATATGGCATTAATCGGCGCTATTGCCAGCACTAGCAGTACGACAACCACACTTTCTTCAAAAAAATTGATAATTTCAATTAAATGAAATGTACAACGTCGAGACATTGAAAAGACAAAATGAGTGATGAACGATGAGCCTTGATCTCGCCACATGTCCGCATCTAACGGTTCTAGTGTTATTTCAAAGGCTTCAATTCACAATTCTAGTGCTTCACAGATTTACTTTTGGAATGCAACTACAATCGTCCATCGAAAATTCATCGAACGGTCGTGGTTAGATTGATTTGCGCTGAAATCTGGCTACAAATATTGAATATCCTTCACACTATTATAAATTATTTTATAAGGTTGATAATTCAACCTTGTTTGGCCAATACATCCTTTATGTAAAACGTTCTTCCTAGGCGGTCCCTTTTTAAAATAAACATTTCATTCACCACTTGAATCTTGGTACGATCTCCATAAGGCTGGGGGAGATTTTGCTACAAATAGGGGTTGTTGTGCTCATTTTTCTCAAATTGGTTTAGCGCTCTCGAGAAACACCAAGGGGCAATGGAGACTCCTTTGTTTCTAAATTCCACGAAGCAACAAAACGCTTTCCGTGGTGAAATAACTGAGAAACGATTGAAAGGGATAATGGTGTCCAAGCACCCACTGGTGCTCTAGGCGGTGAAGGGTGTTTTGGGCCCAGAATTTCTGCTGGCTACCCACAAGCTCAGGGGGAATTCAGAAATACCCGCCATGTTGCTAGCAATGCTCGTGTACATGGGTGTCTCGAAAGCTCGGGGGAAGAAGCTATACCAAATGATTTTTCAACACTCTATGTTGGAAAATATCGACGAGGCACTGGACAACATCGACAATAATTTCATGACTCCTATTTTGTTGCACTACTACAAGGCTCGTGGGAATCAATGCTTTGTACCAAAGTTTCCCCTGGTGCACTCGCTGGACCATGCAACTCTCAAAAACCGATGGGGGGAGATTCACAGGGGTATTGACTTTCTTCTACGTGCAACTGACATTCTCAAAGATAGGCCGAAGGGTTGGGTGAAGGCATTTGTGGTGGTTGAAGCTCTCAACGGGGAAATGTGGTCTTTGAATGAGAAGGATTGGGAGCTGGGCACTAGTGAAGAATGGGTAGCGAATGACACCAGGAGTTGGGAGGAACGAGCAAACCATCCTGCCCATAGTGCTTGTGGTGGTGATTGTCCGATGATTATGAATGCAATCAAAGCCAAGAAGACCAGCGAGGCTGGCTGCAACAATGCATAATCTGGTGTCTGTGGAAGGTCATTTTGGTTTGTGATGGTCATTGGTTTGTTAAATTTTTGTAGTCCGTACTCTATAAGTGTCCTTGTCAGTCCGTTAAATATTTGGGTTTTTAATGTTTTCTGAAAATGGTATGTACAAACTCTTTTTTATTAATACAGGGTGTTGCACCATATAGCAACTATTTAACTATAAAAAAAACATGTTCTTAAGAGGCTCCTTTAGAATTTTCTTAATATTTCGCACCAATTTTTACCAATGATTTAATAGCACTAGTTCCTTAATATTTCACACCTTGGTATAGTTCCTTCAACAGTTTTGATCATATTCCTTAATATTATTTTGGTTGTTATAACTAAATGATTTAATAAGTAATAAAATCTCAACCATTGATTTTTGAAAATCTAACGGTTCTAGTGTTATTTTGGAGGTTTCAATTCACAAGCCTAGTGCTTCAAAGATTTACTTCCAAAATGCAACTACAGTTGTCCATCAAAAATTCATCAATGGTCATAGATTATATTAATTTGCACTAACATCTGACTTCAAAAATAATAAATATGTTGACAGTTGTTCGCATTCCAGAATCTTTATGAAGGAATTTGAATGTACGAAAAATGTCCCAGAATTTGATATTTTCGCCAACCACGCTGATTGTTATTGGCATATCTGTTTATTTCGCCACTGAAATTTTTTATTAGTTTGAAATTATGTTTAATTTGCCAATGAATATATTTTTTTGCTTTGAAAAAAGGTTTTATTCGCCAACATTTTTTTTTTTGTTTTGAAAACAGGGTTAATTTGCCAACACAAAAAAAAAATTGGTTTGAAAAAAGGTTTTAATCGCCAATGAAAAATATTTTATTCATTTAAAAAATATTGCAATTTGCCACGATTTTCCACAGACTTCTGGCGATTGTAAAAGATTTGCCAATTGGGATTTTTTTCCCCGAAAAATGAAAAAAATCACCAATAAAATTAATAGTTTTATCAAGAATAATACAAGGTTCGCCAAGATTTTACACCTTGGCCGAGGGTGAGGTTTCTTAAAGTTTTCCCTGGCCTACAACAATCACCTCCACCTCAATAGGAGATGACTCTACCTCCATAAGAGAAATCTTCACCTCTAAAGAAGACTCTATCAGTAGAACCCAACCAAAAGAAGTTACTCCAGTAGGACGAGCACTCACAACAACCTTAGGATTTAGTAGAGATGGACACAAGAAAGACATCCTAGAACCAAGATAACACACACACCAAAACCTTTACAAAGACCAGAGCCAAAGGCATCGCCCAAAAACAAAGAGAAAGAAGATCCCCACCAAATCTCAGCATCAACAAACTCCACAGGGGGAGCCAAACAAAAAGCTTAACCACAACAACCAAAGAGAAAAGAACAACATCAAAAGATGCCCCCAAATAGGTCAACACAGACCCAAGAAAAACCAACCCCTACACAACCAACAACAACAATACCCAAAAGGGGCACCGCCAAAACATAAGCAGAGAGAGCGCCAACTCTAGAACACAACAAGGGAAATGAAGAAACACCACCCAAAGCCAAACCAAAGATAGAGGACTCTCCAACCACCACATCAACCACCTCACGCCCCAACCAACGACAAGGGGCAGCAACAACACCCCCCACACCACAGCCGCACAAGAGCAAAAAAAAAGCTCGAGAACATAGGCTCCCAAAGCCCAAACAACCACTCGATGTTGCCATAGGAACATGAGACCGAAGCCATGATCAAGCCCGATCCGCTAAAGCAATCACACCACACAAGACTTGAGAGCACAACTGCAGAAAGAGGAAGCCAACATCCAAGCCTCCTGCGCCATAGCAAGCAAGGAATGGAGGTCAACGCACCAACTCTTTGCCAACCCCCCACCATCATCATCAGATTCCACTCCATCCTCTGCATCTTCAACAGAGGATTTCAAACTCCCATCGCTACTACACTTCTCGCTCGAGCGCTCCATCCTCAAATTACATAGATGTGTTATTCAAACTACCATGTTAATTATTTACTTCAAATTTTTTGTCTAATTATTACGTTGTAGTTTTCATTCTTTATTTTATGTTAGTTATTCGCATCATTTTAGTGACATTACATCTTGTAAATTATCTTAACTCTAGCAATCTATTAAATTAATTGCTAATACTTAAACAACTTTAGGAGGAAAAGTGACACTACATCTCTTCTTTTATAATGAGTTGGGTTTGTAATCTATTTGAAGTTTTCCTCATCCTAGTAATGAATTAGGAAGCACAATCTTGACACATTAATGTTAAAAATCTTTTACATAACTATATCTAGAAACTCTCATCTTTAAAAAATATTTCAACTTATAGCAAAATAAAATAACTAAAATATAAACAATTATTTTTATAATAACAAATACAAAATAATTGTAAAGCCAAAGGATTGTTGGTTTAACACAATTGGTGAAGATGGTGGTATGTTTCTTACATACACCATCCACCAAGGTTCAAACCCCTAAAGGTGTGACTGGGTTAAGTTTGACCCCTTGACTTTAATAAATGGGATTCCCTTGCTTGTCCCTTCTTAACCAAATGATGACTTTTCGCTTGAATGTATACCTACTCATGATAAACATAGATATCAATCTCCATATACTCTAAAAATTTCTATTATAAAATTTAAAAAGAAAAAAAATGACATGCTCTCTTCTCTTCCACAAGTAACATACCTCGAATCTCTGTTATACAAAGTAACATACCTAGAATCTCTGTTGTAAAATCTAACTGTTAACATAGAATCGAATCACATTTTAATGGCACCCCTTCCTCTTCTCAACGAAGTGATGGTTGGTGGAGAATATGTGGTGTGCTCAATCTAAACTCAATGATAAATAATAATAATTACTAGAGCGTGTAAAGTACATGTGCGAAAGATTCGGAGCGAAAGAGTCGGAGCCTTGTCAGCTTATGAGCAACTGAAAAAGCTGTTACAGAGATGGCGAAATTAGGTTGGGGGGAGCGATGTATAGCAGGGTCAAGCGCACGTTCTATTTTATCCGTGACCACAGCCGGCTCGTGAAACGACTTTGAATTCTTTTTCTTCCCTTGAATTTGAGACAATTTTGGTGGCTTTTCATAAAAAATAATAAGTTCAAAATAAATGGAATAATAGATTTAGTTGATGTTAAGACGCATGGGTTTCATCCAAATTTTAAGAAATAATTAAATAAATAGATATTTGCGTCACGTGAGGAGTGCAAAGTTTGGATTGCCTACAAATACTGAGGAGCACTAGGAATCAGTGAGAATTTGAGTAGTGAGCAGCGAGCATTTTCTTTAAGGCCGGTGAGGAATGGGTTCAAATCGCAATGGTAATGCTCACTCTAACGGTGACATGAAATCTAAATTTCTGCAAGTATATGAGCAGCTCAAGGCTGAGATCCTAGCTGATCCAGCCTTTGATTATACTGAAGATGCTCGCCAATGGGTTGACAAGGTATTTTAAAGTTTTTCTTGTTCCCTCTCATACGCTTAGTTTCAATTGTTGTTTAATTTAAGGCATCAAAGCTTCAGTTTACGGCGCATGTCGATTGCTTTCTGTTTTTGCTAGAGAAAATGCTTGTTCAGGCTTCATTCAGACCTCTTTTTTTGTTGGTTTTGTCTAATCTGTAATGTGGAGTTTAGCTCGCATATTCCTTTTTTGGTTATGAGAGTCAACCCTAGCTGTATTGCGCCTTTGATGGAAAACAATCTTTTCAGATCTGCATCGCCTTTTGTAATTCTGAATAGAAGAGAGGATAACTTAAAGCTTTAAGATCCATCAGAAAGCCATAAAATCTGGGTGTCATGTTTTTAGTGATAGGAATTGTTTTTTTATCTCCTCCTCGTCCTTGTCAGCTACATAGCTCCTTTCCTGTCCCCACCTTCTTGCTGGTTTAGTTATTAAATTTCGAGGACTTATCACAGGGCGTAGAGAGAACCAATGATTTATGCACGCCAGTCCAGACTCACAGTGTCATAGCTGGTGTCATATTTCATTGATTCTTTGTTTTTTTGGTTACTTTTAACCTTCCCGTGTTGCATCTCAATTTTTTTCTTGTTTAAATGCTATTCCCTGCTCCCATAAATTTATGTTATCCTTAACAGCTTAAATAAGTTGAAAAATTATTTGCCTTTCTTGTTGTTTGGGAATCGCCTGCCAGTCTTACCCCTAGACGAGAAAGGCAGGGGACTGTCTTTTATACTTGGTTTCTTTAGGAGGACCAGCCCTGTGCAAATTGAGTGATAAGTGCTGCCATTGATTTCTGCATTTCGTTCCTTCGAGTGCAGCAGTTTTCGTTCCATTATATGAACATATATATATGAAATATTTTATAGGTGTGCAAACATAATCTGAAATATGTGACATTTGGGATATATTTTAAATCCTTCAACTTCTCTCACTGCTCCTGTTGACTTGATCTTTGACTGTTCATATTCTGTTTTGTGGGCATAGGGTGAAGCATGGGTTGGAAATGTTTCTCATTTTTTGTTGTTGCAACTGTGAAATAGCAAATACCTGATGCAAAGTTCCTGTTACATGCCCTATACTTTCTTAATAGCTGCTAATATGCATCTATTATGGTTGCCCTTGAAATCGGATGGCTGCTCTATACTTGACAATATAATATATTTTTGACTTCTGAACGCACACCTTTTGTTGATGACCCTTAAAAAAGTAGATGTCAATTACTTTTACAAAGTATATATACACAGCAGGAGATGCTTTACAAAGGTTCACTGTGTCCAGGTTTGCATGTTGTTGTCTCTGTTTTTTTCTTTCTCAACATTCTTATGAGTCTTTTCTTTCTATTAACAGAAAAATTCCCCTGCAAGTTTAATCTTTGGCATACATTTATGTTCTGCACATGATAAATCCAACTTGTTTAGGCTGGATTTAACTTTTTAAACAAAGTAAAAATTGTAATCCTTTTGGCATGTTTCTAACTTGTAACAATTGGCTTGTTTGCACAAACTTGACTTTTTGGAGTCAAAATTTCTGTTGCTGTTGCTCAATATATTCTTCTGTTAAGAGAGTTGTTTAACATGACAATGTGGTACATGCTTATTACCATCCTAACAGTACTAATTTAGTTGCCATGTTGATAAGAAAGATACCTTACAACAACTTATTACATTATGCACTGCGCCAAACTGAAGGGCAACAATATCAAAAGTACATAATAATTATAAATTTCTTACAGTATGAAATGCTGAGAACACAATGATTCATAGTATATACTATCCATTCTCACAAAAACTCTTAGTAGTTTAAACAAAAAAAAATTGTCTGCATGCTGAACTGAAGAAATGGTAACCACAGAGAGAATTAAATTGTAAACACCTCAAATTTTTGTTCATTACAGCCGTCTTGTAATAGGCTAACTTAAAAATGATAGCATAGTAGAACTTCTCTTCTAAATATTAACACTAATTAACATTCAAAAGGGGTTTCTGGAGGATGATTATTTAAGATTCTGATCTCAACTGGAAACAAGCTTCCAACATGGGTGTCAAAAATTGAGGCACAAGAATCAAAATGATGATTTTTAGTAACAAGTCATGTACCTTCTTATTTAATTTAATTCACCATGCCTTCCTCTAATCTTGGCCTAGCTTCAGTATGCATTTCTCCATTATTTTTCACTCCATAAAGTCAACTTAAGCTATCATTCCCCAGTGCTAGTTTCACTAAATTTATTAATCAACTGCATGTCTATGGTTCCCACACTATCCATTGCACCTACCCGTAATTTTTGTACCTTGGCTTCCTTCTACTAATGTATTTAGTTATTTTATATTTCTAATTGTTTGCAATGGACAATCTCATTTAGGGTTAGGCTTTGCAATCTTCCATTTTGTTCCTTGTAACTTAAGGTGAATCCGATGCATCCTTAGAGCTTGAATCTTTTTTCAACTCTGCTAATCACTTATAATTTAACTAGTTTAAGCCACTTCATTAAAGTATGATCTTGGCAGCTACAGTAGCTGACCCTACCTTGGCATGTGCCATACAAATGATATTAGAAGAGGTGCGTTCTAGGAGATTGAATTTAGTGTGACCAGCTTTAGAAAGCTTTCATTTTATTACAGCATGTACTATTTCATAACAGAATGATTGCTCTTGCAAGGTTCCATTGTTTTCAACAATCTCTGAGTGACACCCACTCAGCATATACTGCCACAAGGATCCATTAACTGGTGTGCTGTACCAGGTTGTCTTAAGAGAAAGCTTAGTAACTCTAATCTAATTGCTCATGATGTATATCCAATTGGTCCCGACATTTATGGATCCTTTATGAAGATTTGAGATGGTCAAGTTTAGAAAGATATCACTATTTCGTTTAGTTCATTGATAGTTAAGAGGTAGGAGGGTCTCAAATACACACCTTTGCATGGCACATGCTTGTTGAACTTTTTTTAGTCATGTTTCATTTCAGACTCTGCATGAACTCTATATTCCTACAACCAAATTTGGATTGACATTACATCTGGGTTCAACAAGAGTAATATAATTGCTCAAACCACTTCTCTGTACCTATCAACCTTAATCAAAACAGAGCTTGGATCATGCCAGGACATAGTTCATGAAGGTAAAAACCTGTGCAATCTATGTAATCTGCAGTATCATGTAACACACGAACCCTTCAATGAAGTAAAAATTCCTAAGTTTTCACCTTGTGAGTAAATAAACTATGTAACAAGGCATTGCAATAAAAAAAAATCTTTTCTTTATTGAGAATATATGAACAAAGATGCATAACATAATACAATAAGGATTCCATTTCATTACAATAATTTCATAAGTTACAATCTTACAAGAATGCATACATTTATATTCATAGCTCAATGAGCTTTGGAACAAATAGCTTAAAGACAGTCCAAGATCCTTCCTTTCAAATCTTGGTTCTTCTGTCACCTGTTATGGAGGAGAAGCATCACTCAAGCGCTTTTCCGCCAACCACAGACTCTTAATGCAATCCCCCGCACATCTATCATTTGATAGATGGCCCTTCCCTTCGACGAAGACATTGGTAGAGTAACCGAATAACAACAACCAACTGAGCATAGTGTTGTGTCCTACATAACTAGAACTTGTAATCCCACAATCTGGAACTAGTATGTAATACTGGATCACGGTGAACTAATAGTGGAATCAAAGGTAGTCACACTACTTTGGCCAAAGTGTTCTCAAACGGTAATCGAAATGAAGGTCATCTATCACATACACTACTTAGGGCTGATTTGACTTAAGGCCATCTTAAACTATGCATAGGTATTTCCTTCAATGGATAATCTATCACCCCAGAGATAACCTATCACCATTTTACATACTTGGAATAAACCTACTTAAGTAAGTACACAAGTTCCTTCTCATACTGGATAATCAATCCTAGGAGTAAACTCAAGCTACTCTAGTTAAATCAATAACCTAGCTAAGAGTAATTCATATGCCACTCTAGTTTAATCATATATAATATATAATACCTATGATAAACACCAACCTCCTATTATGGAGTACATACAAACACATCATAAAAACAACATAAAAGCTTCTATTTCCTTTTCAAAGACATTCTAGTCCTAGATGCTTCTATTTCCTTTTCAAAGACATTCTAGATTTCCTAAATGCAAGTACTCGTAAAAGACAATTCAAGCATACATGGAGAACAATTCATTCATAAATAAAATGACAAGAAGAATATCCCCATGCCTGTTATCGCTTATCCAATCAAATGACAACAATGCAGCTTCTCCAAACAACAAGCAGCTTGATAATAGCTTCAGAATGAACCTCTAACACTCGAGTTGATAGATTACTTCACTCAAATCCACTCACTTCCAATATAACTGAACTCTCTCTCTCTCTCTCTCTCAAATAAAATAGAGTAAAAGCTGAAAATAATGCAGAGTAAAAATGCTTGCAAGAATGCGTTCTCAACAAATGATCAAGCACCACTATTTATACAGCTATTTGGTAACTACTCAGCCTATAGTTTATGCATAAGTTCTGACAGCAGCAAGCATGCACAACAACGCATATCTCAACAAAAAGGTAGCTAATATGTAAGCTCATACTCAGCAAAAACATCTACAGATCGACCTTGCTTGATCGACAACAAATAGACTTATTTAAACGTGCACATGGATAATTTGAATTATCTCCAAAGGTGGCACCAAAGCCTCCACACTATTCTCAAAGTTAGCACGGTTTCCATTCAATTAGAAACAGTCAATAACCAATTTGCGACACCATGCTTTCATCGACTTAGATTGGATGTTAGTCGATTTAGATATTTATTCACTTTGACAAAGTCGTCGACCAATTAGTCACGTCTTAATAGATGTTGGTTCAAGCTCAAAGACATGGCACTTTAAGTTTTACCAAGTCAAAGATGTTCTTACAATAGGTGTCGACTAAGTCTACACCATGCATTGACATAATGCAACAAGCTATAATGAAATATACATGTTCCATAAAGCGTGGCAGCAAGAGTAAAACTCGGCTTCTCAAAACATAGCCATAAGCAACTTATAATCGGCCTCTAATAAACCAGCCTCTATCATGGTAAATGATAGTGGATTCCCAAGCAATGGTTAATATATTAAATATATATTAATATATATATTACATATATATATATATATATATATATACCTTTCGCCACCAAGCAAGTATACATTCGATATACAAATAAGTATAAGCAAGATAGTATTCACATAAAAAACACAATATATCGATTGTATACATATATATATGTATATAAGTATATGCCTCTATGTACACATATACGTATGTATACCTACATCGATACATTTGTACGGGCATGTCCATTTGCCATCGTACGCATGTATACATATAGATATGTGTATGTACTATACATATATATATGTTCACATTCGATTCACATATAGTTATTCACAATTATCATTGTATTGATAAACGTTTACGTGTGGCACATCTATACATGTGCATATACATGTCGTTAGATCCCATTGACATATATGTGCATATATATACACATACTCCACGTACATTCTTCTTATCAACATAATCATAATAGCGCAAGAAAGAACTCTAAAGCTCAAATAGGTAAAGATCACCCAATAATGTGTTTCAGTAGTAATCAAGACTTTTACTTATGCAAACACATCAACTAATGATGACTCACCCTCTTCCCACAAACTGACTCGACTCAATTATTCTACTGTGGTGTGTGCATATGCTCAAATAGTTTTGTTACCGGTTACTCGACCAAGATCTCTTCCTGAGTGATACTTCCCCTCTGCCTGAAGGAATTGAACATATACTTGCAACCACTAACACATGCACACGACAGTCAATTGTTCATAGCATATGCAATATACGTAAAACATCTCCAAAGTTAGAATATCAATTCATTAACCATCCATTCACATATATGCAGTACTTCTCCATGAGATAACATTCACATATAACGCATTGATAACAAAGTACAAGCACAAATTTTTCATCTCCAGAATTCACATTACATTCATATTTACCCTACATAGTAATAGTAAATAGTAATTACACAATTGGTGTGTAACATATCAGCAATGTCCACCACCAGTGATAAATTGAATTAGGCTGTAATCTGTGCTTATAAATGTTGACCTCAATTCTTTCAAGTCTTAATATAAAAGCTTTGGCATTATATACTAATACTTCTGGTACTGAGTTTTAAAGGACTGTTAAATCCTCAAGGAAGATCATGCACTCCATCTGTTGTACAGAATGGTCAATAGAAGATATCAATATGCACCCTATGTGCCATGGAATCTATGTCAAGGCATTCAGTCAACAAACCCATGTTTTCTACCAGGCCCCACTAATCATCACATGTAATTCAGGTCTTAACATAAAAGCTTTGGCAATATATACCAAATTCTTCTGGTACTTAGTTTTAGAGGACTGTTAAATCCTCAAGAAAGATCATGCACTCCATCTGTTGTACATAATGGTCAATAGAAGATATCAATATGCATCCTATGTGCCATGGAATCTATGTGAAGGCATTCAATCAACAAACCCATGTTTTCTACTAGGCCCCACTAATCATCACATGTATATCATTACAACCGGCTCTCAAACAGCCCAGAGTCAACACAGTCTGGATGGTTCTTATTATTGTCTCAACGTTCCATCACAAAGGTACTATATCATTAAATTGATTTTCCGGAAATGAAAACTGAAAGTAAATGCAGCAGTTGTATATATTATGTTTATATTCATGGAGTGAGCAAGTGATTATAGCATTTCCACATAAAGACCATGCACTATCTGAAATGTTAGTTTTCTGTAGCTTTTGCTTGACAGCTGTTTTCCTTCAGCAGGGTGCACTCAGCTTTTTGGTTTTTCCTATAGCTGGGCGCATATCTCATCTGCTTTTTCAGAAGCATGCTGTTTGTTAGATTGAGTTATGCCAGTTAGCTGCTGTTCTTGTTTTAGAACAAGGCTATTTTTTTCTGCTTTAGTTTTCTAGGTTAAGGTTTCTCTTTCCTTGCCTAGGCACTCCACTGAGATGGGGAATTTTTATTGTAAACCCTAGAGTTCTCCTGTTCTATAAGAAGAGATCTAGGGCACACCACTGAAATACACAGAGAGAGGATATTCGAGTGTTGATAGTGCAGTGTAATTCTTCTATCAATTTTATTGGAAGGTAGATGCAGTTTTGAGAGTTCAGATCTGCTAGTATTTGCTGTTCCTATTTTCAACAGTACATGTTTGTAGATTAGTATTCTCAGATTGGCTGTTTTGATTGGAGTTCTTGTTCTAAGTTACTTTGCAGTTAGGACTGAAATTTCTGAGCGCAGAATCCACTTACCATGATCTGAAAATTTATGATGAAAAACCTCACTGGAATTGCATATACACATCATGTTTACGTTCAGGGTCAATCCTGTTATGATACCTTTGTCCGAGACTTTGATGTATCGCAGTATTATGATTCTCTGTTCAAGATATTCAACACAGGAACAAAATTAACTGGGATCATTAAAGCAACCATACTTAAGTCTGAATCCCTTATACAGAATTAGCGGCTCTTTTTTCACTAGTTGAGGTAATCATCTTAAGTACCTCAATATTTCAGGTCTTCCGTTACCATGCCTGCAGGCTACACACAGTATACTTGTATGGTCAGCTGAGAAAGAGTTTAAATATTCCTTAACAAGACTTCACCATCACATTAACCAATCTATTAACTGTCCTCAGCACATGGTATATATCGAGTTTTCAAACTACAATCCTGTTTGTGTGTAACCAGCCCCATATCCAGAGCTCAACATGTTTAGGTTAATTCAATGGAGATATCCTAGCTACAACTTCCCAGTACATAACAAAGTCTGTCCACTTTTTTTAATAAGCTTTTATCTTATTGAGATTCAATTATCCATGAATGCCTTTACAAGTTACCTGTTGGGTGAACAGGGAAGATTATGGAAATCATATATATACAGTTTACTCAACTCAGATGTGTTTCCACAGCCTTTCAGTAAGTTACAGATAAAACATCAGGATCCCCAAGTCAATTGCATGCCAGAGTAATGGTACAACATTCATATACATAAACACACATTCTTCCCTTTTTCGGTATTCAAGGCTTAAGCCTCGTGGAATTTAGATCTGTGACTTAAGTATTTCTTGCATATCTGTTATTCAAACATAAACAGTACAATTCATTATCATATTTGATGCTGTATGCATCAGCTTAATGTGGAACAGAAAATTTATGTTGCATGGAACACTTTGTCAGCTTGCGACTTGAAGGAAGTTGATGGTCTTCAAGGCCAAAAACTGCCAGATGGAATGCTGAATGCTCTCATTGGAGGGTTGATGCTCCCATGTATCCATCCATGGCGATCTGTCCCTGCCCCAGCCATCGGCTAACACATGGGTTACCACTTAGCAGGAAATTACCTCAAGGCCTCACTTTTGAAAGAAAACTCAAAACTGCACTAATACAATGCTTAAATAAGACTCAACAAGGGAAACAATGATGTTGTGGACACCTCAACTTGGTATCAAAACTTTTACCCTTAGCAACCACAAAGTATATAAAAATATACAGGAGAGAGGGTCATCCTAACAGACAAAGAAAGACACGGAGAAATCATTAACTCACTCTCTCTCTCTCATTAACTCACTCTCTCTCTCTCTCTCTCTCAGGTTATCCTTTATCAAGATACCAACTGAAAGCTATAACACCAGACTAGGTACTCACCCCCACAGCCAGGGTTCTAGAAGCTTGAGAATGTTGGGCAATAAGCCCAACAGCCATGCTTCTAGAAGATTTTTTACAGGTTGGGTAGTTAACCTGGCAGCCAAGCTGCCAAGGTCTTATGGTCCTCATTGTCGATAAGTAGAAATTGGAATCCCACTCCATGAGCACATGCAGATGTGTACACACACACATGCCCATGCATACACAACCATGCACCCACTGACCCATGCACAACCACCCTGACACATATGTGCACACACACACATGTATAATAGCATATCTTGACATTGTGACACATACATTCGTGACATCCAAAAGAAGACTCAATGTCAAGAAGGAAAAGACAACCAGCTGGACATTAGAGACCAACACTGACTAATTCACTGTGACATTTCATTTTTATAGTGGATTTTCCTTTCAGCAATGTCCTGCTAAGTTGTAGCAGTTGCTTTTTAGCCAATACAGCTCCATCCATCCTCTGGCACACATGCAAAACCTGCAATGAGACTTAAGTAGCACCTGTGTGAGAATAAATAATTATCTTAAGTTGCGCTTAACTCTTGTGTCATTTAGTATATTCCTAATAATAAATACAAAATTTGGAACCAAGATTACAGAGGGGTTCCTGTGTCATGTATCATAATGAGTCATCAACATATCAACACTCAACAAGTCAACAGACACATGACATGATGAAAAGGAAAACTGATATAGAGGAGGACTCAATGGATTTGGATCAAGCAAGAAAATAGGGATCTATATATTCCTTTGATCTTGCACTTTGGTACTCATGAAAGATCATTTCATAACCATGTGGATTTCAAATGCCTTGGGGAAGATGTCCTTTAAATTTTTAATTTTAGATTTTGTGCATGATAAACTAATTTGTACCATGCACACATTTATCACATAAAAGTTAAAACCCAAATTACATTAAACAGGGTTAATAGTGGGCATATATGAGATATTTTCTTGGTTCAGCCTAGTCAGAATAATTGATTACTTTGAAGGTTGTTGATGCAATAGCTTTTATGCTCAAGTTAGCAGGGCTAAACTGGGTTTGGATGGTTTCCTGGGATAACGTAGGCATTTTAGTAACTGTAAAAATATCAGAAAAGACATCTTGGAATGTATGCTATGTATTGGCTACTGCATTTCTTTAGGAACTTTGCTCCAAATATCACTCTATTTAGATTCTGCATAAAGTGGTGATAATTTTGAAATCTGTTTCTGAACCTTGGAGCTTGGACTATGCAAATACTCCTGGTTTCTCTTTTAATTTTACAATTATATATGGACTCTGTATTAATTATTTATAGTATCACTTTACAGGCTTAAGTGTACAAGCAATTGTCAAATTCTGGCCATGTTTTGAATCTAAAATACTTCTTTTGATGGGACTCTCAAAATTTGCAAATCATTAATGTCTATTGTCAAATACTGGCCATGTTTTGAATCTAAAACACTTCTTTTGATGGGACTCTCAAAATTTGCAAACCATTAATGTCTAGTTTTCTCTAGATTCTTGGTAGAACTGAGGCTGCCAAGAGTTGGCTCAGTTGAAATGTAAGACCTACATTCATCAAATTTTCTCTGCAAATGATACTAATTTCTGTCCAGATTTCACATCTGACTTTTTTTTGGTTTGTTTTGGTCCTACCCATGTTTTGTGCAAAAGATGCTGGACTACAATGTACCAGGAGGTGAGTCCTTTTTGTTTATTCATTTTGAAGAATACCAAGTGCATCATCACATTCTGTTAGCAAGTGATGTAATAATTTGCCTCACAAGAATAAAGAAGCAGATGCTAAAGTCCACAACGATATAGAATAAAGAAAAGCATGTTGATGAAAGTTTTCCCTGTTTAAAATTAAATGTTAAAAATATTTCATGTGGTGACAATCAAAATGATATTTAAATGTTAAAAAGGTGGAGAAGATGTGTTTCTCATTTGATCACATTCTTTATACAGGAAAGCTGAATCGAGGCCTGTCTGTAATTGACAGCTATAGTCTGCTAAAAAAGGGAAAAGAATTATCTGAAGATGAAGTCTTTCTTGGATGTGTGCTTGGATGGTGTATTGAATGGGTATGTTTCTCTATTCCTATCTGTGTAGCAGTTCATATAATTGACACTAAGACATGATTCAGTATCTTCTTCTAGGATTCTTAGTTTGGTAGGTTGTTTTAGAATTTGACCTCAAAGACTAGAATTATTATAATATGCTTATTTGTTATTCTATCAGTACAGTTTTTGGATTGTGGTAGAAGATCACCGAAACAGCATCATTTAACATTCAGATCATGTTTTAATCACAGCTTCAATCGTATTTCCTTGTGCTTGATGATATGATGGATGGCTCTCACACAAGACGTGGCCAACCTTGTTGGTTCAGATTAGATAAGGTGCATGTTTCTAGAACTCTCAATTATCTTTTTCCTCCTTATTTAGTTGCAGGAAGAGAGAAGAAAACAATCATTTGTACATAAATTAGTTGCTTTGACCTTTTTTCTATTATGAGACTGTTCTTTGTTTACAATTTGCATTTTCATGTGAGGACGTGTGTGTTGGTTTCTATCTAGACTAATCCATGGAGACCTTTTTCCTTAAATTTTAAAGTTTAATCTGTTCTTTTTTCTAAATGTGCTCTTTTCTGCATGTCCTTTCATGTTATGTGTTTTAAGGTGTTCTTGTCTGCCATTTGTAAATTTTCTCTTAATTGATATAGAGATGCTTCCAAATAGTTGACTTTGAATTTGAATAAGGTTTCTGTAGGATTTTCCTTCTGTATGCATGATGTCAAATTTCTATATATCAAATCTTTTCTGAATTCCTTGTGTCCTTTGCCTAAAGCCAAAGTCTTTACAACATTTTGAATGTGTATTTATCTTGGCATTCATAGAAAAGGACAAGAGCGTGTGAAAAGGTGGAGTATCCAAAAGGTTAGGGATCAAGGAAAACATATTGATTTGTTGGTTTTCCAATGATTTTTATAAAATGAATTGAAACCTCATAACGAGGGGTTGTAGAAACTTGGTTCAGATTTTGTAAAGAGAAAAATCAAGTGAATGAATACAAGTTTTTAAAACCCTGTCATAATTTTTGAAGTCTATTGCTTCTCATGGTTCCTTGTGTTTCTTTAAATCTAAACTAAACTCACGGAATTTTGTGTCTTTATAGTGCACGAGGAATATGTGTATTAAATATTGGTTTTGGCTGCAAGGACAAGGCTGACATAACTTTGACTGCATCAAGTGGTAGCAGTGCTTAGTTTGTGTCTAATTGAGAGGGAATACCTGCCTATGTAGGATTGTAATCAAAGATTACATTAGTAGGTTGTTTGTAACTTATATTGTTAACATGCCTCCTAGAAGAGCGTCTTGTGGAGGTAGGATAGGAGTTGCCAATACGGCAGGGAAACTGGATAATGGTAGACTTGCTAAGAGTGATGTAAGTGAGATTGGATGCCATTGAAGAAACCCGGAGAAGAGGTTCTTCACTTAAAGATGAGGAATATGAAGTGACAATGGAAGATATCGGAGCTAGAACAATTCAAGAGCAATTGGAGTTGGATAGAATAGTGAATAGTCCATTAAGATCTATTTCAAAAATTGGAAGAGGAACAAAAATGGAAGTTCTTAGCTTCTTGGGTAGTTTGAATCTCAGAGAGCTAATTGATTGGATCATGGAAATTGAAGAATACTTTGACTTTGATGAGGCAAACAATCCAAGGAGAAAAAAATTGGCTCAGATCAAGATGAAAAGTCACATAAATCTACAGTGGAAGGATGTTTAGACCAATGTTACAAGACTCGGACTCGCCTCGGACTTGGCAAGCCAATTTTTGACTCGAACTCAAACTGGAGCCGAGACTCAATGCAAACTCAACAAAGACTCAGCAAATAGAAAAACCCAAGAAATTCAGAGATTTTTAAGGATTTAAAACTTGTTTCATGCACCCTTTAATAAATAAACCTTAAAGACCCAATAACATCATCAAATAGAAACTACTATGATCCCATACACAAACATACATCAATCACATAAGTATAAACACAAATTTTAGCTAAAAGAAATAACAATAGTAAGAGTCAAAACAATTAGATATATAAATGTTGTCAAAAGTATACAATACTCATGGATAATGGAATCCATGGCATCAAACGTTTCAAACATATATCAAAACAAAAGCTATGTCTATGGCTCAGAGGAGCCTGCATCACTCAGCGTTAGCCCTCCTACGTAGGCGTCTAAAATAGGTCTTGGATGATGATGCAACCATCATCTTTGCCTGTGTCTCAAACTCAGTGGCACCCAAACCAGCATCCAAGGTGTCTCCTCGTCCTCTATCCTCCTCCTTTGCCATGGCTACTACCTCTGCCTCTCGATCCGCCTGGTCGACCCAATCAAGGTCCTCATCACTAAAAATGGGATCCTCAGCCTCAGTGATCCAATCTAATTGTGGATCAACCTCCTCCAATGTGATGGGTGACAAGTCATTGCCCAATATTTGTCTAAGGCGAAGGCGTAGGTTGTAATGAACATAAACAAGATCATTCAACCTCTGTGTTGACAATTTGTTGCGCTTCTTCAAGTGTATGTGCTCGAACATACTCCAATTGCGCTCACAACCCGAGGCACTGCATGGTTGGCTCAACACTCGAACTGCAATCCTCTGAAGATTTGGTACTTTAGCACCAAATCTCTCCCACCATGCATCTAAGATCAGAAAAAGAAAAAAAATCAATCTCATTGTCCAACTTTAAGTTTGAATATTTAATAGTAATATTAAAAAAGGAAAAGTGTTAATTTTTAAACTACTATTATGCCCTTAATAAATTTTTACCTGGCTGCAATGTTGATCGAGTAGCCTTGCATATGTCTCTTGCAAAGAGATCTCCTTGTGCAAGTCTGAAAATCTCTATCTCAGTGACTATTTGGGCTCCGACATGAGAATCAAACATCCGCTCGATGACTGTGTAGAGCCCACTCAAAACCTCCTCATCCACCTTGAATTCAGAGCGGAATTGGAATGTCGGATTGAGAAAATATGCTGCTGCATGTAAGGGCTTGTGAAGCTGGAGGTGCCATCGTCTATCAATGATCTCCCAAATGGGGCGATACTTATCATCAACTCCCCCATAAATGGATCTAATGGCCTCTTTGGCCCTATCCATGCCCTCATATATGTAGCCCATTGCAGGCTTCTCCCCATCAACAACTCGTAATAAAACCACTAAAGGCTTTGTGAACTACAATTATTATGAAACATTGACATGAGTAAGAGTCAACAAAAATAAGCAAATAAAACAAAAATAAGAATGAAAATATAATGTAGAATTACTAAACTAATTACTAATTACATTTACCTTGACGATCTCTGTAGTAGGTACCCAAAAGCCCTGCTCATCAAAAATCCAACTTGACACTTCATCCCCTGCATTTGTCTTAGCATATGTTGAGGAAGTCCACTCCTCACTAACAAACATTCGCCTCAAAGCTCCCTTTGACTGTAGCAAGGATTCTAGAGTGATGAAATTGGTAGCAAAGCGGGTTATCCTAGGGCAAACCAACTCCTTTTGCCCTGTGTATTGCCTCATAAGGTTGAGGACCCATGTGTGATTATATATGAACTTACAAATATTCTTTGCAGCCTCCACACATGCTTTAATCCAGGCAATCTTGCCAAGATCCTCCAATATGAGGTCAAGGCAATGAGAGGCACAAGGTGTCCAAAACAATGATGGGTACCTATCCATCAATAGTCTACCTGCAACAACATAATTTGTTGCATTGTCCATGACTATTTGCACCACATTTTCCTCCCCTACCTCAACCAAGACACCCTCCAAAGCCTCACAAAGGAATTCAACATTTTTGGTGTTGTCGGATGCGTTAATAGATTTGATGAACACGGTACCACCTGAAAAAGAAACAAAATAAATGATTCAACAAAACATAAACTAAAAATCTTGATTGTTTAATCACTAAATCAATGCATTTTAGCAAGTAAAATATTTACCTGAGGAAGAAACAAAAAAATTGAGCAATGTCCTATTTCTTCTATTGGTCCAAGCATCAATTATGATGGTGCAACCCTTCTTCCTCCAAATGTCTCGCTGCTCCTCTATTGTAGCTTTCACATCAACCACCTTTTGGGACAAAATGGGGCCCTTTATCTCCTCATCATTAGGGGCTTTGAACCCCGCCCCACAAACAGTAATTGCATCAACCATATTTTGCCAATATGCAGACCTAACAAAAATAAATTAAATAAAATTAGTATTGAAAAATGTATAATTTCAATTTGAATTCAACATAGCTCTAAAAATAAAAATTAAAGAGACAAAGAATCAACTATGAAGCTATATATTTAAAAACAAAACAAAAGAAGAATTACCTGGCTGCATGAAATGGAATGTCACAATAGAACCAAAAGTCTCCAATTGCACCTTTGGCTGCATCATGTTTATCCTTGTTCCAACCCATGCTTTCAAGTGGCGGTTGGGAACCCGGAGTAGTGTGTGGCAAAATATATGAATTCAACCTAGATCCACGAACTCTAGGCCCAATGCTAACGCTACCATTGCCACTGCCAGTACCACTACCAACAACCGAAGGTGTAGCCCGTGGAGGAATTGGAGGCATGGAAGAACCCGAATCTCCAACTCCACACATGGCTGCCATCTCCTCTCTTTGCCTCTTTTTTAACTCTTTTTGTTGCTTAAAGGTTTCCAATTGCACTTGCACTTTACGCATTACCTTAGGAGCGACTTTTGTGCAAGGATTAACATCTCGGCCTGGTATACATGCAAGGTGGTATTTCAATCTATTAATGCCTCCCCCAAGCATAGTTCTTTTGCAATGAAAACATGTTACTTCTCCTCTCTTTTGCCCACGAGTAATAATGGCATGTTTCCAACAAGGATCCTTTCTATTTTGAGACATTGTGAATGTGATAGATAATTTATAGATATAAACAATGCTGCAATATCACATAAATTTTAAAAAATTAACATTCAAAGTTTATAATTAAACTAATACTATAAAAAATTAAAACCTAGATTTTGCAACTATAAAACTATTTTTTTTTACAAAAACACCTAGGGTTTGTTCAACAAAAAACTGAAACACACCCAGGGTTTGTAACTTGTTCTTTGTTTCAGTAAAACAAAATAGGAAAAAAAAAAAAGAAATGAAATTTTGGTTTTAAAAAAAACAAAACCTTCAAAATTCAAACATACCTCTTAAATCTTCTTTTAAATCAATGGAAATCTCTTTCCAATCCCTTGTATACTCCTCTAAATGCAGCAAGATCACCTATGAACCTGCTCAAATGCGATTCAACAATTATATTTAGGGCTGCAATTAAGGTACAACCATTAGGATAAATAGAAAACCTTCAAATAAATCTGGAAACAATTTCAAAACCTTTTGGAACTATAATGCAGCATTGTAGCTGCGGTATGATAGCACTGTAGCTGCAGTACAAAAGTATTGTAGCATGGTACTATAATAGTGGTATTGTAGCAATACTAAAAATCTCTAAAAATTCTTCTAATACTCCTGAGACTGGTAAAAACTTCAATCTTTCAGCACACAGGTGACACTTGAATAGAATTTTTTTGATGGAGATGAGGGTTTCCATCCCCAAATCCAATTTCTGCAATGCATAGGTAATCCCTGAATGGAATTTTTCAAATGAATAGGAGGGTTTTCATCCTTGAATCCATTTTGCCAAAGGGTTTTTGTTATGGGCCAAAAAGAATGAACAAAGTTCAATTTTAGAGAATAAAGATTTGATGAAAATTGGAATGCCTTCTCCTTTGCCCAAAACCTTTTTTTATAGGCACTTTTGAGGAAATAAAATATTATTTTAGTTTATTTTTTTTCCCTTTTTCCCTCCAAATGAATTTTCTAGAAGAACCTTTTAAAATAACATTACTTTGTATTCTATGCCTAGAAACACTTTTAGTCCCTCTTTCAAAACTACCTTTTTTTTAATAATAAAACATTAGTTGCCTTTTTATGAATATAACTTAAAGTTACTTTTGGACAACTTAAAATTATTATTAAAATTTATCCCTTATATCACCCCAATAGTCTATTTGAAATAAAATACCTAGGATTTTCCAACTAACTTAGCTTGAAAGGGCACATGACAAAATTCTATGAGGAGAAAACTAGCTTTCGTGGTAGTGGCAATTGCCTTTCTATCTTATAGTATTACTTCGAAGGAATAGTAAAACTAATGGGTGTAGCAATGATTGCCTTCCACTTTCTAGCTATCTCCTTAGAGTCAATGAACAACAAAATTCCTTTATTGCTCTCTCACAATACTCATTCAATCCTCGTATGTCAAAACATCTGCTGAACAGCCCTATCTATACAATTGTCAATGTTGGAACATTTTCCTAGGCCCTAGAAGGATTTGTATGGATGTTGGAGGTCAAAATGGCATCTGTTTGTTTCAAATTATGCCCTAGAAGGATTTGTATACATGTTGGAGGTCAAAATGCCATCTGTTTGTTTCCAATTATGAGTTACATAGTCTAGAGACTGTAATGTCTCCTTTTTGTGTTTTATTCATTTTCTAATTTTATTTTATTTTCGTATTTTCCAAATTTTGACAATCAAAATAAACTAGAACAACAAATTAAAATTTGAAAACAAATCGCTGGAACACTTGATCAAACCTAAGTTACCGGGTTCACCAAGTTTGCTCCACATACCCATGTGGGTCCGGTACAAGTATAGGTTCATTTTTGGTCCACTCACAGGTATGCATAGGGTTCCGAGAAATTCGGCAATTTTTTATTAAGTTTGTGGCATATTTAGGGGTTGTAGCACATGTTCCAGTTGTAGCATTTGGTGCAACGAATCCCTCTTTGTCGATGCATCGATATCCTTACTTCATTTGTATGGCCCCCATTGATACAATACAAATGACAACAATAGCAAAGCTGATAGAGAAGTACAAATGGAGGGATGTGCCTTATGAGATGTTGAGGCAAAAATTGTTTTCAAAGCTGCAATTTTTTATTAAGTTTTTGAGAGACACATGGGCATCCTCGGTGTCAATTTAAACTTGTTAATATTTAATTTATTACAATATTATTTTATTATTAACAATTTTAATTTACTATATATAAAAAAATAACAAATATAAATATTTAAATTTACTATTTAAAAAAATCAAATTTAAAATTTATAGATTATGAACACACAGATATATGTGTGTGTGTATAGATACATACAACCAGTACCCAAGGAAAATAAATTGACGTACCGCCATACTCGTACCTGTACCTGTATCTACACCCGTACTCAAACCAGTAACTTAGGATCAAACCTTCAAATACTGAAATACCATTTCATATGATGAATCTGAATCAAATTTAACAATTATAATTGTGGGTATGCCTGGTATAACCCTAGGTTGCTATATAATTTCAGATTTGAATTGTTTCAATGATCAAGAACACCAATATAAACTCAAATCCACCAACGCAGCTTGTGGAGCAATAAAATACAAATACGTACAACAAATATAACAAATTGGAACCTCCAATATCATGTTATTCATATTTGACATCTTTAGCACATTTATAATCAATGTTATGTGACAGCAATTTGAAGTGACAACCCTCTTATTTCCTATAGAGCATAATCTAGAAACTTACATTTTATTTGACGAACTACTAAGAATCACAGTTGATATGCTTGGAATCCAAGGCAGCACCTCAGGCAATTGCTACATCAGCTGTTAACTTGTGATCTAAGTAGAAAATGAAGCAGCCATTCCAATATTAGCTGATATCCCTGTGATTTGGACAGAAAATGGTACAACCACTCACATGGGTGTTGATGTTACTGTGATCTGGGCAGATTATGGTGTAACCAACATGGTATGGATGTTGTAGACAATATACAAGCTCATTATTTCTCCCTTTTAGCTGCAATCACCCTTGACACATTAAGTGATGACTAGGATGATGAATGCAGTGGCTGGTTAACATGAAGTATCCTAAATGTCTAAATTTTACTTCCTCAATGTCATGCTCAGCTAGGGTAACTCAGATCTAGCTTTAAGTGATGTTCAAAACCCACCAAAAAACCCTAAAACTCAATATATAAAGCTTCGAATATGCTTTGGCAATGAAATGACGAGATTTTCTTGCAAAAAACATTGTAGTGGTACTGTAGCAACATTGTAGTAAACTCCAAATCCTCCACAAATCAGCACAATTGTGATTTCAGAATAGAATCATCCAAGATTGGAAACAAGGGTTTTTGTCCTTGATCCCAAATGCAGAATTCAAGAGAGTTTTTGTCACATTTCCACAGAGTTTCCTGATAGGGGGACGCGGAGATGTGGGGATGGGGGGACCGAGGGCCTGAGTTTGGGGACGACGAAGGGACGGCGGGGGGATGATGGCGAGGTGGCAACAAGGTACTGAAATACATATAGTACTTGAAAAAATAGTTATAAAAAGATGTATAAGAATTTTACATCTTGGAGACAACTAGGTGTCCCCTAGACATTTTGAGGACACCCAGACGTCCTCGAAGTCCTAGCGGCAACTTGGAGACGGTGACGCCAGTGTGATGTTGGTGGTGGGATGGTGGCGATGGTGGTGCGCTGGTGGGGGGACATCCCCCCCAAGTCCCCAAGTCTCTGAGATGGGGATGTCTAGGAAACGCGAGGTTTTTGGGGGGAGACGCATCCACGTGGAACATTGGTTTTTGTCTTCTCAAACCCCAAACACATCAAGGTTTTTTGTCCTTGGATGCCCTAGATTGAAGAAACCACTCAAATCTAAAGATTGGATGCAAAAAATAACTTGAACGAATCATTTTCAAATGACAATAGGTGCCTCCTTTTACAGTGCTAAAAAATGAGCCCTCAAGACCAAATTTCGAAAGGTTCTAAAATACTTTTACTTATTTTATATAGCACTTAAAAAATGCTTTTTATTCTAATAATATTTTTTAAAAATACTTTTAATTTTAATTTTAGTACTAGTGTTTAAAATCACCTTTTATTTTAATTATAATAATATAAGTAAGCTGCCCTTAAAATTATTAATTATTGAGCCCAACTTAAATAATATTATTTATTTTACTCCAAAAAAGGGGACATAACAGAGACACTACATTGGTGGTGGCTTTGTCTTGTACACTATTGTATTTGTGGTACTCTATTTTCTAATTGACTTGTTTTGTCCTTTGTTTAGGTTCTAAATCCATGTTACTGTTCTCGTTTTGTTCACCAGATCCTTATTGGATGACATCTCCCTTCTTAGAGAGCTTTTTGGTCCCACAAAAGCTTAATAAGACACTAAGCGGGGAAATAGTTCATTTTTTCTGTGGAATGCCAGTTGGCTTGACTGATCTTTTGATCTTTGTGTCATCTCTTCCATGATTCTTGGATTTTATTCCTATTTTCCCTTGTTTTATTTTCTGTACCATATCCTCAGTTGTTATGACTCTTCTTTCCATTCCGATGTCTTCTAAATAGGGTAGTGCTTGTTCTTCTTCTTCATTTAACATAGAAGGCTGATAAAGCTGCAAGCATTCACAATTTACAAATGAGTGCATCTTCATGAAGGGAGAAAGATCAAGTTGAAAGCATTCTCACCAATGGCCTCTGAAATAGTGAAAGGTCCATACCTTAGTGGCTTAATTTCTTAGCTTGTTTTTGTAGGCTTTCTTTACCCAAGGAAAGCCTTATTTTGTCTCCTACCTTTAGTTTATGTTCATTTCTATGCTAATCATGCCCCTGCTTATACAATTTTTGTGTTCTTTCTAATTGCTTTTTTTATCTTGAGTTGGATTTGTCTAATTGTCAACACATTTTGAAGCTTTTGCCACATCAATATTTTTTCCTACTACTTCTTGCTTATCAAAAGCTACATCAAGTGGACTTGAGGGCAAATACAACATGCCTCCAAAGGTGATTGACTTGTAGAAGAGTGAGTTTGTAATGTCCCCTTTTTAGATTTTTATAATTTTCTGATTTTTTTGTGTTTATTCAAATTTTTGAAACCAAACAAAAACTATGACAGCGATCTGAAAAGTTAAACAAGATTGAATTTGTTTTGGAATTTGGCAAGTTAAGGATCTGAGAACTAAAACTCTCAGATTGGATGGTCGTGTCTGGACGGAAACCCAGTCATGACAATTATGTACAGTTTTTTTAGATTCTGAGTATGGCGGAGTGTTTATTCTCAGAATGACAGAAAGTTTGAAAGAGACTAAGAACTTTGGAAAAGGGTTTAGATCTTTGGTAATTTGTGGATACACTCTTATTGAAGCAGAGACATTCAATAGCTATATTATCGATATTCACATACACATTCCGACAGCACTCATAGCGGATACATTATACTGGTGATGTTGATTATTTTGTATGCAGCCAGAACGTAGGAGCACAGATTATTATATCATATGCCAGTAGAGACGAGCAACGTTTTGGTTAATTATCTTCCATTCTCGTATCTAAGTGATGAACACATTGGATTATTAGAAGTGACGGGAGGAGTATTGAACTTATCATTGGAGCCGATATAATAAGATTGACGGGGAATCTCAGGCACAGAAGCGACCGCTGGAGTTGATAGGAAGTTGTCGTCTATTCTCATAGTCAATGCATTGTATTGACCGCTGGAGCCCTTAAATTGCATTTGCCGCAAAAGACAAACGAGTCTTCCTTATTGGCAGACATGGGAAGAATAGACAAAGACTCTTTCTTATTGTAGCTGAGCATTATTAAAGCCGACATCGAGCATGATGACTTATTCGTTAGGAATTGAGCGATTGGATTTATATTTCGCACTGTATTCATTGACGTAGCGAGAAGTCTTCATGGCACTGCCGAGAGTCTACAATCAAATGGAAGACACCACTATATTTGTCCACCGTTCACATTATCGAGTAATTCATTGATATTGTAATGTGGATTTCATTGGACCAGGAGTACTCACAGTCGAGAATGCTTATTGGCACTGGCCTCAAATACGTGTTCACTATTCATGTAAACTGATCAAGACTATGATTGTGTTGTTGTCCGTCATTCTATATTGGCCGAGTATTTTGGGAGCATGGGATGCATCAAGGAGCCAATGGATATATCATTCAATAAACCAGAGCCAGTCTTGAGTCTCTTTGGCCTCCTCTATATCTGTTATCAATTCAAATTAAATCCAGGGTTTGCAAGATTTCTTTCTTGACTTGAGAAAGCATTTATTTGTGGCTCATCAGAAAGGAGTGTTGGGGGGGAATTACTCTGCACTCCCTAGACAATCTTCATCTAGTTCAATTGTTGCAGAGGAAGTCATTTAGCTTTCTACTTTTGTTAATTATAGAGGTAGCACTTCGGTTATCGCAACATCAATGGTGGAACACGTTGGTGGTGAGTTGGGTGGTACTGTTGGTTTGGCTTCAAGTCGCCTGGGTGATGGCGGTTTGGGTGTTGGCAGCAAGGCTGTGATGCATGCTCAATGATGTTGATTGTTGAGCCCTGGTTTTGTATCTTGTTTCTTCACTATCCTTGTATGGACTCTCTCTTTGCTATCCCTCCAGCACCAATCTACACATAGTGTCCTCTTTCGTTTTTCTCCACGCTAGCCCTACATGTTGTTAAGGGTTGTGGAGATCGTTTTGGAGGGGATCATTATGGAGACCGCTATAATGACCGCTATAGTGGTGGTCGATATGGTGAAAGAGACCATGGTGCTGATAGCAGGGAAAGGTATGGAGATCGAAATCTGAAAAGGCATCGTTGGAGATAAGTATTTTATGTTTGTACCTTTGAATAATGATCATGAATTTAAATATTATGTAGTTAATAATAATTCATGCAATAACATTGGGAATAATGAATCATGTATGCTACTAGCATTGGTCTGTATATTCCTCTTTGAGGTAGTTTGATTTTATGAACTATTATTAATCTCTTTAAAAATGCAGGATGGATCAAGGAGCAAGAGGATGTTGGATTATTTGAAGATATATTGAAGACCTCATTATTTGAGGTGACAATTCTTGGAGATATAGATTCATCCCTCGACTACACTCCTGCCATTCAGAGGGAGTTAGATTTTGAGAATTCAAGGCACGAGTTGAGATCTTGTCAGGAAGAGGATTTAAGGTTCTAAGATCAGTCAATGGAGGGGAGTTCACTTCCAGAGGATTTTTGCAATCTTTGTATTAAGGCAGCGATCAAGAGGGAGTTATATATTCAGCAAAATGGAGTCCTATGTGTCGAGGAACTAGAGTGACTCACTGAGAAGAAGTGAAGGTGTCAGCTAAGTGGGTTGCAGTGTTGCAAGGCCAAGTGCTAAAGTCCTTGGAAGACCTCTTCAGCTGCAGAGAATAGAATTGCACAAGACAGTCAATCTGGATTTGACATTGGTAGCTCCGCAAACCTATTCAGAATAGGGTGATCTGGGATGAGGTCGAGGAGGACAATCCTGGACTTTTGCAAGTCAGTAGTGCTGAAAGTGTGCATTGGAAACAATTTCCCTAAGGCAAGCTTTGCAGGCAATCTTGGACGAGGAGGTCTGGAGGTTAATGCAAGTACTTGGAGCTTCAAAGGGAGTCACATCATCATGAAGAGTTGTTGTAATGTATATTTCTCTGAGACGGAGAAATATGAGGTGAAAGCCCTTGTAATGTATATTTCTCTGAGACGGAGAAATATGAGGTGAAAGCCCTTGTAGTGTATATTTCTCTGAGATGGAGAAATATGAGGTGCAAGCCCTTGTTCATCTCTGAGATTGAGATGAGACGTCATGTTGAGAGACTCCATGACAACATCACATGGAGAGACTCCGTGATGAACCCTTGTACATCTCTGAGAATGAGATGTGTTTCTTTCCACACATGGGAGTAGCCATTGTGGACGTCATGTTGGGAGACTCCATGACGACATCACGTTGAGAGACTCCATGATGAACCCTTGTACATCTCTGAGACTGAGATGTGCTTCTTTCCACACATGGGAGTAGCCATTGTGGACGTCATGTTGAGAGACTCCATGACGACATCACGTTGAGAGACTTTGTGATGAACCCTTGTACATCATTGAGACTGAGATGTGTTTCTTTCCACACATGGGAGTAGCCATTGTGGACGTCATGTTGAGAGACTCTGTGACGATGTGTATCCTTCCACAAACGGGAGTAGCCATTGTGGACATCATGTTGAGAGACTCCGTGATGAACTCTTGGACATCTCTGAGACTGAGATGTGGTTTTCCACATATGGGTGTAGCCATTGTGGGCGTCATGTTGAGAGACTCCATGACGAGGATTTCTGAAAATTACCTCCCTAGCTAAGAGGGAGTGTTAGTGTTATAGCTTCGGGAGATATTTTCCCTTAAATATAATGTAACTAAGGTAGGCCGGCCTTCATGCTTGATAAACAAAACTTGCATTTTTTAGGTCGGCCCTAGAAAGGTGGGCACCTAGTTGGGTATATGTAGAGGATAGAGTCCTCTCATTTTTGCATCAATTCATTTTCACTCTCCAATTCGCATCTTCAGTAGCAGCAGCAGTTCGCCTCCTAGCAGCAAATTCAATTCTAAGAAGTGTCATCATTTGTATTTCGCTTCAAGGAGAAGTGTCTCCATTCATTGTATTGGACTCGACCTTGTGTAGGGCCTGATTTGTATGCAGTTTCTGCACTTATTCTCTAATATATAAGAGATCATTTTGTTGGGTTTTTCTCCCTCGAGTAGGAGGGTTTTCCTAGGGTAAATTGTTGTGTTCATTGATCCATGTGTTGTATTTCTGCTTATTGCATTTCTGATCTAAAACTAACAAAATTAACTAGTGAGCAAGGGCTCATAGTACTTTTCAGTTACTCTGGTTGTTTGAAGCAAAAGCATCCTAGGCGTAGGGTAATCAACATCTATAAGAAAAATAATATTTACTTTTTAATTTTCTAGATTTTGGAAGCATTTCCAAAAAGGGACAAAAGGATGTGAAAGATTGGAGAATCCAAAATGTCAAGGGTTGAGGAAAACCAATTGATTTAACGGTTTTCCATTGATTATTATAAAAGAATTGAAGGCTTAGACAGAGGGTTGGGAAGACTTAGTTTAGATTTTAAAATGTAGAGCACATAGAATTGCAAATTAATCTTTGAAAGACACAATACTATAAAAATATATTGTGCGGGAATGACTTGAATTTTACAATAGATTATATTTACTTTTATAAAGACTTCTATTTTCTTGTGTATAACCATATTGGCAACGATGACCCACAATTACCTTGTAAAAATAAACATTTATCTACTAATTATAACTTACTAATAACAACCTAACATCTTTTTTGACTAACAGTAATAACTTGCTAATAACAACCTATAACATGATTTATTGACTTAACATTTATTTACTAACATTATTAACTTACAAACTTGCTAATAACAACCTATAACATGATTTATTGACTTAACATTTATTTACTAACATTATTAACTTACAAACTAAGATGTAATATTTCCAACATTCCTCCCCTTACTACACCAGTATAGACAAAGGTAGGAACACTAGTACCAGACTCAAACAAACAACCCAAAATATCACACATCGACAATGACACATGTAACTGAAAATATGAGTGGATGCTCTTCCTAACCATCAATATTTGTGAATCGAGACACTATCAACACGTACATCACTCCTCTTTTGAATCAAGACACATGCACTTTCCACAAGTGAAATATTCTGCATGTGAATCAAGGCACTTTTTATACACAATGCAACACTCTTCATGTGAATGAAGACATACTCCACATTCACAATGAAAAAAATCCATCTTTGAACCGAGACATACTCTGCATCCATAGGTACAAAACCAAGGAACGTATCCCCAAAACCCCCTTGATTTGTTGTCTCTAAAGTAGTGTATCCGATCTTTGATTGAAAAGCTAATTTAAGATGGGAATGTGCCTCCATCCTCATGGAAAGTCCCCTAACCTCTAGGTTTTATCAACGAAATGTAACATACAAAGCCCCAAAAGCTTTGAAAACAGAAGCAGAAGGTGACATGAGAAGAGTAAACATTGTTAGGTTTAGTGTATCAGTTTCAACTGAAAATGGACCTTGTACATTTAGATTCCTTGATGTCCTCTTATAACCATATTTAATATTTATATCTTCAAAGAAAATTGGTATTACATCTTAATACTCCAATAATAATATTTGTCAATTGCATTTGTAAGAAAATCCCAAATGCCCACTTAATTTTTTTAGTATGTCTTTCATGCATGCCACCTGTCATAGAAATTTGCATTAAGTACTTACTTCCAAATTAAAGCAAACATCTCTTTTAAATGATTTGTTTCATGCACTCTAATATATTGCCCCTTTTTTAATTTAATCTTCATGCAATGATATAGGTTTTAGCTGTCTCCTTTGCATTCACCATAATTTAATAGCTTTAAACTAAAGCTACCCCTACTTATATTTTTTACTTATCTGCCAAATAATGAATATTTGAAATTGCCTTTAAAATAAAATATATTTACAACTTTCTTTGTAATCATGCAGCTTTTAAAAACTCACAATCACAGTGAATCATGGTAAATTGTCAGCAACGGCAGCATTCCAAAAACAATATGCTTTCCTTTTAATTCTGATTCTAGCCACACTAATGCATATTTCCAGCCATGCTATGCATAATTTGAATGATGGTTAAGTGGCTAAATTTGGGTTGAACGCCTTAACTATCAATGAAGTTGCAAGCAACACAACATTTGTTCTTGGCAAGATTTTAAAGTACTTAATGCCTGCAATATATGCTCTTTTGTGCATGAATAATATTGTTGATTTCCACAAGCAATAGACTTAATTCCATGAGAGTGTTTTCATGAATGGTAAGGCAGGTACATAACAAAAGACAGATTTCAGATGAATTCAAAAGTATGATTGCATCATAGTAACAAGACTCAGACTTGGCGAGGGTGACTCGACTTGGGACTCGAGACTCAGCACAGACTCGACAAAATGAAAAACCCAAGAAATTTAGAGATTTTTATGGATTTAAAACTTGTTTCATGCACCCTTTATTAAATAAACCTTAAAGACACAATAACATCATCAAATAGAAGCAAATTTGATCACATACACAAGTATACATCGATCACATAAGTATAAATGCAAATTGTAGCTGAGCTGCTGAAGGAAATAGCACACTTAGATATATAAATATAGTCAAATGTATACAAAACTCATGGAATATGAAATCCATGACATCAATTGTTCCATACAAATATGAAATATCAAAACAATAACTACAAGTCTATGGCATAGAGAAGCCTGCATCCTTCCTAGGAAGGCGTCTAAGGTGGGGTCCTAGATGACCTCCTTGCCGGTTGCCCTACAATGCTCTCTTGTTTTCCCTCAGCTCTCTTTTCTCCTCCTATTTTGCCAACAAAATGAAATGAAGTTGCTTTTGGGGTTGTGGAGGATATATAAGTCAAAATAAAAACTAAATTTGACTTAAATTTTCAAATCTGCATTTGTGTTCTCACAGTTCCTTGTATGTTTTTAAATCTGATTTAAAACCATTAGGGTTTTTCATCTTCATAGTGCATCAGGGATATGTGTATTAAATCTGTGTTTTGGCTGCAAGGACAAGGCCACCATTAATTGTAGTTCCTATTCTTGATTGCATCGGCTATGTCAAGTTGGGAAAACTTGATCAAGAAAATGATTATGATTTAATTTTCTTTCAATGAGTCATTGAATCCACAAAAACATATATAAATGATGGCTCTTGAAGAAGCCATATACTACTAGGCTGACAAGCGTTACAACAGTTTCTGCTCTGATACAATCTCCTATGCTGCCAAACACTGCCCACATTTGCTAAAAAGAAACCCTTAATAGAAAAAGAGCTGTGTTTTATTTGCAACATTGACGATTCAGTATTGCACTGAATTTGGAACACATCCAAGTGTGAAAACAGACCAATCATATTTTCTGTCACACTCTGATCATGTTTAGGAGCTGTACAATCTGTTCTACATTTAGTAGGAACTGAATGCCAAATTAATGCTGACTTCTCTTAATTTTATGTGGTATGAGAATATACTATATAACTTAATTAGGTGCTTCCTAATTTGTTCTCTGCAGGTTGGTATGATTGCTGCTAATGATGGGATTTTGCTTCGTAACCACATAGTCAGAATTCTTAAGAGACACTTTCGTACTAAATCTTACTATGTTGATCTTCTTGATTTGTTCAATGAGGTAAAATTTGTTTCTAATAAATTAGGTAGATATCTTTCATTTGTTTTGACTAATACCAGTAAAAAAATATTTAAATACTTAATCTTGTTTGGTGTAGGTTGAGTTTCAAACAGCTTGTGGCCAGTTGTTGGATTTGATTACCACCCATGAAGGAGCACTGGATCTCTCAAAGTACAAAATGCCAACGTATGTGACAAACACATGCACATAGATATACCATATGAGACATGGTTTATTAATTGTCTAAATTTATATGGGATTTTTACATTTAAATTGGTAAAAGGAATCAAGCATGGAGTCAATTGTGGATCTCTTAGTAAGAATATATGAAGTATCCCCAATGGGATCTGCCCTAAAATTTCTGATTTCTGCCCTAGATACGCTTGCAACCTTAATATGTTTCTTTTCAAATATTTTTTAAGGTTCACTGTCATGTTTTATGGGAGTGAAAGCACACAAAAATATTTTGTGAGATATGTGATGAGTATTATTTATGTTCTGCTGACTAGCAATATGGAATTGCAATGCAGTTATCTTCGTATTGTTCAATACAAGACTGCCTACTATTCATTCTATCTCCCGGTAAGATATTAATTTCAAACTTTCTTTTCCTAGTGTATTAATAATAATGTTCTTCCTTTAATTTGGCTTTTTCTTTAAAAATCATACAGAAATATGTTTTTCTTCTCATGGGGTTTTGGGAAAGAATATTTATAATGCTCATATCTGGTATCTAAATAAACAATTTGTGGTTTAAATTTGCAGCTGGTTTTGGCCATTTATTCCTTCAATCTATTTAAAACAGGCATATTAGGTTGAGGCCTTTATGGTTTTCATTTATATTTAGTGGATTTCTGTCAGCCTATCCTTGTTGACACAAATATAACTCTTCATTATGAGCTATAATTTGATTGTACAGCAAATTTTGTGTGTTTGGCCTAAATTTTTTGAAGCTGGTGATGCTTGCTCCTGTTAATAGTGAAATGTAATTTATTTTGTTCTTGTATCCTTAACATTTATAGGATGCGTACTTATAAGAGGCTTTGACTGTGCTCAGATGGTAAAAGCAACACTTGCTTGTGTGAATCCTTGTAACTTCCATGTAATACCAAAGACTCTTTAACTTCTCTGAAAGCATTCATATCACCGTAAAAGCTGCATGTGAAGCTTTCATCCCCTGCAAGATTCTCACTCTCATTGACTACATGATCTTTCTCCATTATCTTAACCACTGTATCTAAAAGCCATATCTGGTAATTATCTGCTGTCCCTTCAACTTAGCCTTATATCAAATGCTACGGACAATTGGTGAGAATATTCTCACAGTTGTTCTTTTGAACTTCGTATTTTTTGACTTATACCTATATTGTGGCCCAACAAAATCCTCTTCTGCCCTGTAAGCATACTGGTGATGCACTGCATGGTGTGATCAGAAATGTTGATTAAAAATTGTCTATAGAGTTTTTTCTCAAAACATTATTCTGCTTGTAGGATGTGGTTCTTTTATGTTTACCTTGTATATTGCTATCTGACTGAGGATTTGCAGTCCCAAATAGGCCAGTACAAATGTGTACCTTGTTATATGAGATTTATAGGGAATTGGTAGACTTACCTGCAGAAAAATAATCCTGTCATATTGGGAAATGCCATCGAGAAATACCACCTTTTTGAGGGTACATGTAAGATGGGCTGACATCATCCATGCCGAATTTCTCTTTAAAAATACATGAAAATACAAGAATTAACAACACTCCATTTGACAGCATCATAGCCTTTGGGGGAATGTATGATTGTTTGACATGGTCATTCACAAAAAATATGTTTTCATATTGTATTCTCCATATAATTACATTTATTTTGATATCTTATGCTGTATCATAAGTGTGCAATTTATTTAGGGATTAATGGCTTCATAATTCATATATATCATCTGCTCAATCTCCTTTTGGTTTAATTGATTTAGGCCCTAGGGTATTCGTTTGTTGGATTCAGCAATGCATGCTATAGGAGGCTTAATTACTAGATTCTTTGTCTCCTTTCCAAACTTGAAGCTGACTTTGGATGCTAGGGACTTAGGAGAGCTTCATCTTTCCATAGAGAGACATACCAATTCTGTTATGGATTGGATAGGATAACCTCAACAGCATATACTTTCCTTTACAAAATCACAGCATTTTTTATGGCTTAACCTTTATAGCAGTCTTATTTTCATGCAAATAACTTTTTTTATTAATTATTAGCATAAGCATTTTTTTCATGGAATATTAGGGGTCCATAACATGAATAAACCGTGATTTCATTTCTTGTAGGTTGCTTGTGCCCTATTAATGGCAGAGGAAAATCTTGATAACTTTTTAGACACTAAGAACATTTTAATACAAATGGGAACCTATTTTCAAGTACAGGTGAGTAATATTGACTATTATTTGTTCTTTTATTCTTTTGAAAGCCTCCTCTGCCCCCTCCCTAATTCTTATTATTCTTGCCTGTAACAAATACCTTTTTTTGTTCTTTGTAGGATGATTATCTTGATTGCTTTGGTGATCCACAGACTATTGGGAAGGTGAGGACATTTTCTAATCTAATCTAGCTCAAATATGGTTGCTTAAGTTGCTAATGACATTTTTTAAGATAACAAATTTCTCATGTAGGTTAAGTTGCTAAAGTGTTCTATGGGGATGTGTCACCTGTCCTTGGGGACCGTCTTGAATGACCCAAACTTTTCTACTTTTATTTGAACCCTTTTCTCACATCCTAGAGAAATTTAAGGATTTCTTTTACATCCTTGGGACATTCCTCTTTTTTATTTTGTGTGGGTGGGTGAGGCACAATTTGGTATATCTATACTATGAAGTATCTCTTAATATTTTTAAATTGCTTATAGAAGGATTAAATGAGTTTCATTATTGCTAGGGCTGAATCTAACACATGATCTTGTATTGTAATATTCTTGTATGGTCCTCTCTTGATTTGATTGCCAACAATCCAAAATACCTATCTGAACAAATTTTGATTGTAATGAAAAGCGTTCTAAAAATTTATATGTTAATCACAGACTTACTATTCTATTTTTGGAGTTGGTACATGCAGATAGGAACGGACATTGAAGACTTTAAATGCTCCTGGCTTGTAGTGCAAGCTCTTGAACGGGCAAATGAGAGCCAAATTCAAAGATTATATGTATGCAGATAAGTCCATTTTCATTTGTGACAATCTGTGTAATTTTGCACTAGCTGCTTGTTGACTAACAGTGATTATGTTCTTTTTTAGGCTAATTATGGAAAAGCGGAGTTATCTTGTGTTGCAGAAGTTAAGGATTTATATAGAGAACTTGGAATCGAGGTCTGTTTATTCTTTCTTTTCCGTTATGAGATGTTAAAAGCGATCTTTTCGTTTCCAAGTTTCCACCATCAAATTGCATAGTTCACAGGATAACTTACTTTTATCTAAAAAAATTATATTAAGGGACATGTAGATTGAGTTGTCTATACAAATTTCAGAATTTGAACTCTTAAAATTAGCTTCCACTTTCTGAGGGAGCATGCAAATCACTTTTGAAGTTGACTGTAAAAAACAGAGTAGCGTGTAAAGAAAAAGGATGAACAATAATAAAGTGAAAAGTGGCTCTTCTATCAACCAATGTAGAGTACGATGAAAGGAATGCAGGGGTGGTAGGGTTTTAATGTTTACATTGCAGTGGAACCTGAGTCACTGGGTTCACTGACATATTTGAATAAATTCACAAGTCTTGAAATCATCAGGGCACAGTAGTTAAGTTTGATATACTAATTAACAGAAAAAATCTATTTGGCACATATTATGGTCCATACCAATTCTTCATGTATAGGACAATTGATGAATCAGCATTTGCATGTATTCTATTTGACCCTCTTATCTCCTTATCATTGCTGACAACTACCAATGACAAAAGCCAAAGTCTTATATGAACCCTACAACAAGCAATCAAGAGCTTAGTGCTCAGCACTAGGCTTGTCTTCTATAAGGGCACACTGATACGATACAACAATTAACAAGAGGAATGCTATATCCAAATAGCAAGCCTGAGAGTACAAAGAAAGATAAAATGAAAAGATTCACACACGCCTTTATCTTGCCTTGAATGTTGATTGAGCTATCTGTGTCATTTTCATAATTGTTGATGGTTTCAGGTATCAAATCATTTGTTATCATTTTATGGCATCCTAGTCTCTTTGTGGAGAAGATTGATCCATGTGTTACTGTCTCTGTTCATCAACTTGGGGTCTACTTTTAACATTAAAACCATACAGCTTAAACACAAATTTAGCAGTAACAAGTATAACTGTGATGTTTCAATTGAATTGTACACGGTTATAAAATACAACATACAAACGTGTATTCATGTATTGATTATCTTTTCTTCTCCTTACTTGTGTTGATGTTGATAGTCAAAACATGCTCTGTATGCAAATGCAAGCCAGAACATACAAGAAAGTGTTAGGAATAAAATCGTAGAGCAATATACAATAAAATGAATGTAGAAATAAAATATAAAACACACACAAATATACATGGTTCATCCAATATGGGCTACGTCCACGGAGAAATAGCCAATCCTTCCTTTATTCCGTCCAACAAAAATGAACGGATACAACTTGCAACACATCCGTTGCAACTTCTTCTACGCTTTCTCAGTCTCCTCTCACAATACACACCCACAATACAATGCCTTCACATAAAGAGGGTTGCCTTCTAGGTAAAAAATGACAACATGACCTTTACCGTCAAATTTGTGACCTAATGATTAACAGTCCAGATTTACTATGAAATTATAACAGTTTACAATTTAAATATGTATCTAAAATTTGGTTTCAGGGGCACTGCCCCTGAACCCCTATTGGAGGTGATACCCCCCCTCAACCCCCGCCCCCCAAACCTTGAAAGAGGGGTAAACCCCCCTTTTCACTCCCCCCAAAATGAAATGGGCTTCAAATGTGGTTCTAACACCAAATAAAAGTTAGACCTTTAACAAGATCAGGCTCTATTACCAACAGAAAGAACCCCATAGCATGAAAGAGGCATGTATAACTGATAAAGATGATTGAGGAAAATTTGTTTGTCTTTGAATTCATACTTCTTTTGTTGGCTGATGTTATATTTTTTGGCACTTATCTAAGTGTAGGTGGCCTTCATCATAGCTTGATTGTGGTTTTTGGAGTCTCATCACTGTTGAATTCTAGTCTTTGTGGGCCTCCATAACTAGAACAAGTGTACCATGCAGGAATGTTTCACTTGTTGCTTTTAGAAACATAATTTGACATTTATTGCATAAAGCATATACTAGCTCATTTTAGACAGTCTTTATCAGCATCTCTCTCACAAACACATATGTATGTATGAATGATTCTGTCGACTATGGTATTTATTTGATTTTTATGAAAGCAAATCAACTCATGCAGCTTTAATCTCAATATTTGATTATCATAATCTGTCATCCTAATGTTGCTTTCTATTAACTGGTATTATTTCTCATGTTCTTGTAATGATATTTTATTATTAACTGATTGAATGATTACAGATAGAGACATAGTCTCCTTATATAGAGAAAAACAAAGAACGAAAATAGAAACTTACTAAACTTTAAACTGACGTATAAAATAGAAACTACCTAATAAACTAAAGATGACCATTAATATAATATTATTAATTATTCTAATACCCTCCCTTAATGGTCATCGTTTTAACTAAACATAGAAAAAATTTAAAATGCATAGAAGGTTGACTCCTTCGCCTTCTCCTCAGAATGCTCTGCTACATGAGCCTGTTGCTAAGACTCTTCTTGGTTGGACTTCTGATCAGCCAACCGCTTTCTGCAGAACCTCTGGATGTGACCAAGCTTCCCACAATAGTGAAAGGTGATACTCTTCTTGGAACCCTCCTCAGATGTGCGTTGTCCTTTCTGCTGAGTGGACTCGCCTTTGCCTTTGTCCTTGGCAATAAATGCTTGTTCCGCACTGACCATATCACTATTGCTACCAAACTGTTGTCTCCACCTAGCTTGCTGCAATAACTTATTGCACAACTCATCAAACTTCAAGTCAACATTAGTGGAGGTAATGTTGAGCGTCTCAATAAAATGTTCATAGGATCATGGTAGACTCTTCAGTGTAATCACTACCATATCCTCCTCTTCCATCTTGCGACCAATGGCCTCCAATTGATCGCGTATATCCTTTATCTTCATAAGATGCTCCTTTAGGGACATCTTCTCATCCATCATCATCGAAAACAACATGTTCTTCAAAAAGAAAGCTCGGCTTTTATTTGACGTTTCATGGAGATCTTTCAGATGTTTCGATATCTCCGCAGAAGTCTTGCCAAATGGCACCTCTAGAAGCATCTCATCGGTGACTAATAACTTGAGCAACATAACCGCTTCACGGTTATGTTCATCAAACTTGTCCTGGTCCTTGCCAACCACTGTAGGACAAGGAGTGTTACCCAGAACAATCTGATCTAGGCACCGGTACTCAAAAATTGACAACATCCGCTGCTTCCAGGTATTGTAATTCTTTCCGTTGAAGCATTGATTGCCCTCCAACATGAAGTTGGTCACCGACGCCATCCCTCCCGTTTTCTTATGCACAAAAATGAGGCAAACTCGAGCTTAAAAAAAAATCTGATTTTTCTGTCAAAAACCAAGCAAAAACCTTCAACAACAGCTGGCACAAATCCCAAGACAAAACTGTACAAAACTTCGTTTTTGAGGAAAAAAACAATAAAACCCTTGTTGCACAATACTCGAGGCACAAATCCCGAGATACACAGTCTACACAAAAAAATCATGATTTTTTTGGAGAAAATTGCACAAAAACACCTTCACAATGATTTTTTAGAGGCAAAAATTAGAAAACCCACAAAAGAAAACGGCCAAGAATGAACTAGATCAGCAAAATCGAGCAGAAATAAACTCAAAAAATAAGGAAACCCTAGCCGCACAAGCCCAAAACGAAGGTCAATGCTCTCAGAAATCCCACCAAGGAGCCGTCAGATTAAACAAATGTAGTTTTTCGAGTCCAAGAAAGAGCAGAGGCGGAAGTCGTTGCAAGTGGCCAGAAAAAACGCAGGTATCCAGAGGAATGTTTCAAACCCACGACCAAAAGAAACAATCAAAACACACGTTCGAAAAACGGACGCACGGACTTCAATACAAACAGCGACGCCCAAAGACTTCAGAAGATGCATGCAGAAGCCGTCCGGGAGATGCAACCAACAAAGATACGCGTCCACAAAGAAATCACCAAAACCACGGCCACGAAATCGCAAAATCGTGCTCACAGAGGTCAAACTGTGCACCCAAGAGAAAAAAAAAAAAATGCGACACCAGAAGAACACAAAATCGCATCCTTGAAAACACACGAACAGTTTCCACGAAAACAAAATCACGTCCAAAAGGGCGTCTTAATAGAAATGCAAGTAAAAAAAAAACTCCAAAAAATGCGTCGAAAATCCCACGCGATTTTCTTAGATAAGACCCGAAACAATCTTCAGAAACTTTAAAAATTGCTTGAAGAATGTCCCACGATTAAAAAGAATTCTGGAAATAAATTCTAGGTACCTAGAGCACGACAAAAAATCCTAAAGGCTCGTCACCTGCTTTGCTACCATGTAATGATATTTAATTATTAATTGATTGAATGATTACAAATGGAGACGTAGTCTCCTTATATAGAGAAAAACAAAGAACGAAAATAGGAACTTACTAAACTCTAAACGGACGTATAAAATAGAAACTACCTAATAAACTAAAGATGACCATTAATATAATATTATTAATTACTCTAATAGTTCTTCTTTGATAAACTTACAGTATTTTCGTTAATCAAATATGGAAATCCCCTTGATCAAAATTGGGTATAAGCTATTGCAAAACCTGACTCGGATTTTCTCCATGTCAATGACCACTAGGATTTCAATTTACAGCTAGTAAGCTCTTTCGTAAACAAAGGCACTGGCTAAAGTCATCTGAAAATTCAATTACCGTCCATTCTAAATTAGTGTTGCTCACTAAAACTTTTACTTCATGCTGCTTCATAAACATTTACTCATTTCTTTCTAGATTTGGAGTCTAGTTATTTTCACCTCTGCAAGCTAAATAGCTAAACTGAAACCCAATTGATGTGTAATCTCTTTCAAATTGGAAAAAATTAACTGACAAACTAAAGCATTTACACAATATACACTGAAGGAATAGAACGATTGAGTGAAATTATGATTGTGTGCTCATTTTGCTTGATTCAGGACGTTTTTCTAGAGTATGAGAATACCAGTCACAAGAACCTAATTTCTTCCATTGAATCTCAAGAGGAGTCAGTTCAGGTACATCTGATGTTTACATGATGACTTCAGTTCAAACTACACTTTCAATATTCTAGTCTTTTTGACATTATAAATTGGCTTTTGATCAATATCTATCTATAATGACCTTTTGTTTGGCAGCTTGTGTTGAAGTCCTTCCTGGGGAAGATATACAAGCGTCAGAAATAAAATTACAAATTTGCGAGTCTTGGCGGATTAATGTAAATCTCAATAATTGTTCCAATGGTCAGTGACATGATTTGTCCATTTTTCATGTCTTATCCAGAATAGTAATGCAGTAGCAGTGGCCAGTGCTTGGAATATCAATCTTTAAGATTGCTTTTAAATGTTATTTTTGTTTAATGAAGACAATCATCATCAGTTTATGAATAATTGATCCAATTAGTCTTAGGGATTTTACTCTCAATCACAGCAAGAAGTCTTAGCAACTTCTTGTCGGAAAATTTCCAATGTCTGCCACTTTATTCGTTTTTGTAAATTAACTTTCTATTGGATTGTTAAAACAAGGCAAAAAGAGTGAGCATTTCAGTAATTGAAATACACGAGTGCATTTTGTGTTTGTTACTTCCTACTGTGTGTTCAGTTGCAGCTTTCTTTTGTTTATGAGAGAGAATGTTAAACATGCCTGGACATCCTAAGACATCTCAACCTTGCTTTCTGTTGCTGGCACTTTATTTCCTAACCTACTTCTTGTAATGAAAAAAAATGCTTTCCTAACAATTTATTTGGGACGAATAATTAAACACCAGTAAAAGCTTATGATGAAAAGCTGGTAGCTGGGACTGAGTAATAAATGTAGAAGGAAATTTACAAAATTTATATTAAGCATGATTCTGGATGGAGGAATATACTGTTGAAGATGTCAGGAATTGGTTTGCTAATGTGTAGAAATATAGGGCTTTCAGAATTTGTAAACAGTCTTGCTCAAGTTCAGGTCTGGCATGCAAAATTGAGTTTGGACTTGTAAAAGTGAATTTGAACAGAATTGACGATTATTGCAGATGTACTTTGTTTGAAGTGATTCGGTGTCTACAGACACTGTTCAGGAATTTGCTAGGCAAGGATTGATTCTCCTTTGGTCAAACTTAGGTGAACTGATTCAACAGCTTTGAACAATGATTGAAGACAACTTAGAAGCATGTAGGGATGCTTAAGATGATGTATACTCCAATAATGTTGCTATAGATGGATGTATCAGGAATGCTCAATGACAATATTTTTCCATAATACTTTTTTTTTTTCAAAATGAATGATGAATGTTCTTAAATACAACACAGCACACAAGTACACACAAACATGTGCTATGTCATCTCCCAACGACTAGTGAAAAGCTCAGCAATGGTTTAAATTTGGAAGGTGAATGTTAAAGTCAATTTTGCACCCATGGATATGATTTGGAGTGGCAAATGGGAGATCTAGGGATTGACTTTGGTTTTTGGGGATGAGTGATGATGAGCACATGATAAAATAAGGCCATGAGCTGAATTTCATGCAAGAATGTGCTACTTGTAGACATTTTATTACATAAAGGGCACTAATCAAAGTGGGCCTAAAACATAAGGGGAAAGGGCATGGGTATGCAAATTTAAAATTGTGCCCTTAATTTGATGTGCATGTGAACTATTGAGGATGCATGTCAAAATAAAACAAGCAGTTGACAAGGAAAGTAGATGTTTAACTCAAAGGATACATATATGCGACAATTCTTGTACGTTTTTTGTCTGCCAATGAAAACAAATGTAATGAGTAGCATATGTCACTCATTTGAAATAAGCACTAACTATAACTTGTTTGAAAACTATCTTTCAAAATAGTGAAAGGGGGGAAAGTAAGAGATTTTGTCTAAGAAGAAAGTGGTAGAGCTCTGACTAAGTAGAAAGTTATAGGAATTTGATTAAGTTGAAGATTTTGACAATGAAAAATGGTTGAGAATGATTATGAGCTAGTCATTGCAAAAGATATAACACAAAATCAATGTAGTAACATCTATGTACCCCCTCCACTTGGTTGCATATAATTGATGCAAGGAACTGGAGATGAGGAGAAAAATATATGATCATGATAAAACATGTAAGCATAGTAAACTAATATCATCATACAAGATGCATATAAAAACATAAGTAATATATGATTATGGAAGCATATATAATGAAAAAGAGCAAGATGCCCTCAATGAAAGTAACAACGTATTCATAGCCATTGATGTTAGATAAGAAACATGTAAGCATAAGTAAGATAAAGTAAGATAAAAATCATAATGTAGAAGGTTAAGATATAAGCATGTTAACGATTGCAGCATAGAAGACATGCAATCAAATGATAATTGTGTGAATAAACATGATATCATAAGATATGAACATGATAACCATTTGAAGATATGTAACTTTCACAATCATATGATGTGTAAGCAACATAAAATGTAGACATCAGCAGCATATGAGCATGTAATATGATAAACATGTGTAAGCATTTTAAACATAACATAGGAACAAGGAACATTACACGACATAGGTGCTAAACAAGGGACACAGGGTAGTAGAGGGGCTAAATAAGGAACATAGGAAAGCATATCAGCTTAACATAGGGGAAGCCTAAAAAATAGCCCCTAGGTGGGGAAACAAAACAAAAAGCATAATATGGAAGGTAAAATGAAACATAGGAGAAGCACAACAAATATGACATACAAGGTAAATACAAGAATGAGAAAGGGTCACAATATTCATGGCATAAGCAAAATGCTAAAGAAGAAATCAAACAAAACAGGAGGAGTGACCTGAACAACACAACACATGTTTTAAGTCATTTATGTGAATATACACTGTTGAAGGTGTCTTTGCATCATCCACAAGTTAACTAGGGAACATAGAACAACATGCCATAAAGACAAGAATGGAAAACAATACAAAATGTGGGAAGTAGTAAGAGAGACAGGTAAGCTTATCTAACCAATGATGTCATCCCCATTAAGTGTGTCCATAACATGATTTGAAAGTGTATAATTGAAATCAATGCCCCCCATAGGACTATCGATGTCATTGCAAAGTGTGCCAACATGAACACACATGTTATGCATACATGCCAAATGTGATGTATGCACTAAAAGAATGTGTTTAGATATTGTATTGTATGTTTTCTATTTGGTTGTGTAACCTCAACATGTGGTGTGCTATGATCTATATATTCATTAGTAGAAGAATTTTCATCATGCAATATTAGACATATCCATTGGCTTAATCAAAGGTAAAGTAATAAAATTATGTTCCAAAAGTTGTTCCAATACAACATATGGAGGCTCCTCTAATAAATGTGAATTCTCTAAATCACTTTGGTTTGATATGTGAACAAAGATCATCAATAAATATATTCTTATTGCCCTCATTATCCAAATGTAACAATTTAATCCATGGGCGCAAGGGGAAGTGCTATGAAATTATAAATGCAATGATATAAAAGAGGATCTTCTAATAAAGCCATACATTAGCACATCAATATGAGAATGGATGAAATGCTTGCAAAAAAATTGTCATTTGAAGAGTGAAAGTGAACCATCTATAAATATATATTGAAGCTCCCCACTCATAATGTAAGACTCAAATTAGTAGTCAAAGCTTGAATCTCGTGATATCATCTTTGATCGGCTCATGTTCTTCTTGCTTACATTGTAGGACTTGGGCAATAGATGTTTTAGGCTCAACATTGTAATGAAATTGTTTCATGTCACCTTTTTCTATTATTTATGTTGTGGTCCAAAATGCCCATTTCCTATCACCAGTGTTCCCCTTAATTTCAATTTGTGTACAAGTTCTTCCCCTTCATCCCCTATGCACCTTCTTAAGATCCACAAAATTTCTAAGTATGGAGGTATGACCAATTTTCTAAGTTATTGTAAGCTATTGGAGTTTTTCTTCCCTACATAACTTTCATCACATGTCCACTTTCTTCTATACTCATTAGGGATTTAGACTTCCCCATTCATGCATACCTCATGCCCATCCCTTGCCTTCATTCCCTTCTCTTGTCAGGCCATTGAACTTGTTCATCTTGTCATACCACTCTGACCACTCTTTCCATTTCTCATTGCTCATCCCACCTACCACTTGACACGTCAATTCATTGTAATGATTATTCTTGATAGGTGGCTCTACTTATGGTACCATACTATCAACAACATTATTACTTGGGGAAGTGGCTCCATGTGTACACCCAACTGTATAAACAAAGAAGATAATTTTGTCTACCATTAATAAGGTAGATAGGATTTCAGATCCTAAGGGACCCTCGCCATTGTTATCAAGGACAATTATAGTTCATAGTGGATATTTCTCCATTAATGATATCATATTTCCACAATCCATAATTTTGATTGCTATTATTTTCTGGATTAGATTGTGTGAGTTTTTGTATCAATGTTTCAAAGCACACTCCATGATCCATCATCAAGATAATAGAGAGCTAAAGGAGACATAAAATGACTAGTTGCAAACCGAGAACAATCTAAAAAGAGAGGAGGGGACAAGTAATGCATGGTTTTAGGCAAAGGGATGTAACAAGATAGACATAGCAAGTTTTGATTAAGATAAAACATGGGAAGGGCTCAAACCCATGACATAGCAACCATGAAGGAAAAGAGTCTCACAAGGAGTGAGACTAAAATAAACAACTTAAAATTAAACAAAGAATAGAGCTAACGGGGACCGACAAGAAACCGAAGGGGACCAATTACATGTCTATGAGTAGTTTGAGGCAACCAATGGCTTGCCACTCACAATTCTAAAACTCCATTGTTTCTTCAAATGTTGCCTCCATGGACTTGTAGCTTTGCACACCAACATTGTCAATGTGGACTCAGTCTGAACAATAGGATTTCTCTTAGCAACCTGTTTTTTAGATTGAGTTGTGTTAGCAAGGCCAATATGAGAAGTGTTGGTTTGGTCTACCTAATGTTGAGCTCTTTTCTTTTCCAGCTCAAACTGGAACACATGCAATATGGTGGTCGTGTATTTCACCATTTCTTTGCTGAAGGAAATCAGATTTCCTTCATGTTGTTCTTGATACTTTCCTAATTATTCTTGAGAGAATCAACCTCTTTCTTCAAAAGTTCCTATTTATCAAATTTATCAACTATGTTGTTCATATATTCCCATAAATCACTTCAATTACATCTATTTGCTAGTCAAGAACTTTAGAAGGGTGATAGAGTCCAAATGCTAGATTTTCATCTTGGTGGCATGCCATTGTGCCACCTGCCATTTAAGAATATCATTCTAGATGTTGATGGCCTTGAACAAGGTGTTGACTTTCTCCTCAAGTTTGAGGCATGAACTACAATGAGGGTTTCCCTCTTTGAATCTCGTAGTGAAAGTCACCTACGAACCATGACCAACAAAGGACCTAACAGGCAAACGGATTTTACCCTTATACACATTTAATGGGCCTAGGGGGTAGTAGAGTCAAAGGGCACTCAGGGGTAGTATGATCATCATGGGTGGGCCTATGGACAAAGGAGAACAAATTACCCTTGTCTTTAGATCTATTATTGAAGATAGGGAAATCTAGGTCCTACACAAGAGAATTAGTAAAGGAATCATCATCATAAGAGATGGAGTTAGGGGGTCCAAATAGATGACTATTGAATGAGACCTTGTGTTTCTTAAAACCAAAGGGAGAAGGGTCCACATCAAAGGTGGGCACCAAACCAACCTGCAGGGAGCAAGGATTAGCATGACAAGCTAATTAAGAAAAAAAGAATAAAACCAAAATTTTAAAAGAGGCAAAGAGAAAACAAACTCAATATAGGCATTCATATAAGAGAACAACTAAACCCTAAAAGATACAAAAAGAAAAACTTATTAAAAATGGAAACATGAAACTACATTAAAAAGATTAAACAAACCCTCAAAGTTATACCTATACTTAAATTAAGCATATATGAATCTCTAAATATGCATATATATAAAAAAATACATAAATATATAAATACGGTGCATAGTATTAATTATTTGCGTATACAAATATATAATTTTGTATATACTATATACTTATTGATTAGCATATACTTCTAGTTACCTAATATATAATAAACACATATCTAATACAAAAAATATTTAATAATATAGTATATCTTATATCTTAATACATATAAATGCATCTATATATTTCTTCATGTCGAGTAGCAATAAGTGAATGTTTGATGCATGTCGTGGTATAAATAGGCTAATATACAAGGTCCCCAAGCCATGGTGAGATTCAATTATGAAAAATATCTATTTCTCTCTATCAAATTCTATAAATTACGGTGAAGGCTTCACCATCTTTGATTCCAATGGAGATCTCCTCTTCAAAGTGAACAAATATTTTCTCTTCCAACCACTTTATTCTCATAAACACTTAGGGAAAACCACTTCTCACACTGCACCACAAGGTAAACACATAGTTTCTACATCTTGTTTTCATATTTCTATTATTTAATTGATTGTATGATTACATAGCTTCCTTTGCAAATTCTCGATCTACACCAAAAATGGGAATGTTGTCTTGGAGATAAGTCGGATGGTCAAAAAACCCTATATCAAATTCTATAAATTACAGTGAAGGCTTCACCATCTTTGATTCCAATGGAGATCTCCTCTTCAAAGTGAACAAATATTTTCTCTCTTCCAACCACTTTTTTCTCATAAACACTTAGGGAAAACCACTTCTCACACTGCACCACAAGGTAAACACATAATTTCTACATCTTGTTTTCATATTTCTATTATTTAATTGATTGTATGATTACATAGCTTCCTTTGCAAATTCTCGGTCTACACCAAAAATGGGAATGTTGTCTTGGAGATAAGTCGGATGGTCAAAAAACCCTAATTAGTGTGATGAAGTCTTTGATTTTATCAACAAAAGAGTACCTCCTTGGTTTCTGTATTTCTTTCCTTACTATTTTGTGCAAGTGAAACACAAGTGCAATGGTGCAAAAACGATACTCAATAGAGATGCGAATTTGCTTATCATACTTGTAAAACTCCCTAGTAACACCAACCTTCCTCATGTGAGAGGACCACAAAAAGGATGAGATAACCACACCACCCTCCTTTGCTGCTCAACACTAAAAGAGTGCGGCACTTTTCTTTTCTTTTTTGTATTTGTGCCTATCCTAACAATTGCTTAGTTGTGGAACTATTTGCCAATCATTTGACTAATATTAATTTCATTCTCACTCTAATATTCTTTGATGTTGTACTAAATTTACTCTCAATTTTAATATTCTTTAAAAATATTCATTGAGATTATTTTAATTTTTGTTATACAATTTATGACCTTAGGATTAAAATACTATTTTTTGGCATATTTCTTTTATTTAGCCATTTCATGTTAATGTGTCTATCACAATACAAACATGGTAGACTATGTCAAGAGGTTTTGTGCACATTTGTTCCAACCCTCTACACTCTACTTAAATATCACACTCTTCTATGGTCAAATAGTCAATAGCAATTTTACACTTCATCCCTACCAAATAATTGTAATTAATAAAGTCCATTTCTTTCCTAAATATTGAATAAATTGGCATTTACTAAAGGAGCTCAAATTAATAAATAGTATAAAGGCGTAGATTTATTCCCAAGATCTTGGAACGTAGGCATCTTGACATGCACAAGAGTTATTTGAGCCATTTTATACATTTTTACACAAATTTGTATTATAATTATTTTTCTAACTACTTTGCAATAAGGATTGTATTTGTTTCTACAAAGAATTATAAGTACATTAATGAGAATACTGGATATGCTAGCATTCAAACTTAGAACCTACTTGTGGCTAGTGATATTTTCCACCATTCAGTCACATGCCCTTTCATGATGGAAACTTTCAAATTATATCAAAAGTGTATTTCAATTCCAAGACAACATCTAAGGTACATTCATGTTGAGATCAATTTTGTTACAAAAAAATGAATATACAATCATGTCTCACAATATGTTTATAATTACAATTATTAGTCATTTTAGTTGTTATTTAATTTAAATTAAGTGAAATAATGGACAAATAAAACAAACACCACCAGAATGATATTTTTGGGTGTCTTTTACATAATTTTTTTAATATATTTGTATTGCTAGTAAATGTATCTTACAACAAATTAGAGTCGTTATTTTTCCTACTCAAGAAATATTTATCTTTTCTAAAGTAGAGATGTAAGATTTGTAACTTATAAATAATTGAAACTATATATCACGAATAACTTTTGATGTTATAGGAGTATTTATAAGAATGATCGATTTTTTAGGTTTTTTTCGGTGCATTTTTTTTATATTAGTAAGAGTTATTTGAAATATTTGGGAAAGTTTTATGTAATTTTTTTCTCAAAATATAGAAAATATTATATATTTTTAATATTTTATAAAATATATATTATAAATTTTTGATGTTCTATATTTTAAAAATGTCCATTTTAAATAGTTCTTTTCAATTTTTATTTATAATATATTGTAATATTTTGATGTATTTTTATGTTTTAATAGTGAAAATTGTTTTAAATTTGTTTTGGTTAATAAGAGATAATATTTTTAATTTACATTAGTGAATAAAAATGATAATAATATAATCTTAAAATAATAATAATTAAAAAATTAAGTTTATTATTATAATTGTCATTATATAGACTAAGTTATGATTATAATTATATAGTTTTTTTAATAATATTAAGATTAAGATTATAAAAAAATAGAATATATTTAATAGTTATAAGGAACAAACTAAAATTCAACTATGCTACTCAATAATTATTTTACACTACTAAAAAGTCAAGTACTCACCACTACATAGCATTTGTTTCACTTATTTCTATCTCATAAAAGAAAATTGAATAAACCACATACATTTTTTATCATTTTCCACATAAAAAAAATTATCTAACAAAAACTCATTTATAATCAAAAAAATTATCATCATGCCCATTGAACCTATGAGTTCAAAATTGCTCCTTAAATATTATATGCTATAAATATATTTATATATTATATGGAATATTTATATATATGCTTTGAGGTTGAGGTAGCTGCTATGTTAAATTTTCCAAGGACTCTTCTTTAAGGTCCTTGGTCTTTGGGGAAGAATGGCCTTTGTCTTGAAAATTGGTCTCTAGGCTTTAACCCAATAAACAATGTCATAATCAAAATTCCTTTGTGAGTTAGACTGTCAAGGCTACCATTGGAATACTAAGATGAACAAGTTATTATGCTTATTGCCAATACTTTTGGGCATTACTATACTATTGCTTCGATCACCAAATTCAAGAAGCGTTGATGTTCACTAGATTTTGTGTGTGGGTGGAGAAAAACAAGGTGCTCTCTACTTGGATCACCTTTTCTTCAAAATATGGTGATTGGGTGCAAGAGAATGAATTCAAAGACTCTTCATTTATTTGTCATTATTGTAAAAGTGGGTCATGCTATTGCTAGTTGCTCGAGGAACAAGATCGTTTGGGGGAAAAAGGAACAAACACCTATTACTATTGAGGAGGCGTAGAAGGAATATGATAGGGGGAACTCTCTTGAAGATTTTACGATGATGGATACCTCTTTTAAGGCTTCGGGGATGGATGAAGTTTTCGCCTTTGGTCTTATCAATTTTCCTTGTTCCAAAAAATCAAGTTTAGGGTAGAAGGATCCTTGCACTGTGGTAGAGCAAATATCACTAAGACACTTTTCAAACCACCCTTACTTTGGGTTGGTAGTTTGTAAGGTTTTGTAATGTCTTGTCTTTTGTAGTGTCTTTTTTGTTTCGCTTGGTTGTCTTTTGTTGTCTTGTTGTGCTTAATGCTTATCATTTTTTTTGTACAAGAGTCTAATCCCTTTCAAAATCCATGCTTACCTTAATAAAAAACATATATATGGACCATTTGACACACACACATATCTTAATGACGAACATTACTTTTGATACTCACAACATGTACAATATTCAAGAGAACAAATGCTTACGCCATGTCTATGGGATTTGAAGGTTTCCTTCTCTCTTGTTGGTTGTCTATTTTCAATCCATCTAGATTTTATTGATTCTATAGAATTGATGTGTCATGAAACTTTTTAAGAGAGGCAAACCTACTTTGTATTCAGCTGTTATTTTAATATATTTGTTTGCCTTTATGTTAAAAATAGTTTATATCTTATATATTAATAATGTATATATATTATTATATTAAGTAAAATATGTATATATAATACATATAATATATATAATGTGTACTATGTATAATATAATACATACGTTATAATGAACATGTGTATATATATATATAGACAAAAACGGGGGCTTAAATTTGATTTTGTTTATCTGTAGTTATTTGTACAAATAAATACAGTGAATATAAATAATTGTCTGTGTTAATAATTCAATTTATTTTAGAAATGATAAAAAAATAATAATATTAAAATTTGAACACACACACACACACACATATATATATATATATAATCAATCTTATAGTTAAAAGATTAGTACATTTTTATTTTTTCTAAATTGTTTAATAAAAACTTTTATTATTTTTAAACTTTTTTGATTAAAATAAAATTCTTAATAGGGGAGAGGGGCCAATAGTCGTGCGGGGTCCAATAGTCGTGCACTCAATTGTGATTATAATACCTAATCTTACCACATATTTATACTATATATTGTAAATAAATAATCTAAATATAAATTAAAAAATAACCAAATGTTGATCAAAAATGAACCCATACTTGAACACATGAGAACCTTTAAATGTTATATTAAAAAAACATAAATACATTCATGAAGAAGTGAAATAAGTATTTTTTTGTCTCAAATAATATATCACAACTATCCACTATAAGTGTGTAATTTAAAAAATAAAATACTCATTTAATAAAATAAGACACTCATTTAAACAACTATTCTTATCATAGTGAAAAAATATTGTTCTAATGTGTACAACTATTGGGGGTAGCAATGTACAAGCATTGGAGTATTTTATATTAATAGTTTGTCCTATCACAAATATTAAAGGTGATTACAATAAATACCATGTATTTTTTCATTAAATGTGAAAGATTTTCAAAAAAATTTAGTGTTCAACTATTGGTCCATTTTTGTTTGGTATAAGTTGTATTTTAAATAATTATGTGTTGTTTTTATAACAACAAATAGTTTTTTTGTGTTCAACTATTGGTCCATATGTGTTGAATATAAAAGTTAGAGATATCAAAGATTTATGGTTACCAATAGGTATTTGGTCCATTTATGTTGCATATTATCATATTTTAAATAAAAATATGATATTTTACAAGCAACAAATGGTATTTTTTTGTTCAACTACTGGGGTTTCCATGATTAAGTTTTGGTCAAATCTTTAAAAAGTCAAATTTTAGACACTTCTCAATAGATGTGCTGATGTGGCGAGTTGCATGATGAGTCACACCTCCATACCTTAGTTATAGATAGATAAGAGGCTAGTCCACATGTCAAAAAAAAAACGAAGGTTCATCAATTGCTACATGTTGACGAAATTAGCCCGCACGACTACTGGCCCCTCTCCCCTACTCTACTCTTTAATAGAAACTTTTTCTAAATGTTTAGCTATTTAAAAACAATTATAAGTACTCTTTGAGTTTATGTTTACAGCATGCTTCCAGCACTACTTGTAATATTTTTATAAAAATTTAAGCAAGCCCAAAAATATTTTTATATTTTTAATAAATACATTTTTGACAGTCTGTAGAAGATTTTTACAGTCTGTATATAGACCTTTTGATTTTTTTAATGGTCTATTCAAAATCTCTATTTTTTATTATTTTTTTTCTTATACCGGGAGGAATTTAGAGTTTAGCCCAATGATTTTTACAGAGCCAGCGACCCAGTATAACCTCTCATCCACACAGCAGGCAACTCACATTTTGAACCTAAGACCTGGACTACCTAAAGTGGCAACCCAGTGAGGTAACCCAGGGGTCTAAAAATCTCCCCTTTCATGTGATACAGTCTTCCTAAAATTATGATTGTATATGGTACAAAGAGTTTTAAAAGCGTTCAAGGCCCTTCCAAGTTTAAATCTTACTTTTCTCTCTAGTTTCATTGCAGGTATAAAACTTTGTTTTAGTTTTTTATCTCTAAGAAATGGGACTAGGCTAAAAACTCTTGACTGTTGAAAAATAAAGTTACACCTATGGAAGGGAATTGTACTCCTGTTTTCACTCTGTGGACGGTCCAGTGAAATTAAAAAAAAATGCAGCTACGGGATTAAAAATAATCTTCCGTCTCAAAATAGCAGCCCTACATATGTTGCCGGGCTGAAAATTTCTGAATCAAATTAGGGTTTTTCATGGACTGGAGAGGATAAGTCACAGCTGATGTACAGTGTGAATGTCTGCATGACAGCCGAGAAGAAAGTCAAAATACAGACAGATTGGTACACTATTTTGAAGATTGATTTGACTGCAGACTAAGCTCTCGTCAATTGGCATTCAGATTTTAAGCATACATGTCAAATCTCTGAATTAATTCAATTGTTTACAGTCCAAATAGTTATTCGAAGCCTAAGAACAAATAATATGACAGAAGCGCAGATATGTAAAAGATGAAAACTTTAAAAGCAAACAATTTACCCTGTAAATGGCTTCTTCAAGAAAATGAAAGGGTAGAATGAATTTGTTTTTACACTAAAAAGCTTCACAGCCTAAGCAAGCATTCAAATACTTCCTTACCTGCCACTCAGATGCCTTTTGCCTCCTACCCCTCGTTGAACTGAAAAATAGAGCCCGGAATTAAGAAACTCAAATAGTAATGCGAACTAAAAACTGAAACCTAAACTGAAGGTGTTTGTATAATACCACGGCCAGACAGCGCAGGCATGCATTTGTAGCGTCTAGCTGTAATTTATCCTTACAGAGGATTACTAGCTGTAAGTAGGTACTCCATTTTTAACACATTAAGATATTTAAGGTGCAACTAAAACTCCTCCGTCTCGAGTAAAGTGAGTTTGTCATGGAGAATGAGGTGGCAAATAATTAAAGAGAGGAAAGTGTTGGTACTGAAGGCGCAGCACAAGTGGCAAATGGGCGCCGTCATTTTTTGCACCATCTCCCAACGCGCATTAATTTTGACATTGTTCCATTGGAATCTGTGCCGTTTGGCCTCAACTCACCACAGGTTTGAGAAACATTTACTTCGAAGGCTTTCCCGGCATTTGTGTTTGCATGCATCCTGTGAATTGGGCCAGAACTCAGGAATTTAGGTACTTAGAAAGATATGTTTTTTTTTCAAATTACTTTGTTTACCATTTAAATTTTTTTTTATTTATTTTTAAATAATTAGCAATCACACCTTGGTGTGCAATGGGTACCTTGAAGAAGCATGGAATGTCAATAGGAAAATTTTAAGCCTATATTTTGCATAAATTTGTGTATTACATGAGTTCAATTGATTGGTCATTCAGAAAATGATATTGTTTGTGCAACAAAGATCTCTAAAAATGAGTGAAAGAAAACCTTTGAATCAAGAAGACAGTGAAGGTCTATGAAGAGGGAGGGGGGAGAGATAGGGAGAGAGATGGATGGGTAGGAAGAGGGAGACATTTCTATAGATGGAGGGGGAGAGAGGAATATAGAGGTAGAGATGAAGATAGATTAAGAGAGGAAGAGACAAATAGATAGAGGTAGAGATGAATATAGAATGAGAGAGGAAGAGAGAGACAAATAGATAGAGATATAGAGAGAGAGAGAGGGAGAAATAAAGATAGAAAGAAATAGGGAGATAGAGGGGGAGAGATAGAGAGGGATAGATGGAGAGAAAGAGGAAGAGGGAGAGATAGAGTGATATAAAGATAGAGATATAAGGAGATATAGAGAGAGGGAGAGAGATAAAGAGAAAAATAGAGAGAAGTAGAGAAAGACAAATAGAGATGGAGAGAGAGAGGGGGAGGGGAGAGATAGATAAATGGGAAGAGAAAGAAATAGATATAGAGATTATGGGAAAATAAAGGGAGAGAGAGTTTGAGATATAGAGATAGATAGAGGGATAGGGGGATAGGGAGGGAGCAAGAGAGGGAGAGATGGGCAGAGATAGAGAGGGGGGGAGAGATAGGTAAATGGGAAGAGAAAGAAATAGATATAGAGATATATGGGAAAATAAAGGGAGAGAGAAAGGTAAAGGAGGGAGAGATAGAGAGGGGGAGGGAGAGAAAGGTAGAGGAGAGAGAGAGAGAGAGAGAGAGAGGACAGGGAAGAGGGAGATATATGTAGAGAGGGGGAGAGAGGGAGAGGGAGGGATATATATAGAGGGTGATATAGAGAGATAAAGAGGGATAGGAAAAGAGATAAAGAGATAGGGAGATATACATAGAAAAGGATATGGATAGAAAGAGATGGAGAGATGAGTGAGAGGGAGATCGAGCAAAAAATAAAGATAAAGATATAGAGTAGAAGAGATGGAGGGAGAGATTGAGTGAATAAGATAGAGAGAGAGGAAGGGGGAGAGAGGGAAAGGATATAGATGTATTGGGGGAGAGATGGGGAGATAGATGTAGAGAGATATAAATAGAAAGAGATAGAGACGAATGAGAGAGAGAAAAAAATAGAGGTAGACATAATGAGATTGTAGTAACATAATAGTATCCCTTTTCCTTACTTAACTTGGGAAATTCATAATAAATGAGCCTAATGTTGCCTTGGTTTAGTGTCGTAATGTGTTTTACACATTCACATTAAGTTTATGACCCTTTTTGATAAAATGGCCTTAATGATGCCTTATTTAGGGTGTTGTAAAGTGTATCTTTACACTTTCACACTAATCTAGGGCTTTAATTAATTAATTGAGGTTAACTGAGCTTAATTGACCCCTTAAATTCAAATCCAAGCCTAATTTATTGCAATTTTTGAGGGAGAAAACCCGACACTCATTAATAATATTTCACAGCACTTAATTTTGCAAGGTTTGTGTCCTATGATAGTGACCTAGGACCCATTCGCCACCTGGCGAATGGGTCCTCAATAGGTCCTAGGACCTCCTTTTGGCATGACATTTCACAATCCCCGAAACATGTCCTAATTAGGTATGCTAGGACCCATTCACCCTATGGCGGATGGGTCCTTACTAACTCAGGACACCCCGTTTGGGATGTGTTTTTGGCAGTATTTTAATATTTTCAAATCTTAGATCTGATGTCGGCTTGTGTTATTTTAATTTCGAGATTAAATCTTAAGTTATGTATAAATATAAGGTTATTTCACATAGTTTCATCTAAGATTTTCAAGAGAGCATCCTAATATTTCACAAGAGCATTCAAGAGCATTCAAGAAGGCATTAAAGGGAAAATTATCAAGGTTTTATTGCAACAATCAAGATCTATTTCATCATGTCAAAGGCATAGTGCATCATGCATGTTGTTGAGCTAATATGTTGATGTAGCATTAAGGATTTGATTCAACTATATTCAAGGTGTTGTTTCTAATCAAGTGTGGTGATCAAGATCTACATTCTTTTAGGCCACTTCATGCAAGATTTTTGATTTGCACTCCAAGGTTCAATCGAGGATTGGTGAGTTGTGGCATTATATTGTTCATTCATCATTCATTTATGCATTATTTCATTACAAGGTTTAATTACCAAAATGATTCCCTAACAAAATAACATTTTTCTTTTCCTGTGATGCATGATTGCAGGTTTTTAGGTTGAAGATTAATTGGAAAACAAAAGTTGTCAAAGTTGCAAAGTTGTAAAAGTTGTCATCTTTCTTGCAAGATCACAAAAAGTAGATTCTATAGAAAAAAAATTCAACTTTCAGGAGTTGTTAGGATCGAGGAGTGTAGACATTGAAGAACAAAACCCATAAATCAATTTTTCAAAACCTTAGCCGGGACCCATTTGCCACTGGGCAAATGAGTCCTTAGTGAGGCCCGAAAAAACACTTTTTACAACAAGTACACATCATTTTACTATCTCAAAACCAGCCTTTTTATTGTTATATTAGTTAGGTTTGTTTTCTGATTGTTATTTATGCATTCTAACTCTCATAATTGAGTGAAACAACTAGTCAAAAATTGGGTGCACCCATTTGTTAATATCATTTGGTGATTACACCCTCTTTTTCTTTGTTTCATTTTGGTGAACCTGACCTTCTTGAGCATTTTAGTTTTATGATTTTGGAGTTTCTTTTCATCTCAGATTAGATTTTGCATTCATTTGCATTGAATTAGATCTCATTTAGGTTGTCTTAGTTTACATTCAAATTTGTATCTCATCTAGGGTTTTAGGATTGCATTGTTTGCATTCTTTAAATATGAAATATACAAAAAAAATCAATCATCTTACATATCATTTAGATCATATAAGCTTGCATTTGAAAATCAAAACAAAATTGTATGTCAAACTAGGTGTTTTAGGTCATCATTTTGTCATAATTTGCACTCAAATTTCACATTGCATTTACAAAATATGAACCTAAAACTTACTGTAGTAGACTTGAATCTGAAAATCATTATACAAGGCTTAAAATTTTGTAAAAATCAGTTTCAAAACCCTAATCTAGGACCCATTCGCCCTAGGGTGAATGAGTTCCTGATCAAACCTAAATCTATATTTTTGGAATTTAAAATCTTCAATTATGTGCTTCTATTTGCTACTGTTAGATCTCCATTTCAATTTCCTGATTTTCTATTTCATTCATTTCATTAAATCTAGCTTAATTTGGTTTATTTAGTGCATTTTCTAAATACAACATTTCATTTTCTGATTGTTGCATAGTGTATTTAGCAAATTGCCTTGTTTAGAATATGAAAAATGCATTTACACATTTCATTCTAGGACCTTGCATTGCATTTTAAGCATCTTTTTTGGTTTGTACACTAAATTTGTAAAACTTGTATGAGCTTTACAACTTCGTGTTCTATTAGCAATACTATTGTGAGACGTAGTTCGAGACTCGTGTCATCTTGCGATATACCATTCGTCGTGGATCTTGGGTTTTCTAGCTCTCTTCCTAACAGTGTTGATAATCAACCCCTATGGATCATAGTATGCATACTTCACTTCCCATGACTTTTGTACCTACAACCAATGTGCATAATGTTAACAACACCATCCCTACCATCACTAGTTGTACTCAAGCTTTCGGGTGTACCCAAAGCCAAGGTGCAACTTTGATTCCTCCTACAATACCTATGCCTATTCCTACATACACTAGTACTCAAGTTACCACAAAAATCTAACCTACTAGCAATGTGAACACTTCCTTAGCTATTTCCATAGGGAATCCTTCTAGCTTTGTGTATTCGAATACTATATCTCCTCAACCATCCTCCCTCACAAATTTATAATTCACTTGCCCTCTGCATACATACACCACTCCACCTTATTCCCCTCCACCCTACAATAACAATGATGCCATCCTCAACACACTTGTGCAAACAATGTCATCCCTTCAACAACAAGTTGCAACCCTAAATCAAAACAACAATGGTCAACCTTCGCACTACATCAAAACCAATCCACTATCCTTGGAGATATTGTGGGAACAAATGCCACAAGGCATAGAAGTTCCCAGATTTGAGAAATATGGTGCGAAAGGAGATCCTGTTAGCCATGTTTATGCTTTTACGACCCTATGTAGTGATTTCATCTTTGAAGATAAGCTCTTGGCTAAACTATTTCCTAGATCCTTAAAGGATATTGCTTTAGAGTGATTTTCTTCCTTACCGAATAATTCAATTGGTTCATTCAATGAGCTTGTTGATGCCTTTTACAACCACTTCCACATTCACATGGATCCCAAGATGACCCTAGCTGATTTAATGACATCCAAACAAAAGGATGATGAGAAAGTGATTGATTTCATAACAAGATACTAAACACTTTATTCACAAATAAACATTAAGATTCTTGATGTTGACCTTCAAAGAATGTTTATTGCAAACTTACAAAGTAAACTCCAAACCAAACTTGAGATGTTGAGATTCCCATCATTTACATAGTTATGTACAACCCTTCGTGATTATCAAAATGCGGCTTATGGTCATGATGTGAAAAATCCTCTTGATCGCCCTAAAAAGTTTGAATCTGCAACTCAAAATAATTACTAACATTTCAAGAAGCAAAATAGGAGCTTTTTACAACTTAACTCCCCTCAACCAAGTCAACAAACAAATAACCAAGTGATTGCCATAAAGATGACAAATCTTTTTTCCTTTGCGGATAGGAATAGACAATTTACTCCTCTACCCGATACCCTTCATAATATCATGATGTAACTTGCGGAAAAGAATATGCTTTCTCTACCTCCTGTTAAAGCTCTTGATCCTAATAAATCATTGCCCGCAGGCTTTAGACCAAATTCTTATTACCATTATCACCGACAAAATAGACATGATACAAAATATTGTAAGCGTCTTAAACATCTTGTGCAAGACCTCATTGATAATAATCAACTCCTAATTGGAGGTGTGAATGATCAAGGTAATAAGTTTGTAGCTAATCTTAGCCAAAACTTACAAATCTTTACAAATCCCATGCCAAAACACACTATTTCATTTGTCAAAGCTAGTGAGACTAAGAATGATGTGATGAATGCTAACATGGATGATGAAAACATAAAAGATGACAATGAAGAAGAGCCAATTAAAACGGTATAATTTATTGAAGCTAAACCTTTGTAAGGCCTCAACCAAAATGCCTCTTGATATTGCTTTCTCACAAAAAGACATACTTAAACATGCACGTGATGGTCCTCTTTACATAGCTGGAAGAATCAATGGCAAGCCCACCAATGAGATATTAATTGATCACGTCTATGGAGAGAATGTGATCACCAAATAATTCCTATTTGTGTATGAACTTTATCAAGATACACATGATAAACCGAAAGCATGGATTAGGATGCATAATGGTTTTTCTTGTCTTGCGATAGGCTTGATGGATCTCCCTTTAAAAGCTGGATCGAAAACATTAACTGTCTCATTCACTATCATCTCGTTGCTAGACCAATTTCATGTGAAGTTAGGCTACCAATGGCTTCGCTCCATGAATGTAATCCCATCGGTTGTGCATAAATGTTTAAATTTTCCCTTTGGAAATGATATCATCGTAGTGGGTTTAATTTTGTGTCTTCTCGTGGGAATTTTTCATTGGATTTCTTTTGGCATGATCCTATTGAACCTATTATCTACCTCGTGAAGACTACTTTTTCAAATCATATCAGAAGTTTAAAGCAAAGCGCATAACAAAACTATCCCTTAAAAACATGCCTCAACCCACGAGTGAGCCACCTATCCTTGACAACAATGATTGAACCAAAATTCCTTCCAAACATCCAAGAGAAACCTATGACAAAATCTCCTACAATTTCCTATAAGAGACCATGAGACAGTCAAAACAATCTGGTCGTGCCTCCTAAAATCAAACAAGTTTACAAAGCTAAAGAGAAAGTGGTTGAGAAACCTCTCATGGTTCCTCTCGTTCCTCCCTTAGGAGAAGAGAAGAAGCCTATGATTGACAAACCCGGTCCTACACAAACACATATTGACAACAAATTGAAATGAAACCGAAATGTTAGAGAGCGTAGGTGTAGACATCGTGCTATTGCTCGTATGTTACAAGCTAAGAACAACACAAAAAATAAAAATCCAAACTTACTTGAAGCAATGAATGATGACTCTATACCCTCGCCACAACATAAACAAGAACCTTCAAGAGACATTATCATTCGACCTCCTGTTGTGATTAATCTAGATGATGACATTGATATTGTGAAGATTGATGAACAAGTGCATAATGAGTTGAATACATTGTTTTCCTCTTCTATGAGCTTAAATGATAAATCTACTAATAAGAGTGTTGAACTTGGTGCTTCCCCTAGTTCAAAACTTCTTGTTGTCCCTTTGGCTACTTGTCTACCTTCCATTTATACCGATCGAGATTGGGATGCAAATGACTTGCTATAGATTGAATCACACGTGCCTTACTAGTTCTTTACATTATTTTATTTTTTATGTTTCTTTATCTGATTGCATGTGCGTAATGTGATCCCCCGTGATGTTTCATTTGATGTATTTCTCTCTCTTTTTGTGCATTCCTCTATCTGTACCTACAATCTTCTTTATGTCGTAAACATTTAATGTTTTCATTTCTCTTGTGTTTTCCTTTTAGGGATGACACAAGGCATGGAGACATTTAGGTCTCTTCCATGTTAACTCGAAGGATTTTTCTTTTTTTTTGCGCTCTATGTGTCATTCTTCTAGTTCTATAAGTATTTGGGGAATGATGATAGTTTCGCACTCTATGATAACATTATAAGGAAAGACATACTGACCACAAATCCATAGATCCCTTATTTATTCTTGGGGGAAACCCTTTCCTCCTTTTTCATGATGTAGCTTTATTTTGAAAACATATGTCTTAGGAGTAACATTGGCTACTTTAAAGAAGTTGCTCAAAAAGATGGTGTTAACAACTACTTTAAAGTGGGGGCATACATCGCTAACATCTTTCAACATTTTACATGTTTTATGGTGTGATTTTATTTTTCTTGTGATGCATCCTTTTCTTGGTGGTGTCATTGGGTTTAATGTCCTCCAAGAGCATGATATTTATAATTGTACAACTTTCCCTCAGTGGCATGATGTGAAGCGAGGCATCCCATAAGTGGCAATATGTTACTATTGACTTTTATTCTCTTGGAGACATTAAACATGATGTTCCCTAAGAAGAAGACCTTACATGAATGAAGCAAAATCCCTTTGAACAAAAAAAAAATTACTTGCATTATTGTTCATAAGTGTTAGCATAACATAGCTTGTTAGCCTTATGAATCTCAAAACCTCTAATTTCAAGGCCACCGAGCATAACACACCTTGCTTGCCTGTGGAGCCTTATTGAAGTTGTCAGGAGGATAGCTTTGATATATTGGTATGGGAGCCTAATATGATTCTCTCATTTGCCACCCTTTTAGGATACTCACCTAGTGGATGGCTTGAGGTTCCACTACCCCAGAGTGAGCACGCATGTTACAGACAAACAGTTGAGACATTTTCCACATTGCATTGGACAGTCAAGGCTCAATCCTTCCCTTTTTTGTTAGACAAACAATTGTGTTCCACACCGAAACGGTCGAAGCTTGATCCTTTATTTTCTTGGTCTTTGATAGTGTATGATTGTGTATATTTGTTATTGCTACATACATATTCTACTTTATTGTGAGTTCGATGTGGGGTCATACTCTTGCTAAAGTGGGGGGAAAATGTAGTTGAGAAAAAAGTATCTTATTTCCTTATTTAACTTGGGAATAATTAATAATAAATGAGCCTAATGTTGCCTTGGTTTAGTGTTGTAATGTGTTTTACACATTCACATTAGGTCTAGGACCCTTTTTGATAAAATGGACTTAATGATGCCTTATTTAGGGTGTTGTAAAGTGTATCTTTACACTTTCACGCTAATCTTGGGCTTTAATTAATTAATTGAGCTTAATTGGCCCCTTAAACTCAAATCCAAGCTTAATTTATTGCATTTTTCGAGGGAGAAAACCCGACACTCATTAATAATATTTCACAAGACTTAATTTTGCAAGGTTTGTGTCCTAGGATAGTTACTTAGGACCCATTCACCACCTGGCGAATGGGTCCTCACTAGGTCCTAGGACCCCCTTTTAGCATGACATTTCACAATCCTCGAAACATGTCCTAGTTAGGTATGCATAGGGTGAATGGGTCCTCACTAACTTAGGACACCCCCCTTGGAAAGTGTTTTTGGTGATATTTTAATAATTTCAAATCCTAGATCTAATGTTGGCTTGTTTTATTTGAATTTTAGGATTAAATATGAAGTTATGTATATTTATATAAGGTTATTTCACATAGTTTCATCTAAGATTCTCAAGAGAGCATCCTAATAATTCACAAGATCATTCAAGAAGGCATTCAAGGATAAATTATCAAAGTTTTATTGCAACAATCAAGATCTATTTGATCATGTCAAAGGAATAGTGCATTGTTGGTGTTTAAAAATACAACCCAACTAGAAATTGTAGATCTCTAAGAGGTAGCCAACCCCTATCAAGGATAACTACAATAACTAGTGGCCAACTAATGAGAGTTAGTTGTGGACTGAACTCCCCTACACTTTTGGCTTTGTAGGACCAAGGTGGATAAACCTAAATGTGTTCATAAGAATACCTCATGACTGGTAAGAACACTTCCTGTATACAGATCACAATTCCCACACACTCAGAGAGATAGTCATCATTTCATGGTATTGGCAGACCAGAGAATGATTACCAGTGTCGAAGAGCAGCGAAATTGACCCACTTACTATGAGAAAATACCTCCCAAAGGAAGACAAGGTTTTAACAAGTGTTTATGTTAAGTATTTGGATTACCATTCTTAGAGCTTACAATTTTAAACCAAAAATAATGCTACAAACATTATTCAATGCCTCATCCATTGGGCAACAGAGTCATACAAAATAAAATCCTGATACTATGAACTTATCCTCATATAGCATTACTATCATGAGATATTTCAGTACACTAAAACAATACTTCTTCAAAAATCCTGAGCGTATACAACCATGAACATGTAATTGATTCTTCAAGCATTTGATTAACTTCTTGAGTTAAAGCAAGAAAACTAACTACACTTTCAATTAATTATTGAAACTGAATAGAGGAACCCTTGATAACTCCATTCACAATCCATGGCACACACACAGGAGAGTAAACCATCTTAATTTTATAGATTTCTTTCGATATCAATAATTTAAAAGCATATCATACTACTCTGTATACAAATTTCCCCTCTGGATGATTTTTCAGAACAAAATGTTCATAACATTTCAACCATAAGACTGAATGTACAAACTTCAAAGCTTCGGACCCAAAAATCCTGACCCTTGACAATGAGCCGTGAAATCTCCTTTATACCACAGGAGAGCAACAAGCATTAGGCCTCATTGTCGATACAAAATTGCATTTCAACACAAAACAAAATTCAAATTCACATTCCTCATGATTCGACTACATCGCGCATGATCGGAGGAATAAAAAAACGGTTACAATAACCAGTCCGCTCCCATAAGCTCCGCCAGGGAGGCCAAGTAGCACTGATAATCAGAATCAGTCTTAGATTCATCAGAATCTGAGATGATTATCGGGGACGAACAATGCACTAGCCTCTTCCCGGTGTTCCCAATAATAGCCTTGTGAGCCACGGGAAAATCAGACTTCTTCATGACTGGCGAAGCCAACCTCGCACTCCTTCGCTTAACTGATTTATTCATGATAGAAACAGAGCTTAGCAACAAATAGAAGAAGAAACCTCAGCGCACACAGATACAAGAGGATGCAATGTTGATCGCATACAACTTAGTCAACATTTATAGAATAGGCCAGTATCCAGGGTACAATTACTTGAAGGCAATTCAAGCACTCACACAATTAGTGATCCAGATAACCATGAATACCCTCAGTAGGATGCCATTGTTCGCACGTAGGAGGAAATCAAGTGTAGATCCTCTAGAGAAGGAAAACCCCTGCCATTAATGACAAGAGCAACATCCAAGCAATACATGCCACGCCGACAACTCACACACCCTTTCCTTGCAATTGAACCGTTGATTAGGGAGACACTCTAACAAATAGAGGGTTGAGATCAAGTCAATGGACATTGAGAATCCACCTCGACGCCTTCAGAAAACATATCCAATCAAAACCCTCAAAAGTAGTAGATCTGAACCGCACAGTGGGACCCACATAGTTCCATTGGCAAGAAAAGAAAAGCCACGTGCCATGCCCTCACAGACCTTGCAACACCCCCCAGATATTTACTCCGCTTGTGCGAGGTGTGCAAGAAACCATAATTACCCCGTTATTAATGTCCATCACTAGTGAAAAGATAGCCCCATGTCATATCCAATACCTTGGGAAGAGAACCCGCTCATCCGTTCACGCCATGTGGCAACATCTCGCGAGCCTCGCACCACTTTGGTGACGCCAGCAGGAAAACCTGTGAGGTCAGTGAGAAACGGCCAGGATCCAATCCTGCGATCGGACGGTTCATCAGACCTCAGACAGAACATCCAAGTGGGGCCCGCATTGAAATTCTCGGCGGTGTAGAAAATAAGCCATTATGCCCAAAAGACCGACGAATCAGGTGAAACGAGGCCGGTAAAGCACGACCTGAGAGGGATAAAACCTCACTTAAGTGACCGATTCCCCACAGCAGCAGGTCACTGTTAAAACATAACAAGAGGGTTTCAAACGGTCAATAATCAAGGTTACCATGAGTACTTTGAAACCCTAAAACCCCAGCTTCAATTTTCAAAAATTAAAGTCCCATCATGCATCATGCATGTTGTTAAGCTAATATGTTGATGTAGCATTGAGGATCCGATTCAAGCATATTCAAGGTGTTGCTTCTAATCAAGTGTGGTGATCAAGATCTACATTCTTTAAGGCCACTTCATGCAAGATTGTTGATTTGCACTCCAAGGTTCAATCGAGGATTGGTGAGTTGTGGCATTATATTGTTCATTAATCATTCCTTAATGCATTATTTCATTACAAGGTTTAATTACCAAAATAGGGTTTGACCAAGGCAAATCCCTATTACCTAACAAAACAACATTTTTCTTCTCCTTTTATGTGTGATTGCAAGTTTTTAGGTTGAAGATTAATTGGAAAGCAAAAGTTGTCAAAGTTGCAAAATTGTAAAATTTGTCATCTTTCTTGCAAGATCACAGAAAGTCTTCTATAGAATTTATTTTTGACTTTTAGGAGTTGAACACCTAAGATCTAGGAGTGCAAACATTGAAGAACAAAACCTAGAAATCAATTTTCTAGAACCTTAGCAGGGACCCATCGCCATCGGGTGAATGAGTCCTCAGTGAGGCCCGAAAAAGCACTTTTTACAACAGGTACACATTATTTTACCATCTTAATACCTACCTTTTTATTATTATATCACTAAGGTTTGTTTTTTGATTGTTATTTATGCATTATAACTCTCATAATTGAGTGAAACAACTAAGCGAATTAGGTGTACCCATTTGGTTAATCCCATTTGTGGTGCACCCTATTTTTCTTTATTTTAGAGATATAGATAAAGAGGAGGAGGGAGAGATAAGGAGATAGAGATAGAGGGGGGAAAAGTGAGAGAAAGAAGGTGATAGATATAAGTAATAGAGAGGTATAGATGGGCGAAAATATAGAGAGATAGAGATAGAGGTAGGGAAGGGGAAAGAGGGTGTGTGTGTGTATGAGAGAGAGATATAGAGAGATATATATTTTTATAAATAGATAGAGAGTGAGGGAGAGTGGAGAGAGAAATAGAGAGAGAAGAAAGAAGTAGAGAGAAATAGAAAGAGGGAGTGATAAGGAGAGAAGAAGAGATAGGCATAGAGATAGATATAACTTGGGAAATAGAGAGGCAATTTGAGAAAGATAGATAAACATATAGAGGGAGCGATGGAAGGAGAGAGAAAGAGGGAAAGGGAAAAATAAAGATAGAAAGAGGGAGACGATGAGAGAGGGGGAGATGAAGAGATAGAAATACAAAGATATAGGAAGTGATATAGAGAGAGGTAGAGAGGAATGTATGGAGGGGGCAAGAGAGAGATACAAGAGGTGATAGAGAAAAGTAGTAGAGAGGAGGTAGAGGTAGAGGGATAGAGATAAGTTGGGAGGAAAAGCTAGTGTATGTATATATTTATATTTAAAAATATGCATCATATTTCATATAATATGTAATAATAAATATAAATTGAATGTATTTTTTTAAAAATATAATATATTTTAAAAATAAATATAGATAAATATTAAACTTCTAATATATTTAATATTTTAATCATTTTTAATAAAATATAATCTTTACAGCAACCAAGTGATGAAGTTGTGTTCATTTGCGGGAATTAGGGCTGCAACGACTCTTTTTATTGGAGGCTCACAAAGCTGCAGGGTAGTTGTGAGAACTACTTGGCGGAAGGCAACATCGCTGTCGTCTGATGAAAACAATGTTGTGCAAGGTGAGCCGGGTAAAGGGAGGAGCTTCAAGGAGAACGCTGGTGGAAGCCAGTTTGGGGATGTTACTGCCCCGTTGAAACCTCACCTACAAGCGCCAAGGAAGGCAACTGATGCTCTGAAGGCCAACAAAAGATCAGTTTGTCTGCAGGAGGAGATTGAAGATGAGGTGTTGCATAATGTTTAAGTTTTTTTTAGGATTAGGGCTGATTGGATGCTTTAGGGGTTTTTGGCCATGTCTGTGTGATCTCCATAAATAGATTTCTAAACACTAGGAGCCCATTGTGGATGGTTGTGTTCAAATCTACCCAGCTGCTAGAGGATATTTCATTGTTGTTTTCAAAACTGTGGCTGATAGAAATAAAATTCTATGTGATTATTTCTAGAGTTGGGACTTGATAAATTTTCTCTGTCCATGAAGCCATGGCATCCGAATTTCAACCCTGCAATAAAGACTTTTGATAAAGTCCCTCTATGGGTAAGACTTCCAAACTTTCCTCTCCATTTCAGGTTCAAGTCTGTTTAGAAGCTATAGAAAATTCTTTAGGGGATTTTTTGATGATTGATGAGGGTTCCTCAAATCTTTTGCACTCCACCTATTCTCAAATTTTGGTGGAGATGGAAGTATCAAAGACACTCCCAGAAGAGATTTCAATAAATACTTCCAAAGGATGTTGGGTACAACCATTGGATTATGAAGGGGTACCATTTCGGTGAAGGAGATGCTTCCAAACTGGGCATCTTGTTGCGTAATGTACAAAGCCCAGATGGCTCAAACCAACGACTTGGTGGCAAGATGTCTCACACAACCATTATGCAATGGAAAAATAGGGTGGGAAGAAGGAAAAGCAAGGCAAGAGTTGCCCTCAAGTTGTGGGTAACTCTAAACCGCTTCAACCAACTGGGGTTTCAGATCAGCCGAGGGGGTCGGGTCATGTTGAGATGCCTACCTCAAGCTGTGTTGATGTCAAGAGAGTTGATGAAGATGTGGTTGAGCAAAATCGGCACAGTGCTAAAACTCTGAAATGTAGGGAGAAATAGCCCCGATGAAGGTGCATGAAAAAGGGGAGGTAAATGGTGATGTAGAAGGTCAGTGTGGACAAGCAATGGGTGGAGAACATGGAGAGGCATAAAAATATCATGCTACAATTGAGGAATGGCAGAGGGAGGCTGCAAAGTTGGAGGAGGGTTGGCTTGTAGTGAAGGGGAAGAAAAACAAGAAGAAAATGAAGGAAACCTTTGATATGGTTCTTCGTTCACATACTAAGGGAGGAACCAAGTGCAAATGCCATGTTTGATAGTTCTTTGTCCCTTGTTCCAGGCTTGTGGTTTGTTGTTATGGGTTTCGGTCTTATTGTTGGTTTCCTTTCTTTGGGGAGATGGTTTTCCTTGTAACCATCCCTATTTCGGGGCAATGCAAATCCCGGTCTTGAATAATACAAAATCCTATTACCGATCAAAAAAATAAAAATAAAATATAATCTTTAAAAATAAATATAGATAAATATTAAACTTATAATATATTTAATTAGTAATATATGTAAAAATTTAAAATATATTTATATTTAATAATGTATAATGTATATAAATATTAAATATTATAATATTATGTTAAAAATAGTTAAATATATAAAATAAAGTTTTATTTCATAATATTAAATTAAGAATATTCTAAAAAATTATATTTTATAATCTAAAATAAAAAATAAATACCATAAAAATATAATAAAAAATATTTTGAAAATTAATTGAAATTATTAATTAAAAAAAATATAGATAAGTATTAAATTTATAATATATTTCATATTTTAATTAATAATATATGTAAAAATTTATATGATATTTATATTTAATAACTTACGGTGTATATTGTTAGGAAAATGAAGGTGTCTCAACCTTTGATTTTTCTGTAGCATTGATTATTTAAATATTTAATGTTGTTATTTTCTCACGTTGTCTTGTGAGTTACAACTTGCAGCTTCTATTCTGAGGAGGAGTCAAGTTGGAAAGTTGCATTTATAGGTGGAATTGTGCATGAAGGAATTTGTTATTTTCATGTTGATTTTGCATGGAATGTGAGTTTTTAAGGTGCAGTTACTATTTGGCAAGTGTGGGTTTTGCATGCGCGGGTTTAGTGACAATTGGCAGTTGCATTGTTGCATGTGGTGACAATTGGAAACTTACCATTATACATGTGCAGTGGTTTTTGCACTTTCCATGTTGGCATCTTCAACCTTTGATAGTCAATTTAGAAATGTCTAATTTATGCATTATAAGCTCCTATATTTTAAGCACTTATATTTTGGAGTAGTACGATGTTGTGTTGAGATACTATTATGTTGTTAGATTTACTCCAGAATTGTAAAACAAACTCATGTAGAAGCTTGCACTGCAAGTGTATTGTAACTATTGCTTATAGATAATACATTGTTCAGGCATTTTGGAGTGGTGCTTTTTCTCTCAAAAGGGTTTTCCTCACCTATATTTGGTGTTGTGTTTTTATTGTATCTTTGATGTTGTTTATCTTTACCTGTTATGTGCATCTTCTTTTTTGTAATTGAATAAGAATTTAAAACTATAGAAATTTGCACATTTTATCCTCTGATAGATTAGTGTTGGAAGCTTTTTTGTGGACCTGGATTATTTTCAGTTGGTATCAGAGCCTAATCACCTTTGTTTCCTATAGTGGGTTAAAGTGTTTTTTGTAATGATCTTATTTGAGTGGGAGCCTATTGCAGAAATTTTTTGTTGACCTTGTTGCGGGATGGAGATGGCGAGCACATCCGGTAGATTTGAGATAGAGAAGTGTAATGAAGACAACTTTGAGTTGTGAAAGCTCAAGATCGAAGACATGTTGGTAGATCATGATTTATGGACATCTATTTTTGGAACTATGCCAACGGGCATGAAACACAAAGATTGGGATCTGATGAATCTAAAGGCTAAGGGTCTGATAAGACTCTATTTAGCTTATCCACTACTCCTAAATGTTCATGAAGAGAAGACTATTGCACTTCTTTGGAAGAAACTTGATCATATTTATCAAGTTAAATCCCTGGTAAATAAGTTGTTCCTACGAAGGAAGATGTATTCGTTGTGGATGGAAGAAGGATCTGTCAAAAATCACCTAAATGCATTCAACATGCTTGTTGCCCAATTGAACTTTGTCGGTGTGAAAATGGAGGAGGATCATTGCATCCATTGGAATTACCACTACCACCTTTAAGATGGATTAAGTGGTTGCATCATTTCTATGTGAAGAGATGCGAAGAAAATCTTTTGAAATGACTAAGGAGGCTCTGGTGGTTCAAGGAAGAATGAGAGGAGAAGGTAAAAAGAAGAGCGCGAAACAAGAGAAGTCGAAATCTAAATCCTATGGGAGATCTAAGTCTCCTGTTAAGACCAAGGCGAAATGTTGGAATTGTGACAAATCTGGTCATTTTTGCAAAGATTGTAAGGAGGAGAAAAAGAAGAAAAAAGAGCTCTTTCTCTGATTCTGAATCTGATAAATCCTCTCAAGATGATGTAGATTCCTTTGTCATTGCCTTGGCTATGCATGCATCGCAAGATGTGTGGCTTATTGACTCTGGTGCTTCTTTTCCACATGACTTTGCATCAATATTGGTTTTAAAAGTATGAAAGTTATGATGGGGGGAAGGTGTACTTGGGCGATGAATTCCACTTGAATATTATTGGTTGTGGAAGAGTTTAGATAAGATTCCCAGATGGTAGAGTGAAGGGGATCAATGGTATCCCGCATATCCTTGGTTTGGCACGAAACCTTCTTTCTATAAGTAAGTTGAATGATGTGGGTGTGCAGGTTGTCTTATCAAATGGAGGATGCAAAATGACAAGAGGAGCTATGGTGCTTGCTAAGGGTGTTCAAATAGGCACTCTATTCCAACTAGATGCATCCATGGTTCATTGCAATAGTTATTTTGTGGAAAAGAATAAAATAAATTTTGAGTCACTATCCTCACCATTGGAACCAAAAACAAAGAAAAAAGTTGTATGCACTTTCAATGGTCGTGCTTTCCAGGTACCTAAGGGTGCTCATGGTTTGGAGATGAAGTTACCTCTTGAGAAGACAACGCTTTGGCACCAAAGATTTGGTCACATTGGTGAAAAGGGTTTAAGAACCCTAAAAAATAAATGCCTTGTTGAGGGGATTGATGATTGTAATCTTCAGTTTAATTTTTGTGAACATCTTGTCTATGGAAAGCAAAAATGTGTTCAATTTTATCACAAGTCTCACAAATATTTTGGGGTTTTGGACTATGTGCATTCGGACGTTTTTGCTCTTGTAAATGTTCCTTCATTACCAAAATCTATATATTTTGTTTATTTCATAGATGATTACAGTAGAAGGACATTTATTTATTTTCTCATAAGTAAAGCTGAAGACTTTGGTCAGTTTAAGGAGTTTAAGGCCTTGGTAGAAAATCAAACTGGTAGGAAGATTAAATGTTAAGGACTAACAACAGTGGTGAATTTTGTTCTGTAGATTTCTATAAGTTCTATAAATAACATGGGATTGAAAGGCATAAGACAACTCCATATACTCCTCAAAAAAATGGAGTTATGGAGAGGATGAACAAGACATTGATGGAGAGGGCTAGGAGTATGCTAAGTGGAGCTGGCCTTGAACAAAATTTGTGTTGAAGTTGTTGCCACTACATGCTATCTGGTTAACAGATCTCCTACATCAAATCTTATTGAGAAGACACTTATGGAGGTGTGGTCGGGAAAGAAGCTCTTATTGAGACATCTCTATGTGTTTGGTTGTGAGGCATATTGTCATGTATAAAGCTATTAAATGTATCATCAGTTATGGTATTGGTGTGAAAGGCTACAAGCTTTGGGATCTAGTGGCTTAAAAGGTTCTCTATAGTCGAAGTGTTATCTTTAGAGATATGGAACCTTCTTTCACTATTTTGCAGCCTACAAAAGAACAAAAGAAAGAAGATGTGGTTTAGCTTCCTCTTGACCCTAAGAAAGTTGAACCTGAAGCCCAAAATGGACTTGATGATGAGGAGAGTTGAGAAGCTTTGAAAGTTATGAAGAAGAACTTCAACCTCAACAATTAAGGAGGTCTATGAGAGATAGGTGACAACCTGATAGGTTTGGTTATTGAACTGAAAGTTTTGGTTATTCATTGTTGGATTCAAATTGTATTTTTTCTTTGATTGCCAATGTTGATGAGACAAGGACGGTGCAAGAGGTTATGGGTATGAGTGATGCAAATTCCTGGATGAAAGCCATGGATGAGGAGATGGCTACATTGAAGAAAAATGATACATGGGATTTGGTGCCCTTTCATAAAGGACACAAACTCGTTGGTTGCAAATGGGTGTTCAAGAAGAAAGTTGGTCTTGATGGTAGTGTTGAGAAGCATTAAGAAAGACTGGTCAAATGAGGCTTATTCACAAGTGGAGGGGATAGATTATGGTGAGATATTCTCTCCTGTTGCAAAGCTAACATTTATTTGGTTCTTATTGTCACTAGAAACAACATATGATTTAGAAGTGGAGTAGATATTCTATCGTATTGCAAAGTTGTATCTAAATGTCAAAAGTGATGGTTCTTGCAAAAGCACATTGGCTTTTGAAAAGTGAAGCTAAACCAACCTAAACCCTAAATTTTCCTGCAACACTATTTTGCAAAAGCATGTCAACTTTTCAAACACATCGCTAAACCTAACTAGGTAAAAGCAATGCTATCTGCAATAGTGTTGCTTCTCTAAAAAAGCATCGTTGACCGGTTCAAAAGCGATGTTGTATAGTGATGCTATTGTTTGGACTTTTTGACCCCGAATAAATACTAAAAAACTCAAAAAATGAGAAAACTTTTGATTTGCATATCAATGGTCCCACATTTGTTGCACGTTGGTACTCTCGTATGCTATTTGCGAGGTGTTGTGGGAGCTCACTAGTCGTCATTTCACCAAGGCTTTAGAGCAAAAATTGTAGAGTTTTACTAAGGGTATGAGTGCAAATGAATTGAAAGTGACCCTTTAACCTTTATTTAAGCTTGAAAATTAGGGTTTTTACCCTAATTTAAGTGGGGAAATAGGGTTTTAGTCCTTTTTCATCAATTTCTAAGCTATGGGTCATATTTTGAGGTTTTTTTCATGCTTCTGAGCTTGTTTTCACATCCCAAAATGTATTTTCTACACCTAAATCAATGTTGAACCTTTATCGTGATATCAATCCTAAAATTTGAATTTTTGCCCGAATCTCTCGAGGGGGCAGAGTACCAACTAGCTTAATTCCTTCCGTTGGGGCAGCAATGGGGTATCCAAAAAAAAAAAAAGATTTGATTCGATCAATATTGTAAATTCAAAAAGCGTCAGTCATTGAACCAATGTAACAAGTACCTTGCTTCAAAGAGGGGCAAAATGTAGACACTTAAAATTGTCTTGAATGATATTGCACATTTGAATCCGATTACTAACACCATTTTGTCCTAAATTCACTTCTTTTTTTACTATTTAATTGAATAATCTTAGTTGTTTAATTAAATGCATCATTTTCATCTGTTAATTTGATAATCAATTTTATTAGGTTAATTCACCCCCTTTCACACTAATTTTCATCTTGTTTAATTGGATAATGCGAATTATTTAAATTAAACCCCTTTATATCCTCTCATTTAATTGAGTAATCTTAATTATTGAATTAAATGTCATTTGATCCTCTTCCATTAAATAAATTATTTAATGAGCATCCTAATTTCACTCAACTTGCACAATTAAAACTTTGTTTTAATTAAATAATTGGCTATTTTCCCTCACCCATCCACTTGCATGGGAATATTCCCTTAAAATATTCCTCTATTTGAACTCCAAAAATGGAATATTCCTTTGTAACAAACTTCCTAAATTTTAGGAAGTGTGTTTCCTTGAATCATTGTGATCCATTGATTAACTCTTTGAACCATGTGAACTTTCATTCTCATCCATTGATGAGAATCTTTGATCCATGTCTTCACCTCTCATGGCTTCTCATCCCTTGATCAATCAAATCAATCTTGACCCTTGATTTACCATTTTCTCCTATAAATACACCTCATTTCTTGAGAAAGGGATTCACTTCCATTTTAGCAAAGTTATATTGTACGTTTTCACACTCGTCGTCATTCGTCTTGCATCCATTTTTTCTTTTCATCCATATTTAGCTTAGTTTTCATCAATATTAGCTCGTTTTCATCAATGGAGTTCATTTAGATGCTCATTTTATCAAAGGTATTGGGAAAGGGTTGTCTTTCCATATCAATATAGCACCAATTTCCCCCAATGGGATGAGGTTTGAGGCATTAGAATAGGCTTTCATTATTCATAAATCTTGTTCTTTATGTTTAATGGCTTCCTTATTTTAATGGTTTTCAAGTATTTCATTGGGATTATAGTTTAGTTAGTTAAATATTGGTTAGAATCTATTGGATCTGGTGTATTTATCTTGTACTATGATTATAGTTACAATAATAAGTGGCCTAACATATCTTTGTTGTTAGAAAATGATCAATCCCCTTACAATGGGTCTTATGAAACTAGCTCCTTATAAGTGGAAGTCTCCAAATTATATCTTAAATATAACTTGGACATAAATAGAAAGGATGTGTACATTTGTTTAGGTTGCCTCAAAATTGTGTTCATGTATGGAGGTCTCACATTTGGTTTGGAACTTTTGTCATGATTATGAGTTGGTATATCAATTTTCTGTTGTCATTGCATTGTGGTTTGATATGGACACTAGTGCTCGATGGATGGTGGTTGTAGGTGTAGTGTTTGGTTTTTTCTTTGGTATGCTAATAATGGCATGTTGAAGCAATGCTAGAGAATTTTATATGTTTGTAAAGGTGAAAACCATCACCTTAAGAAGATATTTAGTTGTAACAATGAGATAAAGTTGAAGGTGATACAAGTAATCTCAGATTTTTCTATCTTGAAAAATAATGATTATGCACATTATATAGATTTCATTAGCACTTACAAAGGTGCAATGCGTGCTAAGTGGACCATTCATTATCATGAGAAATGGGTTCTTGTGAACCACTACTCATGAAATATGGGTCAATGAGTTTGACTCGAAAAACTACACGGTTGAATCTTGATAGCAATATCATAATTTGACATACTATGAAAAAATATCTCCTACTTATCTACATTAAATATAATTTAAATAATATTTAATTATTTAATATATAATATATTTCTTTATAGTTTAAATAATATATTGTATATTAATGATAATTAATATATATTATATTTAATATTAATCATATATTAATATATATACTATATTTAATATTATTTAAATAATAATATATTATTAATATTAAATATATTAATAATTAAAATTATATTTATTTAATAATAACAATATTAAATATAGTTTAAATAATATTAATTATTAATTAATATTACTTAATAATAATTTAAATATATTAAATACAATTACCAAATAAGTTTAAATATTCACACTAAATAATAGTTTAAATATAGTAACTATTAAGTGGGGATGGCGGTAAAAATGATATCATTATCCTCTGAGAAATTGGAAGAGGCCCATGCAAGACTCAATGTCCAACCCTAAACTTTAACCCTAATCTTAATCGTAATATTAACTCTAATTATAACCTTAATCTTATATCTAATCCTAATCGTATTTTTTTTATTATAAACCAAACCCTAACCCTAATCTTAATTCTATCTCTAATTTTATTGATTTCTTTAGTCCTAACCTTAATCTTAGTTGTAACCGTAATTTTATATATAACTCTAATCCAAATCCTAGCTTAAACCCTAACCCTAATCCTAACCTTAACTCTAATTTAATAATTTTAAATAGAAATTTGTCGACACAAATGAAAATTGAAAGAGGGCCACATGAGCATCAATGCCCAACCCTCGGTAATGAATCCAACCCTTAAAACTTTTTGGTTGTTTGATGGTTTGAGGAGCTTTTATACGCCAAAGGCGTATCCAATATGAACAAGCTCAACCTAAAAAGTATAATCAATGACTCACATTGCTCAATAAACCTTGCCAACGATTGAATTGATCGTGGCCATTTATTTATCTTGTTGGTCCTTATATTGTTTTTAATATGCTCAGTTTTCATTGACCTATTTCATTCCATGTTTTTAAAGTCAATTATTTTGATAGCACATGTGGAAAGCTTTTTACGATGGTACTTAGAAGACTTGTCTCTTGGTTTTGCAGAGCATGATAAATGCAAGTACTGAAACATCTTTGACCATCGAGTGGGCATAGTGAGCTTTGATGAAGCACCCGAACATTTTGGGCACATCCCATCAAGAGTTTGACACACATGTTGGACGAGATTGATTAATGGAGGAATCATATATTTAGAGGCTGAAATATTTGTAGGAAGTTGTGCAATAAATTCTCATCTTTTTCCATCGGGACCTCTTTTGCTCCCTCACCAATCTAGCGAGGCCTGCACTGTAGGGGGATACTATGTCCCGCAAGAACTCAAATCTTGGTGAATGTTTGGGAAATTCAACAAGATGTGGTTGTGTGGAATGCCCCACAAAATTTGATATGAACATTTTCTCAATAGGGGCAAAGAGATTGGTTCGGTTAGGGCATAGTCATGTGTAAGGGCTATGATACTCTTCACTCTTTTTTCTAGTTTATTGATGTCGATTGTATATTGTTGTAATTTATTATGGTCTGGATCGGGCGTAGGCTTATGAATGTCGTTTATTGCTCCTGTTCATGTGCATTTTATGGAGAGAAAACAATCTACTACAAAATTTAGGGTTTAGATGATTATGAGTTAGGGTTTACGGTTTTCTATTCGTTAAAATTGGAGTGTGAGTGAAGAGGATGAGAGAGTGAAATTGGCTCCAAATCTTTCCATTTCTCATTACACTCCATATACCAAAATCAACCATTTTCGATTATTCGAGGAAGTTTTGCTGCTTTTGCCAGTCTTCCTCATATAGAAAATGGCTAAAATTTTAGCTTGAATAAGTGTAGAATGAAAGAGGCATAGAAAATGCGACCCGGTCAAGGCTGTGATATGTAGCATTAAAGGTTTCATGTGCCTTCTACATCTACATCTATATTGCATATTCTCAAAAGGAAGCACGGGTATAGCCAACAATTAATGTTTTTTAATTTCATGCTCTATTTTTCATTTATCTCAATCCATTAAATATTATTCAACTTGACATGTTCCCACCTCTTCTTCCCCTATCCATGCATGTGTTACTCTCCTACTTAAATATCATTTCTAGGATGTATTTTCCTATCAAATGTCATTTCTAGGTTTTTGGGGATACTTGTAGGCGTTGCCATTTTGGGTTCCCATTTTTCTTGCCTCCATCCCTAAGAGGAAAAGGAGACTCCATATGAGGTGGTCAACATGACAATAGATATGCAACAATTTTTTTATTGTGACAGTTCCCCACACACGTCGCAAGTTATTACTCTTGATCTTCTATCCTTACTCAATCAAACAAGTTAATTGAAAACATAATGGAAAGATGATATGTGTAGCTCAACATGCTTATCATTGGGACTTGTACAGAAAGATATTGTGCAAAGGGATATCAATAATTATAGAAACGTCATTCTCATTGCTAGGGAAGATTAATAAGCATTATCTAATTTTGTATGGAATTTAGTTCATGGAAGATGGATTCCACGGTACACCTAAGTGCAAAGAAACAAAAAATTGTGTTTATGGGAGAGGTGACAGACTACAGGTTAAAGAAAGTCTTCAAATAAAACTTACTGTTGGTGCTTCATGTTGTAAGAATGGTGTTGGGTGATACCTCTCTTTCTTCAACCCACCATTACATAGTCAATACTGGTGTCTAATCAATGTTCTTGGCAATTCTTCTAGATGTGGGGGAGTCTAAAGAACTGATAAGGTTATAGCTGAACAAATTGATCAAACCATGGTGACACTGTGGAATGAAAAAGATTCTGGATGATATAGTTTTGGGGCTGGGATTCATCTTGGTTCTTGAGCATGGCCATTAATTAATCTATCTTATTTTGGACCCTAGGTATCCTTCATAATCAGATATGTAGGGAAAGACGATAATTCCTACAAGCTTCGTGCTAAATGGAAAATCGAGTTCTTGAAGACCATTACTGGTGGTGATCCTATGGTGACTGTGAACTGGTTTTTAGCATTGGCAGTTGAGAGTTTGGATTATGGAGATGATGATAAGGTTGCTACTGGTAATCAAGTCTAAATTGGGATATATATTAAATAGTATAGATATATACAAGAATAGTGAAGCTGATGACTGCATTTTATAAAGAAAAATGGTAGATTTCAGTTATTTTGGCCCTCCTCTAGAGCAACCTAGAAACTGGTTTAAATTTTGACTGTTATATATGGGTATGGTTCTCTAAAGTCATTTTCACATATCCAAACAAAAAAACTATGACAACATGCATTTCGTTGCAATGATGTTTTCCTATTGAACATATCAAATATCTATCTTTTCTTTTTTCTTCTTATTCCCAAGTAGGGATGGGAGTAGGGGAAGGTAATATTACATTACGAAGAAGCTATAGTAACTATGAATTTAAAGCGGTTAATGAGAAATCATATGTCAGTCCAAAAGCCCTATAGGGTCTCCTATGATTAAAAATGTTAAAGGGTCTCCTATGATTAGAAATTTTAATTTCATTTTAGTGATTTTAACATATATACTTCAGAAGGTATAATAATTGATTCTAATTTTTGTCTCGTTCAATTGACAGGTTAAAATGGTAGCACTGCTATTATTGGTTATGGGTATATTTATAGTAATTGCCATGGTTTCATATGAGTTTATGAGGCGGCCGCTATGAAGGATGTTTATTAGATGTCTCAGCGTAGTGTCTCTCATTTCCATGTTTGCATCCACATTATCTATCATTGTACGAACCTCTTAGTATCAAACATTTTTACCCTTACATATGTTTTTTTCTCTGTTAGAATCTTTTGACTCTATTTTTTTTCATTATTAGTTTAAAGATCCTTTGTTAGAGCCTAGAGAGTTTCTATTCTTGAATAAAGAAAAAATACCTCGATATATCTTTTTATAGAACACGATCAAGAGATGGCTGATGAGATGATTTTTTATTTAGGTTCACTTCTGGGTGTGTTATACTGATGTAAATTTAAGAAACAATTATCAATCACCAAGGGAGGAAAGTTTCATGACATTTTTCGTTAACAAGTGAAATAATCACCAACATTAAATGGTTGAACACAAAATTATTAGGGATAGTGTCCAAGGCTTGGTCGAAAATGAATTTATGGTTTAAATTTTCTTGAATGTCTAAAAAATTAGTATTTTTCTATCAATGTACAAAAAATCTGGTGATTTAGACACACAACGTGGAGTACATGCCATTTTATCTTTCTCTTTCCACATTTTTGATGAGCACATCCTTCTTTGCATATGGCATTCTTGGCCATGATATTTTCATTTATGTGAGTAGAACCTTCTATTCTTTTATATGACAAAAAAATTCTTTAATTGAAATTGCTTGTTGGTTATATAATGAACTGTTGTGATAATCTATTTTTTTAACATTGTTTAATTACTTTTGGAGGCCCCCAATGGGATTGGAAGCTTCTTGGGAATCATACAGTTGGTCCTATACCTCCATTATAACAAAATTAGCTAGAGAAGCTATGATGCACAACCATTGCTAAGCTCAAGGGTCTAAGATTTTTCTACAATACATTACTCTATATCATTCAGAGACAATATTTCCATAATTCAATTGAAAATGCTTAAATGTTAACAATTATGTGGATGTATTTTGTTTAATCATTTCATATCACACCCCACGATCGATAAACAAAATTACTCTTATGTTATTTTGAGAGCATGAAGGTTTTTGGAAGCCTTCCGTCAATAAGGATTTGTTACCTAGAGTATGATTCTAGAGAGAAAATAGTTATTGTTTATGGTGATGCTTAAGATGTATGAATTCATTCAAAAATTTCAGCCAACAAACTTCCCATTCAGTTAACAAACTATGTGTAACAATTCATTTACTGATCACCTGCAAAATGCATTTGATATATATGTAAAACATCTTAGAATTGATTTTAAATTTTATTTGAAAGGTTATTCTATCCATCTAAAATCAGATTTTCAGATTGAAGACACAAGCTCAGGAATGCAATTTTGAGTGTATTTGAACTTCTCATCAGATGAACAGATCATTCATGTTATAACTTAAAGATGCCATAATAATAAATATAAACATAGAGTTATAACCGAGCTTTTGTTGCCAAGGAATTAAATGTCAAGGCGGGTGCATGGAAATGGGTAGCAATTCTGTGGACACATTTCAAAAACTTTTGAAAAGAAATAACGTGAGCGCGTTATAACGCGCTCACGTTATTGCTTGTTAAAAGCAAAAAAAAAAGAGAAAACCTGTTATTGTTATTTTGACTATTTTTTTCTTGCAGTCGCAGCCAAAACCCCCATACTTACGCGCTTGCATTCTAGGAGGAGAAATTCAACAAATTGTTTCACCAAAAATTTATATTTCTTCACAACGATGGCACCATGACAAGGAGGAGATGTGAGAGGTAAGGATTTTGTGGTTTTCATTTTGAATTAGTTAGTTTTAGGTTGAATTTGATATATATTTGTTTTAATTTTTAGGAGATGAAAATTAACCTGCAAACCCTCAAGATCCTCAATAGGAAGACCAACCAAATCCTCAAGATCAAAATCAACCACAACAACAACCTCCTCCACCAATCACTCAACCCCCTCCTAGCACTCAACAAAATTTAATGAGTGGAATTGAGAACAACAAAAAACAAATTGAGGATTTGATCAGTAGGTTGAGTGATCCAAATGGTTCAACCGTAGAAAGAATGACCCTAGAAAATTCATTGAAAGATATGGTAAAAAATGTAGATTCAATTAGCAAATAAATAACTGGATGGCAAGATAGGAGGCAGGCGGGTAGGGATTATTATGCAAATAAACTATCATACAAAGATGTAAGGGATTTAAAAATTACAAAAGGTGATTTGTGCTCATTATTCATCGACCCATGCACAAATCAAAATCTTACCCACAATGCGAAGAGGTTTCCTATCCATTGGTGCCACCACCAATAGATTAGGAACTAGTTTTACGATAGGTGGTACATGGTCTTTGATTACCCACCGTGCAACAATTGTGAGGTCCCGCAATATTTCCTTAGGAAACTATACAGTGAGTTCATATTGAACAAAATCCTAGATTATTTTGATATGAGGGATTTCCAGGGGAGAGGTGGGGGGTCAGCTCAGGATAGACCTGATGCACAACAGGATCCTATGCGGCAAGGTAGACGAGCTCTCGCTAGGCCACCTCATGAGCACGTTGTTATTACTTTCGTCACGAAGGAAAGTGTTGATGTAGAGACATTGTAGGCGATCAACACTTTGACCTAGAGTTTCATCCATCATACTAGCCTTATTCTACAACGCCATCCAAGGGAATCTTCGAGTGGTGGCTGTCAAACACATGTGTGTCAATCTTGCGGGGCTACTTGTTCATATGACCCCACCGACACTCAGGAGACTAGTACACAAGATCCATTTGTAGCTATGGAGATGGAGAGGGCAACTGACATTTTGCATGAGGCATATGGCATTGATAGTCAGGTAAAATTTAGTGCATGTTCATTGAATTTAATTTATTAAATTTCGATTTTGAAATGCAAGATTAACTAAATTTTTTTTATGATTTTAATAAAATTGCAGGGTCACAGTGTTGAGACTGGATACACTGGCTCCCCACCAACTTATTTTTGCAATACACCTATCGCTGGGGTATGTAACTAGTAAACAATTATAAATTTATTGCATGTTAATACCATTTTTTTACGAATGGTAATTTAATATGCGATTTTGGATGTTGAACAGACTAATATTGGAGGTTTTGATGGAACACTTCCCAGTGGCGGTGGATTTACTCAAATCTACACAGAGATAATAGAATAAAGAGTTTAACTAATGAATCAAGTACTTAATAGATTTGTGTAGTTTATATGCACATCGTTGATTACGTTGTTGTTTTATTTTCATATGATGCAAGCCGAAACACCTACGAATGTGACGAGGGCAATGGATATTGGTGTGTCATCTACTATACAATCCTTGATGGCTTTGGTAGGAGAGGTATGAGGAAAATTAGTAAATTTCAATTTACATTTGTTGCTATAGATGTTAGTTTGTGAAAAATCAAACCATTATTGATTCACGTAGTTTAATTTCTATTTGTATGGTTTATACAGGGCTTGAGCATGCCTGAGCATCGGCATGAGAATATTTCCACCGTGGAGAGAAATCATGAGATGGCGGTAAGTGATTATTTTGTCAAATATATCATTTTTTATAATGTAATTTCTATATGTTCATGTCTTTACTTCTTATTGTAACAGTTAAAACTTCACCATTCAAACTAAACACTAGGAGTAGCAGGAGCACTCCTCGAGCGTAGCAAAAATGAGTGACAAACCTATCACCATCCAATCGAAAAGGAAAGGGAAAGAATTTATTTCTAGGGCTTGGAGAGCAATGACTTTTGATTCCAGAACCCTTTGTTGTATGCCTACATGGCAGTTTTGTACATATTTTTATTGGACATAATTGACATTGTATGCCTATATGGGATTCTCGTAAGCCTATATGGCTATTTTGTACATATATTTCATACATATACCGACATATATTGATGTATGCCTACATGGCTATTTGGTTAATACAAATATATTTTATCGATGCCTGTCCATATTTGCATTCTAAATTGATGGTTCAATAGATATGAGTTACGTGTATTCAAGTGTATACTTTACAACTTAAGTGTATACTTTTGATTTACGTGTGTTCGAATGTATACTTCGTGGCTTAAGTGTTTTCATGCATATACCTTGTATTCGTGCATATACTTTATATTAATTTGTGTATACTATGTATTCGTGTGTTTACTTTTTGAGGATTACATGTTTTTGAGTACTTGTGCTTCCCTTATTGACATGTACATGCTTGAATTATTAATTGGTTAGCCCTAGCATTGATCATTGTTGTCCTTCATGATTTGTCTTGAATATTAATTGATTGATGCTAAACAACTTTATCTAAAAGAAAAAAACACATTTACAATTTGCATTCCATGAAATGATTCATAAAAAGATTCCAATATGTTTTTTATCTAAAATTTGAGGTCGTAGCAAGTACGGGATCAACAAGTTTGTATCAAAAATCTAAAAAATAGAGAATAGTGTGAATAATTTTTATTAGATCTTCTCCAAAAGTTCATCAACAACCTCCATTTGAGCCTCTCAAGGCTTTACATAGTGTTTTACACCCTTCTCTAACTGATCCATGCCCTCAACGAACTAAAAACCAACTTTCAAAACAAGTAACTGTTGCATTTCAAATTTGTTGCTTTAAGCAACTTACAAATTTGCAACTTTAGACTCCTCCAACCTAATGAGTACATATAATGACCTCTAAACCCACACAAATAGCGTACAAATAGCCTTATTACATTGATAAAACTCCATTCTTTTACAATCATATACAAATTCACAAATTTGCCTTTAAAGGCTACAAATACAACTTCTAGTGCAAGATTGAAATTTTCACATTTTCTATCACTAGAACCAAAAGTCACCCTAAAACATACCTAATGGTCTTAATTGACCTTATTCAAGATAAAGCATGCTCAAAATACCCACAACAACCTATTGACCAACCTATTCACCATTAGATAATCACTAAAACCACTGAACTAGACCTTTTTCATCAAATGGAGGAACAAAGTGCTCTGCACCAATGATCATACATTTTTTTTGTGGAATACTCAAACTTCTCAACCGTCGTTTGTATGTTTCTATTTTCCAATGTTTTGCATGCCATCATAAGGGATCAAGTCGGTTGAACACAAGTCAAATCAATTCCACGTGTTTGGGTGAGAAAGAGGACCATGCCTAGTGTAAACCTACCTATTGCGATGCGTTGGAGCAATTATTTTGGTCACACGAATTGCAAAACAAAAGTTGCACCACTTTGCAACTTTGCACAGCTTGAATTTGACACTTTTTCCATCAAGTGAAAATCCATCGCCACGGGAAAACCACTCCAAAATAGCCAAAACTTAGAGAGGTTTTTGTAGAGGGGGCCAATGCGATCCTGTAGGATAGGACGAGAAGTTTCTAAGCATCATGGTATCCGAGTAATAACATGCTGAAGTTTGCATCCATTTTGCACTTTGGACCCTTAAGGGATCGATCCGGTGGAGCGTAGCTCAAAGCGATTCTGCATGTTTTGGTATGAAAGAGGACCATTTCTAGCGTAAAAATACCTATTTGAACATGTTGGAACAATCCTCTTGGTCACACGAGTTGTAGAGTGAAAGTTGCACCACTTTGCAACTTTGCACAACTTGAATTTGACACTTTTTTCATCAAGTGAAAATCTACCGCCACGGGAAAACCACTCTGAGATAGCCAAAACCGAGAGAGGTTTTTGTAGACGAGCCCAACACAATCCTATATAATTAGACGAGAAGTTTCTAAGTGTCACAGTATCCAAGTAATAGCATGTTGAAGTTTGCAACCATTTTGCAATTTGGACCCTTAAGGGATTGATCCAGTGGAACATAGCTCAGAGCGATTCCACGTGTTTCGATGTGAAAGAGGACCATGCCTAGTGTAAACATACCTATTCAAATGATTTGGAACAGTCCGCTTGGTAACATGAGTTACAGAGCAAAATTTGCACCACTTTGCAACTTTGCAGTGCTTGCATTTGACGCTTTTTCCATCAAGTGAAAATTCGCCGCCACAAGAAACGCACTCCAAGATATCCGAAATTGAGAGAGGTTTTTGTAGAGGGGCCCAACATGATCCTGTAGGATTAGATGATAAGTTTCTAATCATCATGGTATCCGAGTAATAGCATGCTAAAATTTGCAACCATTTTGCACTTTGGACCCTTAAGGGATCGATCTGGTGGAACGTAGCTTGGAGCGATTCCGCGTGTTTCAGTGCAAAAAAAGACCATTCCTAACATAAAAATACCTATTCAGACGCGTTGGAGCAGTTATTTTGATCACACGAGTTGCAGAGCGAAAGTTGCACCACTTTGCAACTTTGCACAACTTGAATTTGACACTTTTTCCATCAAGTGAAAATTTTCCGCCACGAAAAAACCACTCTGAAATAGCCAAAACCGAGAGAGGTTTTTGTAGAGGTGTCCAACATGATCCTATAGGATCAGATGAGAAGTTTCTAAGCATCATGAAATGTGAGTAATAGTATTCTGAAGTTTGCAGTCATTTTGCACTTTAGACCCTTAAGGGATCGATCCGGTGGAATATAGCTCAGAGTGATTGTGCGTGTTTCGGTGCAAAAGAGGACCATGTCTAACGTAAACATACATATTCAAATGCATTCGAGCAGTTATTTTGGTCACACGAGTTGCAGAGCGAAAGTTGCACTATTTTTGCCAACTTTACACAGCTTGAATTTGACACTTTTTCCATCAAGTGAAAATCCACGGCCACAGGAAAACCACTCTGAGATAGCCAAAATCGAGAGAGGTTTTTGTAGACGGGCCCAATGCAATTTTGTAGGATCAGACGAGAAGTTTCTAAGTTTCACGGTATATGAGTAATAGCATGCTAAAGTTTGTAGCCATTTTGCACTTTGGACCCTTAAGGGATCGATCCGATGGAACATAGCTTGAAGTGATTCCACTTGTTTCGGTGTAAAAGAGGACCATGCCTAGCGTAAAAATACCTATTTGGACATGTTGAAACAGTCCTGTTGGTCACACGAGTTGCAGAGCAAAATTTGCACCACTTTGCACTGCTTGCATTTGACGTTTTTTCCATCAAGTGAAAATCCACCGCCACAGGAAAAACCACTCCAAGATAGCCGAAATAGAGAGAGGTTTTTGTAGAGAGGCCCAACGCAATCCTATAGAATCAGAAGAAAATTTTCTAAGCATCACAGTATCCGAGTAATAGCATGCTAAAGTTTGCAACCATTTTGCACTTTGGACCCTTAAGGGATCAATCCGATGGAACATAGCTCGGAGCGATTCTGCGTGTTTCGGTACAAAACAAGACCATGCCTATAATAAAAATACCTATTCAGACGTGTTGGAGCAGTTAGTTTGGTCACACGAGTTGCAGAGCGAAAGTTGCACCACTTTGCAACTTTGCACAACTTGAATTTGACACTTTTTCCATCAAGTGAAAATTCTCCGCCACGGGAAAACCACTATGAAATAGCCAAAACCGAGAGAGGTTTTTGTAGAGGGGCCCAATGCAATCCTAAAGGATTAGATGAGAATTTTCTAAGCTTCATTGTATCCGAGTAACAACATGCTAAAGTTTGCAGCCATTTTGCACTTTGGACCCTTAAGGGATCGATCTGGTGGAACATAGCTCAAAACGATTCTGCATGTTTCGGTGTGAAAGAGGATCATGCCTAGCATAAAAATACCTATTCAAATGCATTGGAGTATTTAGCTTGGTCACACGAGTTGTAGAGTGAAAGTTGCACCACTTTGCAACTTTGCACAACTTGAATTTCACACTTTTTCCATCAAGTGAAAATTCGCCGCCACGAAAAAACCACTCTGAAATAGCAAAAACAAAGAGAGGTTTTCGTAGAGGTACCCAACATGATCTTGTATGATCATACGAGAATTTTTGAAGCATCACGGTATCCGAGTAATAGTATTCTGAAGTTTGCAGTCATTTTGCACTTTAGACCCTTAAGGGATTGATCTGGTGGAACATAGCTCAAAGCGATTCCGCGTGTTTCGGTGTGAAAGAGGACCATGTATAGCATAAAAATACTTACTCAGACGTGTTCAAGCAGTTAGTTTGGTCACACGAGTTGCAGAGCAAAAGTTGCACCATTTTTTCCAACTTTGCACAACTTGAATTTGACACTTTTTCCATCAAGTGAAAATCCATCGCCACGGGAAAACCACTCTGAGATAGCCAAAACTGAGAGAGGTTTTTGTATACGGGCCCAATGCAATCCTATAGGATTAGACGAGAAGTTTCTAAGTGTGATGGTATCCGAGTAATAACATGCTAAAGTTTGTAGCCATTTTGCACTTTGGACCCTTAAGGGATTAATCCGGTGGAACATAGCTCGGAGCGATTCCGCGTGTTTTGGTGTGAAAGAGGACCATGCCTAACGTAAAAATACCTATTTGGACACATTGGAACAGTCCTCTTGGTCACACGAGTTGCAGAGCGAAATTTGCACCACTTTGCAACTTTGCACTGCTTGCATTTGACGTTTTTTCCATCAAGTAAAAATCTACCGCCATAGAAAAACCACTCCAAGATAGCTGAAATCGAGAGAGGTTTTTGTAGAGGGGCCAACAAAATCCTGTAGGATCAAATGAGAATTTTTTAAGCATCACGATATCTAATTAATAGCATGCTAAAGTTTGCAACCATTTTGCACTTTGGACCCTTAAGGGATCAATCCGGTGGAACGCAGCTCGAAGCGATTCCATGTGTTTCGGTACGAAACAAGACCATGCCTAGAATAAAAATACCTATTCAGATGTGTTGGAGCAGTTAGTTTGGTCACATGAGTTGCAGAGTGAAATTTGCACCACTTTGCAACTTTGCACAACTTGAATTTGACACTTTTTCCATCAAGTAAAAAATTGCCGCCACGGGAAAACCACTCTGAGATAGCCAAAACCGAGAGAGGTTTTTGTAGATGGGCCCAATACGATCCTAGAGGATTAGATGAGAAGTTTCTAAGCTTCACGGTATCCGAGTAATAACATGTTGAAGTTTGCAGCCATTTTGCACTTTGGACCCTTAAGGGATGGATCTGGTGGAACATAGCTCAAAACGATTTCACATGTTTTGGTGTGAAAGAGGACCATGCCTAGTGTAAAAAATACTTATTTAGATGCATTGGAGTAGTTATTTTAGTGACACGAGTTGCAGAACGAAAGTTGCACCACTTTGCAACCTTGCACAACTTGAATTTGACACTTTTTCCATCAAGTGAAAATTCGCCGCCACGGGAAAACCACTCCAAGATAGCCAATACTGAGAGAGGTTTTTCTAGAGGGGCCCAACACGATCATGTTGGATCAGATGAAAAATTTCTATGTGAAATGGAATAATTTTTATGGGGTTTGTGTTGTTGCCCCTATAGATTTTGATGGAAAAGGGCATGAAAAATGAGGTTTCACACTAGGGTTTGATAAAATATTGCATGTAGAGGTTGGGTGATTGTCTTTTGAGTTTTTGCAGGTGATTTTAAGAAGGTCTGAGGTGGTGGCATGTTCTGGTAAGATGTGGAACCATTCCTTTCAATAAACCCTCCTTATACTAGCATAAAATAAGGGTTTTGGTTTGGCATGGTGGAGTGAGTTTGTCCTGAGACAAATTGTGGATCTGAGGGTTTGGATACATGATAATTTCTGCCTCAACAAGTTAAGGGGTTTCTTTAATGTTTAAAGGTATGTTCCTTTTTTTCTTGAATTCCCCTGCACAAATAAACACACACACCTAAAACATCTTAATTCGACCTTACATGCTTTATATCACTTCTCTAATCACCTAATGACCTCTTTGAGACTTTGAATACATTACATATGACATTTACATGACCTTTTTCACAATGTTTACATTTCAAAATTCAAATTTTGCAAATTTTCCTATTGAAGGCATTTATAGAACAAGGTGCTATTGCACCAAACATGAACTCCAAAATTACAATATTTGAGTAAATCTCATTATGTAATTAAATATCATTACAATGCCTTAGGTACTTCATTCTCACACATCTTTTACAATGCCACTCATACATTCGAGATTCTCTTTAAATGTCTACATCATAGGTGCTCATTATGAGGTTAACTTCAATTGAGTAACTTCAGATTCCCTCGCTAAGCTTCACACGCTCTTTTATAATGGCTTGAAATCAAAATTGAGATTTTTCAAGATCATCAAAATAAGGATGTTGCATTGCTTTTTTGGCTGAGATTCTCTTTGATGGCTCATAAATCAACATTTTCTGCAACGAGAGATCAATCAATTTTTAGTAGTTTACTTACAAATATGCAAAGTAAAAGAGAAAAAGAAAAAGCGTCCAAAATGGAAATGAAATAAAAATAGATGGAAGACACTTATAGATAGGCATACAGGTCTCACAACTTAGTCACTCCTAGCCATACATCTTCACTGGGAATTCCAACATACCTATTGCACCTCCTCATGAATAGAGTAAGTTGAAATTTCAGATGCTCTTATAATGTCTACATCATAGCTACTCATGATAAGGTTAACTTCAAATGAATAACTTGAAATTCCCTCACCAAACTTTGCACACACTTTTCTAATGGCTTAAAATCATGATTGGGATTTGTCAAGATCATCAAAATAAGGATGTTGCATTGTCTTTCTAGCTAACATTCTCTTGGATGGCTCATATATTTTCATTTTTTGCAAGGGGACACCAATCACTGTTTAGTATGTTACAAATATGCAAATTAAAAGAAGATGATAGCATTGGCATCAAACAAATTAATGTGAATACAAGTATAAATTAATAAGAACCAATGTGCATATACTTACAAATTAATCCAACGAACCATCCAGGTCTGCTCTACTCTTTATTGTGTCAAGTATTGCCTCATGGTCAGACTCACGAACCTTCCACAAGGTCTTCTTCAAAGGTCTACCCCCATATTTGGTCAAACAAACATTGGATGCCACGACAAGGTTCGAGTAATGAAGAATCTTGGGATGCGTGTGAAAGTCCTAAAATAGCCAATGTTTAACACTTGAATGTGGGTACCTTCTAAGCCATGTTCCAGTAACCACAACTAAGCCTATAGGGTATTCGATGTTTTCTCCATCTATAACTGGGGCCTCCAATTTCTTTTTGGCCTCAACACAATGACACAAGTAATAGTTTGTTCCCTCTTCATTGTCTTCATCTGCAATAACTGCATAAACATGCCCTGCATTGATATGTGTAGAAAATATCTTGAAATTTGTCAACATTACGAATACAGTACAAAGTAAGATAACAATATGGAGGTTCAACAACTAAGCAAGTAGATATATCACCTGGTTGAACTAGATCTGATGCATGGTCAAAGTCGATCGATGATTCCATCTGTGTCACTTCCAATGTCGTCGGAGGGCGATACGTGTGAAGTGGGCTAAGATAACTTGTCAACCATATGTCAACCCACTCCCCTGACTCACAATCATTCCAGGCGTGCATTGTACATGAAAAACAAAAGCATGCCATCTTGCATGTATCGATACTCCATGAACCTACATTTGAGCTAAGGAAAGAGTGTACCTCACTCGATCATGTTAGTATACAACATTCCTCATATGGTGCAATGTTAGTATCATCCATCAACAAAAAAATATATGAACCGAAGACGTGCCTTCATTACCTGGACCCATCAGAGTATTACACCACTCGATGATTGATTTTGCATCTATCAACTTTGCACTGTCTTTATACTTTAACTCTTCTCATGCTAATGCTCTTTTCATGCATGCTCTTGCACCATCATGCTCCCACTTTCCATGTCCGGCCTCACAAAATTTCCACATATGTTGAACACCTGTAATTACATGCATCCTACACAACCAGTAGAACATGCACGAGTTCTTGAATTGTGTTGCACAGTTATCAGACTATATTATATGTCAGTCGTATTTTATGCCCCTCTGAGCCAAACCACTGTAAAAATTTTGGAAGCAACCTTGCACGAACTCAAGAGAATGTGTGTGATCATCACTAATGTAAAAGTGGTACTCCCTCAATACCTTCCTTTGGTCATCTGTACTATCAGATGCATGAATGAATGTTATGTGCACAAATATCGAAACCTGCGTGGAGTTGTAATCATGTGACTGCACCTCATGTTGTGGTTGTAGAGTGTAGTTCTCTACAAAGTCAACCACTGATACTATGCTTCCAACTGGAAAGGTGTCCTTGCATAACTTGAATTACGTGTCCAACCATCGGGCTCTATGGGTATGCATTGCATACTCAGACAGTATATTGTCACGAAACATGGACATAAATTGGTACACTAGAATCTTCTCAATAACCAAATAACACCTTTTTTGATTGAGACCCATCTTTTGTAGCATATGCCACTGTTTTATACTTCCCGGACTCTACTAGTTTTTGTCCCACCTCATCTATGTTTTCCATATGTTGACATACTAGCATACGTTGGAAGCCACCGCAATGCTCGCATGAACCATCCAAGCATGTTGTCCTGTAGAATATCTGGCCATCCTCTATTTCACATAATTTATTTGATAAGAACTCTCTTGAAGATTTTATTGGGGCTTCTATTCCACAATCTTGCAAAACATCATTAGTATGCAAATCTACACATATAGAACGATAAACATCATAATGGTTAGAAAATTCAATATGTAACAACAAGTAGTGTGTGTGTGATTTATTTTGACATAGAAAGGTTTAAGCATTTCAAAAAATCTTTGAGAAATACTAATTTGAGGATAATCATTTTCAAATTTTCAAAAAAATTGGGTTTGAGTCATATCCAAAAAATGCTTTGGATGTGGCTCACAATTTCGACTACCGATTGTCCTTCTTACCACATCCCTTTGATTCAGAGATGGCCTTGTGTTATTCTTCCAATACTCTTCAATTAGTGTTCTCAAGGCTTCGACAACTTCTTTATATTTTCATGACAGTCTCCCCGAGAATGCCCATAAATCATTTGAATCATTACCCTCAATTCTTTGCCACCTTTGAATGGCTCTTTAAAAAGTTCTTCTACTAATTCTCGTGTGTTCACTCATCTTTTTAATGAGACGAGATCTCTTTGTTTGACAACTTACCAAAGTGATGTAATGACACGTTGGGTGACATTACTATCCTTTTAGTGTGAGGTCTTACCCACACTCTCATAAGCATCCATTAGATTCTTCACAATAGTGTCTTCACTCGATGCATTCAGTGTTCTCAACCCAACAGTCTTCATGATGTTCCTATACTTTACACCCCGCATCATTTCAAAAAATAGTTGACATCTTGCAGTCTCATTTAGTCTTTCAAAGAATTGTTTCCAAATCTTATCAGCATATTTTCTACAAGTGCATGTTGAAATCTTACCTTCCATGTGCTGTAAAATCTCATCATTAATATTAATCAAATAATTTGGCTTTCTATATAAAATTCTAGGTGGTGTTCTCCTAGGTACATACATCTAGACATTAGGAATTTCATCAATATTTAATTGAGGTGGGATAGATTGCGTACCTTCGATCGAGGGTGGAGAAGAAGACATACCTTGAGGTTCACATGGGGATGATGGCATACCTTCTTCGTCAAATCCGAGTGATGATGTACTCTGAACTTGAGATGTGTTGGACGGTGTCCAACAATATTCACTTGAGGTAGATGGTGTCCCTCCATATTCACTTGCACTAGATGGTGTTCATCCATATTCACTTATGCTAGATGGTGTCCCTCCATATTCGCTTGTGCTTATTGGTGTCCCTTCATATTCACTTGTCGTAGAGGGTGTGTCTCCAACTATGGTATTTGAATCTGTCTTATGATGATGCTTTCGTATTCGTTCCTTTTGTGTTGCCAATTCCTGTTCTTTTTTTGATGGTTGAGGTTCCTCTTCAATTAACTTGTTTTCGTCAATCGTTTCCAATTTCTTCTTTTCACGATATGCCGCCGCCCGAACTCTCTCCTTTTCTTTGAATGTTTCATTCTCTTCATCTGTTAGTTTCCTCTTTTTCTTTTTCTTTGGCATGGCGGATAATTTTATTTGTATCATGGTAATGAGACGAATATTAGTTCCTACAAAATGTATCCATTCAAGTTAATTGTAAAAATATATGTCATTCAAGGCTTCATTTAAATAATACTTACAATCATCTTGTACAAAATTTAACCTAGCATAGAAAAATGTGACATGATTTTATTCAATCCAGAATACCTTAAAGAAAAGTGGTAATGTGGCATGCCATGATTGCAAGATAGGCTCAAAATGGAAGCATGGACATTTGCAAAAAATGCATTTTTTGGCAAAGTTGTGAAGAGATAAGTTAGTTAAGAAGTTACAAAAATAGTTAGATATGTTGGGGGAGTTGAGTTTGAAGGGAAATATGATAAATATCATGTAAGTTACAATCATAATGAGTGTAATGGCATTGTGAGTGTTTGATAAGTTTGTGGTGCAGGAGCACCTTGACAATCTATGCTTCCATTTTGAAATTTGATTCAATTTTGGGTATCTCCATGTCGTAAGAGGGTCATTAAAGACATTTTCCATGTATGAGAATTATTAGGAGGTTTAAAATGTGCATTGACAACGTAAGGTTATAATGACAAACAAATTTGAAAGAAATCCATAATAGAATGAAAGAAAATGTGTAAAGACTTCACATACCTAAAAAACTAGACTTTCAAATGGAGGAGTTCAACCCAATTATGTAGGCTTAGCTTCTTCTTTCTTCAAACTCCACAATAATTTGACTTGTTCAAAATTTTGTCCCCCTCCAAACTTCAATTGTATATCAATTTTCAATGGAATTCAAACTTCAATTGATATTATATGTCTTTCAATGTGGAAACTCTTCTATTTCATGCAAAGGTGGTAGAAATATCATGGAAAAGGTGATGGAATGTGAAAAACATGCTTGCACACTTCACAACATCATCAAAAGGCTACTTTTTGTCAGAGCACGCACAGACCTAGGAGAATATGCAGATTGTGGGCCTTGACATCATGGGTATACTCAATTTTTTTACCATTTTTAGTGGAATACAAAACGCGCTCGCACTATAACGCAAGCGCGTTATTTCTTCCTACAATGGTAGCATCTCTACTTCTTCAAAATGCGCATGCATTATATGAAATATGGTTTTCTGAATATATTTTTTTTCTCCCTCTTTGTCTAAGAGGGAGAGAGAGGGAGGGAGTGAGGGAGGAGAGGGAGGAGGAAGGGAGAGAGGGAGGGAGAGGGTTAGAAAGAGATAGTGGGAGAGGAGCAGGGAGGAGAGAGGGGAGAGTGGGAGAACAGGGAGAGGGAGAGGAGAGAAAGAGAGGGAGAGAAAAGAGAGGAGGGAGGGAGGGAGGAGGGAAGGAGAGAGAGAG
>CM021102.1:688978433-689003802 GCA_007115665.2 Sequoiadendron giganteum | reverse complement strand
CTCTCTCTGGCAACCTACCTAAGTAACTCTCTCTTTGTCTCTCTCCCCTCTCTCTATCTATCCCTTCCACCCTACCTACATAAGTCCCTCTCAATCCACCCCCCTCTTTCTCTACCTCTATCAGGTCACTCCCTCCCACACCCTCTCCCTCTCTCAAGTCTCTCACTCTCACTCCCTCTCTCTCTCTCACACTCCCTCTCTTTGACACTCCCTCTCACTACCTATCTCTCAAGTCTCTCCCTCTCACCCCCTCACACTCTGAAGTCTCTCCCTTTGTCACCCTACCTACATAACTCTCTTTTTCTCTTCATCTCTCTCTCCCCCCTCTCTCCCCCCCCCCTCTCTCTCTCCCTCCCTCTATCCCTCCCACCCTACCTAACTAAGTCCCTCTCACTCCAACCCCTTCTCTCCCACTCCCTCTCTCTTAAACTCTCACATCCACCCCCTCTCCATCTCTCCACCCCCTCTCCATCTCTCCAAACTCTCTCTCTCTCTAAATTCTCCCTCCCTTTAAATACATACGTAAATACATGCATATATGTGTAGATACAATCTTACATACATACATGCATACAATATATATGCATTGATACATACATGCATACGTACATACATACAAGCATGCATACATGACATTCAAGCATACATGTACATACAAACATACAAATATATCAGCATACATTCAATATATTGGCATTTAACATAAAGGAGGACATAACGCGAGTGCGTTATAACGCGCTCGCATTATGTTTTAGTTGACATGTTTCTCGCAGAAGTAAAAACAATGTCAAAACTGAAATATAACGCGCTCGCGTTATATTTCAGTTTTGGGAATTCTTGAGCCATAGGATTGGTATTTCCCTTGGAATACCAACCCAAAAGCTTGGAAGGCATTCCCAACGATCAAAGACGTGTTTTTAAAAATCTACCATATTTCACTTAATCGCGTTCGTGCTCACCGTTAGGATTGCACGTGGTTCAATATCGAAAAAATCGAACACATGGGTAATGTTGGGTTCTCTCTTAGCTATCCAACAATGTAATTTTTTTCACTTTCTAAAAATGTTAAGCCTTTCATCCATAATTTATTTTATTTGTATGTCTTTTTTTTGCCAAAAAGCAGTGTTTGGTATTTTTTTCGTTATAAATTAACCGTTCATCGAATTTTCAAATAAATTACATTTTCATAAACTAGACTCCATTCTACAAATTAAAAAAAAAAAAATTCAATTAGTTTCCAAAATTTGTAGGGGTAGCACGGCCAAATTTTTGTTTTTCAGGAAATGTCCACTTTGAAAATTAGTAAAAAATCAAATATTCATTAAAAAGTTATCATAAAAATCGTGCATCAACTACATACTGTTAGCTAACTTCTGACCATTGCGATTTTAAAATACTAAAAAACAATTCATCGTAGGAGGGTCGTACAAGAGTTGCTATGTTATGTTTTTCTGACAAAAACAACACCAATTTGTGTACGTCCCTCTTTTGAACCCCTTAATATCAACCATTTCAAAAGTAAATTAGTAGTTTAGAAAGTAGACTCAGAGCATTTCGATCCTTGTTTTTGTTCCATCTCAAAATTTTGAGTGTAACTATCCTCAATTTCACGTCCAAGGTCAGTATTTCCTTATTTTAGAAAAAAATTGTCCACTTAAGTCCCCTTTTTGGGAACCATCTTTGTGCACTTACCCACCACTGAAATAAAAATGATATGCATATTGAGTCAATGTTGATAAAGGTGGAGCTCGTAAGTGTAGACATTTGATTAATGGTATAATTGTGTTGAACCTCCTCAATCAAAGTGCTAATATGTATTTTAAGCCCTCAAATTGTAAGTCACTCTTTTTAAAATAAATATCAATTGTCAAGTTGCAATCAAGTTGACAAGTTGTAAGATTGTCAAGTTGCAATCACAGATGAACAATTCTGAAATCATATTGGGCCCCACAAAATTACAGTTGTTTCTCAATTTTGTGAAGGTGAATAATTTTTTTTTTTGAAAAATAATCTGCTTTATCATCGTTGAGTAGCTGATGAGGAACTAAAAAGGCAACAAACAAAACATAGTTGAAATCCATCTATGTCAAAAAAATTGTTTTTATCTACTTTGAGGTGTGATTTTTTTAGATGTGGTGAATTTTATAATTATACATGGAAAAATTGAAAGCATTATGTGTTTAGTTATACTTACCTTTTAATTGGGGGCCAAGTGAGTATTTGGTTGAAAGAGTTCTTTCTTTTTGACATCTTGGTTTGGAGATTTGGTGTTAGTGTGATATTTTTGTTATGGAATGGAGATTGTGACTCAAGTAGTTGGGTTTATTTTGATATAAATGGTTGCACTCTTTGTTTTCAAGCTTGGAATAGGGTTAAGAAATTAGCAGTTGGTGTACTTAGGTTGATTGGATTAATCTTGTCTTTTTTTGTTGGGAGATGAGATAATTTTGGATTGAAAGATGGGGTGAATCTCAACAATTTTAATTTTTGAGTCAGCCTGAGAGGTTTAAAGAGTTTTGTTTTGAAGGATTATTCTATTCCCACAGTTTGGCACACAGTGATAGTATTTGACTCACCCCAATTTTTGAGAAGGAAAAATGGGGTTTGCAATTAAAATTAGCACTTACAGGGATTAGAGCATATTGTCTATTGATTGTTGCAAGATTTTATATTTGCACAATTTATGCTAGTGTCAAGATCCCTTCTAATTTTTGGTGTTTGTTATTTATTGATCTTTTGTGCCATGCTAGCTATTGCAATATATAGAACTTTGCTAACTTTCATAGTTCCAAGTTTGTTACAATATTTATATTAGATTGATATTGAGTGTAAATTTACATGTATGTTTGATGCTTTTCTATGCCTGGTTATTGCTACAATGTTTCAATTTAGCTCTTCCCTTTTGCAAATATAAATTTAGTTTTATAGCCAATGATCTCACAAAGATTGATATGTGTTTAATGCCTCCCTTTTCGAGTTGTTGATACTTTTGCATATAAGGTTAATAGGTATGATGTAATTGAGCTTTTAACAATCGAAGGATTTTATTTAAGCCAGTAAGGAGAGATCTTCTTGTGCATAATTAGTAGTCATAAGGCTACATTTTCATTTCCTTGTCAGAATAATGGCATTGTTCTGAGTAGCGAGCATTGGTACTAATTATTTTTTCTAATATCTATTAAATAAATCTTAATCATTTAATTAATAAATACAGTTATTGTAGACACTTAAAATCTATTCCCACATTTATGTTGCCATCACAATAAATCCATCCTGCATATCTGTTGTAGTATGTATTTATTTAATTAATTAGATTGTTTTTTCTAATATCTATTAAATAAGTCTTAATCATTTAATTAATAATTTTTATTTTTTTTCTAATATTAACGAAATAAATTTATTTAATTAATTAAATCAATTCATCACTTCTTCAAAGTTTCCAGACTTAATTGAATAAATTACATTTATTTAACTAAATCAATCACTGCCTCAACATTCTCTCTTAAATTAAGTAAATACATACAATTTGTTTAATTCATCTAAAATATTCATTATTTGAATAAATAAATACGGTTTAATCAATTAGATAATTATTAGCACATTTTTCAATCACTTTGTTAAAAATAAACAAGGTCAATCATGCAAAAGGTTCCTAATGCACAAAAATAAAAATAAAAAACTATTTTCAATGCTCATCTCCAATCAAATTTAGAAATTATGTTCCCTCCATTTCACAAGATCAAATTCCATCCATCTAATATCCTCATCCAAAATTAATAAATCAATCATTTTCCAAGTCATTTCTAAAGATAGGAATTTGATGAAAGATAAGGATAGGAATTTGATGGAAGAGTTATTTTATTTGTTACATATCTTAAAAAAATGGTGTCTTTATTTTAATATGAATTATTTTATTTAATACATATTTAAAACCTTTGGTGTCTCTATTTTATATTGTTATATATAGCTATTTTATTTACTTCATTTTTTTTTACCTTTGAATTGTAGAATATAAAATTATCTTTATTTTAAAACATAAAAATTGAGAGAAATGAAATTTGGTCATGTTATCTTTTGTATTTTATTGAAATATATAAATTTACAATAAATTTATAATATTTAATTAAAATACCCTTCTTTCTCTTGCTTCCTCTCCCTCTCTTCCTATTGTAAACATAACATGAGCTTGTTGATAATGGAGCCTAATTATCTTCCTAATTTAGAAGGTTTTTTAGTTGTATTTGGATCCTTATAAATGGATGCATGGTTTATTTGAAGGTATCACTTCTCTAAACAAACAACATAATTTTCTCAATGACCTACCAAATTGATCTCATATACTATACAGATATATGAGAAAAAAAAAAAAACCATTTTTTTTCCTAATCGACCTTCCACACCTCTTCGGCGTACCCATTAGACACCAAGGTGCAATTGCTAGTATTTAATATTCGTCTATTTCATTGGGAAGAGCACGTTCTGTACAACGTGCCGACATTTACAGATATTGGGGGTACAACGTGGCCTATTTATGGCAGACACAGATGTAACGCTCAAGGCGAGCGAAGATTAGGTTGCAGTCTCAGAACACGAGAAAACGGAGGATCATAAACCGCAAAAGGGTTTTTGTTTTCGTCTACGGGTTTTCAAACACAAGAGATGGCATCAGTAGTGCAGAAAAGTTTATCTAGTTCTAGATTCCTGGCACACATACTTTCGGAAGCAAGCCGAAAGCCCAGAAAATCAGTTGATGAGAGTCATGACAATACACTCATTACCCAGAGCACTGGAAATACATCAAGCAGAAAGACCAGAAAATCAGTCGATGAGAGTCGTGACAATCCGCTCATTACCAAGAGCACCGGAAATACCTCTGCTGGAAGGGTTAAAAGAGGCGACTCAAAAGAGGTATTTCTAATTCCCCAAAAGGAGAAAGCTACAGAGTCCGAGGTGTCTGCAATTGATAAGTGACTGATCTTGCTAAAGATAAGATTCAGACGTTGACACAAGAAAATACGGAGTTGCAGCGCAGGACCTTGGTTTCTTTTCCTAACAGGATTCTGACAGATCTAAGGAATGGGCTCCACGAACTGTTCGAATTATTGTTATATATAGAGGCATCAACTGAACACACAATGGGATTACAAGAAGCAATAGGAGCGAAAGAAAAGGAGGCCCAGGAAATAATTCGTAAGGTAAATTTTATCGCTTCCATTCTACAATCCTCCACCCCAGTTAATATTCCAATAATGAATGAATACGAAGTTAATGCTTGTCAAGGGATATTGAAAAATGTCTCTGCCTCTGCCACAACCCATAAGACTACAGTTGAATACATCAAAAAGACTTTAGATGGTTGTACAGGAAAATTGGAGAAGCAGTTTGAAGATGTTGGCATTCAGACCCTCAGAAAAAGCGATGGCAAGTTTATTTCCCCTGATGAATTTAATCAATTGGTGGATTCATTTATGGCCAACTTGGAGTGTAGGGTGCAGAGTTCCGAGCGTCAAGGTAATCAACAAGTTTTAGATTTAACCGTATTCGTGACTGCTCATGCGGAAAGGATTGCACTTCTTCGGGAGCTCATCCAGGAAATGATTCAGCCATTATTGGGAAAGTTTAACGAGACCAAAGTGCGAGTTGAGAGAAAGCTCACCATTAATACACTTCAGATTGAGGAGGATTATGTTTCGTGTAAGAAGGCCGTTGAAGGGAAGGTGCCAGCGAACTGAAGAATGCACAGATGGGCTCTAGATATTGTTATCTTTATCATATTCAATCATTTTTTTGGGGGGTTTTTTTAAGTTTATTTGGTTGGTCGCTTGTTTGAGGATCTGTTGATCATGGCCAGAACATTTTCTTAAAGCTATCGGTTGGTTTATGCTATCGGTCGGAACGATTTTGCCTGATATAGCTGTTACGTTTTAAGATTGTGAGTTATTTTCCAAAGCTTGTAATTTCTCTTGAATCATAACGAGAGCCCACGCTGGTTTATGCAAATGAATTGTTATTGCGCTCATTGGTATGTTCATATTTCGAATGTTGTTCATCCTTCCAAGGGGTTTTCCAAGGGGTTTTAGTACTAGTAGATTGTCATGTTCGATGATTGAATGTTACCCAAAAAAATATGGTTTTCTTTTCTTAGAAGATTGATGTGGTTATTGATTTTGTTTAGATTTGGGCGAATGAATGTTATGAATCTTATTTTTCTTTTTTTCTCATTTTTTTCTTGTTAGTTGATAGACTACATATAGCGTGAGATTTGAGTCTGAAAGTCTCAGCTGTTGTTTAATGGTAAATTTAGCTATTCTTTAATGGTAAAAGCCTTCAAAATATCAGGCAAAAGCTTCCAAAATCTCACTTATCACATAAAAACAAGATCAATATTAATTTGACAACTGGATGGGAACATTCTATTTCCATTTGCAGTGTTTTTTGTCAATTTGATGACAACTTTCTTTTTTCATTTGTATTGCTTTATGTTTTAAATCTATGCAACTATTTCATAATCAAATAATACTTAATTTTTTTTTTAGGAAAAAATCTAGATTTGTCTAAGTTTATTTCATTCCATTATTTAGCACTTGTTATTAATTGTTTAATCTAACCACAACACAAACACATACATATAGTTTTCTATCAGTGTAATCCTTGAACCTCCTTTAAATACAAGTGCTAGTTTTAATAGCATGTGTATGATTCTTTTAAGATAATTTTTTTGCATTCTATAGTTTACAAATAAGTGATAAATGATTTCTTTATGAGTGAAATAGTTATTTTGGAACATGATTTAATTTTATATTTAAAAGTTGATTTTAATTAGTAAAAATAGAATGAATATTCATCATTTTTTATTATGAATAAGGTGTAAAATTGTTATTGATTGCTTATTCATTGAACTAGATAAGTTTTAAGTATAGATGGAGTGAAATACCATCCCATCTCAAAACTATTTTCATAAAATTTTATAGAGTAACAAATACATAATCTTATAAAAAATTAACCATTATAATTTAAATTTATCATCTTCTTTCACTAATTATTATGAGTTGATTATACATATGTATGTATGGTTTATTGTTATGCTTTTGTATTTAAAGATATTTAATTATATTTATTTATCATCCACGAGAATATAAGGGAGGAGCATGATAGGAACACTTTAATTTCAACACCAAAAAGAATTTATCTACATCACATCCTTAAGACACTTGTATGATTGCTTGTTGTCTTGAATTCTTAGCACAATCAAAAAGCTTGGTTTTTGAGGGTTGACTAGCAATTTAGCAACCTTCTAAAAATATTCTTAAATATTGTCAATCCTACAAATAGAGAAAAAAACAATAAATCAAGTCAACTAAAAATAGAAACACACAAGTTGTAGGATCAAATTTGTAAGCCATAGAACAAAACAATAGATTTCCCCAAAGAAAGATACAACTCTTGCTAGAACCCAAGGTGAATCACAAACAAAAATCTACCATTTCTAGTCTTGAGACAATTAATCTTTAGTAGTACACTAGAGTTATTCTTCTTCATTTCCAAATCTAAGTACATTTATTTGCTTCACATTTAATTTCCTAGCATTAGTTTTTAATTTTGAATTATTTATGCCCATAGTTGTCATTTATCTATCTCTATCAATTTATGTTGTGTATGTAAATTGTATTTGATTATCCTAGATTAATCTTTAAAAAAATTAATTTCCTTTGTATTCTGGTGAAATTCATTTGTTGCTACATGACCTACCTTTCCCCCAAGGGTTTCTCTTCAATTTTAGGGTTTGTAGATATTTCATTTTCAAATTTTATCTCATTCTCATATCTAATATTCTTTTAATATTTGTAGTTTATTTATATGTTATTATTTTAGGGTTTGTTATGTTTATCCACATCTAGCTTATATTAAATTCACTAAACCCACCTCTATTTTGGGTTTAGGGTTTACATATTATGTATTTATTTTATATTTGAATTAAACAAATGATTTTCTGACACATTTCAAATCTTACCTCATTTTTATTTCATTTACTCATATTTATTAGGCTCTTTACATAATCTTTTGGATATTCACCCTTGAAGTGGTTTTTATTTCTACATCTTTCACTATGGCTCCTTTTAGCTCTTGGATAGGTTGACATGTATGTGTACTTACATTTCATATTTTGATAGGTTTATATTTTATTATATTTAATCCCTCAATCCTTGATATTATTATGATACATTATACTAAGGATGATGGTATGACTTCCATGGAGGTGTCATTATATCACATATCATCTTTTTATTCCTTTGTGGAGTTGATTGTTTTTCATTCACCCCTAATATCTATACAATTATTTTATTTATCCATGAGCCCAACGATGATTATATAGATTGTGATAGTGATGATTACTTATACCTAGTGAGGATATACCTTGTGACACACCTTGTAGGAGGGATATATATAGTTTATTTCACCTTCTTCACCTAGGCATGACATAGTTACATCTTTTGATGATAAATCTAAAATGACATGATAGTCCTGTCTCCATATAACCATGCTTTAAATGTATTACCTTATTTTATACATAAGATGAGTATGACTATGACCATTTTTCTACATCTCATATTGAAGCTTTTGACACTTGTAATGTGGATTTATATCTTACCTTTAGTTATATATGATGATAATACTCCTTGAACTATGATTAGTGGCATACTTGCCAATTTTATACTACCTATCTATGATGATCATCCTAGTGATGAGATTTATAATGATATCATATCTTCTATTACTAGTAACATTCTTATACATGATATAGGTCTTTTTCACCTTTATAGAAGTTATACGGGCCCTCAATGTAGTTCCCGATGATTCCTCTTCTATATCTTATGTCTCATGGTCTATTAATGATGTATTTAATGATGAGGATAATAATTTAGTTAGGATAAGGTTGATGAATCTTTGTTTCATGATGATGTATTTTATGATGAACATTCTCTTAATGCACATATGATAGTCATTCTATGAAATTGAAGTTGCATAGTTACATATTAGATCATTATATTATCTTCACATTATTCTTCTACGTGAATGGTGATTCTACTTAGTAAATGCTTTCTCTGATGCCTTGATTGATAACATTAAATAATGGTTTGAATCTTGTCATGGTTATTATGCATCCTTCCATTATTGTCTTGTGATTTCATAAATTAGTTTACTAATAGTCATTTTTAAAATAGTTTTCTTATAGTTATGATTGTTTCCCTTCCACTAGCCCTTCCTTAATGGATCTCATTGAATTTTTGGTGCACTATTGCCACATACAAATTTTTAATGAAGACACTCCTTTGGATCCATTCTAGATTTCACATGACATTTTTTTGAGTACTTGTGGAGTACCTCCTCCTACATCCCATCTTGAACATGAATTATTCATAATTCAACAAGAATAAGAACATGAGGATATTGTGTTCTTATTTCTAGAAACTCAATTCACATCCTCTCCCATTATTGGACATGTAAAACATACACATATAGATATGGTAATGTAAGAGAGGGGGACCAACCATTGCAAGACCCTAGGTCACGAAAGGCCAAGAGCGGTATGGCTGCCCTAACTTACCTCAGTTTAAAGGAAGGTTAGGATAGACGGGTTGAGGATGATGAGGATTATGAAGTCCTTCAATCACTCTGCAAACCCTAGAGTTGGAGGGAGACTAGACAAGTCACTTTCCAGGGTCAACTCTGTGTCTCAAGTAGCTCTTTGTTGGAGGACAAAAGCACGGTTCTAGGATTCCAACGCGGCGTGCTAGCGTCTCGCAAGTGCGTTGGCATCCGTATGGATAGAAAACTAGAGAGATAAGGTTTAAGCTCTAAGAAAGGATTAATAGCCTAGTTTAGATGTTTCAAAAAGTGAAGAACAAGACTAAGAAGAGTGAGATACATAGACAAACATTATAAAGGAAGTATGTTACTGCAAGGGTGACGAAGATGATTTCATACAATAATCCTTTCGCTAGCTTGCTCCAAGATCTCTCCACCTGCACACAAAAAATCAAGAAAATGTTGGGGGGCTATATAGGGGTCTGCCTTAGTCAGACCCCCGTCTTGGTGTTTCCACCTCCACATACAACCAAGTTTGCAATGAGAGAAATAATGATAAAGAAGAGAATACAAGCTACATAAATAAAAGACACTACAAAATTGTACATGCTTACTCAACCAAGATGATAGAGAAGATAAGAGGAGCTTACCACCTCCGTCCAAAGTGCTCAAGGCTTGTGGAGGAGAAAATGAGAGGAACCCAAGCCTCTGTTGCAATGGTGTTTGTCTTGCACTTGCATTATCAGAGTGATGGAGTGGTATATTGCTACAATGGATTGTAAAGTGCTGCTACAAAGCTTGAAGTGAATGAATGGAATGGAGAGAGTGCTCAAAATGATCTTTCCAAACTCCTGTTGAACCCCTCAATGGATGGAATGGTCAAGAATATGAAGGAAAGGATGAAAAATGACCATATTTAGGCCGGCCAGTCGAAGGAAGGCATTACTCTTTGACTTCCAATAGAAAGTGTAACGTCTCTATAGATTCCAACCACAAGAATTTGCCAGGGATGTAAGCACGCCATGCGGACGTCTGTGCACCACACGGGCGTCTCCAACAGAAATGTCTCCACCGACACACAAACAAGGCGCCAAGTGTGATGTGGACAACAGGCTTAAGTGGAATTAAGCCTCCGCCTTAGGTTTTCTAAAGTGTAAGGGGGTAAAAGGGGAATTTGTGTTAGGGGTGAAGATTCATACTTATACATTTTTCCCCCACTTTAGCGAGCACAAGTACTGATGAGTGCTTCGGTAAAGTAGAGTAGTAAGGAGTAACAAGGTAAGAGATGTATACCTGAACTGATGAGGAAGAAAAGCATGGTCTGAAAAACTCAAAAGTGCAAGAAAGGACTTCATAGTTCTGCAAAACTACAAAGCTGAAGTATGAAAGCACCCCACAGGTTCACGGTCCTGTAAGGGAGGTATCCCCCAAGAACTCTCACATGAAGGAAACCAAGAAGAGAACCTTATAGACCTGCAGACCTACAAGGAAGGTATCCCCCAAGAAATCTCACATGAGGGAGACCGAGCAAAGGAGACTTCACAGAGTCAGAGTTGGTGACACATTTATCCACAGATAGAACATGTCAGGAAGCGGTTGCATAGGCCAATGAATGGACAGTCACATAAACCATCACTAAGTTGTAAGACTTTCAAAGGGGTCCCTCGGGAACCCTTCAAAAGGAAGGAGGGTCTAGTCAAGGGATGAGCTATTTGAAAAGTAAAGTCTTGTTGGGTTGCCACCAAGCTAGATGTAGGAATGTTAACCAGTCTAGTCGAGCTGCCCTCAGACTAGATGCCAAGATTTTGTTGATTTTTTTTGAAGGGGTTCCTTGGGAACCCAACATGAAAGGAGAGGGTCCACTCAAGGGACACACTATTCAAAAGCTAACGAATTCCTTCTTGAATGAATTCATCATCAAGGAATCCTTTTGACAGAAGTTCACTTCATCAAGGAATTTGAAAGGAAGGACATGCCCCCACGTGAGGGGAAGATAAAAGTTATTCCCACTTTAGAGGAAGGTTTCCAAGTCCTTTCTTTACGAACCCATGATGAAGGAAACATTTTCCATTAGGGTTTCAAGTTGAGAATACAATTCTAAAGAAGAAACGTATGAAGGGTCTTGAGGAAGGATTCGTTTTTGTAACAAATGCTCTTTCTAAAGACCAAATAGTGTAGAAGTAGCACTGTCACACATAAGAGGGACAACTAAAGCAAATAAGAGATAAAGATCAAGAGAAAATAAAAGAAAAGAGAGTACACCCAACAAAGACAGGGGGATCTGGTTTCGCAGGGTCAGATCTACCTTTATTTGTATACATTAGGTAACCATGGTAAGAGGCGAAAGACCATCAATCCCTAACCAGATCATGAAGAATGCACGAAAGAAAAAGTAAAAATAAAAAATAATTGGGTCAACATGGAAGGAAGCCTAAATGCCCCCAACACTTTGCATCATCCCCAATTTACTCAAAGTTAATCACAAACATGGAAGAATGATGAAACACATAGAGGAAGGTTTACAACACAAACACCACACCTATATCCAAGCACCAATAGGTGTGATGAGGGTCATCTAGACACATATAGCATGATCATGGCGGAAGCACATCACCACCCACACACACACACGTCTAATCTAAAGATCAAGAAGAGGGTCTCCCCCTAACACTGGCCAACCAAGAGGTCGTCAGCTTTCCACTCTAGATCATCATAGGGGGAAGGATGACGAGCCTACAATAGCGTAATGTTAAGGGGAAGAGCTTCCAATCCTCCCGTAATAAGGGCCAAGGCAGAGGGACCTATGAGGTCTCCATCGCTCAAATCTTGTGGGTCTAAGGTTAACAACCTTGCGAAGATCGCTGATAGGGTCAAAAATTCATCCACCAAGTTAAACATACACTGGATGGGAGTGCCATGTTTCACCTCAGTAGATGGAGGAGTTTGCACCCGAGGTTCACCACTAGGCTCACTGAGAGACTAGGGAGTGGTGACAAACTCGGGGGAGGCTAGAGTTGGTTTCATCACTAGGACAGAACAAGTCAACATGGGACCACCCTTCGAAGAAGGTGGGCTCTTCTTACGTCCTTCGTGGCTGGAGGGACCATGCTCTACCTTCATTTTCATCAGAGGAGGTGAACTCCCCACAAATGAAGTGAGGTGGATAGAAGAGGATAGAACCACAGTGGATATAACCAAATTATTAACCATATCCATAGGCTTTTGAAAGGGTGAGACATCTGAGGCGAAAGTCAGCAAGAGTGGCTCCATGGAAGGAGCGATAAACACCTGCACCTTTCCAGATGCATGTGTGCTCGCAGCGGAAGCCAGAAGGGATTCAGAGCTAGTTTGGACAGGGGAAAAAGGGTGGAGAGAGGAGCACACAGTAGGAGGTGCAGTCATCTCCTTCTCCTTCTTCTATAGGGAGGCTTGCTCAGCTAGGAGAGCCTTTCACCGTGCTTACGCTCGTGCACAAGGAGGTTTCTACAACTCTTTGAACCAGAGGCCAGGGCTTGCGAAGAGATGAAAGGTTCCTACTTAGCCATGGGAGTGTCCTCCACAACTGTTTCCAGTGGAAGGATAGACTCCTGAATGGGAGTAGAAGGAGTAGGCTCAGAAGCGTCAGGAGGAATCGACTCCAACGCCTTGGTAGCGGGCCTCTTTCCATTCACCGTTTTAGGGACGAGAACAGTAGGAGGCCACGGAGGTTGAGATAGAGAGGACTCTCCACGAGGGGCTTTTTATCTACCATGCCGAACGGGCCTAGGCTCCATGGGTGAGATAGGAAGCTCGAACGTGGGACACTTAGCCTTTCACCAAGTGGGCACCATGGGATTCTCTCGTAAACACGAGATAGAAGTGGATGGTGCTGCGATAGGGCTAGAGGAAGCATCGAACTGAATAATGGAAGAGGAAGAAGGAGGATCTCGAGACCGCTTCTCTTCTTCTCTTCTATGTGCCTTAGTGGCATCACTGCCAGCTTTTAGGCAGGCTCTATGCAAAACAACATAGGGCAAAGGAGGATATCTTACTTTCGACCTAGCATGTCCTTTCTTATAATTTTGATATGTGCGATATAGGAGGTCCTTCCTAGTTGGGAGAGGGCCAAGGGGTGCAGTCAAAATTTAATCGAGGGTATAGATACCATGTGCAACCGGTGGTCTATAATTAGTGTCATGGGCAATGTGTATTGAACCTCCATGAACAAATTTCAGACACTTGTGCACAACTGAGGGAGTTGCATTCATAGCTACCATCTAGGGGATACCTAGCTTCACCTTGAAGATTTCGGACCCCAAGATGATTTCAAACTTAAGGCTAATAGATTTAGGTCCCATAAGGACCGATAGGACAATACTCCCTATAGGAGGTACGAAATTTTTTTCGTGTGTGTAGACGATATTTTCAGGTGCATCATACCCATCCTTATGCAAGAAGTTAATTAACATGATCTCCTCAACTATGATATTCACTTGAGACTTTGGATCAACGAGAACACTTGCTACAGTATTCCCATTTATCCTTGCCAGAATGTAAAGAGGAGATTTTTCCCTATTAAAGCCCATTGACAAGTCCTGTGAGGTGAAGGTTATGCTAGTACCACTACTCACAGTTTGCATAGATGGAATAGGTTGATTTAAGAGAGAGGACATCACACACACTAAATAGTACTTCGACAGAGCCTCCTAAGGTTTACGAGATAAGGTAGTGACCCAATTAAGGTTTCATTGTGTAACACAGTTGGGACCTTCCAACTACACCTACTAGGGGTCACGAGTTGGATTGCAAGGCGAAAGCATCACAACACTCACACCTACAATACTCCTAGGATATAAGGAAAGGGACATTCAGTATCTCAAAATAGAACCAAAATGGTTCACGTTGGGTTCACCAAAAATGTAAGAGAGGGGGACCAACCACTACAACACCCTAGGTCACGAAAGGCCAAGAGTAGTATGGCTGCCCTAATTTAGCTCAGTTTAAAGGAAGGTTAGGATAGACAGGATGAGGATGATGAGGATTATGAAGTCCTTCAATCACTTTTCAAACCCGAAAGTTGGAGGGAGACTAGATGAGTCACTTTGTAGGGTCAACTCTACATCTCAGGTAGCTCTCTGCTAGAGGAAAAAAGCGTGGTTTTGGGATGCTAGCGCGTCTCGCAGGTGCACTGGCATCCGTACGACCAAAAAACCAGAGAGATGAGGTTTAAGCTCTAAGAGTTTAGAAGTTTCGAGAAGTGAAGAACAATACTAAGAAGAGTGAGATACATAGGCGAACATGATAAAGGAAGTATGTTACCATAAGGGTGACAGAGATCCTTTCGTGAGCTTGCTCCAAGATCTCTCCCCCTGCACACAAAAAAGTGGGAAAATGATTGGGGGTTGTATAGGGTTCTGCCTCAGTTAGACCCCCGTCTTGGTGTTTCCACCTCCACGGATAGCCAAGTTTGCAATGAGAGAAATAATGATAAAGAAGAGAATACAAGCTACATAAAAAAAAGACACTACAAAACAATACATGCTTACTCAACCAAGATGATAGAGAAGATAAGAGGAGCTTACCACCTCCGTCCAAAGTGCTCAAGGCTTGTGGAGGAGAAAATGAGAGGAACTCAAGCCTCTGTTGCAATGGTGTTTGTCCTACGCTTGCACTATTGGAGTGATGGAGTGGTAGATTTTTGTAATGGAATGTAAAGTGCTAATACAAAGCTTGAAGTGAATGAATGGAATGGAGAGAGTTCTTAGAGTGATCTTTCCAAACTCCTGTTGAACCCCTCAATGGATGGAATGGTCAAGAATATGAAGGAAAGGATGAAAAATGACCATATTCGGGTCGGCGAGCTGAAGGGAGGCGTTACTCTTGGACTTCCAATAGAAAGTGTACCATCTCTATAGACTCCAGTCGTAGGAATCTACTAGGGATGTAAGCGCTCTGCATGAACTTTTGTGTGCCACACGGGCGTCCTCGATAGAAACACCTCCACCAACACACAAACAGGGCGCCAAGTGTGATGTGGATAGTGGGCTTAAGTAGAATTAAGCCTCTGCCTTAGGTTTTCTAAAGTGTAAGTGGGTAAAAGGGGAATTTGCATTAGGGGTGCAAATTCATGCTTATACAGGTACATGATAAATATGATATTTCCTCTTATTTGAACTGCCTTGTTAATGCAATGGACACTATTTTTAAAAGCTTACATTAATGATCAAGATCAAGCATCTATGTATAAATATGCTAGATCAAATAAATATTTCACATTCCTTTACCACATGAAATTTTTACTTATCCTACAAGTAGGTTTATGGCACCTTGTTTGGTAGAGTATGATGATAAAAGTGATCTATTATTTCTTTTATAATGCTTCAAAGTTATGTTTCTCTATTATTTTTGTGAGGATCAATTTCTTGCTAATGTACTCCCATCAAGTCCAAGTAGTCATGCACTAACCTGGAATACCACATGCTTCTATCACTTCCTTTGAGAATTTTCTTAGTACTTTTGATGAAATATTTTTATTATATAATATCGATCCTAAGACATAAGCTCTAGACATAATGAAATGCAAGAAAGAAAAAACATGAGACAACTAGAGATCACATGTTATGACTTCATGAATTAGCTAATTGAAACTCAATTTATACTTTATATAATTATTAAATTAGTATGGTTTACTTCTAACTAATGAGGATTTTTTTAGATTGGAGGAATCGAATAGCCCCTTATAAATTACAGTGTCCCTAGTAAAAAAATTTTCACGTGTCTGGTGACGTTGGAATGACATACCCTCCTGTACCATGAGGATGAATGGGAGACTAGACTTCATGACCTCTTGCCTTCAACATGATGCTTTAACCAATCGAGCTAGGCCCTCCACCCCACCAACTAATGAGGATTTAAATTGACACTTGAAAGAATAAATATTTTTTCTAATTTAATTACAGTTAGCTATGCTTGGGGAAATAAAATAAAACATTTTTAGATGCAATATTGACAAGGTGTAGTATATCCAAGTCTAGTATATTTTTACTAGTGTATGTTCGGTGTCTACCTTTTCTTGAGATTGTAGATTTTTTATTCCTTTGCTCTGTGTTTTTAGTGGCAGGTTTTCTATAAGGAAGCTAAGGTAGTAGAACAACTTCCTACACTAATCTCGAGAGGAGAATAATGCAAAACTTTTACAGATCTTTAATAGTTAGACAAACTTAAATAGATATAAACATAAATATCATGCATGCCACAACACAATTATTTATGTGGGGAAAACCCTTCCTGGGAGACAAACCCCACACTCCAAAAGCCGCCCAATATATTATTCAGAAATCACAAATATTACAATATACTTGCAGAGCAAGCTTCTCATAGGAGTATCACCAACCAGAGATCCTAAGGCAACGTGACCACTATCTGACTCTTAGAATACATTAAAATACATAGCTGTAATACAATGCCCTCATAAAATGGTGTTGTCTTCTAGTGCAAGTCAAGATAATAAAATATCAACTATCAGATTTAAAACCTAATGATGAATGGTCTAGATTTACAATAATAAAATATAAATAAAATTTTCCTTTCGGGGGCACTACCCCTGAGCCCCTACCGAGGTTCATTTCCCTCAGACCCCTGGCCGAGGGGATGATCCCCCTAGACCCCTCACGAGGGGGAACCCCTTGTTCCCCCCCATCATCGATGTATCAACAATACCTTATGTAATTGCAAGGTTGAGACACATTTTCCCAATATTTTCTTTGCATGGGGCTTCCTGGGGATTTCGGGAGCCCCCCTATATCCTTCAAAGAGGATGTTATGGGTGATTCATCATCATCATCTGTTCATGCTAATTATTACACCCCATCTTATTGTTACTGAGTTACTTTTACCTTCACAGGTGAATAGGATGATTGGAAATCATGATTTTGATATGTTTGATAAATGAATAAAATATTGAAATAGGTATTAAGATGTTATTTCTTTCAAGGAGTAATTATGTTTATATTGATGAAGTACAATGAAAGAACATGTATTTCAATATGAATATGCTAATGTTTTATGATGCATGTGGATTTCATGTCAGCGTCTGACTACTGTTACTATATGCTAAGTTGGATGTAGGTACAGGTTCATGCCTCCGAAAGGGAGGGGAAGTATCACTTAGGGGAGGAACTTGGTCTGGTAACCTTTAATATGACCTTACTGAGCTTACATACACTCACACCCTAGTTGGTCTAGTTGAGTCAGGTCATTGGGAACCAAGTAAGTAACCTTTGGGGAAAGATTGAAATGTTTGAGCAAATGTCTTTGATTTCTTTGACTGTTTGATCAAGTTATCGTGAATGAATCTTTCAGTCTTTAAGTTCTGCATATAGTTATCTATACATCAATTCATATGTATGTTAAATGTATATATATATATATATATATTTGTGCATGACAACATAAGCATGTACACATGCTTGTAAGTAGAAACACTTACAAGCATACATACATGAGGAATCGATTATATATGTGTATATATATACGCTTAATGTATATGCCTGTCAATGAGGATATGAATGTATTTATGTTGATTTGAAATAGTAACATGATATGTGATTGATTGTACAAGAAAATATATATATGATATATATACGTATATACACATATATGCACATGTTGATATACGCGTATGTGTGACGTGATGGAATGTACATACGGGCACATCAATATATGTATATATGTGTATATAGATATATACATATGATATTGTTTGTGGATGATGATAACATGGATGTATGCACTCTATGTATCTACGTCAATCGACAAATATGTGGGGGAATATATGTTTAAGCTTGGTTATTAAATAATGATATATATATACACATTATATGTATATTGGTATAGATGTATATATTTACATTAATGTGAACATATATACACATTTATATTAAATACACAAATATACATATATATAATCATATATCCATATAATGTTAATATATATAATCAATTGGCAATTGATGTGTTCGATGATCATGAGAATATGGTCATTTATATATATATATATATATATATGTTAATACATTAATATATAATATATATATTAATATATTAATAAATAAATATATTATTTAATGTGTACTTATGCACATAAATGATGTGCTACCCTATGTGATAGAATGGAAAAGATTAATACTTCCAATTTTTAGCGCATAATGTAATATTGATTTGGTTTTTAAGCCAAGTTTTAAGGTTGCATACTCAATGCATAAGTTAGTAAAGCATGTGGAAGCTTATTCAGTGCATAAAGAACAAGTCAAAGAATTAGGGATGATGTGTAATGCTATGGAAAAGTATGCAACAAAAAATAATGTGCATATAGTGCATGGGTGAAGCATGTCCTGTGAAGATATTAGAGGAATCATATATTTGTGCATACCTGTAGTGCTTTATACCGACATGTATAGATTTTCTAACAATGAGTTTAGTCCACACATGGTATAGTATTTATGAAACAACTAAATAGTATTATTGCTGAAGTGTACGCTTAAGTAGATGAGGTGCTTAGGAAACACATGGCATTGCCTTTGGCACTTAGCAAGTAGTGTATAAAGTGATTCTAAGACCAAGTCAACTAAGTAAAGTGCAACCAATAAGAGTATTAAATTATTCTTCTATGAAACAACAAGCTAAATGATAGGGAATATGGTGAATTGTTGGTGTCATATTATGAACTCAGTGATTCAATAAAAGTATTTTAAACCTGTAAGTCGATTTCTAGAATAGAACATGTGCAAATATGAATCAGTCAACATGTTGTTGGCAAGAAAAGAGTCGACCCGTTGTTCAGTTTGGATGAGTATTGAGATAGGAATTTTCCACCTTTTGATTATCAAGTTGAGTCAATTGAGTTGAGCTGAGAAGTGTCAATTTGTTGGCCTTGTTTCTAGCCTGTAGAAGCTGGTTTTTGTGTATAAATAGAGGTGCTCTTACCTCATTTGGATACACATTACTACGCATTCTCCATTCTGCTGCTTTTTATTTGTGAGGTTCTTATTTTGTTGAGAGGTATTTGTGAGGAAATAATAGTGAGAGGAATTTGAGAAGGAATAGTTGCTAAGCTAATTTTAAGAGGGGGCTTGGCTTAAGAACCAGTGAGTCAATTTGATTAAAGTGAATAACATGCATTCTATTCTATTCTCTTTATGTTTATCTATTTTAGTGAAAGATTGAATGTCTTGTATGTTTTGTATTAGCTTGCTTGAATAGAGAAATGATCTATTGCTTATTGAAAAGGAAACGAATCTTATTGTCATGATTTCCTTATGAAGTTTTTGTACATAATCCATATTAAGGATTGAATGTTATCAATAGTATTATATACTAGGATTGATAAAGCATGAATAGCTTAAGTTATTTGATACAAAGTTACTTGCATGACCTTGTTGAATACTTGCTTGAGAAACCTATCTACTAGGTTATTATTTTAATAGACCCTATATGGGAATTCAGATGATAATGTTTCTATACATAGATAGTCTACACTACATGTATAACGTGAAATGTAGATCAATGTCATGAAGTAACTTGACACTTTTAGTTTACATTGCTAGGAAACCTTGGGAAAGATAAGGTTTAACAATACAAAAATAGCGATGGTATGAAAGATATGATAGGATGTGACGTCTTGCAAAAACATCAATAATCTATACTTGAATGATCACTTGATCATTACTTTACTTGATTAAGGATTGAAACCCTAGGTTAAGAATAACCTATGCAGGTTGGGATATTTACCTAATTATTGATTAGAACCAATAGGTGGAGAATAACCTACTTGGATGGGTTATGTAGTTGAGCTTTGTTTGAAGCATATAGGTTAAGATTAACCTACACAATCAAACTAATTTTTTATTATATCCAAGATTAGGATATGCCAAAGTGGAGACTCACCTATGTGACTAAGTTGATCTCTTGAGTTTATGAATTACTATTTGAATGGAGCCATAGGAGGGATTACCTATTAAGTTGGAATTATTACTTGTTTGGTTGCTTTATACTCTTGATGTGAAGTCATATTGTTGACAAGATTTGACTCTTTGAATAACCTTTTTTACCAAGGAGATTACACTCTCGAATAGAATCATTTACTTATATTATTGATTTTTGATTGAGGTCATTATACTCTTGATGGGAATCACTTATTTTCATGATATATTCTTGAATGGAGTTAGTTGTTTATGAGTATTATTCTATGATAAGATGAAGCTTATGTAGTTATACTTTAGAATATAAAGTTATTCCTGGGATTAGACTATCCAATGAAGGGAATAGGTTATTCCTAGGATTAGATTGTCTAGTGAAGGGAATAGGTTATTCCTAGGATTAGATTGTCTAGTGAAGGGAATATCTTGTATATGTGAATACTTGAGAGAATTTCTTTGTGATTTGAAAAGGGAATAGGTTGTTTTTGAGGTTAAAGATTACCTATGGAAGAAAATTACCTATGCATATAATATATGAAAGGTCATAAACCAAATTGAGCTATGGTAGTGTATGTGAATGTTGTCACTCGAAGTAGTGGGTGAGAATACTTTGCCTAAAATAGTCTAATTTTCCACTTGTTGCACTTTCAATTCACCATGTTCCTTTTATGCATGCTAGTTTAGGATTGTAGTGGATACAAGTTCTAGTTATGTACGAAACAACACTAAGCTCAAGAAGGCTATTGTTATGAGGTTACCATACCAATCTCCTCATTGAAGGGTAGGGCCATCTTACCATATGTGGTAGATGTGCGAGGGACCACATTGAGTTTGTGGTTGGAAAAAAAGTGCTTGAGTGATGCTTCTCCTCATCAATTGGCGATTGAGGTTTGTGGATGTTGCACTGGTATTGGGGACAACTAGAGTGTATGCACTAGATAATGGGTACATCTAGAATGTATACACCCATGTGGCGACATCAGGACCAATTTTTATATCTATTTCCAATAAAGCTCAAGAGAGCTACATATGTATGTATCTTGTACCCATTTATATGGAATGTTGTAATCATGAATGATAAACTTGAGTTTATTGAATATGGAATCTATATTATGGAAAGATTTGTGTAATTACAATGAAATGCAAGGGAAGTTTGGAATAGTGTTTATTTTCAAATGTGCATGTAATTTACATTATGGAAAAGAAAAAATATTGCTATGTTAAGGCATCATGGTTCATTTGATTGAGGTGAAAACAATGAAAATTTATTGAGTAGAACACTGAGGTCATTACACATGATATCAAAGCTACCAGGTTCAACTCTGGAACCTGTGAGCCCATTACGCAAGTATTACGTAAACCTTATCGGAAGATAATGGTTGAAAAGTTCTTATGCCAAGATGGAAAGAGGAAAAGAACAAAGTGGAAACAAAAAGGGAAGATATGATTCCTAAAAAATCGTTAAAGTTGGGATTAGGAAAGAGTCATCCTTGGAATTGGAAACTCCTAAGTCAACAACTCAATAAGTGGCAACCTTAGCTTGCAGAAGATTATGCAACCGGGTTTGGTAGGAGGGTTATGCAGGTTTAATCATGGGTACCTTCATCCTATGAAATTGTTAAAAGAATCTAAGGGGATGGGAAGAATTGAAACAACCCCCTTTATTGGTAGCAACCTATAGTTGCAAAGAGTCAAAGATTTTTGGATTTAGTAAAAATACTATGAATCTATGTGTATGCATTAATTGGAAACTTCAATCGAAGTAGAAAGTCGATGTTTTGTGAATTTAAATCAACAATAGAGGTATCCAAGAGGTTGGATAACCCTTGACAAAATCTGATTTTGAACAAAATCAATATCTTGTGTATAATTAAGAAGTTAGTACCATAAAATAAGGATAGAGACCAGAATGGTCAAAAATGAAGCAATCAAAGAAGTGGACATGGTTCCACCAACCAAAAATTGGAAAGATCAATTTGGAGTTTTGATTTCAAGATGAGAAAAAGAAACCAAGCAACTTTAGAAGTGCTTAAGGTTATGAGAAAATAAAGTTACCAAGAATTAGGACAAGATCACTTGGAAAGGTGAATGTAAGAAAGAAACCTGAAAAAGTAAACCGAGCTAGTTCGATAAAGGTTTAGTTAGAACATAGATTGGTAGAAATGCAAATTGAATTCAACAACTAGCCAAAAAAATTAAACTTATGTTTGGATCTTCCAAAAGGGTAAGTGCACCAATCTGTGACACAATTTTGGCTCTTAAGATGCCACTTTTTTCTTCTTTTTTTTCTGAAATCAGCAAAATCTGATTTGCACGAGAAAATGAAGATAGTTACGCTCAAAATTTTAAGATGCAGCAAGAACAAAAGTTGAAGTGCTCTAAGTCTATTTTCTAAGCTACTATTTTTTTTGAAATTAATGAAGATTAAGGGTCTCAAAAAGGGGGGGGGGGTGGCTGGGGCAAAACAGGTCCTGTTTTTATAGCATAGCGCCTGAGGGCTCCCCCCTTTTTGGTTAACTTCTTTTTTAGAATTTCAAAAATCCCAATGGTGAGAAATTATCTAACACCATGTAGTTTATCCTCCTTCTTTCAAATAATTTTTTTAATGAATATATAATATTTTATGAATTTTCAAAGTAGACACATCCTGAAAAGCTGAAATTTGAGCGTGCTCCCTCCCATATTTTTTGCAAACTAATCAAAAATTGATTTTTTTTTCATCATGTGTAGAATGGAGTCTAGTTTCAAAAAATGTAATTTGTTTCACATTCCAATGAACGTGCAAAAATCTATCCTAAACCTAGCACATGTTGGTTTTTGACCAAAAACGAAGGCATTTACAATAAAAGCCATGGATCAAAACCTTAACTAAATCAAAAAGAAAAATATAATTATATATTTAGATAGCTAAGAGAGATGTTAATGCTATCACGGTTATTTTATAAAATTTCATTGAAAGACGTGCAAATGAGACGAAGAGCACAGACGGATATATGAGAAAAATTGGCAAATCCTATTAATTAACACGTCCAAAGCAGGCCATTTGGCGAGCACCAAATGGCTTGCTTTGCACAAAACTAGAATTTCCCCTCTTTGGTGAACAACTTTGATAATTCTTAGAGTGCACAATTTATGATCGTAGATGGATAGTCGAGGTTTTACCTTTCATACCTTCTCTAACTCATTACCGTAACTGGATAACTCTTTATCCCTCTGAAGTCTCTATCTCTTAGGTCTCACTCCCTCCCATGCGACCAAGACTACTCTCTTAGTCCGATCCCCTCTCTCAGGTCTTTTTCCCTCCCACATAGGTACCTAAATAAATCTATCTCACTCCAACCCCCTTTCTCACTCTCCCTCTTTGGTATTTTTATCTATCTCACTCCATTTCCCTCTCTTAGGTTGTTATCTTTCTCTCTTTGTCTCTCTCTCAAGTCTCTCCCTCATACCCCCTCTCCCTCTCTTAGTTATGTCACTCACTCACTCCCTCTATCTCTCCCATTCCCTCTCTCTCACTCACTCTCTCCCTCTCCCTCTCTCTCACTCTCTCTCAAGTATCTCCATCCACCCTCTCTCTCTCACACACACACTCCCTCTCTCTCTCCCACTCTGTCTCTCTCCCTCTCTCTCAGGTCTCTCCATCCCACCCCCTCTCCCTCTCTCTCTCTCCCAAATATCTTCATCCTACCCCCTCTCCCTCTCTCTTTTTCTTGAGTCTCCTCCTCCTACCCCTCTCCCTTTCATAGTCACTCCCTCTATCTCTCTTCCACTCCCTCGCTATCTCGCTCCCTCTATTTTTCTTCGTCTACCTCTCCATCTCTCTCAAGTATCTCCCTCCCACCACCTCTCCCTCTCTCTCTCAAGTCCCTCTCTCTCTCATGCCCTCTATCTCTCTCCCACTCTCTCTCCCTCTCTCTCTCTCAAGTCTCTCCCTCCCACCCACTCTCCCTCCCTCTTTGTCTCTCAAGTCTCTCCCTTCTACCCCCTCTCCCTCTTTCAGGCCTCTCTTTGTCTCTCTCACTCACTCCCTCTATCTCTCTCCCACATCCTCTCTCTCTCTCACTCCCTCTATCTTCTCCTCTCTCTCTCCTCTCTCTTAGATATCTCCCTCCCACCCCCTCCCACTCTCTCTCTCTCCCTCTATCTCATGTATCTCCCCCACCCCCTCCATCTCTCTTGAATCCCTCTATCCGAGTACTCCCTCTCCCTCCCACCCCCTCTCCATCTCTCAAGTCTCTCTCTCTATCTCTCCCATCCCTCTATCTCTCACTCCCTCTCTCTCCTACTCTCTTAGGTATCTCCTTCCCACCCCCTCTCTCCCACTTTGTCTCCCTCTCCTTCTCTCTCGGGTGTCTCCATCCCACCCTCTCTCTGTCTCCCTCTCTCTTAGGTTTATCCATCCCACCCCCTGTCCCTCCCTCTCTCTCACTCTCTCTCTTTGTCTCTATGTCTCTCCCTCTCTCGCTCCCACTCCCTCTCTCTCACTCCCTCTATCTCTCCCACTTTCTGTCTCTCCCTCTCTCTCTCAATCCCTCTATCTCTCTCCCACTTTGTCTCTCTCCCTCTCTCTCACTCCCTCTATCCTTCTCCCACTTTCTCTCTCTCCCTCTCTCTTAGTTCTCTCCTTCCCACCCTATCTCGATCTTTCTCTCTCTCAAGTATCTCCATCCTACCCCATCTTTCTCTCTCTTTGTCAAGTCTCCCCCTCCTACACCCTCTCCCTCTCACAGTGACTCCCTCTATCTCTCTTCCACTCCCTCCCTCTCTCACTCCCTCTCTCTCAAGTATGTCCCTCCCACCACCCCTTCCACTCTCTCTCTCTCCCA
>CM021102.1:688756098-688978333 GCA_007115665.2 Sequoiadendron giganteum | reverse complement strand
CTCTCACACACACACACACACTATGCCTCTCTCCCTCTCTCAATCTCCCACTCTCCCTCTCTCCCTCTCTCAACCTCCCACTCTCCCTCTCCCTCTCAGGTCTGTCTCTCTCGTGTCTCACTCCCTCCCATGATACCTATGCTAATCTATGTCACTCCAATGCCCTTTCTCACAATCCCTCTTTGTCAAGCCTCACTTACCTCCCACTTTGACTCCCTCTCCTTCTCTCTTTGGTGTCTCCCTCCCACCCTCTCTCCCATGCCCTCTCCCTCCCACTCTCTCTCTCAAGTCTCTCCCTCTTACCCCCCTCTCTCTCAAGTACTTCATCCTACCCCTTCTCCCTCTCTCTCTTTGTCAAGTCTCCCCCTCCTACCCCCTCTTCCTATCATAGTCACTCCCTCTATCTCTCTTCCACTCCCTCCCTATCTCACTCCCTCTATCTGTCTCCCTCTACCTCTCCATCTCTCTCAAGTATCTCCCTCCCACCACCTCCCCCTCTCTGTCTCAAGTCTCTCCCTCCCACCCACTCTCCCTCCCTCTTTCAAGCCTCTCTTTGTATCTCTCACTCACTCCCTCTATCTCTCTCCCACATCCTCTCTCTCTCTCTCACTCCCTCTATCCCTCTCTCTCAAATATCTCCCTCCCACCCCCTCCCACTCTCTCTCTCCCTCTATCTTAGGTACCTCCCCCCACCCCCTCCATCTCTCAAGTCTCTCTCTCTCTCTCTCACTCCTTATATCTCTCCCATCCCTCTATCTCTCACTCCCTCTCTCTCTTACTCTCTTAGGTATCTCCTTCCCACCCCCTCTCTCCCACTTTATCTCCCTCCCACCCTCACTCCCTCTCCCTCTCTCTTAGGTTTCTCCCTCCACCCCTCTCCTTTCTCTCCTCTCTGTCTCTGTCTCTGTCTCTCCCTTTGTCTCCCACTTTGTCTCTCTCCCTCTCCTTCTCTCTCAGGTGTCTCCTCCACCCTTTCTCCCTCCACTCCTCCCCCTCTCTCTCTCACACTCCCTCTCTCTCACTCCCTCTATCTCTCTCCCACTTTGTCTCTCTCCCTCTCTCTTGGGTCTCTCATTTTCAAAAGAACATATTTGGCGCTCGCCAAATTTGGAGAGCGCCAAATGTGTTTTACCATGAAATGGTAAAATAAGGTTTCACCCCATGATTCAGGCCCACATTCTCCTGTATTTGTCTGGTTCAACGCTTTATCCGAGTTAGAAATGCCTTTTTTAATGTAGTTGACTTCATATTGTACCAATCTATGCTTGATCCATCACCTTTTTACCACCAATTTGCATGGTAGACAACGTAGAAGAAGACATTTTTAATTTTCTACATCATTTTACATTATCTGAGGTTATATATTCATTTTGGTAAATTGAAATGTTTATATTTAGTATATTTGTTTGTTTTTGACAATATAAACTAAATTTCCTTAATGATTTTATTAATCATAACAATTGGACATAGAATTCAACATTGAATTAGATGGGATTTGCATAAAAAAGTTCAATTTTTATGAGTTTGAAGAACAAAAAAATTAAAAAAATGACATTTACTTAACATAAATTTACTTATGAATTCTATGCGGTGATTGCTTATAGTAGTTCATTACCAGCATGGCTAGTGGAATTCACTGTATTTCATTCTTTTTTCAACTAATTTGGAAATTTTTTATTTTTCATCTAATTTGGAAAACCTAATAGCTTTCATCAATGTTAATGCAAGTGTCCATTAATTTTTTTGTTCCATAAAAAATTCAGCTCCATTACATGTGCTTAGATAAATTCAAGTGAGTTGACATAGTTGTTAATGCAAATTTCCATTCATTCATACCATTTACCTTTCTAATAAATTTAAAAAATGGGAAATTTTGTGCAATTGAGAATGCTTATTGTCTTTCTAAGTTACCTCATTGCCAAAGAAATAGTGAATAATTATAAGATATACCATTACAAACCCTTATTTGAATCCATATTCTTCATGACTTTGTTGACAATCAAAAATTTGGTTTTGAGAAAAATAAACACAAGAGTTTGTAGTTTTCATTTAGGTGGCAACAACTTATACCCTAGGTTTGTGATGCAGATCAGGGAAATAAAACCTTCAACAATCATAATTATACCAGTTTCAAACAATCTTCAATCTCAAAAACCTCAATTCAATGTTGAACTGACCAATTCACATCTAAAACAAAACAAAGATCATCCATAAATAACAAGCTATGCTTTTCAAGAAGAGTACCATTCTAAACCTCTGGAAGATTTTAACAAAACCCACCATATGTAAGTCTATTGCTCAAAATATTGTATTCATACAATGTAATGTCCCCCTCTCAACAGTGATCTTCGAGATGACCGTTAGCCTATTTCTGAGACCCGTAGGCTACTCAGATGTGGAAATTAGGGTTTCCTTATTTGGCAGTGGTTGTTTAGATTTTTTAGAAGTTTTCCCTTGGATTTCTGAGGTTCTGACTAGGGATTCTTTTTGGGTTTTCAGAGAGCTTCTCAACGGTATGGCTGGCATGCTATTCTGAGCAACTTCTTGAATTTACTATTTTTAGTAAATTCTATTTTTGGCAGTGGCCCTGTTGGTATTAGTACTTTTGGCTTTCCTCTTCAAGTAGTCAGTTAGCAGTGTTTGATTTAGCCATTGGTTGCTTCTTCTAGTGAGACAAGTCATTTTTAAGCAAATAATATTATGTTTTAATATTATGACCTTGGCCTAGTGACATAACTTGATGTTGTGTTTAAAAAGTGGTCTTCTTGGGTGGACGCCTCATCAGGAGGTAGGATTAATATTTCCCAAAGTTAAAATTGTGATTTACTTAAGTGGATGCCAACTTGGGGATAAAAGAATTATTTCATTTTATTAAATAATTCTTTCATGAAAAAGGACACCACTATTGAGGAGGAATCAGAGTCAACCTGGAATTTGAATTTTGTTTGACTCTTGGAATGGGCGCACTTTTCTAGAGGCTTCTAGAAAGTCTTCTCAAAAGCTATATATGGAGAGGTTGTCTCTTGGGTTCATCATCTTATGACTTTAGAATTGTTATGCTGTCGGAATGGTGCCAAAGTTGCTTCGAGGGATGCACACCTCCTAGCTGGCTTGAATTCTTGCTTGAAAGATAGAAACTAGTTGAGAATAGGTTGCTTTAGAGGTGTCTTGTAATCTACAGTTGATTTCTTGTATTTCAGTCCATTTTTACAGTTGTTGGTTTAACTGTGGCTGAACTGAGTTTTTGCTTAGATGTTTGTGAGAGATTTTATTTTGGTTGTGGGTAGTTAATGAATGTTATTGGCAGGTTGGAGCGACCCTTTTCTCCATGTTTTAGATTTTAATGTTGAGTATTTATTTTTATAAGGCAAAATCGCCCCTCCTTGAGGGTCGTACCATTCTGGAAATGCATTGAATTTTATGCAAAATAAATGTGAGTTCTTTGGGGTGCTTTCTTGGTTTCATCTTGGGTGCCAATAGTATTAGAATCTTTTCCAATTTGTTTCATGAAGTTTGGTTGGGTTTTGAGTGAGATAGTAGCATTTGGGCGAATTTCATGTGTTTCTGATTTGTATTTTCAGTGCAGGTTTGTCATTAATCAGATTGTTAACTAGGGGTCTGTGAGCTGGGATTTGAGTTTGGGGAGTCAAGATAATGTTAGGAGTCTCTCTATTTATTTGCAGCATCATATACTTGATCTTGATGGTAGGCGCTTCTATAACATTGTAAGCTGAACAATAGTACTATCAACATTTCTGGATTGCTTACCATTCCCCACGATTATGGAAGAGACTGGTCTCATCCAGTTTGTAGCTCAAGTTTTAATTATTGCATCACCCATTGAACAAGTGGAAGAGGTCGGCTTGCCACCTATTATTCTCATCGTTTGCTGATCAACTGAGCCGTCAACATGCTCCCATTGAATAAGTGGTCGAGTTGCATCTTTCTTTCAGTATTGTACTTTTGTTTTCAGTCCTCCCGCTAAATAAGTGGTTGAGTGATTGTATTTCCTTTCTGTTACTATCAACAAGCTTCAGTTATTCTAACGATCCCCTTTCGAGTATGCTCTCAACCTTGCTCGCACTGGGATCTGGGTTGATCAGAGGAATAGGTTCCTTTCAGTTGGATTGAGTTTTCATAACGTTAACGGGTGATTTGAATTGTGGAAAAATTGAAAAAAATTGGCCCGGTATATTTCATACAACAGTCACTCCTAACAAAATGAAATAAACTCAATATTACTAGAAACTCTAATCTATGAATTGTTCATCATAACCTTTATAAAGTTCAAGTTCAATAATGCTAGTCAAAAGACACAACTTCAAAATCAACGTTCTGGGCCTCTGGTGCAAGAGCACCTTGTAAGCTCAATTTTATCAAAAAGGTCATCTTTAGTGAGCATGGTCAAATGCTAGGTTTTTAGTTAATGTTGAGTATATTGTGTCCAGTAAGGTCAATTAGACCATTTTATAATGTATTTGGAGCTAAGGGAGTTCAGTTGTGTCATAGCTTGCAATTTGGCTAAATGTGGCCAGAAAAGTTGCTAAAAGATGCAAAAGTTGCAAAGTTCGAGGGAGTTGGAATGAAATCAAAATATGTTTAATAACCTTCAATTCCTCGAAGGAGAGTTTGTTGGTTGATTTGTACCCCATCTTTTATCAAGAAGAATGTTATTAAATTCTAGAAATTTATTGGTTTCTCTCACTTTTCTTGTTGTTGTACGACCTATACGAACTCTAAGATGATATGAAACTGGTTGGATGTTGTAGATTAATGAATTAGATTTCATTTTCATCTATTTAGAGGTTCTAACTCTTTGTATAGCGAAAGTTAAATTGTTTTTACTGTTGCTACCTACTTTCACAATGTTCTTGGATTGAGGGGTTTCATTATGTAATTCAACCCATTACACTTTTTCTGCCTATTGTAAATTGTGGAATGGGTCCTTTAAATTTTAAAATACATGCCTAGCCTATTTATAATATTGTGGGGTCAAGGTTGGGTGTTTGGGATAATGTTCTAGGACTGTAGCAGGGTCTTTTCATGGTGAAAATTAGGGCTTCAAGTGGTGTTTTGACAAAATCTGGGAAGGACTATCCATGTAATGTATTATTCACCATGTGCAAGGTCTGGTAGGTGTGTTTGCTCCTTTGTATGGGTCTAGCAGGTCCAGGAGATAGGAGTTTCATTAAAACCCCAAGTATTTTGCTTGAAATTGAGGGTTTGGTGTATTAGGGGTCTAGAGGTCTTGGACTTGGAAACAAATCAGGAAATTGGAGGTTTTGACACATAAAATACTACTATTTGAGGATTTTTAGTGAAGATGTAGTGTTTACAAGGTACTCTCTTTGTAAATTAGGCCAATTGAATAGCCTTTTCCAAGGTGGGTCTATTGGAAGTCAATGTTGGTCCAAAGGAGTTGATGCTAGGGTTTACCTATGTTTTATAACTTGCAAATGGGTATCTTAATCATCCCTGATTTTGTCAAGTGTTTTGGAAAATATTGGTGAAAGGCCCTTGAACCGGGTTACCTATGCTACAAGGGAAAGCCTGGTAGAAGTTGGCATTTTCAGATGAACATCTAATTTTGCTTTGGAATCTGATTGATTTTCATTGATTTGCTATATTGAATGGTTTCCACCCCTCTTTGCATCAATATTTTTGTAAAATGCATTACTTACTTTTATTTTATGTGTGTTTGTGGACATGTAGCATTCAAGGTCATGCCAAGGAAATGACCGAAGCCTCTAACACCAGAAGAACATGCAGTAAAAAATGCAAGGAGAAGAGAATAAAAAAATGTAGCTTGTGAAGCAAAGGAATTGCAGCCCATACAACCACAAATTCCCGTGCAATCTAAGAGAGATGTCAAATTGGCAAAACAAAGGGCATGAATGAGGAAAGTTTGTGGAAGGACAGGAATGGATACAAAAGTTAGAGGCACATCATCAACCATAGGTGAAGCTCAATGCACATCTCCAGCTGAAGACACATTGACAACAACATGTGGTTTTCCAGGTACATCGGAAATCACATCTCCAATTGAAGACACACCATCAAAAATATTGCGTTTTGAAAGTACATCAGCAAACACATCTCTATTTGAAGGAAATCCACAAACGACATCTCAAGTTGGAGGTACAACATCATTTACATGTCAATCTCAAGGTATGTCATCAATTGCACCTCCAATTGAAGGTACATGATCTATCCCCGATGTTGTTGACCTTCCCAATATTGACACAAATTTACATTTGAGAACTCCTCCTAGAGTTTTGCATAGAAAACCTACATTTTGGATTGATATTGATTCCAATTTTTTGAAATGGATGCCTAATAAGATTCGAAAACATACATGTCAAAGATATGCACAAAGGATATGGAGTTTGTTTTTTGCGAAGCTAAGTGAGGGTGGAAGATGCCAACTATTTGTTGAAATGATGAGGCAACTCAAATTTAGGCCCACCATGAAGGCTCTTGGGCTAAGAGTTTGGAATGAATCAAGTGAAAATTCCATTGTAAGGAACTTGATGAGTGCATACGAGAGCGTGGGTTTCACCTCACACATGAAGGATAGTTGTGCCACACGACGTGTGATGACAACAACACTATTAATCAGTCAAACAAGGAACAAGGTGAACCTTACAAAGGAAAGTAAGTCTTTGAAAATAAGTATATAATCTCTAATAAGAGCCAAAGGAAGGTGTGAAAGAGTGGAGGATCCAAATAGCAATGAGTTATGGGCATTTTCGGGTAGAGTGCCACGGAAAGACACAAGAAATGCTCAAGGCTTGAGATCTTTAATTGTGAATTATTGGAAGGATAACACAAGGACCTCTCCTAATCAAAGAGATGTTTTAAGAAGGAGAATTGGTAGTAAAAACTGTGAGCCACATCCAATGCATTATTTGGGTACCACTCAAACCCAATTTTTTGCTGATTTTGTACAAAAGTTTCCTGAAATTAAAATATGTCAAAGGTATTTTGAAATGCTAAAGCCTTTTTATGTCAAAATAAATCATACATGCACTACTTGTTGTTATAGGGTTCATCTTGATTTTTCTAACCATTATGATGCTTAACGACGTATATGTGTAGATATGCATACTAACAATGTTTTGTAGGAATGCAACATAATGCCTCCACCTAAATCGTCAAGGAAATTTTTTTCTTCCATTTTATGTGAAAGAGAGGATGGTCAATTTTTTTAGAAAAAATCATGTTTGGATGGCACATGTGATCATTGTGGTGGCATGCAACATTTTCCAGTTTGCCAACACATGGCTAGTACACACACAATTGGAGACAAAATTGTGGAATTTGGCAAATATAAGATAGTGGCATACAGTCTAAAAGATGGGAAAGAAGCAAAGAAGTGTGAATTGGTCAGTGATAAGATTCCAGTGTATCAGTTTATGGGCATTTTTCGTGATCAGGTGGTCTATGATTATGCAAAGAATACACATAGAGCACAATTGTTGGACTCACAGTTCAAGTTATGCAAGGACACATTTCCACTTCGTCATATCGTTTCAGTTGTTGACTTCATTGAGAACTGCACACTACAACCGCAAAACGAGGTGCAATCACAATACTACAACTCCATGTAGGTTGCTATATTTGTGCATATAGCATTCATTCATGCAAATGATAGTATAGAGGAAAATAGGAAAGTATTGAGGGAGTATCACTTTTACATCAGTGATGATCACACACATTCTACAAATTTTGTTCAAGGTTGCTTTCATATGTTCTATGTTGATCTGGCTAGAAGGGGCATACCATTTAGTCAACACATCATATGGTCAGATAATTGTACATCACAATTCAAGAACGCCAAAATGTTTTACTGGTTGAGCAGGATGCATAGGATTAGTGGTGTTCAACATATGTGGAACTTCTCAAAGGCTGAGCATGGAAAGGGGGAGCATGATGGAGCAGGTGCATCTATCAAAAGAGCCCTAGCACGAGAAGAGTTAAAGTACACAAATAGTGTAAAGTTGACAGATGCAATATCGATTGTCTAGTGGCGCAATGGGTCTAGGTAGTGAAGGTAATTCTTTAGTTCATATATTTTTTCATTTAGTAGATGATACTAACATTGCAAAATATGAGGATTGTTGTACACTAACGGGATCGAGTGAGCTACACTCTTTTAGAAGCTCCAATGCAGGTACATGGACTATCCATACAAGGAAGATGGCATGCTTTTGTTATGCATGTACACTTCAATCATGGAATGATTGTGAGTCAACATAGTGGGTTGACAAATGGTCTGTAAGAATTCTAACCCCACTTGACACTTATCAGCTCCTGATGGCTCTACAAATCATGAAGATGCAATCATCCATTGACTTTGATCATGTATCAGACCTACTAGAACCAGGTAATATATCTTACTTACAAGTTTTATTATGTTGCTCAGTAAATAAATCTAACAAGATGAACATATCAATGTAGGGCACGTTTATGCGGTGATTGCAGATGAAGACAATGAAGAGGGTGCAGATTATTACTTGTGTCATTGTATTGAGGCCAAAAATAAATTGGAGTCCCCATTTATAGATGGAGAAAACATAGAATATCCTACAGGTTCGGTGGTTGTTACTAGAACATGGCTTCGAAGGTATCCAATTAAGAATGTTGCAGTTTGGTTGTTTGAGGACTTCGACATGGATCGGAAAATTCTTCACTATTCGAACCTTGTCGTCACCACCGATGTTCATTTGATCAAATATAAGGGTAGATCTGTGAAAAAGAACTTGTGGGAAGTGTGTGAGTCTAACAATACTCGACACAATAAAGAGTAAGAAGACCCAGATGGTTCCCTGGATTGATTTGTAAGTATGCACATTGAATTTGTAAAGCCATGTAATTGATCACTCTTGTGGACCAACACCTTGCAATAAGGATTTTTCACCATTACTGTTTGATGTCATATGCATTTACAACTGTCATTGATCCTTTTCTGATTGTGACTGTATGTAATATTGAATTTTGTCAAAGTATATAAGAAAAGAACAACATCGGTTGGCGGTGCAAGTGTTCAGTGGTATGAGAAACATCAGTTGCTGGTGCATTTTCTGGTTGTTAATCTTCTCTTTTTTTCCATCTCCTAAATTTATCAGATTCTTATATGCTACATGTTTTATGTTAAGCCTCTCAGTGATATATTTGAAATTTATACGTAGGGTCATCGAGAGATGATAAAGTAGTGAAGGGGCACATCACCATTGTAGGACCTTCAATCGACCTCCTTATCTAGCATGCATGAAGGTGATAGTAGGTCTCGTCAACTGTATGACTGACATTATTTAGTTATTTCTCTTTTAATAATTTTTATGTGAGTCTATGTATAGATTGAGAGGCTTTTGCAAGTTTTTTGTGGACCAAATTCCTATGATACTACACAACCAAAGAGAGGCTACTACCCATGTGTTTCGTAGGGACTAGGGGATGTACATGTTTTGAACCATTTTGGAATGCAAATAGCTGGGCCAGCTGAGGTGGAATGGAAAAATGGAACTGGGCAGCAACTCCTTTTGTTTCTCCTCAAGTACAATATATTTCATGATCTGTGCTAGAAATGGGAGGATTATTTCCCTGCGTGTATTGCTACAAGTATTGACAAATGGGAAGATTTTCAAGATGTTCTTCCATCACTATTGTAATATTTATCATTGACTTAGTGTATTTTTTGATATACTAAAATTATGATAAATGAATACATGCAAATGTGTATATTCCTTAATATACGCCTCAATTAAATGTGTATATTACATTTAAAATTAGTTGTAATGCTTCATGGTTTACATTTAAAGTTGTCTTCAAGGAAAAACGTGTGGATTTATTAGTAAGAATGAAATAATGTTTAATATAATTATAGAAAGGCATATTATTAAGGTCTTTTGAACATTATTCAACGAGGAAGTTGCAAAATATGTTAAAATATGATACAATGTAATAAATGGTCAGTCCATGTCAAGATGGGTGAACGCAAGCTTTTTATTATTTTTGAGTCTAAGGTCTTAGGAGGAGTTGAATAAGTGATACAGACCCAGGGTGGAGATCAAATTAAAATGACAAATACCATATGAACAACCCAAAATCCAAAGCAAATTCAAAAGAACTTCACAAATCCACTTGTCAGGTACACTCTTTCTATAAGTAATGCTAAACAACTTCAAGAGAATTTTCACCCAACTTTCCAAAAAGACTTGTAAATTAAATGATGGATTTAGAAACCCATTAAGGACTTACATAGCATACTTCAAGATCAAGTATAACTCCTTTGGACCAGTTTACACTTCCAATACACTCACGATGGGAAAATCAAGGAAAAAAGGTCAATTTAACAAAGGAAGTACCCTTCAAACTTATCCAATCACCTTGGAACCTTGGAGAAGAAAATTAAATGGCCCAAAACCATAGAATCTAGCACTAGTTTGCACTTGTACGGTCAGAAACACTCCCAACTCAAAAAAACATCATTTTCTAATGTAAAAACAAGGGTTTTGTCAAAATCTTCATTTCCAAGATTCAATACACAAATAAATGGTCCAAACACCTTTCATAGGGTCTGAATTGACATTTTAAATGTTTACAAACTCAACTTCATCAACATTTCATTGAAAAGCACTTCAAAACCGTCACTTTTCAAGGGAAATTTTTTATTCCTAGCCCTATGGCATCACACAGTCACCACAAGAATGCTTTATTCTGCTATAAAATGCATTTATAAATCTATACTAATATATTTTTCACCAATCCACCGAGTTACAGGAGAAAACAGTGGGTGGATTGGTCAAAAACTCATTATTTTGCTTTCAAACCCATCACAAAGGAAAAAATAGGGTATACACTGTATTTTTTGAATTTCTCTTACAAAACAAAAGATTAGAACTCCAAACCAAGTGAAGATGAAAGAAAAATCATAAAAATTCAGCCTCTAAAGATTTCAAAGCATGATTGGGTATGTACAGTCCGTACAACAACAAACAATTTTGAAAATAGTGAAAAAACTCAGAAAATGCACCAAAAAAAGGTGGTATTCTTATTCTGTGAGTTTATTACACCTTCAACAACCTTGATTCAAGCCTAAGAAGGCCTCTTATAAATTTTACAATCCATAACCACCTTAAAACCAACCAAATTGCACCTAATTACCCTTTAAATGACTCTAATTTTGCAAATCAACACAAATTTGACAACATTTGCAACATTTTGTATTTTTGCAATTATTAAAATTTTAAGACTCTGAATACCTTTAGACACCTGAAATATGGTAATTTAGACCTTATTTAACCCTTACTAAGACTTCTAGACTCAAAAACAACAAAATCCCTTCATTTACCCAATTTGACATCTTTGACAATGTGGTCTCATGGAATGACTCAAAGAAATGTGGTCTCATGGAATGCCCTGACAAGCTAAGGCAATTGGCAACTGCTCCTAGTTATTAGTTATGCAATGTGAAGTAATTTCATAACTGCTTAGGTTGAATTTGTAAAAATCTATATTGTAATTAAATTTTCGGCATCTATCAGCGTCTACTTATTAGTTATGCAAAGAGAAAGTAATGCTTTGACTTTGAAAGATGTGCAATGCAATGTAATCGACAACATGAATATAAACTACAAAAATCCATTTTTTACAATTCATTGGTTAATTTTTTTTCTCTCTCTATATCTCTATATGCTATGGAAATACCTTGCAATTGTATTTAAAAGGCTTAATAGGTCAGTTAGGTGGTATTTGCAAAATCAAGTTGTGAATGAAAGGTAATTAAGAGAAAAATTGGCAAATTGCCATCTTAGAAATCCAACAAAGGGTGGTTATGGTGGTTAATCTGCTCAAGGGGTAGTTGGAAGGTGGTATCAAGATATATTGTTGTAATACCCCGAGTTGAGGGTTGATTTTTTTCAGTTTCTAATAAGAAAATATACTTTTGAAAAAGTTGATCACTGGTTTTCTTTATTTTCCTAAATTTTCTTTGCCTTGCACAGGCCCATAAAAGTCGATCATGACTCGAGGCTTTGGATACTTGATTTCATATGTGTTTACTCTCTTTGCATCTCTTCTAAAGGTTTAAATCCACCGTTTGTGTGTGTGGGATCAACAAACTTGGTTACTGCTATGTTTTATGTGTTAGGGGTTTTGAGGGCAACACCATGACACATTAGCCAATCCACCTACTATTCTGACCCTGTGGCTTAGTGGATTGGCCTGTACCATGATTATTTTGGTGTATGAATACTTTGGAGGCCGAGAGAATGAATAAAATCAGTGGGGTGTGAAGTTCTAATGTTGTTCAAGGGTGTTTCCACCATGAAAGTAAGGAACTCAAGTAGTGAATCTGAGAAATACTGAAAGGAATGGGATTGTGAGTGTCTTTTGAGTTAGGGAAGAGGTATTGTGGGGTGTTTGGACCTTTGGAAGGATTGAGGGAGGTATGGAGTTATGAGTTTCTTTAAAATCCTAATTTTTGTGAAGGTTTAGGAGGGTTTGTGAGTAGAAAAATAGAACAAGTTCTTGGGGCTCTTAAAATGGGAGAATCCTGAGTTTGGTGAGCATCCCTAAGACTATTTCAAGTTTCCTTGGTTTGGAGGTGAGTTTGTGAGGGGGTTCCTTTGGAAATTAGGCCTAATTGTGAAGCCTAGAGCGAGGGAGGTGTATTGAAAGTTCATGTTGGTCCAAAAGAGTTATGATTGGTTTTGGCATATGTTGTGTAACCCTGAAAAATGTATCTTAATCCACCTTCAAATGGTCGGGTGTTTTGGAAAGGTTGGGAGAAATTAGGCTTGGACCGGGTTTTGAGAGCTACAAGGGTGGATTGTTGGGTAAGGTGTTGAATGAAGAGTTTGGTTTGATGGGGCTTTGAGGTTGTGTAGATTTCTCAAAATAGGTTGTATTAATCTTGTTAGGAGCCCCTTGAAGGCAGGTTGTTAGAATGATTGGGTTTGAGCCTCCTTGCCTCTGCATTAGTGAGGCACAAGTAATTGAAGCATTCCAAAGGATACAAACCACCACGAATGGAGCTTATTTATATAATACGCTTTAGATGGGGCTTATTGAGCATTCAACAATAATTAATTAAGCATTAGATGTAAACAAAATCCATGCCTACAACATTCAAGCATACAACTTACACGATACGCATGATAACATCATTCAAGAATGGCAGTAGCAAAATAAGAGTTTCTTTTATCAAAAATCCGAAAGGCTATACAATGATATATATTAATAAAAGTATATAAATATATCCAAAAAAACCATATAGGCTTAGTACAAAGGAGCCATATGGACATAAAATATCACGTATATATATCAATAGTACAAAACATATGTTCCAAAATGCCACATAGGCATACAACAAACAACACTAATACATAGTCATTTCCCTCTAGGGGAAGGAAATAGATCCCATGTTGCCTTGGAAATTCAGCTAGATGGAGTGACTGTTTCTTCTCTTGTCTTTCGAACACGCTCGCTACTCCTCCTCTCTTCACTCTGGACCTTCAACTGATACAATTAAAAGTAAAGATGTTAAAACATAGAAATTGAATTATGGAATGACATATAATAAAATATATAATCACTTACTACATACATATAGTCATCATGCACATTTACAACATCACCACGTCCATGATCTGGAGTGACAACCACCTGTAGCAACCATGAAGATAGAAATTAAACTACATAAAATTATCATGAAAATTTTCTATAATATACCATAAAAGAGAAAATATAATGTCAAATCGACTAATCTCTTCAATACCTCTCTCAATGGATCAAAACTGGCTATTGTTGCAACAACTCCATGGTCCATCGTGCCACCAAAATCACCAGGGCTATCTCTTATCAACATCTGCAAATGAAACAATATCTCAGGTATCATGTTGATATAGGAGAACATAATGTGACACGATCAAGGAATACTTGAATGCAATGTTTGTGTTTCTCATCAATTTTTTAGATTTGTATATACGCAAAATTACGAAAACTAGCTAACTTAGATTTACAACACCATTAATGAATAAAGGCTACCTGATTGTACGTTGTTTGAGGATATGAATCGTGAGGGGTGGAGGAAGAAGGTGCACCAGGAAACTGTTTGAAATCCGAAGCATGTTATGACACAAACATTCAAATATAACATTCAACTATTCAAATGCAATAATAATATCTTTCATACCTGTGGACTCATCATCGAGAATGTATAAGGGTCTGTAGGAATAGAGCATCCCTCATGAACAGTGTGACCCTGAAATTTCATCATATCAAAATTCTACTAATTTAGTTATTCTTAAATTTCAAAATATATTTTAATAATCAACATTAAAATAACTTGCTAAATTTTACCCAAGTGTCAATGCCGATTGTATCATTTAGAATATCATCTGTGAAATCCATCGCCTCTGCAACTGACGTAGGCTATGTAGCTGCATCACGAGCACCCTGATAATCATACGTGCAAACAACACCACAAACGCCACAATGGTCGAGTGGAGCTCGGGGCCTACATGTCTCCTCCACACCAGGCTCTACTAGAGGACTCACACACTGTAAAATGGTTTGGGTGAGTGAGCCAATCGACTTCATCATGTCCACCTCTACACTATCCTTAACAATGGAAGGAACAACGACATGCTCCACCATGGGTCTTCCCAAGGCTCTCGGTGCCAACTGTGGATTCCGTCATGCAACAGGTCTATCGTGTGTGGAGCCCCCAACTCTACCCTGAAAGTCTAAGATGTCAAAATAGTTTGGCATTTTATTGAGGACAAACTCGCAATAGAGTTTCCTCAAAAATTATTGCGGCACCTCATGGTTATTGCATGGAGGTTGGTCAAATACCATCCACCACCGCTCCCAAAATTTGTTTTTAATTAACTCATGGTGGCACCAATGGATGGGGAACCTCTTGCATGCATGAGACAAAGGTTCATTGGTTTTTGGGTCTATAAATAGGGCACACAATTCGGCTTTGCTAATTTTTAGTTTTTTGACATCTGCATATGACACCATTAGCATAAAATTTTCTCATCTCATGCCTCTTATTTGACCGAAAATTCATTTTCTCACTCATTTCTCCTACATGAGTTAAAATTGAATTGAACAATTCAACAATCCCTCTCCTATAAGGGTGGGTTTCGGCATGCTTGGTTAATCTTGCAATTAATTGTTAAATGTCTCTTTTATTGTTTTCAATTTTATTTTGAATATTTTCTTGTGTTCCTTGAGGATGCCTATGAATTGATGGAGGGGTTTCGGGTTTTTCTTGTATAGGAGGCTCTTCATGAGTGGGTGATTGTGAATTCTCAATGTTTTGAGGTGGAGATTCATTCCCTGAGAATTAGAACAAAGTTTTATTATAAAAATCTATTTAAATTTGCATTCCAAATCAAATTCTAAATAAATAGAATAAAAATACACACCTCTTTGCAATCTTTGACCTCTCTAACGCGTTGGTGGAATCCTCGTGGAAAATGGCAAGCTAAGGATACAAACAATGGAAGAGATTTGGCGAGCGCGAGTTGCAGACCTAAAATCCTCTTCCTCAAGCCGTGGGTTGAAGATAAAATGAGGGTTTGAAACCCAATTTTTTCGTGCGCCAAATGTCTTTTTAGTCATTTGGCATGCGCCAAATGCTTTATTTCGGGTTTTTTTGAACATTTTTTCAATTTGGCACCTAAATTGTGTCACAGATTGGTGCACTTACCCAAAAGGAATTGGAATATTAAAGTGCTTCTTAGCTTGTAAAGTTGTTGATTATTTATTAGATCTCTTTATTGAGGATTCAATTGTTGAATCTATGAGATTAAAGAGATCAATGATGAATCCAATTTTATGAATAAGTATATTCAAGGCATACCATGGAGGGTAGGAAAGGAAAGAAAAAGGCAATAGAAATCCAACAAGAAGGAATGATAAATCAATTCAAGAAAACAAATGTTTGCTAAGAGTTCAACTTTGAGTTGAGCTAATATTGTGGAAACACTAAGGGGGGAAGAAAGAGAATGGATTGACTCAGATTAAGTACCCCATAAAACAAAGTTTATTAATGAAATTTTAAATTTGGAAGAATTTTTGACTTCTTCATAAGTCATGATTCCAATCAAGTCATAAATTCCATGACCACAAGGATAAGGTATTGGAATTATTGGAGAAAGATAGTGGAAAGGTCAAGGATTATGACCAATGAGAAAAGAATATTATCACACAATACCTTATATATATTTAATTATAAGATCAATTTCTATTATCATTTATGCCTTAGAAAAGGATAGGTAGTATACTTGATCATGAAAGGCAAGATCATTGCCTATGGAATAGGAAAGGGAAGATCTAATTACTCATGATTTTGAGTTATTGAGAAATGTTTGTGCTTGGTAATTAGGCATGCAATAAAATTTGCTATCTTTTGGGAAGATAATATAAAACAAGAATGATTAAATGATAATTTTTATTCGATTATTATGATGCTCATCGGGAAGGTTAGATTGAGCTGAAAAATGGAATACGACTTTGGAAATGATCAAAAGACAAAATAAATCCAAGGAATGGATGTACCAAGATGAAGGAGATTCATCTCCACAAATTATCTAACCATTTTTATCTAAGAATCAAATGTGGCATGAGTCCATGAAATAGGTTTTCACTTAGTTAGAGTAGACTAATATGGGATGGAAAAGAACCTATGTACCCAAAATTTTGGGAGATTAAGGAATAAAATGAGGTAAATTTATATCATAGTTAGGACATTGGAATGAAAAGATTATTTGTCAGATGAGGAACCACTATAATTTGGAAGGGGGATAGAGTAATATGTTGCAAGGAATGTAGCAATTTAGTTGTCCAGTATGCTAGGAGATGAAGATAGGATGTCATCATCGACAGGATGTGTGTACTCTCTTGAGAATCCAGTAAGGAAGTGGTAGATCATTGGAACAATTTTGATCTTTTATGGTGGAAAGAATCACCAAGGAAACCAATATTGACTGGAAACTTGAAAAACATATTGTGTTAAACAATTTCTTAGTGTTCCTGAGAAGGTTATCTCATATGAGAACAAGCAAATAATGATAAGGTTGTGTGTAAACCATGATCATCTTATGAAAAAATCAATTGAACGAATGCTTAATATATTATTTTAAGATAGTCGGATAAGAAAAAATGATAAAACAAATCTTGGAGGATTTGTGATATACTTATACTACAATAAAAAATTTATCGTTGAAATTTGGTCCATTATATGGAAGAAGGGTTGAATCTTTATTAAGCTAAAATAGAGTAAGAAATAGGGTTAACCTTAGACCAAAAAGGTTGTCAAATGGAATAGTAGATCGAAAGGATCAAGGAAACACGTTTTTGATACAAGGTTTGAATTAGGACTTGAAATGTTATGCTTAAGGAAAATGGTTGAGTTAGTGATGGACGGTCTCGACTTCTGAGTTTCCCAATGGTGTAATTACAAAAGGAAAGGATGGGACCCACAATGTAGTGTACAATACACCAAAATTTCTTATGTATTTGGGTTACACTAAGGATCAACTCATTGCCCAATGAAATTGTGTTTTGTAGTCACTAAGAGACAAGTGTCGTATAGTATAGAATTATTATTGTACTTGAGATGTACATATGAGGTAATATGATTACAATGTATAAGATCTTTGAGAGATAAAGTATGCATGAAGCACACTGGTTTCCCCTATAATGCGTTAGCAAGAGTCACTTAATACAAGATCCAGGAAAGATGAGATTGCAAGAGGTGGTGCTACGAGGGAAGATTGTTATATATATCTATTTTATATATGAGTTGAAAAGGGTAAGTAAAACCTTTATTTGATCATATCTATATGTTTAAAGTGCTTTAAATCATTGGGGAAGATGATTCACAAGGGGGAAGTATGTTATAGCCCATCTTATTGTTATTGAGTTACTTTTACCTTCATGAGTGAATAGGATGATGAATGCAAATCATGATGTTGATGTTTGATAAATCAATGAAATATTGAAATAGGTATTAAGATGTTATTGCTTTGAAGGAGTAATTATGTTTATCTTGATGAAGTACAATGAAAGAACATTTATTGCAATATGGATATGCTAATGTTCTATGATGCATATAGATTTCATGTCAGCGTCTAACTATTGATACTATATGCTAAGTTGGATGCAAGTACAAGTTAACGCTTTCGGAAGTGAGGGGAAGTATCACTCAATAGAGGAACTTGGTCTAGTAATCTTCAATACGATCTTACTGAGCTTACACAAACTCACACCCTAGTTGGTCTAGTTGAGTCGGGTCAGTGGGAACCAAGTAAGTAACCTTTGGGGAAGGATTAAAATGTTTGATCAAATGTCTTTGATTTCTTTGACTGTTTGATCAAGTTATCATGAATGAATATTTGAGTCTTTGAGCTCTCTGTATAGTTATCTTTACATCGATTCATATGCACGTTAAATGTATACATATATATGGGTATATATATATGTATATATATATTGATTCTTGTTAGCATACAAATTTGTCACTTTAAATTTATACTCCTTGCCCACATTAATGACAAACATGCCAACAGTTGAGTCACTTGCAATGATAATTGCAAGTGCTCTCTGCTTATTTTACAAGGCACAACTACCTTCAAATGATTTGCAATGAATTGAAATACTGGGTATGCTTTTAACCATAAAGCAGAAAAGGAAAACTACCATCTACCCATAACCATGAAATAGATGTGCAAGATTAAATAAAAAAGAAGTGAATGCAAATAAATGACACCAATTTCACATATCACACCCATGATTAATACCCAGGAAAAGAATGAACAACACAATCTCTCTCAACAGATGAATTAATTTGAATTCAAAGCTTCAAGAATCAACACATGCACAGTTTAATATAATAGATAAAAAATGAAGAATAATTACAAAGAGCCACAGTTCATTGCAATCAAAGGGAAAATATTAACAAATTCAAAGATTCAAAAATATTTCCTTTATTCCTCCAACGCCAAAACATGAGTTGACAGACTCAACATCCCCATACAATAAAATTGAGTTGAAAGAAAAAACCAACTTGCTCCCCTATTCCCGAATAGCTAAAAAAAGATCCCCCTCTTTAGAAAGATTTTTTACAATAAATAAGTCTCCCCCAATGAGACTCGTTTTTTTGTAACTACTTCTTGCAATACAATTTTGAATGAAAGATAAAAAAAAAAAATCTTCCTGTGGAGTAACCGTTTCTTGAAAATAGCAATAAAGGTCATTTTCTTTAAATAGAAGAAAAAAATCCTTCAAAATAATTCATCGTTGAGATAAAATTACTTAAGAAGGAATTCCTCCTTATTTTCTACCTGTTGTATTTTGTACCTATCATCAATCCAATGGTTCAAAAGTTCTGAAAATCTCTGATTTCCCGACAGTATTTAGAAAGTTAGGAAAACCCGCAACTTCCCGACCAAGGTTAGAAAGTTAGGAAATTTGGGAATCCCGCGACAAGGCTAGAAAGTTAGGAAATTTGAGCAACCCGCGACAAGGTTAGGAAGTTAGGAAATTTGGGAATCCCACGACATCAAAGTTTCCAACCTTTTTAAATTTTCATATGGAATTTAGATTGACATCAATTATTTTTTCCCAACATTATGCTTTGACTGAAAGATGAAAACCTTCATATCTTCCACAAATCAGCTCTGTTTTGCTTGAAATTTGAACAACAAAAGGATTGGGTTCTTCTTAGCAAAACCCAAAAATATTTTAAGCTCCGGCAACCAAAAAATGCAAACTTGGCCTTATTTGCAAATTGTTGATGGAAAAGGTGAAGCTAAAAATATTACAAACAATGAGACATCTAAGCATAAAAACTTGTCGGATTGACATCTAAGCATAAAAACTTGTCGGATTGGGTGTAATGGAGATAAAATCATGCCCATAAGAGGAGTTTTCACCAGCTAGCATAGATTTTTGAAAATTAATTATTTTCATGACTTGGCAAGCTCAAAGGCATGTAAGGAAATGCACTAAAATTTGAAAATTTTCAAGTTCAAATTTTGGGGTAACATGGGCTCCGACTGGGGACTGTATTTTTGTAGAAAATGCAGAGAACTCTAGAAGCTTTGGGGCATACTAGTCCAGGTTCATTAGGTATGGAGTCAAAGAAATAGCAGGGGAACACAAGGAGCCAGAGCAAACCAAAACTGGACAAAACAGGAAAGGAAACTACACTACTGGCACACCAAAAAATCCTACTATATACATGTTCATAGACCCTACCTCCAAAGAGCCCGATGTTTATGCAAAGGCATTCACAGGCTGAGAAAAATATGTCCCTTTGTGGAAAAGTAGATTGTGGCTACATAATGAGGCTGAGAGTAACTGCCACCATGCAACTACTGTGATATGAGACCACCAATTGATATATTGCAGGAACTTTGTAAATACACAATTGTGCCCAAACAACCATCCTTCATCAAAAATTTATGGAACATGATTTATTCTTCCTGTGACTTCACATGGGATACTAGCAGAAAAGTGTGGCTCATCATTGACAACAAAAACACCTTTTGATTTTTCCATCTCACCATTATCCAATGCCCCAACACTTGCATTTTTGCTGGCTAGAAATTTATCTTCTTGTAGTGGAAGCAAAACCGTTTTCTCGCATGAAGTATTATCTTCAGCTTGATGGTTCATCCCATTCATTTCCACATTTCTGGGCTTGTTAAAAAAGGACTCATTTTGTTCAACACCATTATGAAAAGGAAAAAGAAACAGACCCATATAATCTTCTTCAAAAGAACCAGAGTATTCAAAAAGAGGATTATCTCTTACTCTTGAATCTTTGCAAAATCTCATTGGAAAATACAGTGCATTAAATGTGCTCTTAAAATCTTCATGCTCCCTATTGGGAGCTTCAAATGATGATGCAATCACACCTTCTTTTATGTCGCCAGAGCTGCAAGTGAATGCATCTATCCCAACTTTTGTGATGTGGCCATTTTATCTTCAACTCCACATAAGAAGTCTTCTTTCAAACTATCCAGGCACCAACTAGGAATAAAAGTAATATCAAAATCTACTAATGAATTACAAGATTGTTCAATATTGTTGGCCTGTACGCATGTCAAGAGAGGTTCTAGATTTTCATTTTCAACATGTAAGTAATAAATTCCTATAGTAGAAGGTGTTGGGATGCTTGCTTTATCAAGAATTGCTAGATTTTGATGAGAGGATATAAGAGAGATTTTCCATTCTCTTTCTTTAACAAGATTCTTTTGCAATAGAGGTTTCTTTTCTGAATAAAAATTCTGATTAAAAACTATTTCATAATTTGAAACTTTTGCATTAAAATCATTCACGCATTCCTTTTCTTTAAATAACCTAGACACAATCAAATCATCCTCAATTTCAACAACCATTCTTTGTGCAGCCTCCAATTTTTGTACTTTACTTCTTTTCAAATGAAAACTAACTTTTGGGTCCATGGCAACAATAAATACACACAAATAAATGCTTTCGTTTGGTTGCTCATTTTGAGGAATCCTTTTCAAAGTCCGATCAAATCTCTCCACAAAATCTCTAATAAATTCACCTTTTTCCTTCTTTATTTGAAAAAATTGAATCAACAATACATATATATCAATTGTCGGCTTAAATCTTCCAAGAAACCTTGCCTTCAAACTGTCCCAACCGATAATGCATCCACCTTCTAAATTATGAATCCATTTTGCTGCTCGTCCAATGAGGCTTTCAACAAAAAGCCACACAAACACATCTTCTTCTTGAACTCCAAGGATTCCACATGCAATGGTAAATGCTTGAATATGATAATTTGAATCTTGAGAATCTTCACCAGCAAATTTAGGAAAATATTTTCTTGAACCTTTAGGTATGGCCATATATTGAGGCAAATCAAATGGTCCAATTTGAGTTCCCCATGGCTGGGATGCAACCAAAGCCATAACACTAGAATTCTTTTACCACAAATATCTTTCATAAACACGGAGTCACCAACCTCCGTACTCGGGGAGGCACCTTCAAATTTCCTGAGAGAACAAAGCACCAACCACTTCGTTCCCCAACAGAGTTGCCAAAAATCTGTTAGCATACAAATTTGTCACTTTAAATTTATACTCCTTACCCACATTAATGACAAACAGGCCAACAGTTGAGTCACTTGCAATGATAATTGCAAGTGCTCTTTACTTATTTTACAAGGCGCAACTACCTTCGAATGATTTGCAATGAATTGAAATACTGGGCATGCTTTTAACCAGAAAGCAGAAAAGGAAAACTACCATCTACCCATAACCATGAAATAGATGTGCAAGATTAAATCAAAAGAAGTTCGAATGTAAATAAATGACACAATGTTCGCATATCACACCCATGATTAATACCCAGGAAAAGAATGAACAACAAACTCTCTCTCAATAGATGAATTAATTTGAATTCAAAGCTTCAAGAATAAACACATGCACAGTTTAATATAACTGATAAACATTGAAGAATAATTACAAAGACCCACAATTCATTGCAATCAAAGGGAAAATATTAACAAATTCAAAGATTCAGAAATATTTCCTTTATTCCTCCAATGTCAAAACATGAGTTCATAGAATCAACATCCCCGTACAATAAAACTGAGTTGAAAGAAAAAACCAACCTGCTTCCCTATTCCCGAATAGCTAAAAAAAGATCCCCCTCTTTAGAAAGGTTTTTTACAATAAATAAGTCTCCCCCAATGAGACTTTTTTTTTTTGTAACTACTTCTTGCAATACAATTTTAAATGAAAGATAAAATCTTTTTTTTTTCTTCCCATGGAGTAACTGTTTCTTGAAAATAACAATAAAGGTCTTTTTCTTTAAATAGAAGAAAAAAATCCTTCAAAAACCTATAATTTTGCCTTCAAAATAAATCATCGTTGAGATAAAATTAATTAAGAAGGATTGCCTCCTTATTTTTTGCCTGCTGTATTATGTACCTATCATCAATCCAATGGTTCAAAAGTTCTGAAAATATTTGACTTCGCAACAGTATTTAGAAACTTAGGAAAACCCACGACTTCTCGACCGAGGTTAGAAAGTTAGGAAATTTGGGAATCCCACAACAAGGCTAGAAAGTTAGGAAATTTGAGCAACCCGCGACAAGGTTAGGAAGTTAGGAAATTTTTGAATCCCGTGTCGAGGTTAGAAAATTTGGGAATCCCGCGACAAGGTTAGGAAATTTGGGAATCTCGCAACATCAAAGTTTCCAGCCTTTTAAAATTTTCATATGGAATTTAGATTGACATCAATTATTTTTTCCCAACATTATGCTTTGACTGAAAGATGAAAACCTTCATATCTTCCACAAAACAGCTTCGTTTTGCTTGAAATTTGAACAACAAAAGGGTTGGGTTCTTCTAAGCAAAACCCATAAATCTTTTAAGCCGCAACAACCAGAAAACGTAAACTTGGCCTTATTTGCAAATTGTCGATGAAAAAGGTGAAGCTAAAAATATTGCAAACAATGAGACATCTAAACATGAAAACTTGTCAGATTGAGCGTAATGAAGATAAAATCATGCCCATAAAAGGAGTTTGCACCAACTAGCATAGATTTTTGAAAATTAATTATTTTCATGACTTGGCAAGCCCAAAGGCATGTAACGAAATGCACTAAAATTTGAAAATTTTCAAGTTCAAATTTTGGGGTAACAATTCGTGCATGAGAGCATAAGCATGTGCACATGTATGTAAGTAGAAATACTTACAAGCATACATACACAAGGAATCGATTATATATGTGTATATATATACTTTTAATGTATATACCTATTGAAAAGGATATGAATGTATTTATATGTTGATATGAAATAGTAACATGATATGTGATTAATTGTACAAGCAAATGCATATATGATATATATGCATATATATACATGTTGATATACATGTATGTGTGATGTGAGGGAATGTACATACGAGCACATCGATATATGTGTATATGTGTATATATAGATATATACATATGATATTGTTTGTGGATAATGATAACATGGATGTATGCACTCTGTGTATCTACATTAATCGACAAATATGTGGGGGAATATATGTTTAAGCTTGGTTAGTGAATAATGATATATATATATATACATTTTATGAATATTAGTATATATATATATATATTTACATTAATGTGAACATATATATACATATATATTAAATACATGAATATACATATATATAATCGTATATCTATATAATTTTGTTATATATAATCAATTGGAAATTGATGCATTCGATGATCATGAGAATATGGTCATATATATATATATATATTACAGGATATATATATTTAATTTTAATGTGTACTTATGCGCATAAATTATGCGGTACCCTATGTGATAGAATGGAAACAATTAATACTTCCAATTTTTAGTGCATAGTGTAATATTGCTTTGGTTTCTAAGCCAAGTTATAAAGGCTGCACACTCAATGCATAATTTAGTAAAGCACGTGGAAGCTTATTCAGTGCATAAAGAACAAGTCAAAGACTTAGGGATGACGTGTAAAGGAGACTATGCTATGGAAAAGTATGCAAAGAAAAATAATGCGCATATAGTGCATGGGTGAAGCGTTACCTTTGAAGATATTAAAGGAAGCATATATTTGCATACCTATAGCGCTTTACACCAACACGTATAGATTGTTTAACAATGAGTTTATTCCACGCATGGTATAGTATTTATGAAACAACTAAATAATATTATTGTTGAAGTGTGCGCTTAAGTAGATGAGGCGCTTAGGAAACACTTGGTGTTGCCTTTGGCACTTAGCGAATATCACATAAAGTGATTCTAAAACCAAGTCAACTAAGTAAAACTCAATCAATAAGAGTATTGAATTATTCTTCTTGAATTATTCTTATGTGAAACAAGAAGCTAAATGATAGGGAATATGGTGAATTATTGGTGCCATATAATGAACTCAGTTACTCAATAGAAGTCTTTTAAACCTGTAAGTTGATTTGTAGAATAAGATATGTGCAAATATGAATCGGTCAACATGTTGTTCAGTTTGGATGAGTATTGAGATAGGAATTTTCCACCTTTTGATTATCAAGCTGAGTCGATTGAGTTGAGTTGCGCTGAGAAGTGTCAATTTTTTGGTCTTGTTTCTAGCCTGTAGAATTTGGTTTTTGGGTATAAATTGAGACACTCTTACTTTATTTGGATACACATTACTATGCATTATCACGCATTCTCCATTCTACTACTTTTTATTTGTGAGGAAATAATAGTGAGAGGAATTTGAGAAGGAATAGTTGCTAAGCCGATTTAAGAGGGGGCTTGGCTTAAGAACCAGTGAGTCAATTCGATTAAAGTGAATAACAAGAATTCTATTATATTCTCTATATGTTTATCTTTTTTAGTGAAAGATTCAATTTATTGTATGTTTTTTTTGGAAAATGCATTAGATTGCTTGAATAGAGAAATGATCTATTGCTTATTGAAAAGGAAAAGAATCTTGTTGTCATGATTTCCTTATGAAGTGTTTGTACATACTTCATATTAAGGAGTGAATGTTATCAATAGTATTATATACTAGGATTGATAAAGCATGAATAACTTAAGAAGTTATTTGATACAAAGTTACTCGCATGATCTTGTTTGATACTTGCTTGAGAAACCCATCTATTAGGTTATTATTTTAATATACCCTATATGGGAATTCAAAAGATAATGTTTATAAACATAGATAGTCTACACTACATGTATAGTGTGAAATGTATCGATGTCATGAAGTAACTTGACACTGTTAGTTTACAATGCTAGGAAACCTTGGGAAAGATAAGGTTTAGCAATACAAAATAGTGATGGTATGAAAGATATGATAGGATGTAATGTCTTGCAAACCAAATCAATAATCTATACATGAATGATCACTTGATCATTACTTTACTTGATTAATGATTGAAACCCTAGGTTGAGAATAACCTATATAGGTTGGGATATTTACTTGATTACTGATTAGAACCAATAGGTGGAGAATAAGCTACTTGGATGGGTTATGTAGTTGAGTTTATTTTGAAGCATATAGGTAAGATTAACCTACACAATTAGACCAACTGTTGATTATTGATTATATCCAGGATTAGGATATACCGATTTTGACTCACCTATGTGATTAAGTTGATCTCTTGAGTTTGTGAATTGTGATTTGAATGGAGCCATAGGTGGGATTACCTATTGAGTTGGAATTATTACTTATTTGGTCGGTTTATACTCCTGATGTGAAGTCATTGTTGACAAGATTTTACTATTTGAATAACCCTTTTTACTGAGGAGATTATACTCTTGAAGAGAATCATTTACTGATATGATTGCTCTTTGATTGAGGTCATTATACTCGATGGGAATCACTTATTGTTGTGATATATTCCTGAATGGAGTTAGTTATTTATGAGTATTTATTCTATGATAAGATGAAGCTTATGTAGTTATACTTTAGAATATAAATTTATTCCTAGGATTAAACTATCCAATGAAGGGAATAGGTTATTCCTGGGATTAGATTGTCTAGTGAAGGGAATAGGTTATTCTTGGGTTTAGATTGTCCAGTGAAGGGAATAGCTTGTATATGTGAATACTTGAGAGAATTATCTTCGTGATTTAAAAAGGGAATAGGTTGTTTCTGAGGTTAAATATTACCTATGGAAGGAAATTACCTATGCATAGTATATGAATGGTGATAATCCAAATCGATTTATGGTAGTGTATGTGAATAAGATGATTGTCACTCAAAGTACTGGGTGAGAATTCTTTAGCCAAAGTAGTGTAATTTTGCACTGGTTGCACCGTTAATTCACTGTGCTCCTTATATGCATATTGCTAGTTCAAGATTGTAGTTGATACAAGTTCTAGTTATGTACTTGACACAACACTAAGCTCAAGAAGTCTATTTTTATGAGGTTACCATACCAATCTCCTCGTCGAAGGATAGGTCCATCTTACCATATGTGGTAGATGTGCAGGGGACCGCATTGAGTTTGTGATTGGCAAAAAAGCACTTGAGTGATGTTTCTCCTTACCAGTTGGTGGTCGAGGTTTGTGGATGTTTGAGCCAGTATTGGGGACAACTAGAGTGTATGCACCAAAGAATGGGGACATCTAGAATGTATGCACTAATGCGGCAACATGAGGACCAATTTATATATCTATTGCCAATGAAGTTAAGGAGAGCTACATATGTATGTATCATGTATCCATTTATATGGAAGGTCGTAATCATGAATGATAAACTTGAGTTTATTCAATATGAAATCTATATTATGGAAATATTTGTGTAATTACAATGAAATGCAATGGAAGTTTGGTATAGTGTTTATTTTCAAATATGCATGTAATTTACATTATGGAAAAGAAAAAAATTATTGGTATGCTATGGCATCATGGTTCTTTCACTTGAGGTGAAAACAATGAAAATTTATTGAGAACACCGGGGTCGTTACACTAATACCATGTGTTTCCTTTTGCATGCAACTTCATACATCAGATTGACTTAAAGGCAAGATGTTCGACCTTGTTCAAATAGTTGTTTGGAGTGAAGCAATGATTGGTTGATTGTGGTTATTAACCTAGATGTGATTGTTGAAGACATGTATTTGGTTGTGCATGCATTGATCTAAAAATTCATGGGTATTAGGGTTTCTTTTCCTTTTTTGGAATCTCATACCCCTAAGAATTGACATCCAAAGGGGGATATGAATATTATTATTACAGAAAATGGTTATTTCTACATAGTGATCTCATGAATGGTTGATTATAATGTGATCTTTGAAGGAGGTCCCTACTTTCATAATCAAGCAGGTCTTTTCATCAAACCTTGGCATGTGGGTTTTGATCTGATGGAACAACTCTCATCTTAAATTCTTGTTTGGGTTCAACTTCCCTATCTCCCTATAGAATTTTGGAGATTTGATAGCATGCAATCTATTGTTATTATTTTTGATAAACCCTTGGTTCCTTCACACCAAGCTCTAGAAATGAAGGTAACAAATTTTCCTTGAATTTTTGTTGAGATTGATTTGAATAACCCTCTCCAGGACTCTATTGAAATTAGATTAAGCAACATGTAATGGGTTCATTAACTAGATTATAAGGCTCTCCCATTCCAATGTTGTATGTGTCATGCACATGGACACCTACAAATAAATTTCCTAAACAAAGGCCCAAAGGAGATTCATCATGCCTTTAAGCCCCAATCTATTAGGGGAAAAGAAAAATGAAAGGCCCCTATACATATAGCTAAATCAAATACAAATGGTTTTATCCCAATAAAATCTTGGAATACAAGGAAGAATGTGCACGACAAGAAAAGGGATATATCAAGAGCAGATTTTAGCAAGAAGTTTGATATTCTTAATAATTTTGAAGACATTGACTCTTTTTTACAAGATAATCAACAGGTTGAGAAAGAAGTGACTCCCCCCATTGTTGTTTATTCTCTCATCGTAGTCAATGGTAGTAAGGCTCACTCCTTGACATTCCCCAAAACATCCAAAAATATGAATTCCTCATGGAGCAACTACTTATTTCGACATTTGATATATCCCAAAATCAAAACTTATATGTGATGTTGTTGGTCCTAAATCACCTTGGTACCAAGATACATTTTCTTATATCCAACATGGGATCATACCCCCTAACTTAATGATAAATCAAAAGAAAACTTTTGTCCATAGAACTTCTCGATTCACCATCCTAGGAGATACCCTATACAAACAAAGTTTAGATGGTACATTACTACAATGTCTCAACATGGATGAAGAACAAACCGCCTTACAATAAGTGCACAAAGGTGTTTGTGGGTCTCACTCTAGTGGACCTAATCTGGTACAAAAGTTGCTAAGAACAAGGTATTATTGGCCCTCAATGGAGTAGGAATCCATTTATTACTCAAGAAGGTGTCATCAATGTCAACAAACCCTTGATCTTGTTCACACACTGGCATAGGAGCTACAACCTATAACTACACCATGGCCTTTCTCGTAGTGGGGACTACACTTGATAGGAAATATATCTCCCGCTTCATCCAATGGGCACAAATTCATTATAACAGAAATTGAGTACTTTACAAAGTGGATAGAGGCTATCCCTCTAACCTACATTATAGGGAAATAGATATCCAAGTTTATCTCATATTATTTGATCTATTGGTATGGAATTATGCAAACTATCACAATAGATAATAGAACTCCATTCAAGAAGCAAGATGTCTATGAAATTTGTTCAAGGTTCTCCATCCAACACGGATTCTCAACCCCATACTATCCCCAAGGAAATGGTCAAGCTGAAGCATTCAATAAAACCATTCTAAAAATATTGAAAAAGACTGTTAATGACATTGGTTGTGATTGGCATTTGAAACTAAACCTATCCTTATGGGCTTACCAATCCAATATTCACACACCCACAAGTGCCACACCTTTTTCCTTGGTCTATAAATGTAAAGTGATCCTACCTATCGAAGTCGAGATCCCATTATTACAAGTATCCTTGAAAGGCATGGTCAACAATGAGGAATATCGAGTGTCTAGACTTAATGAGCTAGAGCTTCTAGATGAAAGATGTTTGAGCGTGTTAAACCACCTCCAGGTTTATCAAAATCAGCTCAAGCGAAGCTATAACAAGAAGATCAAAAACAAAAATTTTCTAGTTGGTCACTTGGTATTGAAAGAAAATCAGAAGATTCAACTAAATTAGGATAGGAAGGGGAAGTTTGAACCAAAATGGTTAGGTCATTTCATCATAATAGTAATCTATGGCTCGAGAGCATATTAGTTGGCTAATCCTTAAGGAGGACCTTTGATCCTATAAATAGCAACCATCTCAAAAGGTTTTATACTTGAGTGTATTAGAATATCCCAAGCAAAAATGCTAAAAAATAAAAAATCAAGAAAAATAGTAAAGAGAAATAAAATGTCCTCTAAGTGAAAACCACTTTGTGATGCTTCTAGGATTGATACTATAGTGAAAGCCTAGTAAACATGCGCTATATTTGAATAAGAACTACATCTCTATCTATCATCACTATCTAAAGCATCCACCCCATCCGTCCCATAATAAAACATCTATCCAACTATGGCTCAATAACTGATCAAGTATTGAACCCTATTACACCATCTTCATCCATTTACCCTAATAAATGTAATCTTGTCCCGAATTGGGGGAAAATTATTGAAACTGGTAGTGGATTGGATCCTTATTCATCCCATCACTATCAAAAGTATCAAAAATAAAAAAATATCCAAAAAATAAACAAAATCAAAACAAGGTCAAAAACATAAAAATCCCAAAAACATTGTATGCTCATCTCTGGATGAGCTACATTTAAGTCACAAAATAAGTGAACTATGATCTTGTGTGTGGATAGCGTCGATGAAACCTTGAGGCCCTAGGTTAGTCCCCCAAAACAAAAACATTCAAATATCTTATCAAAATCCAAAAACATCGATAAAGAGTAAAAAAAATCCAAAAACAATGTCATTCAAATACAATCAAACTACAATGTCTCAGTGTTCATCACGTAGGAAAGGCTAATCATTGATCAGCCCCTGTAGCACTAGGTCAATCCCTTTAGGTCCCCCTATTTGTCTCTAAATCTCTTGAAAACAAAAAAACCAACGTCAAATATTTCAAAAAATCTCAAAAGTCTTATCTCCATTGTCACCTATCCGCAATAAACTTTCCATTCATAATAAACAATCATCACATTCAACCTTTCACAAAAAAATCGATAGGAAAAACAAACATCAAAATTGAAACTTCCAAAGTAAATATTGAAATGACTAGATCACTATCAGACTATAACAATGCCTAAAGTATTAACTACCTACCTATCAATAATTCATCATCAACATCCTAATGTATGTCTTAATAGAAAAAACATTCCTACAATAAACATCACTAATGGATAACATCCTGAAACATCAAACAACTATGGCAAATGATATTGCAACATTGTTTATCTTTTTATGATCTTACGTTTTTTATTTATCTTAATATCACATTCCTAGGATCTCTTGAGGATATCCATAAGGATTTAGAGAGGAAGGAATGGAGATATTGATCGTCAATTTCTTTTTGTTCTGTTAGATCTTTTTGTGATACTACCACGACGAATACTTTCTTTTTTCTATGTGTGGAAGTCATTTTGAGGAAATTCATGTAGCATTTGCATGTTAGGTACTCCATACCTCTCTGTTTAACTGGTTCAAAATGTTTTTGAAACTTCTCACCTACACACTCTAACAGGGTTTTCATATGTCTAGTATGAGCAATAATATTCTTTGTTTGCAGAGTCAAAGTTCATGCAATAGATACAACACCACCTTGGTCATCAATACCCTAGTGCATCGTGTTTGTTAGCTACATCAATAAGGATTGCTATAAATATAAAATATCTATGAAAGAAAAAGTGAACTCATCAAAGATTAACAACATTAATTCTCTATCCATCTCTAAATCATACAAACACTTCTAACTAAAAACTCCACCCTATATCATAATATCATTAGTACCACATGCATCCATCCAATGATCTATCACATAGATATATAAATCATACATCCATGCAATCATATAAATGCATTAAAAAAAGTACAAAAACATGAGCATATATAAATCATCAACACATATAAGTATCCATAATTATCCATAAACATCTCATAACATATAATATACCCACATCAAAAATGGTATATCTTATCTATATATCATCAAGAATGAAACATCATCAAATGTCATATACATCATCCAAGATCATATGTGATATCAAAATATAAAAAAATATATATGATGCCTCAAGTGGGCTGATGAATGTATATACAAAATAAAATGTCTACATAAATTCTTTGAAGCAATAAACATCATATTAGATCAAGTCAAAATCAGCCCTGTTGGTCATCTTGTGGTGGGGATCCATGTTACTACTGGCTTTGATGAGGAGATGGCTGCAAAATAACAAGAGATCATTGAGGTTGTCTAACCAACTATCTACCAAACTTTGCACCTGTTTGTACACCCAACTCTCTAAAATGAGGTTGTCTTTGAGCCCTCAGAACAAATGCCTCATACATAATATTATATTAGGTACTCTGTTGCATAAGTTGATCTCGCTTAGCCTGATACCGAGCCATGGGAATGCAAGAGGCTAGTGAAATCTCAACAACTAATCTCTACTACCTCTTTTTGGACAACTCCTGCCTCAAACCATCTCACTCCTATCGAAGACCATCTCTCTCTACAATGATGACTACATGTCCCTTTGTAGTCTGCCTCCAATGAATCTTGAAATCCCTCTCTATAATGTAGGCATCTTTGTCTGCTATTAGTTGTGTAATCTGGGCTGCTACATCCCCCTGTGGGGGAGGTCCCTATGGTGCATCATGTTGGGTCTATTGATCATGATGTTGTTGTCCATCCTGGGGTCCCTGCTACCCATCGTCCTACCCCCAACAGGCCCTGTTTAGTTGCTCAACTGCAATCCTGAGCCTTTGACGATCACCCCTCCTACTTGTGATACCATCCACTCTCTAGACTTGTATCATGACTAGCCCAGTACCAGCAGGATCTGTAAATCGTAATGGAACATGACATACCCATCAATGATCAAATTCTTGAGTAGTACTCAAATCTACTGGACCTATATCCCAACCCCATCCAAATGGGGAAATTTACCTAAACTCTACAACAACATTAGCAGAGGAGGTTGTCAGCCTCCAAACCCTAACCTCTTGAGCTATCTACTTGAATCGTGCATGGTAATCATCTACAAAACATGTATGTCACTCTCCAAACTGATGAAGAACCTGATCTTCCAAATTTTATCCACATGGCCTATAATCCATTGCATCTATCAGTTAAATGGTAACTATTCCATGTCATAGTGTTTGGCCTCACAACCTAGCCACGACCTCCAAATGAACTCGATCATATCATAAAAAATGCCTCGCCAGTAAGGTAATCTGCTAGGCTAAGTGTAATGCATAAAATTAGAGTACTTTAGGAAAATGGATTGTCCTCATCCCTAGCAATAATACCATCAGGTTTGGTCACTGGGATCCTCTCTTAGGCCCACATGTGTAAAATTGTCATCCCTGTGAAAATAGCATTGTCACTGCAATAAGCAACCTTGTGCATGCCTGTATACAAGTGTGCCAAAACACACGGGCCCCACATATTTTGTACCATGCTCCATCATCTGCTTAATGTAGATGCCCTAGCCAACAAGAAATAACCGACCTCTATGATCGGCCACTAGAGGCCCCATGATCAATCCGACTAATACCATCGATAAAGGATCATCACCATCAACGAGGGGAGATAGGTCTATCTCTGAATCCACCACATGTAGTCATTGGACACCAATTATTTTTTGCATGATTTGGGTACCCTGCCTAACATCATACATGACTAGCTCATCATGAATAGGGATTCAAAGAATCCTCCAAACATCCTTTAATGTAATCGTCACCTTGTCAGTTGGTAGATGGAAGGACGATGTCTCACAATTCCATCTCTATACAAGAGCGGTCATCATAGCCCAATGGCATCGGATCTCAGGCATATAACATATATAACACAGTCCTACAAAATCAAGGAAATCTTGATAAACCTCTTGAAAACCAACGATCAAATCAAACAACTATCGTGGCCATCGGTCCCTCGAATACAATAGTTTGAGAACTGTCTACAAACATTCAATTGATAACATCAAGAATTTTCTAGAAAATAAAATTACAAACTTAAAACTACAAAAAAATAGCTAAATCATTCAATTTTGACAATAGCAAGACCTTTTTGGATGATGGTGGCAAGATTTTATGATAGCGGCTTCGTTTTGTATGATAGTGGCTACCTTTTAAATAAGTGGTTACTTTACACGATAGCATGCAAATTTTACAAAAACGGTTACTTTCCAAATAGAAAAACAATAGTGTGCAAATTTTACACAAGCGGTAAATAATAGCGGAAAGATTATACACTAGCTAGCTACTTTTTACAAAAGCAATAAAATTATAAACTACTAGCAATAAAATTAAGACAAAAGCATAAAAACACAAAATTACCGCTATCATAAAAAAATAAATTGGGCAATAATTATGCAAATATGAAAAGATGAAAAATAAGAAAGGAAGTGGTACATACCACGATGCATGTGTCAGGTGGCCTCCTGAAAGAACAATCTACATCTGCATAGTGTGGGGCACCTGAAATCCCCGCCATCGCAAATTGATAATCGCCGAAACAAGATCTCTAGAGCCAAGAATTCACTAAAGGCTAAGAGTACTATAAATGAGAAAAAAATAACCCTAATTTCCTATTTTAACCCCCGAAACCCTAATTTTTACCTAGGAAACCCTCCTAGGTTTTAATTTTTTGTCCTCTATGCATTTGAACTACAACAAAACCTTGTCATGAGCTTGACTCGATTTTTTTTTCAGACAACCTCTCAAGGGGGCAACCCAACATCATATTATCTTTCCACTAACTACTAGGGCGCAGTGGTGTTGGATAGGACAACTGAGAGGGGGGGCGTGAATCAGTTGTCACAAATTTTAACCTTAAATTCAATTACCACAACTAACACAAATTGATTAAGTGATTTACCATCAAATGTCAATGCACAAACACAATAACACCAAATTTACATGGAAAACCCAATGAGGGAAAAACCATGGTGGGGATTAACTCACAAGTTATAGAGAATATCAAAACTGATTACAAAAAGGTTCACTGCTTGGAATAAGGCTCACTGTCCACAAGGATACAACCTGAATGGCTCACTACCATAGAGAGACAAAGAAGACAAATAAAAATTGTTACAGAGAGACAACACTCCCAATGCAACAAATGATTCCACCATAATCAGTGATCCACTTGCATGAATGATAGAGTTTTCCTTCTGCTCACCGCATCTAGAAACTCAACGTTAACCTTCGCACTAATCAACCACACACATAACTCACACACTTTTAGAATAGCATCAAAGTCATGTTTTCTCTTTCACTTATCTTCCTTCTTTTCTTATATACACTTTTCATTGCTAGCGCATTTTATACTTATACCATCTCCAATTCTGAAAAGATACAAAATCGGCCATCCAACTTCAAATTCAAATTAGGTCAATGAAAAACATCCTAGGGTGGAATTATAATGATTTCGACCCAAAAACACACTTCACCGGGACCCATAATAGATCCAACATGCTTCATCAACTTCGAAGATAGTGCTTGACACACGGTCGGCCAAACCAGGGTAAAACACATAGATCAATTAAGCTTGATATTTCCAAATGCTGAAACCATCTTCAATAGAACCAGGAAAACACAACTCTAGAACCATAAAGAGAAATCTAGACCAACAACAATTCTCCCAGACCTCAACTAGAACATAGAAAACATAGTTCACAAGTACCAAACGAACAACAGACAACCTATAACCTTCTTTATATACAATTTTCTCAATATCCTCAACATATACATTCAACAACAACTAGTAGATAACCAACTGATTAGTTGACATCAATAACAACACTTTCTTTCCTCTTTCCTTTCTTGCAACAAGTGGGGCATATAAAATCTTTCAAATTTTGATTTGAACATCGAATTATTTGAAACAAAGCAACCAATACTTTGCCTCAAAGAGGGGAAAAATGTACACATGTAAAATGACCTAATGCATATCACACATTCTAAATGACCATTTTCCGTTATTGGCATCATATCGTTAATATAATTTCATTTAACATCATTTACATCATTAACCCTATTTTCCTCTATTAACTGGATAATATTTAATTATTTAATTAATTCACTATATCATCGCCTAATCTAACTTTATTCCTCTTGATTAATTAAATAAAAATTAGTTATTTAATTATGTCACTAATATACACTATTCATCTGAATCAATTAAATTGTTATCATTAGTAATTTAACTAAATCACTTTCCTCTCTCTAAACTTGAATAATTAAATTAATTATATGAAATAATTCAACATAGTCAACAAACAAATACATATTTATTTGTTAAACTCAAAAGGGAACTTGCACGTTCATCTCCAATATTAATTAATTATTCAATTAATAAATTATCCTCACCCTCTTTTTGAGGGAGTAAATCATGACCATTGATTTCTCACTCTAATTGGTTGACTAACCCATCTATTTCCCAATCCCACTAATTTCTTCAATCCCCCCAATCATTCCAATCTAGTCCCACTTATCATTCCAATCTATTTCCTCTCAATAGTTCTCAACCGTTGATCATGATCTTTTCCTACTGAATCTTGATCGTTCATCGAAAAATATGAAATCTATATAACAACCTTCTTTCTTCTTAAAAAAGATCAAAGAATCTAGAGAATTTATGCAAAGAGGTCATGTTGAATTGACATTTGAATTCTTGAGAGAAAATACACACACATCTTTGATCGCCATTAACACATGCTTTGAAGCTTTTGCAAAAGCAATGGAGGCTTTGTATTGATTCAAACACAATCCAACATCAATATGAATTACACTTCAACATGAGATGGTATAGTTGTATTTAATGAATTCATTTATTGTTTCTTATGCTTACCTTTATTGATTGAATTCATTTGCTTTACAGTTCATTTCATGAGTATGGGTTTTGGAATTTGATCTTGCTTTTATTTAATTTATTTAATTCATTTGTTGTTTTCCTATGCTTATTCTCCCCCTTACAGTTCCAATCTAACAAAATATATGATATTTTCCTCATTGTCCAAATAATTCCTTTTAAGGAATAAATATGTCAATGTTTATATTTTTCATATTTTATATCCTTAAACCTAGATAAGGTCAATATTAGAAATCTAAATCACTTAAGCAATATATTGGAATACCCATTCTATGTTAGTTATGAATAGCCCTCAATATATCATAATCAAGGTTAATAATAGTGAGAATGCATGCCCTCTACCATTCTCTACATGATGGTGTTAAAATAAACTCAAAAAGATTTAACCTTTTAATTATGTTCATAATTTGGAACAACACCATTCTTCATTTCAAGTGTGTATGAAATAATATATTTATCTTTAGAGAGGGGAAACATTAGATTGCAATTAAATAGACTACACAAGGATTATTATCATTCAAACATATCATGTCATCACTCACGTTCTTAAATTTAACCTTTCATAGGCTTGTGTTTTGGCAGTTTTCTTTATATTGGTGGAGAAACAACTTCAAGAACTAATGATGTTTGTGACTATAAAGATAGGTACCTAGGGTTTTAAGGAGAAAAAATTGGATATTTTCTCTATCTTGGGGTTTCTCTAGTGATTTCTTAAGCTTGGCATGAAGTTGTAAGATATCATCTTATGAGAACAAGCCTTATAATTGAAGGAACAATTAGGCATCCCATTTAATAATGCTAGGACTCAAAGGTTGAGACACGTTAATCCCAACATTCTCTCACTTGTCAAAAACTTTCCAAGAGTCTATGGAACCAATAGGGAAAAACTACTAAAGTCAAATCGATGTAAAAATATCACCACCAACCATACATGTAACCACATGAATCTTCAACCATGCTAAACAACACAAGCATCAGATTCAACTAATCACAAAGGCTACAAGATACTGCCACAAATCCAGTGTGCTCATGAGTTATACATAAGAATCAACCAACTCCAAACTCGTAACTAGAACACAACTTAGAAGCTAAGTAATACTCCAGAGAACAAGATAAAACATCAACTAGAAGAAAAACCAAAAGAACTAGGTGTTCACATCCAACTAATAAGCCCACGTGACCAAAATAACACCCACATCAAATGCTAATCCATTCATTCAACCATACCTCAAAGGTATCCACTACATCAAAAAACTCATGCCAACAACATATCCAACCCATAAACCACAATCATAGGCTCTCAGTGTCAAATAGTTGATGAAGACAAACACCTCCAGGAACTCCCACTACATGGGTAATGTTGAACCTGAAAAGATCAAGGCATATCGAGTCTACCAATCACAAAACATAGAAAGTGCAACCATGTAGTATCAAGGACCATCCACAACAATCTAAAAATCCTACAACCAACTACTGCAAGAAACATCTCTCTCATTAATCTTCCACAACTCTCCCATGTTCTCCATATCCAATAGAAGAAAGAGATACCACAACCTCCATGTCATCACCCAAGTGGAAAAACATGACCACAAAGTAGTGATCATCATAGCTCCACATAGAAATATCACATCCAAAGTCATATGAATCTAAACACACAGGAAAAAGAACCATACTAAAGAAAAATATACAAATCATGAAAATGTAGCATGCCCTTCTACATACACCTCTAAATGCCAACTATGTCAAGTAAGATCTCCTCCAAAACCCCAAGAGAAAATCCATAACAACATCTAAAACCATTCAACCTCAAGAAATCAAACATAACATGTGCATCATGTATCTACATGGATATAAGCTTCTCAAAGAAGATCAAATTACTCCATTTCCCACTCAAGAAATCAACCCACTACCATCCCCTATGATCATAATAAATGAAAATGCAAACCCAAGGAGATAACCATGTTATCCATCTCTCACAATGAATCCTCTATAACCATCTAATAGTAACTCAAGATCCATGTATATGAAAGAAAGCATAACGCACCTGAGAGAATTAATAGGAAATACCTCTCAAGAGATAAGCCACTAAGTAGACCAAGAGTGGGGAATGAGAATGATCCTCAAAGATATTTAAGTTATCATGACTTACCCAAGAGCAATCTCCTCATCAGTTTATGTTGAAATCAAGTTCAACCAAGGTGTAGGCTCCTCAAACTTCCAACTAAGATCTCATCAAGAGTACCCATCTCAACCACATTACTCCATCATAGGAGAACACCAAGCCTCACCTATGTCTCTATGCATCCATGAGTACCAACCATCGATCAACCCATACTAAGCTTCAAATGAAACAAAGCACTCTCATGAAGCTCTCAAGCACATGACTAATATACTCAAAAAAAATAGAACCACCAAAACACTGTCATGGCTCCAATCAACAAAATCAGGGAAATGAACCTATCATGAAACCATGATCTAAACATCCCCTTTAGGAGATCACGTGCTCAAAGTGAACGCAACATGGTCTCAAGAGAAATGTATCATGTGAAAACTCTAATCTAGAATCAATAGTATATCATGACATAATAGCACCATACTCTAAAGCAACATTACCTGTTAAGCATCACAAACACCTCAAACCAAAGACCACAAGAGTTCTCCATGGCTCCAAGATGTTACACATATTCAATATCATGAAGATGACCCATCTCCAAATAGTGTCCATGCAAATGTGAAAGAACCCTTTTGTAATGTAATAAGATCTAAGAGCTCCTCTTAGTAACATCTCCAACACTAAAGAAGATCATACATTGCCAAGTGATGAATCCAAAGTCATTGTTAAAGCCCCCATTGAACTGTGATAACTGATCTCTCCAAGAATCATGACCAAACATCTCCTAATTTGAAAATCCTCCTGGTCCACACATCAACATGTCCATCTAACAATAATACCAAGTGGCACCAATATTAGAAGCTTACACAAAAATGTGTAGCCAAGCTATCCATGATATCATGATACACATGCTACAGGTCCCCATAACTGACTATCTAGGTACTCAACACCATCTATTCTCTCATCCCAAAGCAACAAACCAATGCACAAATGGCCATAGAAAAGGCCAATTGATATAGTCTACATCAACACTAAATCAACGTCGTGGATATAGATAGTCCATATTCGAGTTATCCCACTGCAATCAATAAGATGTACACACCTATAAAACTACATAACTCATAGATCTAATACACTAAAACAAGAAAAACCATCATTTTACTAGTAATCAACAAACTGAGATTCAAAAAGAATAGTCATGTAGACCACATGACTCAAACACCAAATCACACACATATCTGATTCACCAAATAGGTCCACAACCCAAGCACCATAGTCTAGGAACCCTCACATGTAGTAACATGCAAGCACATGCAAGCAACATGTGAGCCCATACAAGTATATGCAACACACATGTAAGTACATGCAACTCATCAAATACACATGCAAGAAACTACCACAAAATGTTGAGTGACCGATCACATACCAATATCTCTGTACAGAGAAGATCAATACACCTCCTCTCACCATGCATAAAACATGCATGTAGAACTACAACCATATTACATCTAGAATCATCCCACATCATCTAAAAAAATAGTTCTTCAACAAATCCACATAACAACAAGTTTTTCTTGATTGTGTGAAACCTACAAAACCACTGTGTTCAAGAACACTCATGCACACCCATATCCATTTCACATTTGGAAGACTCAAAATTATGAAAAGCACCATAATGGTTGAACCAAAATAATAGACTATCGTGAATGAGCATCACCATAGATTTTTTAGGAAAATCTATAAAAACCTCAAATCCAAGGAATATGAATCCAAGTCATGCAAGTACAAAGCATCATAAAAGGAAAAATCAGTTTAGGAACTCCATGCCCATTTCAAGCCAACTCCACAACCACCACATGCACATGCATTCGAGGGAGATAGGCTATTGTAGAAGCTTCTTGATCATCCAATGATCAACTCCATAGCCTACATGTGATCAAGGTAACAAAAGCAATGCCTTTCAATACCAATAAAAAGAGACCAACATAAGCACATTACTCCATAGCTGAAAAACAACCCAATCTTCTCCATATCACTAGGGAGCCTCTCACACAGACACCCAATATGAAAGATTTTATGCAGCACAACCACAAAGAGAAAAAGAATACCCCATGCATCAGGATTATTTTGTTGCCTATCAGGAGCTCCAGATCAACATCATATCAATGTGATCAACTCCACTTCTCTCCATCTTCATCATCCGTCTTCATGCATGTTGTTTCAAAAAACTAAAGCAACTACAAGACTTTCATTCAATAAAGGATTAACAATCAACCTCATTCCTCTAGATCCAATTCCCTCAAGCCTCCAAGGCTAAGGAATCCTAGAAGAAACACCTAAAACTCCAAACACCACACGCATCACTGTGCAAACACATGCAAGTGACATGCAAGTACCTACAACTTACAAACATGCACATGCAAGCACATTCAAATGTGGAACTAAGCTCTGATACCAATTGAGGGGAAAAAGTAGGCATGCCAAATAATAATGCTAGGACTCAAAGTTTGAGACACCTTAATCCCAAAAATAATTACCCTTTTCTTATATATTTATAATATTTTATATGTCTATTAATTCATATGATGGCTTTCTGTTGTCATTATCCTATTCACTACTACCTTGTTGAAAGAATTTAAAAGAATATTTTTTACTATGGATGTGAAAATGTATCTTAGGTCTATGTTTAATTTTGGTGGTATTTATTTTCTTATTTATAAGTACTATAAATTAGAAATGAATTTTAATAGGAATTGAGAACCCTCTAGTTACTTGTTATGATAAGAGGTCTCTTACATATCTAAGTTTATGAATGGGTTTAAATAACTTTTAACTTCTTATCATGACTATGAAAATCATTGTGTTTTTGGATATTGTTTGGGGATTTTATTATTTTACTATTCACATATACATTTTCATTCAATATGAGTCAAGCATTGGTGCTTCCTATTGACATTAAGCTTAAATGAGTTATTTGTTGGCCCCACGGTTGTCATTGTAGCAATTGACCTGTCAATGCTTGATACAACTACCAGAGTTAACTAATCCATGAGAGGTGGCTAGTCCATGTGACGAATCCCGAGGGGAGTGTTGGCCATTTGCCAACAATCTCCCCCTCAGCACAAGCCGAGGGGATTCAAACCAAAAACCTTTGGATCTAATACCAATTGTTGGCCCCACAGTTGTTGTTGCACCAAAAGGTTGACATGTTAATGCCTAATACAACCACCAAAGTTAATAGATCCACAGGAGGCAGTTAGTCCATGCCACGAATCCTGAGGGGAGTGTTGATCATTTGCCAACATTATCTACTTAGTTGAATGTGTATGATTTGAAGATAGTGATTCATGTTATTTAGATTTTAAGTTTGGAAATGTTATAATTGTTAATATATTGTGTGGTTACAATTGGTTTAATTGAGAAAGGAGATTGGGTGGTGTTCCATGGTTGGGATTTATTTACACTCCTAACTCATGGCCATCATCAATTTAGATGGTTTTATGAGGAAAATATTTAAGAGTATCTTAGATACCATATTGTAATGATCTCTATGCACTCTATGAGAAGTTATTAATGTTTTTTTCTAGGTATTTTATATTATTTAAATTTATTGGCTTGTTTTTGAATGATTTTTACGAATTATATAATGTAAGAAAACAATTATTATTGCCATATCAATAGTCTTGTATAACTTTCTATGTCGTCTGAATTAAGAATCTATTTATTTAACCACATGTATAAAGGTAATAATAAGATTGTATATATTATAATGTCATCTTGATAATATTTTGTGAGTATTGTATTTAGGGAACTTGTGCGTTTAATAGTTCTAATTTTTTTATGTACAATGCTTTATTCATGTTCCAACTAATGGTGTTACCTGTACAATGATTTTGTGAGTTTCCTTTACAACTTAAAGGAGGGAAAATATCACATGGGATAAAACCCATTTGCATTTGTTGATGAATATTTATCTCGCCTCTCAAAAGGCATCATTTAGTCATTGAAGCATTTTACCCATGTGCTCCAAAAATTATTTCCACGTACACCAAGCCTTAAAGAAGAAAAACATAAAGTAAAGAAAGAAGAAGAAGCCAAAGTACCTCCAAGTCTGCAATCTTTATCATCTATTTCAAAGTATAAAAAATACAATATCTTAACATTGTTGTATCTAAGGCGTAATCTCTACTAGTTCTAGGCCATGTATTTTATTCTCCTTACTATAATTCCCATTATTACAGATCTACAACCAAAATTGCAGTCACCACCTCACTAGAGCAGCAACCTAATCATCCAAGACATCAAGATATTTTCTCTTCCAAAGATCAAAATCTTCCTTAGAAGGCCAATTGAAGTCAATTACCTTGTCAACATTTTCCTTGTATGGATCATACTCGGTCACTACCTAGTTAGCCTCCTTGTCAAAATCCTCAAGGAAAATCCCTGCTTGAGTGAGCATGTATATACTACTCCTTAGCATCTGCATGTCAGCTCCCTCACAAATTAGGGTTGCTTGGGTTGAAATCACCTCATTTTCTTGATCTTTCCACTCTTGCTTGGATTTAATTTCACCATTTTCATTTAAGATGTCAGGGAGTAGACTAAAATTCAACTCATCAAACCTCTTAACTAGCTCTCTAATCTTTGCCTCCAATGGCTCAATTTTTCCTTCGAGTTCTTGGATTCCACTTACAAGCTTAAGAGTGGGTTGAATTTTGTTTGGCTTATTTGTATCATGCTTGGATTCAACAACCATAAGCCTAAGATCCATGTACCCGAGGATCTATTTCTCCATTAGTGGGATAGCCACTTCTTTGTCCCTATAATTTTTTTTTACCTCATCAAACATGGAGGAGTAGTTAGCATGGGTACTAATCAATCTCTTGTCAAATCCCCTATTGAGATGTTCGAGTACGGTTGTCACAATCTTGAGGTTACTCATATGGATTAACTCATCCTATCATTTACTCCTCTCCTCATAGCTCTTCAACTTTTCAATCAAGTCATCCATGTTGACTTCCTCTGCTTGAGGTGTACCTGAAGTACTTGGTCCCTCAATTGATATTGGCACATTCTCCAAATTGTATGACACAATTTCCAATGAAGCTTTTGGAGAAGGAATAGGGGAAGATGGCATTTTCTCTTGAGGTGATGGAGGAGAAGCAAAGTTTGTTTGCATTGGCATAATGGTCTGCTTATTTTGCATCTATTCTTTCAACAATTCCATTTTTGTTTGAAATTCTAAAATATTTTGTTGACCCTTATTTTATTCCACCACCATGTCATTATACATGTTTCTAAATTTATCTCTTTATGTAGTTACAAACTCCAATGTTGTCTTTGTAAACTGGGCAACATTCACAGACATAGTGGTTGTTTCAATTGCAGGGGTGTCTGACACCCTCTTGATAATTATTCCTCCCCTGTAATCTACAGATGGCTCTGCAATTGGAGGCTTCTTTGTATTTTGGGATAGGGCCCAAATTGCAAGTGTGTCCCATTGCTCACTAAAAATAAACCCCTACAAAGCATTTTTTGCTTCTTCTTTTGTGGTGTAGAGTGGCCTATCACATCTCCTCATTGTATCAAAAGTAGTGGAAAAGGAAAGATCCCACTCTATAATCAAGAGAAGACCACTCTTTCTCACCAATTCTCTTCCCTCTTGTGATGTGATGTTTTTAAAAATTTCCCCCATTTCTTTCCTAACCTGAGCTTCAATGACCTTATATGGTATTTGGGGGTTCAAGCTCCTTTTCTTTGAAATGTTATTAACATGTTCTTCCCTTTTGGCTCTCCATGCAAACTCCATGAAAGTGAATGACTTGAAAAATGAGTCATCATCCATAAATTTATTACATGCCTCCTCTCTCACGTCATTAGTATTATTTGTACCATATAGGTCTACCTTGCTTATTCTGAGGCCCATTTGTTGTGGTACTATATCCCTATGGGGAGAAGGCATACCTTGCTACATCTCCTCTTCAATAACATAAATATCATCATCAAAATCTTCAATATATTCCATCAAACCACTTGATTCTACCTTTTGTTTCTTTAGAGTTGGCTTCCTTTGTGGTGATGACACCCTTGGTGGTGAGTCAAGTTCAATAACTTGTGGAGAAGTAGGCCTTGGGGGAGACAGTGGTGCTAATTCATGTGTAGGTGAAATAATTCTTGACCCCTTCTATTAAGAAGAGGAGGTTACTATTTTATTTTCCTTTACTTTATCCTTCCTCCTTGTAAATACTAGTACTCTCCTTGGGGGTTGGCAGGTAGGTCTTTCTTCCATCACAACGGTCTTTCCCTTGCCTTGATCCTCACCTATCACTGATTTCCCTTGTCTTGAACCAACCTTTCCTCCTTCAACTTCCCAACTTCTTGCTCAAAATTTTGAAACACATATTTAGCTCTCTAAATTCCATCCTTGATGTCCTTAAGAGCTAAAAACTGTGGATCTTTTTCTTTCATTTTCTTTTCTAATTTTTTAAATGCAATATAATTCATCTTCCTGTCATCTTGCTTTTGGAAGTCAAAAATATTCCTGATCACATCCTTAGGAAAGTAAAAATTGTGGATGAACTTAGAACTCCTCATTTTGTCCTTTAACCCTACCATGAAAATTTCAAGATCATGATTCCTTTCTCTTACCCTCTTCATCTCGAGTGGTTTGAGTACATAAACAATTTTACTCCAACCTCCCTCTTTCATGACAAAGTAAAAAAAAAAATAGTGTATGCAAGGAAAAATGTTCCCTTCTTCTAATTTTGCAGGTGATTATCCTCCACATCACTTAAATGCTACATTACCTCAAGAAAACCAAATAAAAATGGCACATCCCTCATAAGTATATGGGGTGCAAAACTTGTGCCATAAACCCTAAGAATTGTATAACTCGAGTAGGGGATCACATCTCCCCAATTGTGCTCAATGTTTAAATCAAGTCTCCTATCTTTTGGCCTCAAGAAATCATGTAGTTCAATAGGGATCCTTGGAATATTCATGATCAAGGCCCTCCTTAGTTTAGAAGAAAAAATATTCTCAAACACCACAAAACTAGACTAGTGATCATTTCTATCCAGGAGTTTGGTCCAACATTGGACAAGCAAGTCAATATCACCCTTTGTTCTGACCAATGTCATATCCTTGCCAAATAATGTAGCTCCCTTATACAGAAACATATGCATGAACAATGAATACCACCAAAATCTTACCCCATCCTTTCCATTCTTTAATGAAATCAATCCCTCATGTATCTTTTCTACCAAGTATGATGCAAAGTCATAAAGAGTATTGCAATTAGAGTGTTGAATATGGGAAGCCATATATATTTTAGCCATAGGCATGCTTGTAGTCAGATCAAACCCTAAGATCTGGCATAAGGAATAAAATGTCCTTTATAAATATGTCACAAAGTAATTTATAGGAAAAGGCTCTTTATTAGATGGGCCTAGAACGACTTTCCCTTTTCCCTTTATAGATGTAAAAAAGATGTTGCAATACTGAGATTTTGAAAGTATGCCTTATTTTCTCATACTCAGCTCTCAATTCCCTCTCATCAATCTTGACCATGTCTTCACTCCATTTAGTTAGTTTGAAGACTTCATCTATTTCATCCCTAGTGACCTTTATCATTTCAATGCCATCATAGGTTCTTACAACCCTAGAAATTGGGTCATAATTAGCTACCACTGCCCTTAAAAGGTCAACATCCATATAGACATTAGGCACTACCAATTTACCCATGTCCAATCTCCAAGGGTTACCAATAGGTATACCACAATTTCTATTGCTAAACTAGTAGTTGAATTATGCCCATCCAATGTATGGTAATGTGACATCTTTGATATTACATTGTTTGTCAATGAGACCATCTGCAATTTGAGTGCCTTGGAACAACAATTTACCCTTGGTTTTATCAAATGTTGATGGTTTTAACTGATCAATGAGGTCTTAGGAAAGGGGTATTTTCTTCTCCTCTGATCTTGAGGCCTGGGCTCGAGGAGGTGCCATGGTAATAGGGTCTTTCCAAACTAGGGTTTTACTTCGTAGAGAAACTAGAAGCTTACGACTAGGGCATGAGTTTGACACAAAGAAACAACAAGCCTTAACAAAAATTTTGTTCAAATTGAATGTCAAACCTTAAAAGAAATGTAAGAAAACTAGTAGTTCTATTGAAAAAATGACAGAGCAAGCACTCTCAACAAATTTGCAAGTAATTGAAATACAAGGTGTCAATTTTACTTACTGTTTTGTAGACGCTTTGAAAACCCTAATTTTTGGACATCAAATGAGCTTGAATGAGTAGCAAGAAATCCTTATTTGTGCATAATATCTTAATGAAATACAATTATGCTTTAAAACAAGTTTTGTATGGTGTTAAAGAAAACCAATTTGGTAGCTCGATGTCTTATCTGCCATTATGATTTTCTCGCACAAACTAGAATGGCTCACTTGGCCTCAATCTCGAACTTCAAACTCCATCCCTTGATCTTGCAAAGAGATAGTCCAACAAATGGCTCAGATCAAGTCAAACAATTTTGAAAACCTAACCGTAGATGACTATTACCATTGACCAATCAAATTAGACCATGTGAATTTGTTTCCAAGTCATCCTGCAGGCTCCACTATCTCCATGAGCTCTAAAAATGGTCACATGTCATTCTCTTGCTTTCTTGTTGTGTTTAAACTATGTACATATTATGGCAACGGGGTGGTGGGGAGCGGCTTAGATTAAATCTGGCACCTCCAACTTACGTGCCTTTTACCTTTCAAACCATATTCCTACATGCATATCCTCCAAATCAGACAAGCAACCAGGATTATAACATCTTGCTTTGCATTTAGCCATGTGCTCAAACGAGTCCTTTTAGTAGCTCAGGGATTAATGTCCCTTAACGTCATGTCAAAATATTTAATACCTTATTATAGTTCCTTTGATGGTTTGGATTATGCCACGTGGTACCTCCCTACTTCCCCGTTGAGAGATGAGAGATGTTGGTGGGTTCCTCGCGGGCTAGTGGAGAACGTTCAAGATCTTAGGGTTTGATATGAATACAAGCATTCCTATGGCTAAATGTAGTGTTGAAAAATGTTTCCCTCTACATTTTTCACACTTGGTTGGACCCTCCTTTTTAAAATTTACTTAATAATGCCTTAATTTAGTGTTGGTAAATGTACCCCTTTACATTTTCACACTTATTTGGGCCCTATTAATTAAAATAAGCTTAATTATGGCTTAATTAGCTTTTTTATTCATTTACAAGCCTAATAAATTACATTTTTTGAAGCAGAAACCTAACAATAATCGATGCCTAAACATAACACTTTACCTTGAGCAATGTGTGTTCCATGAATAGGGACTTGGGACCCATTCTCCCATTGGCGAATGGGTCCTCCCTAGACCTTTGGACCTAAATTTAAATTATATTTTTGGTGGTATTTTAACATCTTCAAATTCATAATTCAATGCCAGCTTGTGATATTTGAATTTTGGGAAATTAAGGATAAATGCCTATAAATACAAGGTCCCAATCACTAAGTTTTACCTAGAATTTTTATGTGACTTCACAAGAGATAAAGTTGATGATCAAGAGCATTCAAGATAAGATATATAATAGAGATTTATTGCAGCAATCAAGATCTATCCATCATGTCAAATTCTTCTTCCATCATGCATGTTTTTGGAGCTAACATTGTGATGTGGGTTTCAATATTCAAGTTCAAGAATTCAAAGCATTATCTCAAGCATCAAGATCCACATCCATTGAATTCATTTAATGCAAGTTGTAGACCTCCCAAGATCTCCATTATCAAGGTTTCTACAAGGGTTTGTTGAGTGGTAACATAGATTTGTTCATTATTCATTCCCTCTTTCATCTCATTATTTCAATTCTTGGTTTGATTACCCAAAATGAGGTTTGACCAAGGCAAACCCCCATTCACCCAAAAACAAACATTTTTCTCTCTTGTGTGTGATTCTAGATTTAGGTTGAAGAAGAATTAAAGATATTTTGAAGTGAAAGAATTGAAAAAGTTGTCAAGGTTGCAAAAGTTGTCAAAGTTGTTGTCAAATCACATAATCTAACCTATAGATCTGACTTCTAACATTTCGACACTAAAACCAAGACAAATCATAAGCTGCAGAACTGTGTCAGAGGCTCCAAAAATTTGCAAAAAAACCCTAAGTAAAGACCCATTCGCCCATGGGTGAATGAGTCCTAGCCAACCTTCAGAAACTACCTCTTGGTGACTGGTAAATACATTTCTACCCTTCTCAAATCTACATTTGGTTTTTTGGTTCTACAAATATTGTTGTTTCAAGTGTTAGATTTCATTTTGGAGTTGGTTTGCTATTTTTAGTTTTTCTCCCCAGCGTTGTTTGACCTTGACCCCATCCTAAGAGCATAAGGAAATCTGTAGATTCTCACATTGACTCGATTCACCTAAGGGTTGATAAAAAATTCATTGTGATCTCATTTCCTAATGAAATAGAGGAAAATAGGTCTTGTAGTGTCAAAAATTGTACTCCCTTCTTGGAAATAGTAAAATTTCACACTTAGCTTGGACCTATTTTTAGTAACCTTGCATTCTTTCCCTTTAAATCATCATTAATAGGCCTCTAAGATCCTTTATTATGCATCCCAAGGCTTATTTAAATTAAAATCCCAAAAAATTCAATAAATACATTTAATATTTCAATCCCCCGACATTATCTCACCCCAAAAATCTAGGGTGGGACCCATATGCCACCTTAGGCATATGAGTCCCCCTAGGTGGGACCATATGCCACCTTGGGCGTACGAGTCTTGTTTGGGGCCTGTTTAGGGTTTTGAGCAAGAAATTCAAGTTTTTAATTCAAATTTTGTAAATATCGACATTTGGGATCTAATAAATGGTAAATTAGATAGGATGCCTATAAAACCTAAGTCTCAGATTCATTTTTTCAACTAGGAAGAAAAAGACAAGCAAGTTAGTAAGTAAGAGATTCGAGTATTTACATTGAAGAGCAAGGAGCAAGCAAAGTTGAAGTCTTGGAGCATCATTATAGGTTTTTTGCAAGTCTTCAATCTCACTTTCATTTCAAGATTAAGCATTGCCAAAGATTGATGATGGTTGCCTATGGAGGATCATGTTGGATTCTAGGTTGGGGAAATGCAACTAGCCTTTGAACCAAGCCTAATGACTTGTTTCCTAAGTGATTCCATCTTCCATTATCACTCTACTTTCTACCTAAAGGAAGGTACATGCATTCTTATGGATTATTAGGGTGATTGGAGATCTCCAAAAGTGAGTCATCATTATTTTCATTTTTCATTCATGCATCCTATTCTAGCACATGAGGGTAGAGTTTCATTGCATTTTAGATCTCTTAATCTTAGGCACACTTAAGATTAGGACTTTCACAAACATTTCCATTTCAGATCTATACTTTATATCAAGGTTTAATTACCAAACTAGGGGTTTGAGTGAGGAAAACCTTTCATAAGAAAATCAACACATCAGCTTGTTTTGTAGAGGTTCAAACTCGGAAGCAAAGATTGGAAAACATAGGAATAAAGTACAGAGATAGGAGAACAATTTCAGATCTTGCTTTTTCAGAAAGGAGTATCGAGACTAAATCACCCCTCTAGGCGTATGAGTCCTAATATACCCCTTTTTACCAGTTTTTTGTAGATCCTGAATAGTCAGCAGAAGATTCCAAATTCTGCCCAGATTCCTGTAGTAGGACTAAATCGCCCAGATTGGCATATGAGTCCCAGTGCACTTTAAAAAGTAGAATTTGAGAGTTGCAGACCTTGCTTGGAATCCATCAATTTACCAAGTTCCTTTTTTTTTGGTTTCTATTTGTTAATTTGATTTAATTACTTTCATGTTTCTAGGGTTTAGTGCATTAGAGTTTAAATTTCTCCTTTGAAACTTCATTTTAATGGTGAACCCCTGTTTAATCACATCCAAGGAAACCTCCTAATAACCCTTCCCTCAATTGAGTCACTTGGTTGAGGTATCTTGGCTTCCTAATGAACTAAGTGTTAAATAATTCCTAGTTTCATCTCCTAAAAGGTGGAAGCCTGTTTCCTTTGCTTCATTTTGGTGAACCCGACCTTTGAACCCTTGAATTTATGATTTGGAGAAACTTGTAGTCCTAGATCTAGATTGTGTTAACTTTGCATTAGATTTGCATTAGTTAACTTGCATTTAGGGCTTTTAAATCTTTCATTAGTGAAAAGTGCATATAGGTTGCATTTTTGAATCTTGAGTCATTAAATTTCATTAGAAAATTGTACTTACAAGCAGTCATTTGAACATACAACTTAGAAACCTTAATATCAACTCAGAATTTGTTGAATTTGGTTTTAAAACCCTAATCTAGGACTCATTTGCCCACCTGGGCGATTTAGTCCATGTACAGGTGGTTTTTCCAAATTTATGAGAATTTTGTGCTTTCTGTTTTCAATATCTAAACATTCCAAAAACCCTAATTGGGACTCATTCATACATCTGGGATATTTAGTCCTGAATCAAGTCTGAATCTTCATTTTGCAGCATTAAAAACTTTATTTCTTTGCTTTTGTTTGATGTTGTTTGATCCTTGTTTCAAATTGTTGATTTTATGTTTCATTCATTTCATTAGATTTAGCTTAAATTGGTTTCATTTCAAGTACATATTTCAATTGTGAATAGAATTAGATTATTGCACTTTTGTTTCATTTCTAGAATTAGTTCATAGTTTGATTATATTAGATTACATTTAACATTCATTAAAAAACAAAAAAAAATGAAAAACATCAAAACCAAAACAACCATAAACCGATGAACCCCTTGGAGAAAGCATAGTTATTTGAGTATGTCAAATCTCTTTTTCCAAGTTAAAATATAATTCAAGACCTTTAGTAGTGATGAATTTGGCATGTTAGATGAAGCCCTTAAGGAATTCATCTCACAAGGTTCATCCACTAGGGCTTGTTATAACAAACCAAAACAAAGAGAATTTAATTTTGTCCAAACTCAACTCATCCTTTACCCACCTTCAATCCAATCTCAAACTCAAAATAATCCCATCCTCATCCTCGAACCACCTAAGAATAATGTTTCATAGAAATAAAGTTATATCACTATTGCTCATACATATAACACTAGAAACAATCCACAACCAAGACAAACAACTTCAACATCCCTCCCTTTGCCTCAACCCATCTCTCCTGGTGCTCCTTGTTTTCCTTTGCATAGTGGGATGAAGTATGATCTTGTTGAACAAATTAAGAGTACTCCCACAAAGATATCCCTATGGGATTTAATTAAAACTTCACCTAGTTATTATACTATGCTTGAAACAGCCTTGCAACAAGTGGTGGTTCCCTTAGTGAAAATCCAAGTGATGTAGCAGCTCTAATTCAAGGAATGAATGTGATTAATGTAGACATTACCTTTCATTAAAATGAGTTACCTCCATTGGAAGTAAGAAATAAAAATTATGCCTTCATAATAATAGCTATCTTCAATAGAACAAGAATAAATCCATAATTGAACATAATTCCTTATCAACTCAAGGATTTAACAATGTAGGAAATCAACCACTTGGCATGATATCTTTTCCTATTATAGTTGGAAAAGCCACATTAAAAACTCTTATCCATGTTATGCCTCATGATCTTTCATACAATCTCCTTTTAGGAAGAGAATGGATTCATGAGATGCATGTGTTGCCTTCAACTCTTCATTGTATCATGAAGTTGTATAGGAGCGAATTTTCACCCCTTAAGCAAATTCCCCTTTCACATACCCTCACCTTAGAAAATCAAATCCGAAGGTGAAATTCTACATCACCCAACTTCCTTCCATCCACTTGGCATTTGTCCTTTGTGTCAATGAGAGAATATTTGTTGGGGATGAATGTGTGTCGCACGGATGTGTAGAAGTTGAGAAACCCAACCTCACAAGCCCCAAGAATCACCTGCATACAATAACCTATTACAGAGAAAAGATATCTAGAACCAAAGAAGATGTTTTGTAATCCTCAAACAGTAAAAATGCATTAAGAGAATCAAATAATTACAATGAGATCAATCCTTATGAAGGAGATCAAGAGACCCTAAAGTGTAACCTAAAAGGGAAACCCTAATGTGCACACTTAATAATTAATAAATAATTAATTATTAATGTTCCTAAGTTTAGCTTAAGTAACTAAAGTGATAAGTGACTTAATTAATTAACCAATATTATTAAATTAATTAAGTGAAATAACTTATTACTCTAACATGACATTTGTGCGGCGTATTGCCGTCCATGAAAAATTTCTACGTCTGAAGTTGGCAGATGCATTACACACCCAATTGGGGTTGAATTGTAACATCCCTCTTTGACCAACCAACCCCAAAAATGGTAGATTCTTCCCATCCCATTATCAAAAACATTCTTCCTTCATTCATTTCATCTCTTCAAGATCTCTACACACTCTCGAGAATTTGATTCACTCTTAAGTAGCATTCAAGCATCCCACTTTTGAGCATTGCAGAAGCAACAACACTCCATCAACTCCACATTTCAAGTGTGAAGCAAGCCATCGAAGCATGGGCTTGGAGCCTTGTGGGGCCTCCCTTCATCACAGTTGCGGTTGTGGTGACTTTGCCAAGTCCATATCTCCTCCATTGGCTAGTGAGCTTTTGGGTGGAGTTGGTAATATTTCACTCCTCTCCTTTATGGTTTGATTGAGTAGCATAAAACTATTTTGTAGTGCATATTACTTTCTTTCCTTTATCGTATATTCTACTTTGTTGCTTTCTTGCTATCCATGGAGGTGGAAACACCAAAACGGGGGTTTGATTGAGGCAGGCCCCTATACAGCCCCAACAATTTTCCCTCTTTCTTGTGTTTAGGAGGATGTACGTGTGGAGCTAGCTGATGAACTAACACTTTTGTGAGATCATCTTCGTCACCCTAGTTCTTATTTGTTTGCTTTATCATTTTAGTATCTATTTCCTATACTTTGTTATTTTGTTCTTACCATCTAGATTAACCAGCTAGGCTGTTAGTAGGTTTTTTTGGTAGTTTCTATTGTGTTTACTATTTTTGATTGTACAAACACCAACGCGTCTGAGAGATGCCAGCATTTTGCGCTATCATCCTAGAACTGCACTATCATCCTTGGATAGAGAGTTGTCTAAGACACAATACCGAATCCAAAAACCAGCTCGCCTAGCCTAAACCTAAACTCAAGTCTGAAGAGTGATAGAAGTTCTACACGACGCTCTTCATTCTTGATCCTCATCCCTTTAGAATGAGGTAAGTTAGGGAAACCTTTCACTCTCGACTCTTCATGACCTGGAGCCTTGGTGTGGTTGGTCCCCCTCTCTTACAATTTTGGTGAACCCGACATGAACAACGTCTATCCATTTGTTTGTGTTGATACTTTTCTCATGTATCTTGTGGTTGTTGTAACTCTAAGTGTTGTGGAGGTTTATGAGCATCACAACCAAATCCATGAATTTTGAGTAAGTTGTTAAGAGAAGTGTGCAACACCTTCTAATGGAGAAGACGAAGGTCACCTCTAGCTTCACCCTCGGTTTTCCCACTGGTTTAACTAATGATTTTACTATTGGCTTTCCTATGAACTATGTAGATGAGATGAGTTTTATGGAAGAAAATACTCATGTAACTACTGCTCCATCATCCCCTACACCATTATCCATAGATGAGGATGATGTTGTGCATGTTCATGCTGAAATCCTCATGGCATTAGATAACAGATTGCTAGAACTTGTGAACCACTTAGAGAAGGTACTGAGCATGGAGAGAGCCACAAGGCTTGCAAGTGCGGTGAGACAATTTCTAGGGAGAGATCGCATGGTTGTAGAATTTCTATGTGGCCTTGTTGAACTAATCGAAGCTTATGTCACTTCGTATAGGCCTAGATCAGGTACCACTCGAGGAGAAGTGCTTGATGCCTGTGGAAGACAATTAGGTGTTTTTATGCCCACACATTCCTGTGCATGACCAAATCAGGGTGTGTGATCAGTGTCTCTTCTACTCCTTAGGATTTCTGCACTCTCAAGGTGAACACAACACCCCTTGGGTTTAATTTCACCCCTCCTACTGTCCCTAGCAGTGGAGGCTCAGGTGGAATGAGTGGTGGTGGCTTTGGCAATGGAGGTGGCACTGGTGGAGGTGGCTTTGTAGGAGGTCATGGAGGTGGCTCCGATAGTGGAGGTGGCTTCGATGGAGGTCATAGTGGTGACGCTGGAGGCCGTTTCAAAGGTGGTGCTGGTGGCGGTGATTCTAGAGGTTCCACTGGTCCTCTATCATCTAATGACCTTGTTTTGAATGCCTTGCTTCAAAACATGGGTTGCATGCAAAACCAGTTGGTGAGTCTCTCCCAGGCCTCTACCCAGCCTAGCTTTCAGCCCTTCTTCTGACATAGCCCATTGTTGGTGACAATCCTAAGCACTCCCTTCCTGCAAGGAATGGAGATTCCCGAATTCAAAAAATATGGTGGAAAATGGGACCCGCAAACATATATGTTTGCCTTTAACGCCATGTGTATAGAATTCTTCCATCATGATGCGTTGATGGGAAAATTATTCCCTTGACCTCTTAAGGATATAGAACTTGAATGGTATTGTTCCTTACCCGATAATTCTATCTTCTCATTTGATCAACTTGTGAATTAGTTTCTCTGACAGTTCCAAGACAACATCAAACCGAAGATGACCTTTTTGGATCTCATCTGATGCAAGCAAGGGGATAATGAAAAGATAAATGATTTCATTGTGTAGTATCAAGCACTCTTTTCACAAATCTAGTACTCGTTGCCCATTTTTGATGTGTAGAAGGTATTCATAGGGAACCTATTGAGACCTTGGTAGGAAAAGTTTTCCCTTATGAGGTATCCTTCTTTCACACATTGGTGTGCGACATTACCGGAATATCAAGTTGTAGGACATAATAACTTGACCAAAATAACCCTAGATAGAATAACTTGGTCACAATAACCCAAGGACAAAATAACCCAGGGTCATAATAACCCAAGCCAAAATAACCTATGGTCAGAATAACCCAAGGATAGAATATCCTCGTAAGAATATAGAGAAAGGAAAAAAAATTATAAAATGACCACGGGTTGTTTTGTCCATGGGTTATTTTGACCACGGGTTATTCTGTCCATGGGTTATTATGACATTGGGTTATTTTATCCTTGGGTTATTATGATGGGATTATTGTGTCCAGGGTTATTTTGGTTGGGTTATTATGTCCGGATACCAAATATCAGTAGGCGATAGTTTAGTTCGAGGGACCCTCCTCACGCTCCCGTACAAAAGGTAGATCTATTGTATCGATCTCAAGAAAAGGAAAGGTTGTTGAAAATTTAGTAGCCATGATGAATGATAACGACCTCAGGCATAATAGAAAGTTCAAAAAGTTAGTAGAATCTTATTCTTCCATCTTGCAGAAGTTGTTGAAGGATAAGATTATAACCTTGGAGAACCCCAAGCCTCTTAAAGAGCCTTACCCTGATTAGTACAATGCAAATACCTTCTATCAGTACCATTGAGTCAATGGACATGATACCGAATGTTGTATGTGCCTACATCACAAGATATAGGACCACATCGAGGATGGTACTATTCATCTCGATGGGAGTAAACAAAATGCAAACAAGTCAGTGACGAAAGAAAATAGAGAGTTGTAGATATACAAGGACCCGTTCCCATCACATTATGCCAACTTAATTATTGATCCCTCTGATTCTACCACTCAACTTGAGGCATACATTAACATGGTCATGATTACTCCTACCACACAACCTATGACCATCTTGCCAGATGTGACATTCACCTTGCAGGATATGCCCTTGAAAAATGAGCACTCTCCTCTCTACATTTTCGCTCGCCTCAATGGCAACATTGTGGCGAGGGTATTAGTTGACTCCACAAGTCAAGTGAATGTCATTACAGAAGAAACACTATTGTTGAATTAATTATAGAGGGAGGAGTACTATGAAAAAATGAAGTCTACCATCCACATGCATGATGGTCTTTGTCTCAAACCGTATGGTTCGATAACTTTGTCTGTCCTAGTTGGACCTAGGGCTATAGACACAGTCTTCAATATTATTCAGGAGTTAGATTTGTTCAGGCTGAAGCTAGGCATACCTTGGCTAGCTTCCATGAATGGGATCACCTCCATCATTCACAAGTGTTAAAAATTCTCCCATGAAGGTGTTGTGCACATGGTGCATGAAACTGGATACTAGCCATTGGTGTCCCGTGGGGGCTACTTGTTGGATCATTTTTGGCCCACCCCGGTCAATCTGCATCCCCCAAGAACGAACCTACTTTATAAGAATTATGTGAAGTATAAGACCGGGGGCAAGGAACAACCAAAACTGACCCTTCTGGTAGTGTAGTAGCAAGCTGCCCCCTCTTCTCAAAAAGGAAAAGAGAAGCTATCCCATCCTTGGGGTGCCTCTCCTGCTCCTCTTTCTGAGGAAGAGTTTTGGATGTCTACTCTTGAATTCTATTTAAGGAGTTTGATGGTGCCTACTTGGCACCAACCCGAGATTAGGATTTTGGACCTTCCTATTAAACCTCCTAGGCCTTGGCCCTACCTATATAGTAGAAGGAAGGGTCCTTGCGAGGAATCCTCTATGTCTTGGCCTCTGTGGCCTCCCACTGCTTCTACTCCAAAAGCAGTAAATGGGAAGAGGTCTGTTGTTGAGGCACTAGATCCAATTCCCCCTATTATTTCTCAACCTACTCCTCCTAATCCCATTTAGGAGCCTGTCCCTCCACCAAAAATGGATATAATAGACACCCCTTTAGCTAAGCAGGAGCCTTCCATCCCTTTGCAACTCCCGACCTCTAGCTCGAAGAGTCACATAAATTGCCTTACATGTGAGCGCAAGCATTGGCGAAAGGCAATAGTGGTTGAGCAAGCTACTTTGCAAAAGAAGGAAGAGGAAACAACCACCCCTGTATCAGGGTCTCCTGATATGTCCTCTATTTTCTCCTCTACTTTCGCTCAATCTATTTTACTCTCGCTTTCAACTCTCGTTGTGAGTGTGAATGCGCATGACCCGAAAAAGGTGAAAGTTTTTATTGCCCCCTCGACTGATCCACCCTTATTGATGTCCCTTCTGGACATCCTATCATTTCCTAAACTCATGGACATGTTGAATACCTCAGCGGTGTCCACTGTGGTTTTCTCCTCCTCCTCTTATACACCTCTTGCCTCGTTTGTGGTGAGTTCACATCCCCTAATGAAGAAAAAGGTGGAGGTTGTCCCTTCGAACAATGGAAGGCATAAGAGGAGCCCACCTTCTCCAAAAGGTGGTTTTGTGCTAGCTTTTTTTGTCCTAGTGACGGAGCTAGCTTTGGCTTCCCTTGAGTTTTTCATTGCTCCCAAGTCACTCGATGAGCCAAGCAAATAATCTCGAGTGTCATCCTCTCCATTTTTTGAGATACGACATGACACTCATGTAAAGTGCATGTTCAACTCTTTGGACAAAGTTTCAGCCTTGTCGACGATCTCCATGAAATCGCTGACCATAGCTCCACCAAAGCCAAGTGGGAAAGACCTTGCAGGGGATTCTTCCTTAGCCCTTGTTGTGGGAGGGTTGAAAGCTCCTCCCCTTAATATTTTTCCACTACAAGCTCATTCACCTTCCCCTTATAATGATCTATATTGGGAAGCGGATGATCTCTTGGTCGATGAGTGTTAGGGGGAGGCCTCTTCTTTATCTCTAGATTAGCAGTGTGTGTGTAATGTGTTCCCCCGTACATGTGCTATGTGTCCCTAGATGACCCTTGTCACCCTTGTTGGTGCTTGGATACAAGAGTGATTTTGTGCATGAACCTTCTTCTATTTGTATCATCATTCTTCCATGTTTGTGTTTGATTTTTGACAAATTGGGGACAATGCAAAGTGTTGGGGGCATTTAGGCTTCCCTTCCATGTTGACCCAATTTTTTATTTTTTATTTGTTTTTCATGCATTCTTCATGATCTAATGGGGATTTATGATCTTTCACCTTGCACTAAGGTTACCTATTATTTATAAATGCATGAGTGGATTTGACCCCACGAAACCAGATTCCCCTGTGTCCTCTATTTGTGATTACTTCTCTTTCGCTCTTTTCTTATCTTTCTCTCTTCTTTGCTTGAGTTGTCCCTCTTATGTGTGACAATGTCTCTTTCATGGTACTTTTATTTTCAAAAAATGTATTTTTTGCCAATGGATCTTTTCTCGAAAACCTTTGTAAACGTTTTCAAGAAAAACGCATTGTCAACTTGGACCCCTAATGGAACATGTCTCCTTCATCATGGGTTTTCAAAGAAAGAGCTTGAAAAATTTCCTCCAAGGAGGGAGTAGACTTTTCTTGTGGGAGAAACCTTGGCCTTCCACTCATGATGGGGCATTTTCTTCCTTTCGAATTCCTTGATGAATTGAGCAACTTTCGAAAGGACTCCTTGATGACAAAATGGTTTGAGAAAAACATCTCTTTCACACTTTCAAACAACCTGTCCCTTGAGTGGACCCCTTTGAAAGCCTTCTAATTTGTTGATGTTCTACATGACTATTCACTTGTTTTTCTATGTGGCTGCTTTATTTTTTGACATGTTTTATCTATGGATAGACATTTCACTTTATAGGTACGCTTGTGAAGCCGCTTTCCAGTCTAACTCTACAAAGTCCCCTTCATTGGGTTTCCTCCATGTCATAGATCTTGGGGGTTTCCTCCTTGCACATCTATGGGCTAGTAAGGCACTTACATCTCTGGGCTCCCTCCATGTGAGAGATCTTGGGGGTCGCCTTCTTGCAGGTATGTGGGCTTGTAAGGTGCTTACATCTTTGGGCCTCCTCCATGTGAGATATCTTGGGGGTCGCCTTCATGTAGGTCTGTGGGCCTATAAGGTGCTTACTTCATGGGACTTTTTTCATGTGAGAGATCCTGGGGGTTGTCTCCTTGCAGGTTTGCAGGCCTGCAAGTTGTTTTCATCCTGTGAGATTTGTCCATTGTCGGTCCAAGGGCCTTTAGTGTACTTTGTGCAGCTTCATAGTTCTGTAGGGCTATGGATTCTTTTGTTCAAAGCCCCTCAGGGAGAGTACCTATGGAGTCTGTTGGTGTTTAAAATAGCAACCTAGCTAGAATTTGAAATTCTCTAAGGGGTAGCCAACCCCTATCAAGGATAATTACAAAGACTAGTGGCCAACTGACAAGATTCAGTCAAAGACTGACATCTCCTGCACTTCTGGCTCTATAGGACCAAGGTGGGTAAACCTAAACAATGCTCAAAACTTAACTCATTCATACACTGACATTGTTTTATAAAACAGATAATTCCCAATGCAAATACACTAAGGGAAGCATTGACTACCTTAAATTTGGCTAAATTCTCAGCAACTCAACCCTCTCTCAGCCATTGGAAAGCAGGACACACAATAACACAATAAGATTTAAAATGATTTTGTAATTGATATTGTTTTTGAGATGCACAAAACTGCATAAAAAGATCAGTGCCAGTTCTGGGCCATGGAGTCAAAGACACAAAACGAATTCTCTAGCAAACAGTCTTCAACCAGTGGATTTAACTTGCTAATGCTTTGCATTAACTGTTAGTGCCTTGCACCAACAATCCTTCTCTTGATATCAATCAGATTCTACTTATTAAATCCAATCTGCACACCTGAAATCACAATCACCTATTCATAGCATTTTAACCATTTCTTTGAAACAGAATAGTGAACAGACAAAACAATCTCATAAAACTTGAGATGATAAACTCAAAGACACTTTGTATTATTGAATTTACATGACTGAAAGTGTACAAATGTGGAGACAATCTGATGACATTCATGAATGTGAAAGCACTTCATGATATTAATTGCATAAACTGGCTGTATTTGCTCTTGAATTCATAAAATTAAAGCTTACAGACTCAAACAATGACTCAGAAAAAATAGATTTCTATCTACACAGTCTAATACAAAACTTAGAACCTTCTCAGAACTAATCTCAGAACCCCTAATCTTAGAACCCTTTACAATGAGAGAATGATAGAAGATATAGAAGAATGGAGAAAATAGAAGAAGCCCCAAATTTGATCAGCAATTGCCATCTGGAATCTTCATTCACCATTGATTAATAATTCTACAAAATATCTTCTCCTCTTCCTTGCAGCAACAAACATTCTCTCAAACAACATCTACTTATGATTGCCCAGCAACAGAAAATATGCCCATGTGGAGATTCTCCAAATTTTATCCAGCTGCTCAAAATATCTCTTCTCGTGCACAACTGTTTATGTTTTCTGTTTATTTGTTGCAACAATACTTTGGAAAATAATGAACCTTTTGCCTCCAAAGTGAATAAATTCACTTTATAAGTTCTCCACTTTTAAAATTTACTCATGGGGGCAATTATAATTCCAATGTTTTATTACTTAAAATAAAACATGCACATTGAGAATTTTAAATATTTCACCATTACTTGTATCCATTCACTCAATGTTTTAAATTTCCCATTTTAAAACATTTACCTCCCTTTCAGTAAAATAATATTCACCAAATATACAGTGAATAAATTTATTCACCTCATGCAGCATAAAATGATTAATAAAATCATTTTCTCGTGAATATCTTATTTACCCGGTTACACTATGCAGTAAACAATTAAAATTTTATCCATGCCATTTAAAATTCTCTCGGGACCCACCATCGTTTTTGAAACTATGTAAAAAATTTAAATTTTAAATTTTAATTTCGGGCTCCTCTCGTGATCGCATACCCCGCACACATTTTGGCCTCGTCATCGGCATTCCCGCGAGGTGTGCTAGAGCTAGAATTCCCTAATCTTGCTTGTCGTGGGCTCTTTGCTGCTCCCTGGTGCGTGGTCTTCTCACTGGGATTTCATTTGCTTGTTTCTTTCATAGCTTTCCCTCTTACTAGGTGCGGGTTTCTCCTCCACTACCAATGCACCTTCCAGCGGATTCCACCCTTCAGCTGCTCGTGCCCCCCTCCACTCTCTATAGTGTGCGCAGGCTTCACCTGCGGGCTTCCTACTTGGTTGCTCTATCTGGCACGGGTCCCTTTGGCTGGTCTTCCCCTATCCACTGGTTCGAGTCTTCCATTTGGCAGCGGGTTTCTACCATCCTCACAGCTGCTAGTCACGCCCACCCCATTCTTCATCCGTACGCGGGAGTCTCCTCTTCACCGCCGGCCATGCCTTCCCTCCCACTGGCCGCGGGCTCTCATTGGCCTTCTTTGTTTGGCGCTGGCCTTCACCAGGCTGCACCCGCGTAGATTCCTCCTGTGCTAGCGTGCTCTCTCTTCCATGTGTGTCATTGCAAGTGTGGGCCTTCTCCCCTCTCTACAGGTGCCTGCTTAAATGGCTGCACCCTTCACTCCCTGGTTGCATGATCCATTAAATAAGATCTGCAATATGTATTTGGCATGAAAGTTACTCATGCCTTTGCAATAAAAAAAACATTTTGTTTGCAGCGTACAATTAAGGCATCCCTCTAGCCTCTCCATTCAATGGATACCTCTGTTTAACCTGATGCCCTCTCCTCATGGCTACATCCCTGTATGCTCGTGAGGTTGCAAAGAGTTTCAAAATCACCTTCCATAGACACATTTGGTTGTATATGCGTGCCTTGCCAATCATACCTGCGCACCCCTCACGGCTTGATGGATGTCCATGCTCTGCTCCAATGCCAGCCCAGCAACCATGGCATTCACTGAGACCACATTTGCATCGAAGAATCTCCGTAACTGACTTGACACCGCACTTTGAATCATTTGAAGTGAAAACACGAACTGGGTCTTCATCAAAATTTGTTTTTTGGCACTTTTGGAAAATGGGCAAAACTGACCCAGTTGGCTCAAGAATCAATCTGGGAAACCAATCAAATGACCTCATGAAACCATAAAAACTTGTAAGCACATAGTCATTTGATCCAAAAGTATAGTGCAAAAGATGGCTCAGAGAAACAAATTACGGGGAACCGGATATTAATCGGTGAAGTTGCCCGATTAAACTTTTCTGAAACAACCATTCTGCACCAGTTAAAACTGATCCAACTACTCATTTGTAAAAATAAAAAATCAACTCTTGACGAGCTGCCATCAGACATGGTGGAACATTTAGATACCCTGAGCACGTGTGCAAAAGGAATTGCTTTGAAACATCACCGATCAAAAGATACTGACGGTCGAAGTTGGCCTCTCAGAAAGGCTGTCAGGAATGCAAGTGCAAAACAAAACAATCTGCATTTGGTTTCGATCTGCTAAAAATAGCAAATCAGATCATGAAGTTCTGAAAACTGACATCTGAGATCGTGTTGATATGGGGAATGTGGAGCAACACTCATTCTGACATGACAGTGAACTGGTTGTAAAAACCAAGCTCAAACAGGAAACTGTTTCACAAACTGACAATCTGCAAACAACAGAACAGTGCAAAAACCCTCCAGCTTCACTTTTTGAAACGCCATCAGAACTTATCACTGGAAGCTTAAATTTGACATTCCTGCAAATGGGTTTTGCACGACAATCAACAGGCTTCAAAATACAAGCCTCCAAAGTGGGTCAGTCAAGATTGATTTGTCAAGTGCACCTCTGAAAGTGTAGAAGCAAAATTTTGAAATGGGCATCTCAAATTTGCAAAATTTGAGAGTGCCATCAGAGTCCTTTACATGTCTTATGCTTTCAATCTCGCTAGATTGCGGTCTAATTCCTTGATGGTTCAGGTATAAATTTCTAACCCTACTAACTCTTCGATCTACTTTATCGAAGCACTCATCAATATTCATGCTCGTTAAAGTGGGGGAAAAATGTATAGGAGCGAATTTGCACCCCTTATGGAAATTCCCCCTTCACATACCCTCACCTTAGAAAATCAAATCCGAAGGTGAAATTCCACATCACCCAACTGCCTTACATCCACTTGGCATCTATCCTATGTGTCAGTGAGAGAATATTTTTTAGGGACGAATGCGCGATGCATGGATGTTTGTGCGACGCACTGCCATCCCATATGGATTCATGTGTCTGAAGTTGGTAGAGGCATTACACCCAATTGGAGTCAAATTGTAACGTCCCACTTCGACCAACTAACCTCAAAAATGGCAGATTCTTCCCATCCTACCTTCAAAAACATTCTTCCTTTATTCATTTCATCTCTTTAAGATCTCTACACACACTCTCGAGCATCTAATTCACCCTCAAGCAACATTCAAGCATCCCAGTTTTGAGCATTGCAGCAACAACAACACTCCATCAACTCCACATTTCAAGTGTGAAGCAAGCCATAGAAGTGTGGGCTTGGATCCTTGTGGGGCCTTTCTTCATCACAGTTGCGACTGTGGTGACTTTGCTAAGTCCATATCTCCTTCATTAGCTAGTGAACTTTTGGGTGGAGGTGGTAACATTTCACTCCTATCCTTTATGATTTGATTGAGTAGCATAACATTATTTTTTAGTGCTTATTAATTTCTTTCCTTTATCACATATTCTACTTTGTTACTTTTTGGCTATCCATGGAGGTGGAAACACCACAACGAGGGTCTGATTGAGGCAGACCTCTATACAACCCCAACAATTTTCCCTATTTTTTATGTGTAGGAGGATGTACACATGGAGATAGTTGATGAACTAACACTTTTGTGAGATCATCTTCGTCACCCTAGTTCTTATTTGTTTTCTTTATTATTTTAGTATCTATTTCCTATACTTTCTTATTATGTTCTTACCATCTAGATTAACCAGCTAGGCCGTTAGTAGTTTTTTTTGGTAGTTTCTACTGTGTTTACTATTTTATGATTGTATGAATGCCAACTTTCCTGAGAGATGTCAGTGTGTCGCGCTATCATCCTAGAACTGCATTTTCATCCTTGGACAGAGAGTTGTCTAATACACAGTACCGACTCCAAAAACTAGCTCGCCTAGCCTAAATCTGAACTCGGGTCTGAAGAGTGATAGAAGTACTACATGGTGCTCTTCATTCTCGATCCTCATCCCTTTAGATTGAGGTAAGTTAGGTCAGCCCTTCGCTCTCGACTCTTTGTGACTTGGATCCTTGGTGTGGTTGGTCCCCCTCTCTTATAGAAATATGTCTATAACAATAAAGTGTACCAAATTGAAATAGATCTCGAGCTCGAAAGTTACTTACAAATTGAAAAAGGAATGGAAAGTCCTCTAAAGACATTAATCCGAACTTCAAAGATAGAACTTATGAAAGAAGAGAAACCAGAGATGGCAAAAGTGTCAAATTTATTGGAAGATGATTGGGGATCCTTAATATTCACACCAACATTTATGGGAGAATATAAAATCATAACAAAAGAAGCTGAAAAGAAAAAGCAACCAATGATAATGTCAACGCAGAATTCAAAATAAAATTCACCAACATCTACTTCATCTACTCTAGAAGAAGACACAATCTATAAAACAAACTTAGATGAGATAGACTACCAACAACCACCAAACCCAAAATAAATGGAGAAACTTTATGGAAGAGGTTATGAGCATATGAAACAACTTGGTTATAGTGGGAAAGGATGTGGAAAGAAAGAACAAGGCATCCATGTTCCTATAGATCCTAACACACAAGAAACTAAAAGTTGTTTGGGATATTGTCCTTCTAAGATAACACAAGCAATGAAAAGACCCTCACTCAAAATCAATACCGTCAGGTGTAACCTTGAAAGAAATGTTAGGAGTTTATGACAAGTCACTTACCCGCTTAAAATGAAATGGGTTACATGTGCTATGGTTAGTGCTATGAAAGAAGGTGAAGAGAAGGAAAGTAATGAGAATGAGAAGGATAACAAAGAATACAATCCTGAAATTTTGAAACAAAGTGTACTTCCTTTGGGAGATACAATCAACATACCAAAGGATATCCCTAATGAGGAGAAAGTGATTAAAATAGGAAAGTGCGTTGATGAAGATGAACAAGAACACCATGCAACTTTACTTTATGACTTTCCCAAACTTTTTGCTTGGACTTATTCAAACATGCCAAGAATTGATGCTAAGATAGTGACATACAACATAGTCCTTGCAGATGATGCTAAACCAGTCAGGAAAAAGACACGATTGATGAATCCTAAGATAACCTTATTGGTTAAAGCTGAGATTGAGAAACTCCTTGAAGCTATTTTTATACGACCTATTGATTATTCTCTTTGGATCTCAAACATTTTCGTAGTTGCAAAACCTGATAATCGTATTAGGATGTGTACAAACTTTCGTGACTTGAATATACCATCTTTAAAAGATGATTTTCCCCTTCCTAATATCAACATGATAGTATATTTGATTGTGGGACATGCTTTGTTTTCATTCATGTATGGATTTTCTAGATATAATCATGTGGACATAGAAAATATACCAACACAATTGATCTTGATTACTAACATCGTTTCGTCCCGAATCCTCTTCTTAGCTTGTCATCACCTTTCATCCCGTAATTGAATAAATCATTATTTATCTGATTAAGCCTTTCTCTCCTATTAATTAAATTAATCAATTTGATTTAATTAACCCTATGTCTCTATTTAATTAAATAATTCATTTTATTTAATTAAATCTCTAAAATCATCCTATTAAATTGAATAAATTAAACCTTATTTAATTTAATCTAACATCATCCCCTTTTAATTAAATAAATCAAAATATTTATTTAATTAAAGTCTAAATCATTTTCTCCTCAACTTTGATTTAAATAAATTCTAAAATCTAAATTAAATTTGTCACATCATCTAATCTCCTATTAAATTAATCAAATCCTGATTAATTTAATCCTTATCACTTAATTTCTCTAGATTTTGCCACTTGCACATGAAAATACATTTAATTGATTTATTAAATCCCTATATTCTTTCAACATGGCATATTTAGGGGAATATTCCTCCAATTTTGAAAATCCCTCCGAAAGGGATGAGTGCATCCAACAAGGCATTAAAAGGGCCTCTTACATGTCCTTTGCCTTGAACCAAGTGGCATTAACTTGATTTCTTCTTCCCTCCAACGTGCCATTTCCTCAAATTTCAAATTCCACCTAACTTCATTTATATGCACATTCATCAAAATGTGCTCATTCCTCCTCCAATCACATGTGGACAAGTGGCCTTCTCTCATTGGTTGGTCTTTTGTACCACATTCATCCTATTTCCTCAATATTCTATTCTTCAAATCTATAAATAGAGAGCTTCTCTATTGATTTAGGATCCACAACTTAGAGAAAAGTTACTATCTTCATATTTAGAGCAATTTCATCCATTTCATGAGCATTTGCCATTGTCATAACTAGTTATTGCAGATTTTAGCAAGGAATTACTTTGTTCTTCATCAAACTTGAAAAGGAGTTGGGAAAGGGCCAATTTACACATCAAATTGACAACAATTCCCCCATGGGATTGAGATTTTGCATGCTTAAATAGGATTTAATTGCTTTTCTTGTTTTGTTCTTCATTTTTTCTATTTTGAGCATTGTAGATGAATTTCATGGGGAATCTTAGTTCTAACTTGCATATGAATCTAATATTGTATTTGTTTTCTATGTTTGTGTAGGTATAGGATCGGGGTTCACATTTTGGTGCTAGGAGGATGAATATGAAGGATTTAATCATATTTTTGAGAAAATTCTATGATTTTTTGCAGCTTCCAGGAAACTCCACCACTGACTGTCAAGCAACGCTATATTGCATCGCTCCAATCTCCTCTACTGGATTATTCCTGCCAAAAAAAATTAAATTTCAAAGTGCCCCATGGAGTTTCTAAATTGCAAACTCTGCCGCTAGTCAAACAGAGCCGCAATCGTAGTATCTATTTCACTGTAGAGAACTGCTCTCAATAATTAGCAGCGCTATATTATGCCACTGCCATTTCTAAACTCCACCACACCCGTGAACTGCACCACTGGGATGGAATAAAATGTTCAAATTTGATTTATTTTGATATGTGCTCTTTTGTTTTTGATGTTTTGAACTCCTAACATGTTTTTTGTTTTTGTATTTCTTGGTTTTAAACACTTTGGGAGATCTTATAATCCCTTTCTAAGGATTTGATTACCTTCAAAGATTTTATGACACACTAAATTTATTTTGGGCTGTAAAAAGAACACTACAAAAGCTTTCATTTTTGCTACAAAAGGTTAAAAAGAACTTTAGACAAACTCACTAGATTTGGTTTAGGGTTAACAATTGAACAAGGAAACTTTCATCTTTCATTTTGGTGCTTTAAAAAGAATCTAACCATTGCTTTGAGGATTTAAAATGAACATGTGCATCTTTGTTTTGTAATCACTTACCCAAAATAATATCATCTAAAAGATGTATGCACTTCTCTCGTGCCTCACAGAGATCTTGAGAATCAAAAGGATTTTGATGATCTTAAGTTATGTAAGTGATTGCCTCCACATTTCATTTGGGATTAAAAATTGAACAAATCTTGCGAGTGTGAGTGGAGCATATTATGAGTGTTCTCCTTTTTATTTTCAACAAAGTTTGATCAAACTACGGATATGCTTGCTCACTTTTTTTTATCTTAGAGGGCCTACCTTGTGGGAAGTAATCACCCAAGGGAATGACCCAACCGGGAACATGCAAACGCCAATGACTTCCAACCGGTATATAAGTGTGGGTTCTCAAGGAAAGTTCAAGAATCACGAGGATCATTTTGAGAAGAAAGGCAACAATTGTCTCTTTCCGCATGGATGGTCCCCCATGAACATAATGATCGCATTAAAACCCCTTGTTTAGAAAGGCCAAAATCCTAAACTATTTGTTGGTGCAAGAACAGTTGTTCTGAAGCCACCCCACATTCTTACTGATTTTAGTAGAGATGAGAAATATTCCATGGGAGATTCATGGGTATTGATGTTTGGCTAACCCGAGAAGTGTGTTTCGTGGAGGGGAGATAGTGTGGTCAAGCATCTAATCATCCACTAAGAGTAAGCATAGTTGGATTTACCCAAGTGGAAACCTAACAAATATTTTATTTTTATCCTAGGTTGTGCATATTCTTGGAATAAAAAACACTTTGCTTGGGTCTCAAAACATTTGAAAACAAACATTTACAAAATCCCCAAAATTTCAAACCCTTTGGAGGAATCAAATACTTTTGACAAATCCAAGTACTCTTGCTTGCCCTTGGGATTTTATCCTTAGAGACTTCTAATTTTTTGGGTTTAATCATCATTTGTTTCCACTAAAGTCAACATTAGGAAACTATTGCCCTAATTTCCTTGATTCCTCACATAATGGACTTTGTGGGATGATATGAAATTGGGACATTGGACATTTAGTTTGAAAAGATAATCAAGAGAGTGTTTGTGGTAAAAAGAACTCATTAAGAAAAGATACAAACAATCAAACCCCACACATGTGTTCTTCCAAATGATTTCCCACAAAATCAAAATCTAGAAACCAAGGTTCAAAAGTCTTAGTCCTAAATCTCGTAAGGAGCATCTTGAAAGAGTTCTTAAAGTTAGAGAAAGGTTGGTTTACAACTTTTACAAGAAAGCGTCAAGAAACAATCGTAACTTGTATGAGTTTTATTGCCAACATAATCCAAGTCTTTTTCAAAGGTTTTCTTTTTCTCACATAGGAAGTATTGCATGTTCTTCAAAATTGAGGTCTTATAGAAAGGAGTCTTACCTAGGTTTTGTATAGGATCAAAATCATCACTCTCACCCATCCTTCAAAACATCAAAATAAAAAATCATCTCACCAACAACTCTTGAAAATTTTGAAAATATCACCCATGCTAGACATTTGGAAAATCAAAATCATCTTGTTTGGTTAGATATGTGTATATGAATCCTTCCTCCACATATTTGATCAAATTATCAAATCCTTGTGAAAAAATTTACCTCGTGATAAAATCCAACATCTTGGGATCTAGGAGTTCATTATCCAAAATCATCTTGTTTGACTAGGGGTGTCTTGGTGAATCCTTCTTTACACCTTTAGTCAAATTATCATCTTGTGTACGAGTCTACTCTAGGACAAACATCCAACCACTTGGAGTTTACAAGTTCACTATCCAAATAAAAAACAAATCAAATCCAATCAAAGCCCTAAAAGTCTAGTATCACCTTTAAGATTTCTCAAGAGTTCAAACATCTGCATCATCCGCTTTTCGTTAATCCCAATCTCATCCTTTGATCCTTAATCATCCTAGTTTGTCTCGTTTTTGTGCCTAAAATTAGATCAATCTAAATAACCATCCATTCTTGAAAATTGATCCCTATTTTATGGTTCAAACTCGATCTCAAAACAAGAACATGAATGTCAACAAAGAAATATCCACTTCAAGTGACCTAAGACAAACTGCTCCTGAGTTAAATCCCATCGGATCAAACAATCCCCCAAGCAATTTCCCTCTACCATCCCAAAATCCCCAAGAAGAGGTTTAGGTAGAGGAAATCACTAACAATTCTTTGGGGATGACACAAGACGAAATCCTCGAGATGGTGCAAAATCTTGAAAATCATAGAATTGTTAATGTCACGATGAGGCTATACCCCTCCCAATACATACTGGAATTGGAAAATGAAGGGGCTAAACTCCCTTCCAACTATGACATAAGCCCTCTTGAGATCATGTCTTCATCAATCCCATCCATACCTCCATATCAAAGCATCACCCAAAGCATTTCACAAGTCACAACATCCATTGCTCCAACTCTGCCAATTGTTAGCAAGGGAAGCTCATTGTTTCATGCCCTTCAAGCACATCCCCTTGTGAATAACCAAGGATTGGATGCAAACACCACATTTGGTCAATCTGTCCCAGTAAATCCATTACACCCATATGTTTTGCTCACATTCCATGATCCTACCAATTCATCCTCCTTCAATGCAACACTAGTCTATCCTCTAGACATGCAAACCTCTCTCCCTATGACCTCACAAGGAGAAGGTGATTTGTTCAAAGCAGGGGGAGTCTTCGATCCCTCATCATCATCTATTCAAGAAAATGCATCGCCCATCTTTCCACTGTTTCCACCTTTACCATTGACATCTGCATCACCCCTTGGGTTGGGCCTTCCACCTTTATTGATCATCGATCAACCCAATCAAAGCAACCCCCTATCATGAATCAAAGCATCATATTTCCACCGATATCACAACAACAAGTGGCAACCATCCAAGCAACCCCAACAATCAATGCATCATCTACCATTCCCTAAATCTCTCAAAGCATGGTATCCCAAGGACCAAGCATCTCAATCATGCCATCCACCACTCAAACCCCAATCATCAATTCAACTATCCCCCTTATCACAACGGTAAACGCTATTCCCAATCCACGACCACCACTGCCAAAGCATAAAACAACATATTCATGCAGCATCACATTGCAAGCAGCACGACAAGCCGCCTATCAAAAGGCACTTCAACAAATCCAAAATCAACAGCTGCCCAACAAGCATAAGCACAATTAGCAGCACAACAAGCACAATAGGAACAACAGGCTGCTCAAGCCCAATATTTACTACAACGACAACAAGCTGCCCAAGATGTGCAAGAAGCTCAAGCAACTCAAGCCACACAAGCCGCACAGGTTGCTTAGGCTGCACAAGCAGCCCAACAAGCACAGGCTCAAGCCCAAGCCCAGTATCAATCTTAACAAGCACTAGCCCAATACCAGGCATAATTGCAGGCAGTCTAGCAAGAAGCATATCATCAAGCCTTGCAAGAGTATCAGGCACAACAACAAGCAGCCCAACAACAAGCTTTGTTGGCACAACAATAATACAACCAACAACAAGTGTTGTTGGCTCAGTAGTAAATACAAACATTAATCATGCAGCAAAGCTTGCAGCAAACTCTCACCACCCATCAACCAAATATCCCAACCCTTTGAAAACATGTTCACTCCACCTCCTGATCCACAAGGTGATGTGATGACACAAATCAAGTTGCTCTCGCAACAATTGCTTGAAATTCCATCAGGAAAAACAACAAGGACACCCAACAATCTGTGTCCCTATCCTTTTGATAGGAACCTTGTAATGTACCATTCCCAAAGGGATTCAAAATCCCCAAATTTGACAAATAACGTGGATTGGGAAACCCTAAAGATCACATTAGGGAATTCTAGGTACATTTCATGGAAGTCACGTACAATGATACATATTTGATGTAGTTGTTTCCTCAGAGCCTGGTTGTTCCCACCATGGAGTGGTTTTCTTGTTTGCCTATTGGCATCGGAACATTCCAAGAAATTGTAGACACATTCCTCAAAAACTATGCATTCAATATCAACTCAGATGTTAGTCTAGAGGAATTATCGGTGCTCAAACAAGGAATGGGGGAATCATTCGGTTCCTTCCTACAATAGTGGCGATCCAAGGCCAATCGGAGAAATTGGACCATGCCAGAGGAGCATAAAATTTGCACTATCATTGCTAATTTGGACAAGACCTTGGCATTTTATCTAAAGATGCAATGCATCACCACAAATGACCAATTGATCCCCAAGGTGCTCAACATTGAAAGGGCCCTTATTGCACGAGGGGGCACACCTACATATCCTAAACATCAAGATAGTTGCCCATCCACCAATTATAATGAGAAACCTCACACATGGGTAAAAAATAGGAATGTCACCAATGATGGTGTGGTCGATGCCAAGGTCGTCATCAGTGCTCCAAAGAAAAATGTCCAAGCACATCATCAACCATAGAACAATAATCACAATAACATGCAAGCCAATGCGGTAACACAACAACCACCCCACAATCAAGTCAACAACCTCAATAATCAAGGAGGACCACCTCCACGAAACAGGTATCCCCCCAAGAGAAAATTCACAGCCCTTGGGGAATCCATCGAATCCATCATGAATAAGTTGGTCAATGAGAACCTCATCAAAATCCCTATTTATGATAATTACCATGAACCCCAGGTGAAACCACCCTGGTACAATGAAGATTTCCTATGCGATTATCATAAGCTTAAGGGACATACAACTGCCAACTGTATGAAACTAAAAAATATCATCCAAGATCTCATCGATGATAAAATCATAAATGTTGAGCAACCAACCGACAATCAAGATCTAAAAATCTACACCAATCCGATGCCTGATCACAACCAAGGAAATAACAAAGGGAAGTAAAAATGTGGGAATGTAAACCATGTGTATGATGGAGTTGTTGCATCCCTAGATGAATTGGTCACAATTGTTAGCATCAAGGGAGCCAACGTTAATTGTGGAGTGACCACATGCGGTGGAAAGATCGCCATTTATGGGGCATTGCAACCATCTAAGACCTCCATCTCAAATAAAAAATCTGCCCCTAATGGTTACAAGTCCTTGACCAATTAAAAATAACCCCTAATCAAATATCCATCATGGAGTTACTGAAGATTTCAGCTACCCACAGAGAAATCCTTGAGGAAGCCTTGGCTTCATCTACCATCTCTACCCACCTTGATATGGAGCAATTCTAGGCTATGGTCGGTAACATCACCACTCCGAATCTCCTTACTTTTTTTTATTAGGACTTCCCTGCCCAACCATTTCACAATTGTGCACTCCACCTTGAAGGCCTAGTTCACAAAAATAAGGTCAAAAGATTCTTGGTGGATGGGGGTGCAGGCCTCAAAATTTGTTCACTCAAGCTTATAAAGAATCTAGGAATCTCTGAAGATTCCATTGAAAAAGGTAAGGGTATTACAATCAGGGCTTACGACGATAAAAAAAGAGTGTCTTAGGGCACTATTCAACTCCCTATTCAAGGAGGGCCAACTGTTATGGAAACAACCTGTCAGGTGTGTCACATATTGATTTTATTGATTATTTAAATGCAAATTATTAAACATGAGATTGATAATTGTTATGTTAAATGATTATTTAAATTGAAATTAAATTTAAATTTAAATTGAAGTGAAATTGAAATGCAATTGCAATGATTTGAAATGCACTTTTATTTAAATTGGGGTTTGTCATTGCTGATGAAAATTCGAGTGCAAGTGAACGCAGAAACAGGTGAACATGAATGAAGGCGAGAACAACGATCAGGTAGAGTCGTTTTAGCCATTAGAATTTTATGAGGATGATGAAATCTCTCACACACACATTTAGTTATTATTTTAATGTATTTTTGTGATTTTTGTGCTTGCAAATTTTAAATTAAGTTTAAATGATTTCTCCAAAATGTGAAAAAAAAATATGTTGCTTTAAATGACGATTTTATTATTTTGTGAGAAAATAGATCTTATTTAAATAACTAAATTATTTATGTCAGTATTTTATTATTGTTTAAAAATAATGAAGCTCTTATTTGAAATTAATAGAATAGACTTTTATTTGCGAAAATTTGTTAAAATGTAATAAAATTGTGTGTAAATTTATTTGTTTTTATTTTTCTCATTTGAAAATATGAAAGAGAAAAGAGTTATTGAAGAAATTAAAAAAATATCTAAAACTGAGTTATTGAAAATAAATTGGAAAACAAACATACGTGCAAATAAAAATTGAATTCAAACAACAGTTGAACAAATTTAAGAAAATATCTTCAATCAAATTGGAAGGCAATCAAATTCAATAACTTGGAGTTTGAAAATTTGATCTGGAGATCAACCTCAAATTGTGGATCTGATTTCTTGATAACATCTACCAATTGCATGAGAAAAGATGAGGCTTGAGGAAATTCGAATTGGAAAAGAGAACAAAAATCCGTTTTTGTTTGAACAAAAAAAAGAAGACATAGATTATTGATTTTGACAGGGGATTCAGCTGATTTTGGAAGGCAGAGAGGGAGTTAGTTTTCTCTTCTGAATTTACTTACTGCTCTCACACTCCATGCGGCCAGAGTAGAGGAAAAAGGGAAAACTTAATACTTACCTATTGTTATGCTGACCACACACCTCTTTTCCATTAGGTGCTGCCACAAAGGTTACTCTTCCCCATGCGCATAAGGCAGGGAGGGTGTTGTTTGCTGATCGAAAAGGACTCCCTACTCTCCCACATAGCCACCAAAGGCTCCCCATTCACCTACTCATCACATGCGGCCAGGGAAGAGGAGGTAAAATCAAGAGGAAGGCTGTAGGGAGTAAGGCGCGACCAAGAAGGCTATCCACCCACGTGTATGGGAGAAGGAGGATTAGTGAAGGGGTGGCCAGCCTCACAAAAGATGAAGGTGTGTAGGTGACAAGGAGGTAAAGGCGCCAAGAAGAAAGAAGTGGAAACAACAACCTGAGAGAAGAACTCATACCGAAGGAGAGAAAGGAGAGAAAGGAGAGAAGAAGGAAGACATGGGGTGAAGAAAAGAAGAAGGTAGCAGTTGAAGGAGAGAGGAAGGTACGCAGGAAGACAAGGAGCAGTAGGAAACATTTGTCATTGTCAGAATCTTCATACGCAAACAAAACAACAATCAAACAGAGGAAATTAACAATCCATTTCCAGAATTACCAGGTAGGATCTTTATAAATTATTTAACAAAATCATGAATACAGTGAATTCAAATGAAATAGTTATTTTCTTGTTCTGATTTTTAAAACTATTAAAAAGTATTTTTGTTTTCATCGAATTTTGATTAAATTTATAAACATCAAACTGTGTTTTTTTCCAGAAAAACCACATTGAACAAGTTTGAAACAGAAAATTATAGGGAAACTCGTTTTAGAAAACAATGAAAAACAACTGATTTATAAATTTAGGAGAAATTTAGACTTAGAAAAAAATTTAAAACAAAAAAAAGTTATTTAAGAATTATTTGAAAAGAATTCAAAACATAAAAGATTTTGATTAAATACCTTTTAAATTTTTAACATGATTTCAAAATAAAAGTTAAAATCAGTGAATTTTTCAAATAAAACTCAAAACATTAAAAACAAAAACTAAAATGATTTATTTTAATTCTATTTGAAAAAGTAATTATTTATCTTCTAAAAGTATGAAAAACTGAAAATAAATCGATTAAGTTAAAAATAGGATTTACTTGAAAACAAACGAATTATAATAGGATTAAATAGATGAGTAAATAGAACGAAAGAACATGTGCTCTTTTATGCCTGTTTTAAAATATGTACTTAATTTACATATTGGAGATACACCTTCTTTATTTTTGTTATTTAATTTATTCGATTTAAATATTAATTTAATGATATTTATGGTTTAAAACGGTGAAAAGAACAACATTTAAACTGTTTTTGCTTGAAACAAGTTTTTCGTTAAATTGTTTATGAAAGATTGTATTTAATTGATTGAAACCATGCATGCTTGATAAATGAATGTGCATGTCATGTGTTTGGAAAGTTACCTTTCGGGATGGGTGCCGAATATGGGTTATTAGAGAGTGTAGTTTTTTTTTTTCCAAAACTGCTTTTATTTGTCGTGCATGATATTTTACTTGGCCAAGTAACTTAAGGACCATTGAAATAGATGGAATTAATGAACTCTCTACCATATCCTAGTATTGAAATTGCTTGTTTCTTAAATGAATTAGAAAAATGAAAATGCTTGTGGTTTTACTAGTTATACTAGGCACACACTAGATTCCATCTTGCTTGTCGACTTCTTTTTGCTAAGCGATTCGTGCAGGGTCGGGTATTCTTTGAATGACTAAAGAATTCCAGGGAAGCGTAAGCTTTGAGGTTGGGCGGAAAAAGTGCCCAATCCTTGTTCTCGTCTTCATTATTGAAGATATGCTATTGGATTGAAGATCAAAGGATGTCATCTTCATTTATGTATTATTGTATTCTTTAATTATGTATTGAAGATCTTATGGCAACTGAATGCCTAAGTCTTGAATTGTAACTTATATTACAACTTCTTTTGTATTATTATCAATGTCGTGTAATATGACACGTGTATGTATTTAAACTGGAAATATATATTGAATCTATTTATCGAGTTTAAGTCATTGTTTTGGAATCAACTGGATTTTATGATGTCTAAATGAATGAAGTGTCGATTTTATTTTGAATATAAGTGAAATTATTTAAAGTTTTGTCAATGTTTTATTTTTAAAGAGTTTCGCTCTTTACAAGGTGCTTGACCTTGATCTACCATATAATATCCACTTAGGGCACCCATGGATCCATGGGATGTAAGCAATTGCATTAAATTTCCACCAATGTGTCAAGTTTTCATACCAAAACCAAGAGGTTACAATCTATGGTGATTCTGAACCCTTCGCCTATTGCAAGAACCTAAAAACCAAGTACTATAAATTCCCCCAAGTCCCAAAGAATGATGAAGGCCCCTAAACTCCATATATAGACTCATCCAACATAGCCTCCACTTCTAGGACAAAGTTACCCGCCATTCCCAACATATCCGACATCAAGCTTATAATCCAAGACAATGGGTGTGGGGAATACATAATGAAGAAGGGAGCCTTTGTGGTCAGGGAGTTACCTCAATCCCCTAGATCCCATGGACAACCACAACCCACTACTACAACAGCTCAAACCTTTAGAGCGGATCCCTCTCGATTTAGGATTTGGGGAGATCTAGTTCGAGAAGTGGTGGACGAGCGAGATGTATCAAGTCTCCTCTATCAAGAAGAAAGTCCCACACCAACACTTCCCATGGACGATGCCAACAGAGGACTTCGGTTAATGCTAGGAATGGTCTATAATAGAAATGGAATTCCGGGAAAGAACAATGGCCAATTGGAACCTATTATTGTTGAGAAACGAATGAAAAATATTGGCCTTGGGTGTACCCCTCCAAGTGTAACCATACGTGACAGAAGTCCCCCAGTTAAAGCAGTCAGGACTCCCCCTCAATTAACAACAGTCGCCCTTCAACTACCAGTATCTACATGTCTGCCCTTAGATAACCTCACCTTTGATGTAACTAATGTGTGTATTAGTGATGAGGATCCCATAACCTATTTACCTATGTTGTTTGAAGACTCATACCTATGCATGATTAGCACCCTATCTTTTGAGTCAGATCAACAAACCCACAAAATAAACTTAGTATACTATCAACTCATCGATTATGACCAATGAGGACCGCCAATTTTTTGACACATTTGAGAATGATGAGGCACTCTCATAATTAATGGGACTGAGGGATACAATAACATATGGAGATCATAAGGCTGGATTTGGCATCACACTGGACACTCAAGCCTATTACGGGGAGACAATTGAATCAGTCAGTCGCAAAAGTGATAAATTGAGAATAATCTCAAATTCCTTGAGTGAAAACCACTTTGTGGCACTCTTTGACCCCAAAAAAATAAAAATAAAGGACGCATCCAACAGTGAAAACCTCTCTGAGGTGCCAAAGGATGAAGGATTCAATCTTTCCCTCACTGCACTTCATCAAGAAAAATTAGCAGTCCTGGCAGAGCAATGCAATCCGATCAACCTGGGAATAGAGGAGCTACCACACATAACCTTCTATGTTGAATTAATTCTCATGGAAGAACAGGGACTCTTAGCTGCATTTCTGGAAGGAAGAAACGTAAATTTTGCATGGAATTATGTTGACATGCCTGGGCTTGATCCAAAGGTGGTAGTTCATCACTTGGTTGTGTATCTTGAAGCAAAACTTGTAAGATAAAAGCTCAAAAAGATGCATCCCCAAATAGCCTTGCTAGTCAAAATGGAATTGCATAAACTCTTGGATGTAGGGTTCATACACCCTATTGATTATCTAGAGTGGGTATCCAACCTAGTACCTATTTCAAAGCCCACTAGGGGCATCTGCATTTGCATGGATTTCAAAGACTTGAACAAAGTGTGTCCCAAGGATGACTTTACACTACCAAACATTTACATGACAGTGGATATGACGATCAAACACGAGATTCTATCGCTAATGGATGGGTTCTTAGGATATAACGAAATCACGATAGCAAAGGAGGACCAGTATAAGACAACGTTCGCATGTCTGTGGGGAACCTACTGCTAGAATATGATGTCATTTGGGCTGAAGAATGCAGGGGAAACTTATTAGAAAGCCATGACACTAATCTTTCATGACATGATGCATAAAATGGTGGAAGATTACGTGGATGACATATTGGCTAAATCAAAGAAAAGACGGGACCACATATCAGCTTTGAGCTCCATTTTTTACAGATTGGAAAAGTACAAGGTCTGACTCAACCCAAAGAAAAGTGTCTTCAGAGTGCAATTAGGCAAGATCTTGGGGTATATTGTGTCAATGAGAGCAATTGAGGTAGACCCTTCCAAAGTCAAGTCAATCCTTGAAATGGAAGCACCCACGATACTAAAGCAACTAAGAGGTCTACAAGGAAGGCTCTAGTCTATCCGTAGATTCATAGCACAGCTGGTAGACAAACAAATCCCATATTCTCATCTACTCCACAAGGGGGTAGCATACAAATAGGATGACAAATGCGACCAAGCATTCAGAAAAATTAAGAAATATCTACTCACACCGCCAGTTTTAATGCTGCCAATTCCAGGCAAACCATTGAAAAATCTTGTCTAGCAGTTGTATTTGCAACTCAAAATTTTAGACACTACATGCTAGCACATCAGATCAAGCTAATCACAAAAATAGATCCTCTCAAATACCTACTTTCCAAAGGGACTCTCATAGGAAGGACGGCTAAGTGGGTTATGATTTTAACAAAGCATGAAATTGAATATGTAGAGTGCAAGGCCATCAAAGGACAAGAAATTGCAGATCAACTAGCAGAGTCTCCTATATATGCAGAAACCCCACTTGTCTCAGAGTTCCCCGACGAATCAATTTTCAGCCTAAGTGTAGCAGACTACTGGAAGATTTATTTTGATGGATCCTACACACAACATGGGTCAGAAGCAGGCATTTTCTTCATCATTCCACAAGGGAACTGCATACCCAAATCCTACAAGCTTTCATTCACATGCACGAATAACATAACAAAGTATGAGGCTCTTGTCATAGGGCTAAGGATTGTTGTGCAGTGGAAGATTATGGCTCTTAAGGTATATGGAGACTCTTAGCTCATAATCAATCAAGTAAACAATGAATATTAGACAAAGGATGATAAACTGACTCCATACAAGAAATTGGTGGAGAGCCTCAAGGAGTCATTCATTGATATTACATTTGAACAGCTACCCAGAGAAAACAACAAAGCAATAGACACAATGGCGACAATTGGATCACTCTTGGAAATCTCGCACAACATCCCAAAATAGGAATTTCTTGTAGAGCAACTTCTTGTACTAGCATTTGAAGTACTAGAGTCTGAATTCATGTGTGAACTCGTTGGTCCTGGTGATTCCCAGTACCATGACATCTACACCTACTTGAGAATAGGAGTCCTTCCCGCTGACATAACCCTGAACCTTAAATGAGCCTTCGTTAAGAAGTCAACCCACTTTGTAATCCTAGGAGAAACCCCTTCTTGTAGGAGCATCGAAGGGACCCTATTACGTTGCCTAAATACTGAGGAAGCCTTGATTGCTTTAACCAAGGTACACAATGACATTTGTGGTTCGCATTTGAGCGGTATGACTTTGGCTAAGAAACTGTTGAGGATAGGATACTATTGGCCCACAATGGAAAGAGATGCACATGACTTTGTCAAAATATGTTTGCAATGCCAACAACATGGGGACCTCATCCATGCACCAACTCATAAGCTCCATCCCATTGTCACACCTAGGCCCTTTTCACAGTGTGGGCTTGATGTCATCGGTAAAATCACCCCCACCTCATCCAATGGCCATAAATTCATCATTATCGCCATGGAGTACTTCACGAAGTGGGTCAAAGACATCCCCATGACCTACATAATGGGAAAACAAATATCTAATGTCATCCTGAACTACCTTATATGTCGATACAGTGTCCCCCAAGCTATTATCTTAGATAATGGGACACCTATAAAAAATCAGGATGTTCGTGACCTCTGCCAAAAATTCAACATCCAACATCGCTTTTCCACTCTATATTATACCCAAGGAAATGGCCAAGTAGAGGCCACCAATAAAACCATTCTAAAAATCCTTAAGAAAATAGTCCATAATGTCGGTCGTGACTGGCATCTGTAGCTAAATCTCGCCTTATGGGCTTATCGCACCAGCATCCACACACAAATAGGTGCCACCCCGTTCTCCCTAGTCTATAGATCAGAAGCCATCCTCCCCATTGAGATCAGCTCCCATCCCTGAGGATATCACTGCAAAATCTCATTACAGATGAAGAATATTGGGTCTCACGACTAAATGAGCTAGAACTACTAGATGAACGGTGCATGGATGCCCTAAATCACCCATAATTCTATCATAATCGCCTCAATCGTAGCTACAACAAGAAAATTAGGAGGCAAACCTTTCAAGTTGGTGAGCTAGTACTAAAGGAAAATCAAAAGAACCTGCCAAATCTAGAGAGAAAGGGTAAGTTTGGGCCCAATTGATTGGGACCTTTCATCATCACGACAAGCTATAAATCAGGGGCATATTAGTTATCAACACCAGAAGGCGAACCCCTATAGGAGCCCATGAACAACTCCCATATCAAAAAAAAATATGCTTGATCTTTTAAGGGTAAAACCAAAAATACAAAAAAAATATAAAAATCCAAAAAATCAGAAAAAGGATAGAAAAAAGTAAAAAAAAAATTGTCCTCTAGTGAAAACCAGTTCGGTGGTGCTTTGGACAAGTACCTTGGTGAAAACCTAGCAAATAGGCACCAAGTGTAAATGAAGCACTCTCCATCCATCAGGATCTCTGTGATTGGCCTCACATCACTCACTTATCCATTTCATTTCATTTATCTTTCCACCATTTGTTCACGTTCGTACCATAGCTTGATTTTGTGTTCATATCATGTTCCACCCTAGTACTACTTGGCATATTCCTAAGGTCAGTTTTACCTACCTATATCGAAGTAGTCTATCACATCATGTTGGGGGCATGTTCATGTACTTGCATTAGATTAGATTCGTGTATATTCTTGCGATCTTCCTCAAAATTCTTCAAAAAATCCAAAAACATCAAAATCTTATCAAAATCTAAAATCATGTCAGTTGAGTCATCTTGTCGAACTACATCATCTCTGAGCTTGAATGTAGGCAAGGTTGATCTTTGATCATCCCTTGAGACACCCTAGGTCAATCCTTTAGGCGTTTGTCGCAATAAAATGGCAATTTGTTTTCCCATTTATCTCATCAGTAATCAATTCATCAGTCAAACTACATGGTCTATGCATGTATAATGTAGACAAAGTTAATATTTTGATTAGCTCCCAAGACCCCTACGATAGTTCTTTAAGTTAGTCTCCTGGTCAAAATCTCAAAAATCCAAAAAAATTAAATAATCTCAAAATCCTAAAAATAATAGCCTCAAAACATTTCAAAATTCCAAAAACATCCAAATATTTGAAAAAACCCAAAATGGTGCATCTGTCTCATCTCGCTTTCACCCGCAATAATCACCATTCATAATAAATCAATCGTCACTTTCATCCTTTGGTAAAACAATCGAAAGTAAGTCTAGCAGGTTCAAAAGTGAACACCTAATCGTCAAAGTCTCAAATCTAGGTCAGTAAGTAAACAAGTTGGTCAACTCTTGGTATCAATAGCTTATTATCCAGTCAATCTCATCATCACTTGATCATAACATTTCCTAGGATGCATCCTTCCTACAATGGACATCAACATCAGGCATCACTGTAGTTTAGTCTTGGCTAGCGGTATGAAGAACATTAGCTTGCTTATTTACGTTATCTTAGTCTTTTTTACTTATCTTATTTTGCGCTCATTCCAATGACCTCTCGATGATGTCCAAACAAAAGGATTTAGAGAGAAAGGAATGAGGCAACGATCATTATCTTTTTATCTGTTGTTCTTGTTGGATGTTCTTGTAATATAACTTGGTCATGCATGCTTCGTTTGGTTTGTAGGGAAGGTGTTATAGATATCTTGTTGACCACATAGGAAGGCTTGATTTTCTATGTTTTGGTTTGAGATGTTTAGAATATTTGAACTACATCCTAAATAAGGTTCCATATGTCAAGTGTGAACAAGAATACTCCTATATGATTGTCAAATCAAAGTCCATCACACTAGGTACAATGTCATCCTGGTTCTTTATACCTTGATGCATCGTACCTACGTGTGTTATCGAACATAAAGCAAAAGGGCCCTTTCCCAAATCCTGGTTTCATTATCATCATCATCATAGGGTAAGCTTGTTGGATCTTCTTTCTTCTGTCTTCTATCCATACTAACATGGTGTCATGGCAATTACTCAAAAACATTACGAAAACGCATCCACCCTGCATCCACCAATCATTAGCATAATGCATATCATGTAGGAAATATAAATGCATTTCATTTCATCGTTAATATAGAATCATTTACATTCCATTATAGATGTCATCACATAGGCATTATTAAAGTATGCATGACCTAAATTATCATAGAGTTCATCATTATCATATCCATATGCACATCATATAATAATAACCTCATTATACATAATAGTCATTTACATTCCATTTCACATTATTATCATTATCATTTCATCATTATTAAATTTCACAAAACATCATCTCATAAATCATCTCACATAACAACTTTCATTGCATCATTTGAATCCACAAATCAATCATTTCACCACATAATCATCATCATAAAACATTACATCATAGATCATCTTGCATTATCATTTCATAATAAAACATTCATTACATAAATCACAAAGTGTCGCATATCATAAGGAACCATTGCATACCATCTCATTACATTACATTTCATATCATTAAAACATTAGTTCATAACGTAACATCGCATCCATTGCATATAATAAATACAATGTATCATCTCATAAGGGCATAACATTTGCATTTCATACATCATTCATATATGCATAAGAAAAAGGAAACAAAAAAAAATATATATATATATATATATATCACTTGCACATCACTGCATACATGTCATAAATACATCACATAATTCATTTAGGAAATAATATAGAAAATCATGATTACATCCATACATCATCACCAGAAAATGCATAGAAAATGTACAAAAAATAAATGCATCCATAATCACTGTATCATATCATAACACATAGGAAATTAAATGCATCCATCCATCGCACATAAAATAGGACATCTCATAAATTGAATAATCTCAGATATATATAAACACGAGTAACTATCATGGTACAAAATCATGATCAAATGTGTATGGTACAATAGGGGCAATAACAAATCGAAGCCCATGAATCAAAAAATAATGTATGTGATCAAAACATGAAGCTAGCCCTGCTAGCTACTGCTCTCCCCAACCTGTCTCTCAACATGGTCCTCGAGTGGCCTCATCCATGTCTGCTATGAGTACTCCAACACCTAACCTATTGGTGGCACTACCTGCCTGTAGAGGATCCTATAGTACTATGCCTCTCTAATAGCCTCCCGATATGTTCGTATGGATACTGTCTGGCCCTAGGATGCAGAGGTTGTGCTCTCTAGCTGTCGCCTCCGACCTATCTCTTGGTCTCTCTTAGACCTCGCCCGATCTCTCTCTTTCATTAGTGTTATGACCTGTTGTCGGGTTCGATCCCTCTCAGCTGTCAAAACCTGTACCTGAGCTTGCAACTGCTGGATCAAGGCATCTCGGTGGTCTGGTTGTGGAGGCTACTGCTGAGGGACCTCTTTCTCCCTATCTTTGGGTGGGGTCTATTGTCGCTGCTCCATGACTGGTGTCTGCACCCGAGGTGGTGTCTGTTGGGGCTATACCCAGGGTGGTGTTTGGTGTGGAGGTGGCCCACCTCCTCCCCTACCTCCATCCCCATCTCTGTCTTGGTCACCCTTGCCTCCTTACCCTCGACCTCGACCTGCTAATTGGCCCTTGGGCCTCCATCGTGCGGGCACTGCACTTGGCTCTGTGAGTTTGAGGGGTGGCCTAAACCAATCTTTGTAAGCCTGTGTCACCCTTGCATCACCCTACCCCCAATTGTATGGCCATGGCCTGGCCACCAACTGTCTAAAAGATGTGACGGCCTCGTCTTCTGGAATGGGTCAATCCCATGTGGTCTCCCTTGTAGTACGAGAAAAGATCGCCACGTACTAGTCATCGGGCTTATCCTGTACATCTTCGAACTATCAAGCCACTCTATCAAGAAGATATCTCTCTATCATAGTGTGCTCTCTGCCCTACATCAATCTGTCCTAGCGAGCAAAGAACAACTAGTGTACATCATAAAACCTGGAACCCATGCCAAGCTAGGGCCTCCAGATGAAATATGTCATGTCATCAAGAACTCACCGCCAGTGGACAATACCACCTGCCCCTATGTGGGTAAATGTGATCTACGTACCACCGTACCGCTAGACAATCAGATCATCCAGCTCTAGGGCAACTGGTGTAACTTGGGGGTGAAGCACTGCAATGTGCTCCAATGCCTAGACATGCAGTAAAGTAACTCCAGCCCCAATGGCCCTGCTATCTAGGTAAGCAAACTCATGAAGGTCTTTGTATAGTGAGGCCAACATCACTAGCCCCCAGGCAAAGCACTCTCTTCTGAAGAGCATCCACTCTCACACTAGTCCCCAACCCAGACTGAAATATTGGCCCCGCCAATCCGGTGCCACAAGACCTGATACAATCGTTGCGACAATAAGTATGAATGTGGGCATTCTGCCCTTGTATCTCTCTAGATCTATCTGGCCCTTAGAGAAGACAATCGCCTCGAGCCCAATAACCTCAAAACATGCATCCCTCCTAGAATCCACTTTGTATATCACTCTCTCCTCATGGATGGGCAACCGTAGGATGCGCCATACATCCTCTAATGTGACTGTGGACTCTCCAGTCGGCAAGTGAAATGAAGATGTCTCACTGTACCATCTCTCGGCCAAGGTTGTCATCATCCCCAAATGGGTCTGAATAGGATGAGTGTAAGGAACGTACCAAAGACCAATGGCACCGAGCTACTCTTAGATCAACTCATGTAACCCATCCAATATATTGAGCACCAGGCATTTGTGCTCCCAAGAGTGTAATATCCCGAGGTCCTCCTGCGCAAGAAAGCTCACTACGTCAAGTTTTCAAAAAAATCAGGCCCTCAAACTAATTTTTTGCAATTCAAACATCAAATGTGGTGTTGTTTGCAAACTCCAAATTATGTCGCCACCACACAGTTTGACCGTGCTCTTGGGTCCTAAACTCTAAACAGGCTTGTCGCGGTGCTATTTGCACGTGTGGCTAACTAATGGTTGAAACCCTAATTTCTAAAGTGGCCCATGGCGATGCTCTTCGCATATGTGGCGTGCATAGAGGCCGCGCGGTGTCGATTTTGCATTTGCAGGGACGCTATATAGTGTCGCTTGACTCAAATTGGACTATGACCCTATTTATTGCATGAAAAAAATCAAAATCACAAGTCAGGGAAGGGGTACATACCATGGGTCCTGCGTCAACTGGTCGTTGGTGCACTCGTACTTGCTCTGACATTATTTAGGGAAGCAATCTTTGCGCCATCTCGATCAAGACTCAGAGCTTAAAATGCAAAAATCTCTAAAGGCTAAGTGTGAAAATGATTTGAAAATGACCCTTTAGGGTCTATTTAAGCCTAAAAATTAGGGTTTTTTGACCTAATTTAGCCATCCAACTAGGGTTTTGGACCCCCGATCCTATTTTTGCCCAACCAAGGGTCATTTTGCGTCATTTTTGGCATTTTGACATATATTTTGGCATCCTAGAGCCCTTCTGCATCCATCAGGCACCTTGTCCTTTTTTTATGCAAGATCACCCAAAAATCCAAATTTTTGCTCGATCTCTCAACAGGGCAATATACCAACATAATTCTTCTCGTTGGGGCAGTAGTGGGGCATCTAAAAAATCAAGAATTTTTTGAATTTTGATCACAGCAGTTTATTATTTGAACCAACGCAACAAGTGCATTGCTTCAAAGAGGGGAAAAATATAGACATGGAAAATATACTGACACACTTGATCCTGATTACTAACATCACTTCATCCTGAATCCTCTTCTTAGCTTGTTGATGAGCCAAGTCTTTGGCACATTTTGATCATACTTTTATAAACACTTTTTTGCTTTTTATTATGCTAAAACAAACATTCAGTCTGATTATGGGATAAGATATACCTTTTTATGCTTAAATATGATGAGTATATTATGGTAAAAAGTCCCGTGATTATTACCTTTAATGTTTTATTAGTCTGATAAATACTTTATGGCTTTTTGTGATCATAAAACCTTCCTGCAGTCTCCAGTACCAAAACTTCCTGTAGCCATGTCTGAAACAATGTTTGCCTTAGTTTAATACTTAATGAATGAATGAATAAATTAATGGATTGTCTTAAAGGATGAACGTGTTGAGCTAACCTTCTTCCTCAGGAAAAGTTGGCGAGATATTTTGCAGGTACCACAATTGGAGGAAGAAATTCAATTTCCACTTGAAGAATAGAAGACCAAATCCATAAAGACTGGTTCAACAGCAAAAGATGGGGAGACAGTTTCAACTCATTCGCCATGCAGGGAGAGTGTTCCAGAAATCTAGGCCAAGCATCTTGGTGGTGCATGAATCCAGGATGGTGGCCCTTTAAGACTGATAAACTAATTTGACTTAGTTCTTGCATTGTCATTCACCTCTTTACTTAAGTTAGTTAAATGTAATAAATGCCTCTCGTTCTATAAGAGAAGGTTGGTTAGTAGTTAGAATCACTTTTCAATAAATAGCCCATTCTCCTTCAGAAAATGGGCTGGAAGAAATTGCTATTGTAACACATTTTTCAGTTTCAGAAATACAGTCAAGAGATTGCGCTATATACTTGTTTAACTTGAATCAATAAAATTTATGGAGTTTTTCACCTAATCTGTTGTCTACTTTTGGAATTACCTAAGGGGTCCCACTTAGGGAACTGTCCATACTTTTATTTTGCAAGTTAGAATAGCTGCATTTCCTTTCATAGAGGTTAATGTGACTATTCCTGCAGCTGGCAAAAACACAGAGCTATCAACTGTTCATGCAGCCACTAGATGCAAAATAGTTTTATCTTTCAATTTTCATTTCCAAGCAAGTTATCCAATAAATTTATTCCCAGTACTTTAAATTCCAGTATAAAGCACCTTAGGAAATCATGTATGTCTGGAAAGGTGATTAGTGAATATATTGTGCTGACCCATTTCAAGTTTACATCTTTGGGTTGATGATTAAATGAGGTTCTTTAGCAGGTTATGACTGTTGGTTGTGATGTTCAAATCCCTGAGTAGAGGAATTCATGTTCCTAGTTGTTGAGCTGATTAAAGAACACTACATTTTTGGTGTCGTTGTCGAGGATGGTGTCAAACTAAGGACCTATTACAGGCATGCTAGTAAAGAGTTTTAGATTTCATTTTGAGTATTTTTAGTTTAGAATTCTGCATTCCAGCATCTCCATAGTTAGTTCACTTTTGTTGTATGCATAAAAGAAGAGACCAATTTGGAAGATTCCTTCCTGGAAGCATAGATATTGAAGAGATTGAACCGAACCTATTCCAAGACGACCCATATCTGGATGCTAGCCAAGACTTAGTTACCTCATCTTCTTCCTTTGAGCTAAGATTTAACCTATTCGAAGAGACAAATTCAAATAATCCGTTTGCTCTTGTAGTTCATCAGCCAGGAGCTAATCCAAGGACACAACCAAGAATGGAAAATTTTACTTTTCCATTCCCAATTCCTGACCTGCATGACAATAATAACCTCAAGAACATCCTTGCCTCATTACTGCCAAAGTTCTATGGACTTATTACTGAGGACCCTCATACCTTCTTATTTGAATTTGACATCCTTTGCAAAAGCTATGATTATACAACCTCAGTACACAAGCTGAAGTTGTTTCCCTCCACTCTAAAAGAGGCAGCCTTGAGATGGTTCATGGGATTGGAAAGCAATGTAGCTAACACTCGGGATGAAATGAAGACTTTTTTCTTGGGTAAATATAAAGAATATTGTATAGGAAATGATATGAGAGGAGATGACATCTTCAAAATGTCACAAAAGGAGGATAAAACCTTGGAGAATTATGTGTCAAGGTTCTTGTTTAGTGTGCAGAAGAATACTCATCATGAGCTGAATGAGGAATCTCAAAAACTTCTCTTCTTAAGAGGATTTAATGATACTTGCATGGAGGCCCTTGACCTCATGGCAGGAGGTGATGTCACCCAAAGCGATTGGGATGATATCAAGAAAATCTGTCTCAATTACTCTAGAGCAGCTATAAAGAAGAAAGGGGGTTTAGACCCTCTTCTATAAAAGGAAGTGGCTTTGGATTATCTAAAGGGCAGATTACTAATCTCTTGTCCGACTTCAAACAAGATATCATCAATGATGTAGCTACTCAATTGGACACTATGCAAGCTAGAATGAAGAAAGAGGAAGTTGAGGCAATGTTAGCTGAATATTGCCCCCACTGTAGAGAAAGAAAGAAAGACTATAGATGTAAAGCAGTGGCCAATTTGGAGGTGCAACATCTCCCTACTAAGTTCAAAACCATTGAAGGAGAGGAGGAAGTGTTCTTTGTTGCTTAGCACAGGCCATGGGCCCCAAGACAAGGTATGTCTCACGACCCTTTGCAAAATTTTGGTTCATATAATAGTTAGTGGAAAAACTAGTACCCTCCAAACTATGGGCCATACTCCCAACCTCAATGGAATAACCCTTGGCCAAATGCCCAACAAAACTGTTGGCAATCCCCACAAGGGATTTGACAATCACCACAGAAAAATCAGTGGTAGCTTCCGCAAGGGAATTGGCAACAGTCTAACCAATGGAGGGGAGGCCAACAATGGTCAAATCCACCCACTGGTTTCCTACAACAACCCCGACAATAATCAATTATGCCACCTCCTGCAGCTAATCAAGTTCAGAATCCAAAGCCAACCCAACTGCCTGCTCAAGCAACACCCAATCCAAATAACTAGCAGCAACAACAAGTCTATTTTACTGATCCTAATCATCAACCTGCCTATGCTCTCAACCTGAATAATATTAATTTATGTTCAGGAACTGTGCTTCCCACACCATCTCCTCCCATAATCTCAGAATTGCCATCTGAGGAGGTTGACCAAGAAGAAGATACCAATGACCTAGTCCAACCAAATGAGCCAGTTCAGATTCCATCATTACCTAAGGCATCTAATAAAGTGTTGCCTCCTTTCCCACAAAGGTTGGAAGGTGAAAATGTGAAAAAACAAGAAGAGCCTACCTTTGAAATCCTTGATCAACTAAAGCATATATGTGTGAAAATTCCCTTGTTCCAAGCAATCAAAGAAGTACCTATCTATAGCAAAGCTATCAAGGAGGCATGTTTGAAGAAACTGGGTAGGAAAAATAAATACCCCCAAACTGTCCATGTCATAGGTCAACTCTCTGACTTAATGCTAGGGAAGCTTACCATCCCAAAATATTCAAACCCAAGCAGCCCTGTTGTGGAGATCAATATTAATGGGGTGCAAATTAAGAATGCTTTAGTAGATCTTGGTGCAGCCATCAATGTCATGACAAAGGACCTAGTTGTAAAACTTAGTATTTCAGACCTACGGGCTACACCTACAATATTACAGCTTGCTGATAGCTCAACTGTCAAACTTGATGGGGTAGTAGAAGACCTAGTTGTCACTTTGGATTCCTGGGAGTATTCTGTTGAATTTATGGTTTTGTCTCCAAAAGAATCATTGGGGGGATACCCTGTCATACTAGGAAGGCCTTGGTTGGCCATTTCTGATGCTTACATTGGTTGTAGGTTGGGTAACATGACAATATCTGATGGGTATAGCGCAAAGAAGCTTACCCTCTATTCTCCAACCTAGCCCCAACTTGAGTCTGGAGAGGCTATTTGGCCAGATTTGGGAGAAGAGGAGGGAGTGAACTCTGTGTCCAATTTAATGATGATTACCAGAGAGCCTTTCATTGCACAACAAGCTGAGGAAGATATATTGTCCAATATCTTGCTGAATAACTATGGTACCGAATACCCTCATTGTGAAAAACTCCATGCTCTTTGTAAACCATTCTTCCCTCGCCTACATCAGCTCATTATCCTACAACAACTAACTGCTTACACACCTTGCTACCCCATGAAGTAGAAATGTCATTCTTGCTTGAAGTATCTATGGTTCATTTAACCTCCCAAGTCAAGGTGGCAACATGAAAAACCTTGAGTATCAATAAACACCTCACCAGTGAGCAACAAGAATCTATGGTCAAAATGCTTACCAGTCATAAGTCAGCTTTTGCTTGGGAATATGGTGATATGAAGGGTTTAGACCCAAAACTCTGCACACATCACATATTCATTAACAACGAGTTCAGACCTGTCAGACAACCTCAAAGAAGAATCAATCCAGCCTTGAGAGAAATTGTTAAAGAAGAATTGCAGAAAATGTTAATAGCTGGCTTTATCTACCCAATTTCGGATAGTCAGTGGGTTTCCCCATTGGCTATTGTTCCTAAGAAAGGGGGAAAATGGAGGGTATGTGTAGATTACAGAGAGCTTAACTTGGCAACAAAGAAAGATTATTTTCCTCTTCCCTTCATTGATCAAGTTCTAGATAATTTATCTGGAAAAAAGTATTTCTCATTCTTAGATGGCAAACCTAATCTACAAATAGAGAAGAGATACTCCCATATTCCTCATCAACCAGGAGGTTAAGTGGGTACAATCAAGTCAATATTTCTCTTGAGGATCAAGAAAAGACTACTTTTACATGCCCTTGGGGAACGTTTTCCTACTCAATTTTTCCTTTTGGTCTTTGTAATGCACCTGCAACTTTCCAGAGAGCAGTCATAAGTATCTTCTCAGACATCTCATATGATTGCATGGAAATATACATGGATGACTTTACTGTTTATGGTGCAACATTTGAGGAAGCTCAAGCCAACTTGAAGAAATTACTACAGAGATGTGAAGATCATAACCTATCATTGAATAGTCAAAAATGCTTCATGATGATACAAGAGGGAATAGTGCTTGGTCACTATATTTCTACTGCAGGAATACAGGTTGATCCTTCTAAGATTGAGGTAATCTCTAATCTACCCTTTCCTACCAAGCAAAAGGAATTAAGAAGATTTCTAGGCCATGTTGGATACTATAGGAGATTCATCAAGGACTTCAGCCAAACAACAGGCCCTTTATATAGTCTGCTAAAGAAGGATGCAGATTTTTCTTGGACAAAAGAATGTGAAAAAGCATTTCTTGATTTAAAAGTTGCCCTTACACAAGCACCTGTTTTGAAAAGACCTGATTGGTCACTTCCATTTCATATTCATATTGATGTATCAGATTATGCCATAGGAGTTGTGTTAGGATAGAAGGGTGGTTCAACAAAACATGCACTCTACTACATAAGCAAAAATTTGCAAGGGGCTAAACTAAACTACACTATTACAGAAAAAGAAATGTTGGAAATCATCTATTCTCTCAATAAATTTAGGCATTACATCACAGGTTATCAAATATTTGTCTACACTGATCATGCAGCAATCAGGTATCTCATGAAGAAAAGGTCAATAGCAGGAATACAAGCAAGGTGGTTGTTGCTAATGCAGGAATTTGACATTACAATTGTGGACAAGCCAGGTAAAGCCAATGTGGTTGCTGATTTCCTTTCTAGAATTCAAAGGAAAGATGACTTTGTGCTTATTGAGGATTCCTTTCCTGATGAGCACCTATTTGCAATCAAGGTTATTCACCCATGGTATGCCGATATAGCAAATCATCTGGCTGTAGGAAGAACTCCTCCTCAATTCTCTCCTAAGGAAAAGAGATTATTGGTAAAGAAAATTTGTAACTTTTCTTGGATTGCAGATTGCATGTTTTATATAGGGCCAGATCAAGTTATGAGGAGATGTGTACAAAAGGAAGACACTCATGATATACTGCATGCAAGCCATGATGAGCCGTGTGGTGGACATTTTGCTGCCAAAAGAACAACAATGAAAATTTTAAATACTGGCTACTATTGGCCAACTCTGCATAGAGATGCAGCCAAATACACTAGGAGATGTGACAGATGCCAAAGGATGTGAAGACCAACCAGATCTAATGAGATGCCTATATTTCCACAAGTTGTTGTTACACCCTTCGACAAATGGGGACTGGATTTTGTAGGACCAATTGATCCACCTTCCAATGGTGTCCTACATCCTTGTATGCACAGATTATGTGACAAAATGGGTAGAAGCTAAAATTATGAAACATGCTAGGGATAATAAAGTGGCAGAATTCCTCTATGAGGAAATATTCACCAGATTTGGTGTCCCTAGGGAAATAGTGACAGATCAAGGAGCACAATTTACCTCTACACTTATCACAACCTTAGTGAATGAATACAATATATGGCATAGGAAATCAACTCCTTATCATCCCTATGCTAATGAATAGGTAGAGGTCACCAATAGGGATATAGAGGCCATTTTGACTAAAACTGTAGATTTGCATAGAAAGGACTAGGCCGCAAGGTTACCAGAAGCTATATGGGCCTACCATACTACCTGGAAGACTGCTATAGGATATACACCTTTTGAAATGGTGTATAGTAAAACAATTGTGATGCTAATAGAGTTCGAACATAAGACTCTAAGAACAACATTAGAGATGGACATGGATTTAACAAATGCACAAAAGGATAGAGTCATGCAACTCAATGCTTTGGATGAGCTTTGAAAGAATGCCCTGCAGCACAATGAGATGATACAAAATTAGAGAATAAGGTGGCATGATAAATACATCAAGGAAAAGAAATTCAAAGCAGGAGATTGGGCTCTTCTTTATGACTCACAGTATAAGGACAACCCAGGGAAACTACAAACCAGATGGTTGGGTCCATATGAGATAGAAGAAGTATTCACAAATGGTGATGTTCAATTAAGGACCATTGATGAGGTCCGATTCAAGCTATTAGTCAATGAGCATCACCTAAAGCTCTATTCTAAGCCCATTGACAGGGAAATATTTTTGAGATAGTTTGAAATTGAGTAGGAAGACAACGATCCTGCAGCCAAAGGAATTGAGCCTAGGCTCAAATTCCCAAGCCATGCATAAAAGTGCATGCCAAATCATAATAAAGGGGTTATCTATTAAAATCCCCATTCCATTCATTCACTTCATCCACAATCCGTACTCAGTCTCTCTCTTCCACATCATCCACCTGTCATTTCCCATATCATCCGTGTTTCTCTGTGTCACATATTGCAATGAAGAAGGAGGTCACATCAGATAATTACGACGATTCTCTCTAGGTACACTCCACTTCACTTTAATATTGCTTAAGTTGCTTTATTTATTACATTTAATTTTGTATTAATTAGCACAAATAAATTTCCTATATGGTTGCCATTTCCTTCAGCTCATCTGCACAATTGAACACCTTTCTCTATGACATAACTTTCGCCATGTCCTTATTGCTGCCGCCATAAGCTTTGTCACATCAGTTGTCAAGAACCCCCAATATTTGAAAACTATAATTAATAATCAAACAGTCTTTCCTTCCTACAATAATGAACCTAAATGTATTCTGATTATCCATTATTACTCCCTTCCTCAAAAAGATTGCATGATCACATTGTTTTCCCTATTTTTCTATAACTTTTGAAGAGCGGTTCAAAAGTTTCGGTTGAGGGGAGGGGTAGAGTGTTGTAGAATTGAAAAAGGTTCATTGGTTGGGTTACAAGAAGTTCAGTTGGAAAATCCAAGTTTGAATTGCTTAAAACATTTAATTACAGAGAACCAAGGAAATGGGAGGTTAGTCGATTTGGCACGAGCCTACAGACCATAGCATCTTGTTGTAGGATGTGCTGCATGTGTCGCTATTCAGACAATATGGGCGGCTCAATTACTTCCTGAAGCTCAAGAATTTTAATATAGACATTGCAGAGGAGTTCACAAGGACATTTGAAGAAGGGGAAGCAAAAGTTAGAGGTATAACAATCAATGCATCAATTGACATAATTGCTAGATAACAGGATTACCTCAAGTCGGAGAACCATTTCCTAGAGGAAGAGATGCAAGAAGCGCCAAGGCTGAGTTCACTCGGCTAAATGACCCTCCTCTATGGGTAGATAAGCAAAGTGCACAAAGAATGAGTCTGCCATAGGACTGGGTGTCACGGGCGGGATATATAATCAAATACATAACTTGTGAAGGTAGGTTTTCAGTCCTGCATTCTCATCACTACAAACTTTTGTCTCATTTATGCCATGGATTGTTGATGAATATTCCCAACTTCCTTTACAATTTGCTATCCAATAGTGCTGCTGAATTTAAAAAGGGTAGGATTTACTCTGTATCTCACCACTGCCTTATTAAATTATTTGTTGAAAAATCTGTTCAAGACGCATCAGGAATGACCTGGGAGGAATTCACTGTCCAATTCAACCCTAAAATTCAAAATGTAGGACCTAGGGGTGAACCTCTTACCTTCAAGCAACGAACCTCTCAGTCCATAGGTCAGACCTCTGCTACTATGTCCCCTCCTTAGGAATCATCTGATTCACAGGATGACGTTCCTCTTTCTGAAAGAACTCCCAAGCAGCTGGCACAAGGCCCTATCAAAAATCCTGAGCCTTCTTCCAAGGATAGGAAAGGAAAGTCACCTGTTGTAGCAACCCCTGAGCCTGTAAAAAAAAAGCAAAAGGAAAAATTCTCTATTCCTATAGCAAAACCCTCCAAAAATCATAAGACAATTCCTACTTCCATAAGGAGGAGCTCTAGGCTACAAAACCAGGCAGCCCGCTAATCACTTAATACTACTCCTGCCACACCACCTTCAGATCCTTCTAGTCCTGAACTGAGAGAAGAAGAACCTGTTATTAAGGAGGTTGTGAGTACACCTGAAGGGGCTGGCCTAAATGAATTGTCTACCATTGCAGAGCAGCTACAGGAAGGAATGAAATGTGATGAAAAAGAAGAGGAAACAGTTGTGTTTCTGTCAGAAAAAGAGCATGAAAGCATTGGCATGACTGATGAAGTTCTTGCTGATCAGGAAGAACAAGAAGGTTGGCAACAGGATGGTAATTTGGGATAGGAGAACCCTGAACAATCAAATAATACAGAGGTAATGGGAGAAGAAGAAGAACAAGGAAAAGTGGATGTAATGGAAGAAGTACAGAAGACACCTGCAGTAAGCTATAATCATAGACCATTGCTCCATGTCACGAACTTTGCTGCAGGGATAACATGTTTTGAAGAACTTCAGCAACAACAGACTACTTCTGCACTTGAAGTTGAGAGACTGCAAAGGATAATCTAGAACAAGAATTTGGAAATTGCAAACTTAACTTACACTCTCAATCAGGTGGTAGAGCTTGTTCCACAGTTGATGCAGTGTTGAGCACCTTCACCGATCTACGCAATGTACCTCAGGGAGCTGTATTTGAATTTCCAACTGATTAGAGTCTGGAAAGGTAAGAATCCTTCTTTGGATACCCCTGAAGAATTTTATGAAGCATACAGGGATTCACCTCTGCACATTAGGAACCTCCTGTGTGAATTTTATCTGCACAATTTGGTTGTATCCCAAGATAAGGAATGGAATCCCTTATGTTATGTCGGTGATATTCATATCATTTTTCTGATCTCCTGGATCACCAATGAAATAAGCAGAGGGAAACAATTTGATAGTCATATGGATGATGAAGTAAATATGCCATTGTCTGTGAAAAATGAATCTAGAAATGGAATGGGTATTTACTTTGATTGGAAGAAATTATGGAGAGATGAAAGAGCCAGGCCACTAATTGAGCCTCTAAGACAAGAGGTATTTTCTCAATATTCCCAAATTATAAACAGTGATTTTAATGCTGCAACCTTGCACATTCAAGCCAGATGGGAGCACCTTTCATCTCCATTAAAAAGAGTAGAACCACATACTCCCAATACCTTGTATGCAGAAACCAGAAGGGCAGAAAGGTACATGAGGAATGCCAGGACAAAAAGGGAGAATTGGTTGACCTTGGTTATGTAACCGCCTATTCTCCTATGGCCATTATTGGCTATACAGGGGGACAACAATACTTATAATAGGAGTTCAGAGGATAACAGATGGCAAAGGCTGGAGGCAATGCAAGCTCACTTCTGGAGTTTCCAGAATGGCGAATGTGGACAACAACTGAGTGCAGATCTGAGAGAGGTTGTCAGAAGAAGGAATGTTTGACTTGCTGAAGGGTCCAGCAAGTAGATGGTTGAGGGGAGTGATGAGCCAAGTCTTTGGCACATTTTGATCATACTTTTATAAACACTTTTGTGCTTTTTATTATGCTAAAACAAACATTCAGTCTGATTATGGGATAAGACATAGACCTTTTATATGCTTAAATATGATGAGTATATTATGATAAAAATTCCCATGATTATTACCTTTAATGTTTTATTAGTCTGATAAATACTTTACGGCTTTTTATGATCATAAAACCTTCCTGTAGCCTCCACTACCAAAACTTCCTGCAGCCATGTCTGAAACAATGTTTGCCTTAGTTTAATACTTAATGAATGAATGAATAAAGTAATGGATTGTCTTAAAGGATGAACGTGTTGAGCTAACCTTCTTCCTCAGGAAAAGCTGGCGAGATATTTGCAGGTACCACGATTGGAGGAAGGAATTCAATTTCCACTTGAAGAATAGAAGACCAAATCCATAAAGATTGGTTCACAACAAAAGATGGGGAGACAGTTTCAACTCATCCACCATGCAGGGAGAGTGTTCTAGAAATCTAGGCTAGGCGTCTTGGTGGTGCATGAATCCAGGATGGTGGCCTATTAAGACTGATAAACCAATTTGACATAGTTCTTGCATTGTCATTCACCTCTTTACTTAAGTTAGTTAAATGTAATAAATGCCTCTCATTTTATAAGGGAAGGTTGGTTAGTAGTTAGAATCACTTTTCAATAAACAACCCATTCTCCTTCAGAGAATGGGCTGGAAGAAATTGCTATTGTAACACATTTTTCAGTTTCATAAATACAGTCAAGAGATTGCGCTATGTACTTGTTTACCTTGAATCAATAAAGTTTATGGAGTTTTTCACCTAATTTTTTGTCTACTTTTGGAATTACCTAAGGGGGCCCACTTAGGGAACTGTCCATACTTTTATTCTGTAAGTTAGAATAACTGCATTTCCTTTCATAGAAGTTAATGTGACTGTTCCTGTAGCTGGCAGAAACACAGAGCTGTCAACGTTTCCTGCAGCCACAAGATGCAGAATAGTTTTATCTTTCAATTTTCATTTCCAAGCAAGTTATCTAGTAAAGTTGTTTCCAGTACTTTAAATTCCAGTATAAAGCACCTTAGGAAATCATGTATGTCTGGAAAGGTGATTAGTGCATATATTGTGCTGACCCATTTCAAGTTTACATCCCTGGGTTGATGATTAAATGAGGTTCTTTAGCAAGTTATGACTGTTGGTTGTGATGTTCAAATCCTTGAGTAGAGGAATTCATGTTCCTAGTTATTGAGTTGATTAAAGAACACTAAACTTGTCATCACCTTTCATCCCTTAATTGAATAAATCATTATTTATCTGATTAAGTCTTTCTCTCATGTTAATTAAATTAATCGATCTGGTTTAATTAACCATATGTCTCTATTTAATTAGAATTTTTTTATTTAATTCTAAAATCATCCTATTAAATTGAATAAATTAAACCTTATTTAATTTAATCTAACATCATCCCCTTTTATTTAAATAAATCAAAATCTTTATTTAATTAAAGTCTAAATCATTTTCTCCTCAACTTTGATTTAAATAAATTCTAAAGTCTAAATCAAATTTGTCACATCATCTAATCTCCTATTAAATTAATCAAATCCTGATTAATTTAATCTTTATCACTTAATTTCTCTAGATTTTGCCACTTGCACATGAAAATACATTTAATTGATTTATTAAATCCCTATTTTCTTTCAACATGGCATATTTAGGGGAATATTCCTCCAAGTTTGAAAATCCCTCCAAAAGGGATGAGTACATCCAACGAGGCATTAAAGGCCTCTTACATGTCCTTTTCCTTGAGCCAAGTGGCATTAACTTCATTTCTACTTCCCTCCAACATGTCATTTCCTCAAATTTCAAATTCCACCTAACTTCGTTTATGTGCACATTCATCAAACGGTGCTCATTCCTCCTCCAATCACATGTGGACAAGTGGTCTTCTCTCATTGGTGGATGAACCCACAAAACTGGTTTACAATTCGAGTGAGGAAGGAAAACTTCCAAAAAACTCACCCATGCAAAAAAAAATTGGTTTGAGGGGTTCGAGCGAACTCAAGGTTCGAAAAAACCCAAAAGGAGTTTACTTGAACAAAGGTTCGAGCGAACCCCTTTGCATGTGGGAACTCATGTTTCCCATTGTGGAAAGGGGTTTTGTTCGAATCTTGGTTCGAGCAAACCAAGGTTCGAGCGAATCTTTGGGGTTTTCCACCTTCCCACCCTCGACATAAAAAGACTCCAAATTTTTGCCCTTTGAAGCTCAGGTTGAGGATGAAAATGGAGGAGACTTCACAAAACCAACTAGAATATGGTAGTCCTCGGAACAAGCTATCCAACAAATATAATTTTAATATGTTTTGGTTTTATTATGTATGTGTTTTTTTAATTTGATTAAACATAGGTTTTCCACCGAAAATTAAGTTCTTTGTTCTAAACATATGGAAAAATAGCAAATTATCAAAATAAAATTTTAAAAAATATGTTTGGGCTGGGTATTGATGTCCTTGATCCATTAAAAAAAAAGTGAATTTCGATACATGCATAAAAATTTATGTTGTATATGGTTCGCCTATGTCTGAATTGTAATTAGTTTGACTTCAAAACTTGATTAAGGAAAAAATATTCAATAAAACACTATAAAACCAAATGAAAGTGCTAGATATCGTAGTTACAAACCCAAATTAAAAAAAAAAAAAATTTATCCTTCATACAAATAAATTTATGTTGTATATGGTGAGCATCACTCCTTAAAAAATGTTGTTTTTAAAAAAAAAACTAGTTTTTGAAGGAGATGGAAAAATAAGTGCAATTTGATTCCAAAAAAATTGAAAAAAATATATTTAGAATCTATAGACAAAACATCGAAAATCACTAGTTTTCATCATCTTCAAATTCCTCACGGTTTAGCCGCTATAGGAGCCCGAAAGTGAAGATTTAGCTAAAAAAAATTAGTTTGGTGTCCAGTTTGCTCAAAAATTATAAACCAGTATTGTGGGATCACCCTGGTTGGTTTTTTGTCCCACATTCATCCTATTTCCTCAATCTTCCATTCTTCAAATCTATAAATACAGAGCTTCTCTATTGATTTAGGATCCACAACTTAGAGCAAAGTTACTATCTTCATATTTAGAGCAATTTCATCCATTTCATGAGCATTTTCCTTTGTCATAACTAGGTTATTGCAGATTTTAGCAAGGAATTACTTTGTTCTTCATCATCAAGTGGAGAAATCTTCATCAAACTTGCAAAGGATTTGGGAAAGGGCCAATTTACACATCAAATTGACACCAATTCCCCCATGAGATTGAGAGTTTGCATGCTTAAATAGGATTTAAATTATTTTCTTGTTTTGTTCTTCATTTTTCCTATTTTGAGCATTGTACATGAAGTTCATGGAGAATCTTAGTTCTAACTTGCATATGAATCTAATATTGTATTTTTTTGCTATGTTTGTGCAGGTCTAGGATTGGGGTTCACAAATCAAAATTTTATTAACCCTCAAGATCAATACAAAATAGCATTTACTACAACTTGGAGAACATTTTTTTGGGTAGTTATGCCTTTTGCATTAAAGAACACAAGAACAACATATCAGAGAGCTATGATATTGATATTTCATGATTACATACATAAGATTTTGGAAGATTATTTCAATGATATACTAGTCAAATCTTTAACTAGACAAGACAATGTGAATATCCTTCAAAAAATCTTTGAAAGAATGCAAAAAAATATAACATGAGATTGAACCCCAAAAAGTGCGTCTTTCGTGTAGATAGTGGAATTTTTTTAGGTTTTATAATATCTCATAGAGGCATTGAGGTGGACATGAATAAAATTGATGCTATCATTAACATGCCACCTTTTAGAAACATTTCTCAATTTTTCACTTTACAAGGAATAATTCAAGCTATCAGCTAGTTTATAGCATCCTTAGTGGATTGAACATTACCCTTTACGAAACTCCTTAAGAAAGAGGTTTAGTTTAATTGGAATGAGGATTGTAAACAATATTTTGAGAGTTTGAAAGATTATCTTGCTACTCCACTTTTCTACAACTCGCTATGCATGACAAACCATTTATCCTTTATATAGCAGCATCAACCCATGCTCTTGTAGCATTGTTGGCTTAACAAGATGACAGTGGTAAAGAACATCCTGTTTATAACAATAGTCAAACTTTGATTGGTTACGAGACACGGTATATGACGATACAAAAACAAAATTTGGCTCTCGTATTCGCCACTAATAGAGACATTACTTATTGAATGTTGAAATCTATGTGATGACAAAATTTGATCCTTTAAAACACCTTTTTTCTAAAACTGATTTATTGGGACACTTAACTAAGTGGGTTATGTTGTTAACTGAGTTTGATCTTAAATTTGTCTCTCAAAAGGAAATCTAAGGACAAGCCTTGACTAATGAATTAGTTGATGCTCCCTCTCCCCTAGTGTTACCTAATATAGACCCGCTCCTTCATGATAATGTGTTGACAATTGAAACTGATACATGGGAGTTGTATTTTGATGGCTCTAAGTGTAGAACTAGCTCTAGCATAGTGGTTATAGTAATCCTGCATGCAAGAAAGCCTATTCCCTTGTCTTACCATTTAAACTTCATATGCACAAACAACGTAGCAGAGTATGGAGCTTTAATTTTTGGAATACGTGTTGCTTTAACTCTAGGAGCTAAAAGTATTAAGATATTCAATGATTTGCAATTAGTCATTAAGAAAATAAATAGATCATATCAAGAAAATCATGAAAAATTATCAAAATATAAGGATTTCACAATGAATCTCTTAGACAACTTTGATTCATTTACCATTTATAATATCCCACAAAAAGATAAACGGCATGTGAATGCAATGTCAAGCACAACTTCCCTTATATCTCCTCAAGATCCTTCAAAAGATTTCACATTCATTGTCCATACAATTATGCAACCATCAATACAAGATAAGGTCAAATAAGTGTTATTAACCATCACAAAAATCTCTAGTGAATGGTATACGCCAATATTTAATTATTTGAAAGAAGGTACCTTTCCTGAGCCAACAACTAAGAATACTCGGGCCCGCCTTTAAAAACTTGCATCTAGATATATAATCCTTGCAGAATTTTTGTATAGGTCCTTTGCTAGTATTTTTCTTAGATGCCTTAAACAATTTGAAATCCCTATAGCACTTGCAGAAGCTCATGCAAGTGCTTGTGGGGGCCATTTTGGAGAAATATCATTAGTTCAAAAGCTAATCTGCATAGGATACTATTGGAGACATATGGAACAAGATTGTTTTGAATATGTTAAGAAATGTCACAAATGCCAAGAACATAGCAATTTGATTCATGCTCCAGCTTCCAAGCTTCATGCCCAGGTTCCTATATTTCCATGGGATCTAGATCTTATTGGAAAAATATCACCACCCTCTTCTATTGGGCATGCATTTATAATTACTGCAACAAATTATTTCATGAAATCGATAGAAGTTTTTCCCCTTCGTTCAACAATTGCTGATGTAATATGTCGTTTCATATTGGAACACATCATTGCTTACTTTGGATTCCCTTTTGCATTGGTTTGAGACAATGGGACACCATTTAAGAATAATAATGTTAAGAAGTTCTTAGAGACATTTAACATCCAACATCATTTTTCAACACCCTACTACCCACAATCTAATGGTCAAGTTGAATCAACTAATAAGACTCTCGATAAAATCCTAAGAAAAATAGTAAGCAAACATAATAAGGATTGGCACACATAGTTAACATATGCATTATGGGCTTATCGTACTAGTATTATAACATCAACCAAAAATATTCTTTATAAACTTTTCTATGGTGTCGAGAGGATAATGCCCTCGGAGTTAGAGATTCCTTTATTAAGAATCACTCTTCAAGGACTTATCAATGATAATAGTTATAATAGTTCAACGATTGCATCATCTTGAAATGTTTGATGAACAACATCAACACTCTTGAGCATCTCCAAGCTTACTCTAGACGAATGAGATGTAGTTACAATGATCAGGTTATCCCTCATTCATTTAATAAAGGTAATTTGGTGTTATTTGAGAATCAATATAACATCAATGTTGCCTCGATTGAAAAAGGAAAATTCAGCCCTAATTGGTTAGGACCTTACATAATTGATGAAAGTTATAGGTATGGAGCATACACGTTAACAAAAATGGATGGTACACATCTTAAAGAACCTATTAATGTTGTGCATTTTCACCAATACTATGTCTAAATCTTCCTTCTTGAATAGTGTGAATATTAAAGCAGTGATGTTAGAGTTAGTAGGTAGTATGCTATTTTCTCTCGCATTACTTCGTTCTTGACAAACAATTATTTGTGTGTCCTGAATACTAAATTAATTATTCAAATTGGATTTGGATTATTACTTTAGGTTTTGTAGTAATGAAAATTTAGCATCCTTTTTCCTTACTTGATTTGGGGATCATTGTCATTGAATTAACCTAATTTTTCCTAGGTTTAATGTTGTAATGTGTTGTAACACATTCACATTGATCTTGGGCCCTCTTTTAATAAAATAGACTTAATGTGTACCTTATTTAAGTATTGTAAAGTGTTGGAACACACTTTCACACTTATCTAGGGTCATTTCAATTAATTATGGTTAATTAGAGTTAATTAGCCCCTTTAATTCAAATTTAAGCCTTATTTATGACACCTCCTGAAGATCTATCCCAAAACCCATAATTCAAATTATATAACATTTAATTGGGGAAATTTGAGGTCTTAGAAATTGGTGCTAGGACCCATTCACCCTGGGTGGCGAACGGGTCCTCCCTCTATAGGACCCCCTTTTATCAGCATATTTCAAATGCTTTTTTAGTGTTCTTTCATCCCCCAAAGGTGGGGTCCTAGAAAACAATGCTAGGACCCATTCGCCCTAGGTGGCAAATAGGTCCTCCCTTAATTAGGACCCCCTTTTTGAAGTTCAATGTGACGAGAATTTAATGATGTTTATCTCCATATCTGGTGTCGATTTGAAGTGTTTGAATTTTGGGGTTAATCTCTTGATTTAGTATAAATAAGGGGCTAATTCACATAGTTTCGCCTAGCAAGTTTATGAAGCATTCAATCAATTTCAAGAGATCATTATAAAACACTTCAAAAACATTTCCAAAGGCATCTCAAGGTAGATTATCAAGTGTTTATTGCAACAATTCAAAATCATTTCATCATGTCAAGGGTTTAGTGCATTCATGCATGTTGTTGAGCTAAGAAAGTTGAAGTAGCATTGAAGATATATTGCAAGTATTGTTACATATCTTATTCAAGGATCAAGATCTACATTCTTCATGGCCACTACATGTTGATTACATATTTGCATTACAAGACATCTTTCAAGGTATCTACATTGCATCATTTCATGTTGCATGCTTCAATTTCATGATCTCATCATTTGGTTTAATTACCTACAAGGGGTTTGACTTAGGAAAACCCCTATTCACTAACAATAAACATTTTTTTCTTCCCTTGAGACTGTGTTTAGAGCAAGATTGTCAAAGTTGCCAAGTTGCAAAATTGACCTTCAAAGTGCAGGAACAAAGAATTGAAGCCATAGATTTAAGTACATTTTTTCGTGAGCTAAAAATTGGGAATCTGAGAGTGTAGACATCAAGGAAAATAAACCAGATCTTAGTTTTAGAAACCCTAACAGGGACCCATTCACTACTAAAGGCGAATGAGTCCTTTGTGCCCTAAAAATATGATTCTTGCAACAAGGTACACACCTCTTTGAGCTCTAAAAAATCCCCTCATAGTTGTTATAATAGTTAGGTATCATTTCTAATTCTTATTTTCATCTTTTGGCTCTCATAATTGCATGTGTTTTGTGTGAGAAAACTCAGTGGTTCATCATCTTGTTGATTCATTTTGGTGAACCCTATTTTCCACCTAAACAGATTTCATACTATTCAAGTTAATCTTGTATGTTGTGTTATATTAGATCCTTATATGTATTTAATGTTCTACAATTAGATCATAGGTGCATTTAATTTGGCATAACATACTCAATCAAAATTTTGCATCTAAAGAAAACTAAAATGGTTTTAGTTGGATCACATAAAACACATTAGATCATGGAGAAATTCATTAAATATTCTTACAGATATTATTTGATAAATCACATCACCATCTAACTTAAACACAAACATAGATGCTCATATATATATATATAATAAAGTTTTAAGTACATATCTTCAAATAATACAATACTATTGTGGCTTGTGACTACTAGACTCCTCGAGGTCTGGTGATAGAATCCATCATGAAATAGTGGTATGTGATCATGATTTTCTCATGGATATCAATGCATCTTGTAGGCCCTCTAATCATCCAACAGCCCTAGCCTCCCATATAATAGCCTCCATGTGCTCTTGATCTATGTGGTCTCTCTCTGCCTATAGCCTGATAACCTCTCCACGTAGTCTCTCAAGCTCTGCTGGATCTCAAGATGATTGAAGCTTATCATAGGTAGCCTACAGTGTTGATAGCTCACCCATGGCTCGATCGATGTACCTAGTAGCGCTCTCGTACACTCCTCTCAACCTCATGAAAGGCTCAAAAAGGTGTGCATGTTGCTCTATGATCAATGGGGGTATGTACTTTGTGGTGACAATCTCATCTGCGAAAAAAGGAGGAACCATCTCTATGACAACCCATTGATAGAGATCTTGTAGCTCTCTCATGGATCCTGCAAGATGGAAATCATAAAAATAATCAGTGCACATCATGACATATATATATATATATATGTATATAAATGCAAAACAAGAACATGAGCATAATAATAAACATACATAATGTGTTGTCACCTAGATCTCCAGCTTGTTGTGTAAAAACAACCCCATCCTATGTAGGAGGTATAGAATATGTGCTACCCTCTCCATGCTCATAAGTGTTGGCACATGCTACAACTGTTGACTATGATCTGGTAACCCATGTAAGAATTGAATCTCTCCACTCGAGGACATCTAGATCCTCACCTATTGTATCACTGCCATCACTCATCAATTGGCTCTCTGTCTCATCGTCATCATCCTCATCCTTGTCCTCCTTATAGTCTAAGTGCTCCTCATTGTAATCCTCCTCCTCATCCACAAACAATTTTGCAACCTTGATCTTCTCGCCTGCCTCTTCCTCATCATCCCTGTGATTTGGAAGAGGTCATACATAGCCTATAGGTTGATACATCAAAAATACTGGAGCTATTCATGTTGCAACCCACCACTCCTCATATGCATCTATAGCACCTACATCATCAACATCAAATATTGGGGGCATGTCGAGATCCTCATTGTCTAAATGACTAGATACAACATCGTCAACTGTAATTTGTCATGTATCTCCAAGTCTATGGGCACTTTGCACTGATAATCCATAGAAAGGTAATGGTGTTGGTGGAACTTGTATCTATCCAAACTACCTCATGACACAATCATAGTATAAATTCCTCACTACATTCATGCCTCCCCAATAAAAATCACTCCCTATGCATCCTAGACAACTGGTGTGTCTCATCTGGCCACTGAGGTATCAGTTGGTAAGGTCTACATAGGATCTCCTCCTGATCAAGATGATTGATCCTGACTCTCTAGTATATTAAATCTACATACTATCATGCTTATTGAATTGGATAGTTGGAGGAGTATGGGTAGCCCATAATGCCAACAGTAGGAAAATCTTGTCAGTCTAGTACATTGATATGCTCCAGGCACCAAACCTGTAATAGCGTACAATGTGTCATATTGTCCACCTCCTGATAAGTGAACTATCCCAAGTCATAATAGAGATGTGCTAGCATACTACGACCTTGGGCATAGATAGTCTTGTGCCACTCTATCTTTTGAATCATGTGTACCGATCCTCCATCTAGGTGTGCTCCCCAACCATCTGGTACTAGTACTAATTCTATAGTAAAAATCATAATCCGCTTAAGCAGTGGTGATCATGCATGACATAGTCACCTCAACTCAATACACGGCCCCATGATCCTCTCCTGAATTGGACCTGCAAGGCAATACTGAATGTCTACTCTCATCTCCTGATAAGATTGATCCTCTGCAAAATGTACAATCTCGCCTCGAACAAGGATTCAAAGAATGCGATGAACATCCTCTAGAGTAATGGTCATCTCGTCGGTCGGTAGATGAAAGGTGCAAGTATCCACATCCCATCTCTCACCTAATTCCATAAGCATGACATCATGGTATCTCATGAGTGGCATGAGATAGGCCCAATATATGCTTGTCTACTATAATGTCTTTGTGTCCTCCTTTGAAAGCACTAAGACAAGCTCTCATAGGTGATATAATATCCTACTGCCCAGACACTATCGTGATTGATGTGCAACCTAAAAATAAAAAATAAAAAATATCACCTATAAGCATCCTAAAAATCTTAAAATCTATACATCAACAATCAAAAAATGTGCTAAAGTTGTACTAGGGTAATTTTCTAAGAGTCCTAAACACTTTATTCCTTTTTGGGACACTTTGCGAAAAAGTGGGACGCTTTGTGAAAAAGTGGGACGCTTTGCAAAAAAGTGGGATGCTTTGCAAAAAAGTGGGACACTTTGTGAAATAGTGGGATGCTTTGCAAAAAAGTGGGATGCTTTGCGAAAAAGTGGGATGCTTTGTGAAAAAGTGGGACACTTTGCGAAAAAGTGGGACGCTTTACGAAAAAAAGGGACACTTTTTGACTTTTTCTTCTAGGCTCCTAAATCTATCTAGAAATACATAAAAACATAAGGTAAAGGTAGAAAAATGAAGCAAAGGTAGAGAATAATCCACTCATTGTATGATGCAACTCGCGTTATGCCACCTCCTCGCATAGGATCTCGAGCCTCAAAGGCACGTAAGGTCATATGCTCGACATCGTCAATCACTCTCCACCAAGGTCAAACTGCAAAAAGATAAAAGATAAAATGATTACAAAATACTTAAAATTTTTTATTCTTATATACTCAATTAGGTTATTTGCATATTAAAGTAAAATGTGCTTTTTCATTTCAAATTGGCATATTGGGGGCTAGAGAACTCCATTTTTGACATTTTTTTTGTGTTGGATTCATAATTTCACTCTCGATCTCATCAAATGTCTATCACTATGTGGTATGGTACTTGGAAGTACCCTATGATATGACTTAATTAATTCGATGTGGTTAGACTACTACCTTGATTCCACCTCCATAAAGCAAGCAAAATCAAGGGGGGGCATACATCTACCCTCGAATTTGATTTCTTGAAGAAGTTAGATAAGAGGATTTTTGAACTACTAATGAATTGGTTTTTCAGGATGCAGTTCCTAACATTGTGGTTTTTAGATAGCTACATTGGGGGCTTTATTCTCCCTTATTTGCAAACAAACCCATATGAGGATCCTTTTATGAGATAAAGCTTACTTTTCGAAGTACTTTAGCTTGCATATGCACGTAGTATCATATGGGCGCTAAAGTGGGGGCTAAATGTAGTGTCAAAAATTGTACTCCCTTCTTGGAGATAGTATAATTTCACACTTAGTTTGGACCTATTTTTAGTACCCTTGCACTCTTGCCCTTTAAATCATCATTAATAGGCCCCTAAGACCCTTTATTATGCATCCCAAGGCTATTTTCAACTGAAATCTTAACAAATTCAATAAATACATTTAATATTTCAATCCCCCAACATTCTCTCACCCCAAAAATCTAGGGTGGGACCCATATGCCACCTTGGGTGTATGAGTCCCATTTGGGGCTTGTTCAGGGTTTTGAGTAGGAAATTCAAATTTTGCAAATGTTGGCATTTGGGATCTAATAAATGGTAAATTAGATAAGATTCCTATAAAATCTAAGTCTCACATTCATTTTTTCAACTAGGAAGAGCAAGACAAGAAATTTAGTAAGCAAGAGATTCAAGCATTTACATTCAAGAGAAAGGAGCAAAAAAATTTGAAGTCTTGGAGCAACATTATAGTTTTTTTGTAAGTCTTCAAGCTCACTTTCATTTCAAGATCAAGCATTTCCAAATATTGATGATGGTTGCCTATGGAGGATCATGATGGATTCTAGGTTAGGGAAGTGCAACTAGCCATTGAACAAAGCCTAATCACTTGTTTCCTAAGTGATTTCATCTTCCATTATCATTCTAATTTCTACCTAAAGGAAGGTACATGCATTCTTATGTCTTATTAGGGTTGTTGGAGATATCCCAAAGTGAGTCTTCATTATTTTCATGTTTCATTCATGCATCTTATTCTAGCACATTAGTGTAGGGTTTCATTGCATTTTAAATCTCTTAATCTTAGGCACACTTAAGATGATGAATTTCACACACATTTCCATTTCAAATATATAATTTCTATCAAGGTTTAATTACCGAACTAGGGGTTTGACCAAGGAAAACCCCCCATAAGAAAATCAACACAACATTTTGTTTTGCAAGTTTTTAATAGGTTCAGACCCGGAAGTGAAGTTTGAAAAACATAAGAAGAAAGTATAGAGATAGGAGAACAATTTTAGATCCTTCATTTTTGGAAAGGAGTATTACGACTAAATCGCCCCTTTGGGTGTATGAGTCCCAGTATACCTCTTTTTACTAGTTTTCTATAGATCCTGAACAATCAACAGAACATTCCAGATTTTGCCTAGATTCGTGTAGCAGGACTAAATCACCTAGCTTGGTGTATGAGTCCCAATGCACTTCAAAAAGAAATTTTTTAGAGTTGCAGACCTTGCTAGGAATCCATCAATTTGTTGGGTTAATTTCTATCTTGTTTATGTTTGTCAATTTGATTTAATTACTTTCAAGTTTCTAGGGTTTAGTGCATTAGAGTTTGCATCTCCTTTGAAACTTAATTTTAATGGTGAACCCTCATTTAATCACACCCAAGGAAACCTCCCAACAACCCTTCCCTCAATTGAGTCACTTGGTTGGGGGATCTTATTTTCTTAATGAATTAAGTGTGAAATAGGTTCCAAATTCCATCTCCTAAAAGGTGGAACCCTATTTCCTTTGGTTCAAGTCTATTTATTATCATCTTGGTGAACCCCCTCTCATAACATAGCCTATTTTTTGTTGTTTTTATAATATATAATTCATTAACTTGAAGAATGACAAAAAATAAAATAAAACTGTGAAATTGTTCTAAAGATATGTCTTCTTTTAAAATAATTGTGTTGTATTTAATTTTAGGAGCAACACTTGCCTAATATTTTCTTTTATATCATAAATTTATAACCTGTACAAATAATGTATATCCTACATAGATAATACTTGTTCCAATATATACATATGTCAAGACACTAATGGACTAGAATTTAGCATACTAAAAACTATATGTAGACACCTAAAATATCACCTTACCCAGCCACACCTAATGTTATCCTATCCTTAGCCATTATTAAACAAATATTATTTATTTATTTAATTATTCCTATTCTTTCCCATCTTTATCCTAATACTTTAAATAAATATATACTTTATTTATTTAATAAGTTACACTTTATTCTTTATCCTTGTCCATCTAATCCTAACCCTTCATCTTGTTCACATGGATCATAATCTCAATTTTTCCTCATGTGACAAAATTCCCCTTCACATGTCTAGTTAATTCCTTTCCTAGATTCATTGAACTAGAAACCTATCTAAAATTTAAACTATCTTATCCATTCATCTCATTTAACCTCTTAATCCTAGTCATTATCATAAGGATTTTTGTCTTTATCTCAATCCTAAACCTAGATACCATCCCTCATGTGACACATGTATCATGATTGCTTCCTTGATCCAAACCCTAATCCTCCTTCAATCTTAGTTATCCATTATCAAATATTTTTAGCCATTGATTTTTCCTCTTCAAGAATCTATACCTAGAAGCTCGTATCCTTCATTTTAATCTCTTACAATCCTTATCATAATTACATGCTATCATTATTGAATTTGAATATCAAGCTTATTATCACTATCAAATCATATCAATGTTATGCTAGAGCATTAACCAATCCAAATATCAACATCAAAGATAAAACCAAATGGAAAAAGGGTGCACTCCATTTCTACTCATCAAAGAGAGAATAAAATATTATGGTGAATGCATTTTGATTTGTATTTGTTTTATCTTCCTTTGCTTTCCTTCAACATTTTCTCAACCTCTTCATTTTGGCATGCCCATTGGAATCCATGTCCCTATTTTAACATTTTATTTTTTCAAATTTTTGTGATGTATACATCATTTTTTGGTCCCAAACTATGAATTTGCACTTCTATCTCATAGAAAGGTGCATTTTTCTCATAAAAATGTTCCTCTATCTCATAGAGCTTTAATTTTACATCTTACATTTGATCAATTTTAGCTAGATCTATGGTTTTTCTAACCTTTGATACCTTTTTTGTAGGATTACATCATTTCAAAAGTATATATTTATAATATCATTGTTTATTTTCTTGCAAAAATTAGGTTTTCTAGGGTTTTGTAAAACTAGGGTTTCTTACAAGATTTCTAGGAGATCTAGAGTTTCCTTCATTATGAGATCTTTTTAGCATATAAACTTACATATTTTAGCTAGACATATATTTTTTCAAGTTTTCTATAGCTTCATCACACAATTTTATCAACTAGGTTGGTGAAAAATTTCATTTTTTAGATTTTGGAGGTCATTTTTGGGACTTGTTTGTGAAACTATGCCTCTGTTTAACAAAGTGGCACCTTTGTTTCAAAAATTTATTCCTTTTTTGTAAAAAATTGTGCTTTTGTGTCATAATTTAATGCTTCTAATACATTAATTTTCACCTTTATTAGGTAAGTCTACACTTCTATTTCAAACTACATTTTCTAGGGTTTTTGGGTCATTTTTCTCATCTAAGCTTCATTTTGAGAAACTAACAAGTGGTGTGGCTATATAACGCTTAAAATGATCATTATCATTCATATTACTAGCATTTCTATGTATATTTATTTTTCTAAGACTTTGTTTTCTACTAATCGAGACATCTAAAGTAACTTAGTTGGTTTATTAAACATTATTCATTGTGCTCAAAAGTGTGTGTAGACTTATGCTCTCTCCAAGTGCACATAGTGTGGTATTGGAGATAAAAAATCTCACATTTATTCAATTATTTTATGTTCTAATTGTTATCCCAAGGCTTACTAGCTTGTGTGTATGGTCTTCCCTTACACTTCATGCAATCTTGGGTGACCAAAAATGCCTAGTATAGTATTTCCTATTAGGAGGCCTACTTGGGGATTTGATCACCTCAAGGAAAACCTCAACCATGCTTTCTAGTGAGGTATAAAGGGGGAGAGAGAAATATGTACCTAAAAGTGTAGCTAGCATCATTCAAGACAAGCCACGATACCCTTGATCTATCAAGACTCATTTGGTAATGAGAGAAGGAGAGAGCCTCCTAAAGTACTTGAGAACCATAAAATGATAACACCATTCCTAGATCTACTACGAACCTTGTTTTAGAAGCCTTTAAGACCATTTTCATTGCTTAGTGTGGTGTATGGTACAATCTCATGCCCAAAGTTAATTATGTACATTCTTTTGTTGAGGTTATAACTATCAATTGGTAGGACCTTGTCCTTTTAAGTTTAGGGGTAGAAAGGTGATACATGACCTTTTAATACCATATATACCCATTAATTTTAAGGTATTATACCTTTAGTGGGTGGGCCCATATTGAGTTAACGCACCCACTTGACTATAAGGTTGTGTTATTTTTCTTGGCATGTTTTGATATGTAAAACCAGTGAAGCCACTCAACATGCATTACTAAAATATATCCTTATCATTCTAAAATTTAAGTCATCCATTGTTTCTTCTTGTTTGATTGTCTCTTGCAAAAATCATTAAAATCCATCTCAAATTATCAAATGGTGCTTCTACATCATCCACTGGTTTATGTGCATCATTCTTATGTACCTTTGCATATTTTTCTATGAAATTGTACCTTTTTTTCATAGATATGTACCTCTATTCCACAAAGTGTCACCTCTATGACCTAAAACTATGCCTATATCATTTAATCATAATTTTTTCATCTTGAGATATTAATTTATAATCTTGACCTTTTTTATACCTCTAGCATACCTAAGAGACACTAGAATTATTCAACCATAATTTCACTTGAAACATCAACGATATATCATATTACCATCATCAATTATCATAACCTAGGAATTTCAATCATCATCGTTAGACCTTGGTCTTATCAGCCATAAGCCTATCTTTATCATTCTTATCATCATCATTTCTTTAATCATTTATCCTCCTATCCCATCTCAATCACATCATATCAAATAATTATCATATTTTATCTATCTTTTCATCAAATAATAATCCATATCATATCCTATTAGATAAATATTTTTAAGAGTCTATCGACATCCTCATCCTTGATATCCAAATCGCCACCCAATCCTTACCTAAATGATTGTCCAAGCTTAGATATAGCAAAACCATCTTTATACAAGACTTAATCAAGTGATTATCCAAGCTTGGGTGAGAAAATATAAGCCTTTCCTAGGCGATTATCAAAGTCTATTGTAATAAAACTCGATCATTATCAATCAAGGTTCTAGGTTAGCTTGAGACATCATTGATCTTGTCTCCTACATTCTATAATTATCCCCTTTCCATTCATTTATAATTATCCCCTTTCCATTCATTTATAATTATCCCTTTTTCTATCCATTCTATCATCCCAATCATCTCATCCCATTCTTCCTAGGTCTCTCTCTTGGATTCCTATCACAAGGTCCTAAGATAGAAAGAAAGACATGCACTCTCAATGTTCCCCTCATCATCTCATGACACACCCTTTGAGAAAATAGTTAATCAAATCCCTATGGAGAATCCATTTCCATATTACATCATCCATGTCCACGATTCAAGTGACCAAGAATCACAAACATCATTAGAGGATTTGACCAAGATACTCAAGCTATGGATTTGATGAATAGATACATCATGAAGCATTGTGACCAATATATCCTTATGTTAGAAAAGGAAAAGGTGCCAAATTTCCCCATTATTTTGACACATCCCAAATCATACAACAACCTATTTACACACCCTCACCTTTTATTCATCATAATATTATATATATTCTATATTCTTCTAATATTCATGATCCTTTATCTCTATCATCTTCTTCTAATCTCCCCATTTCATCTCAAACCCTTAATCCTACATGTCATTTACATATCAAAATCTCCTCTCATACCCAAAACATTTCATCACATATCACACAACCTCAATATGTCATCCCTTCTCATGTTTCAATGTCCATCCCTCCTAACATATCACATCACTTTCAAACCTCGAACCACATCTTATCTACCTATCAACATATCCAATCTTCCAATCCCATTGCATCCTCGCATCAATACCAACACATATAATCATCTCGAATTCCCATATCCAACTATCAATCACCTCCATTTAATTTCACAAGTAATTTGGCCCACGACGTGCAAGAAAAAAAGATACCATCAAGGGAATTCAGCTACAACATTACAAGAGATCTTACACTTTCCAATAATTATGTTCTTATCTTTTCAACAAGTCCACTACTATGATCCCCTTTCCCCAAAACTTTGAAATACCTAAATTTTACAAGTACAAGGTAAATAATTTCTATATTGCATGCCTAGCGGTCTCCTATCTTAACTCCCACCTCTTGAGTCTCTTCCCTATAAGGTTGGGTGGAAAAGCTCTTGATTGGTTCACTCACCTTCCCCATGGGACAATCACGAACTTTTCAAAGCTAACCAATATATTTTTCACTCAATTTTTTTATAACATAGAATATGATATCATCATGATGGATGTTTTCAACACTAAACAAATAATTTTGAATCCTTTGCCTCATTTTTGAAATGATGGAGACATCTTTCTAGCTACTTGTCATGGCCCATACCAAAAAATAACTCATCATTATCTTTATCAAGTATTTAAATATGAAATTATTTTTTTATATTTGTATGCAATTTTCTCAGTCCTTTGATTAGATCATATAAAAATGAGTAGCTATAGAAAATTCCCTTATATCCAAAGGCCAATTCAATATATACAAAGAAGGAAAGGATGAAAATCCCCAATCTAGTGACAAATCATTTTTTTGGAACAAAATTTTTTATGGTCAATGATGGTGTGATTGATTCAAAACATGTTCCAAATATCAAAATAACTCCACCATCATCATCTCATAATAATATATCTCCCCAACAACATGCGGTTATCCATAAAGGTCAAGCTAAAAAACATATCTATTGAATATACCTCCTTGGGTGAACCAATTGAAAATCTCCTCCAAAAGATCATCCAAGACAACATGATCCAAATACCACCCATAAATCCCCTTGGTCCTGAGGTGATAAACCCTCTTGGTATAAATAATATGAGTTATGTGGCTACCATAGGTTTTTTGGGCATAAAACCTCCCCAAACATGAAAATCATGAACTTAATCCAAGATCCTATTAATCAATGAGATATATCTATTAAAGGCCATACATCCCCTAATGAAAAACTATGTTAGAGACACTAAAGGACTCAATCCTCCTAGATCACTTGCAAAACAAAAAATAACCTTCTATAAGAGAGAAAATCAAGAGCATAAATTTTTCAACTATGGATGCAAGATATAACCAATATACAATAATCAAGATTGGAATCGTATTGAATTTGTACACAATGTTGGAAGTTTGTCATATATTGTCATTGATGTCACCATGTTGGTCTGGTATTGGGTACCGGTGTAAAGATCATACTTATCTCATATGGTATTTGATCTGGTACCTCTGGTATGTTGTTCTGGATATCTTCTCTAGTAATCTGTATGATTTGAGGTTCTAGAAAAAGCCTTATGATGATTGGAAGTCTGTATACATGATATTCTTATGATCGGGTTTGGCATTGATTCTGGAAATTGCATTTTGGTATTAAGCTGACCTTGGCCGACATGATATTGCATAACACAAGAAAATTAATTTTGATATGAAGACCGACAAGTTATCATCTTTGAAATATATTTTTCATCTATTAGGCTGACCTAATCAATGCATAGGGTTACATTAGATATATATAGAAGATAATTAGAAAATGAAAGATGAATATGTAGATAAGTGATGAAGCGAAGAAGTGATGAAAAGCAATGAATGTGAATGCAAAGAGAAGGAGAAGAATATGTATGAGTAAAGTGTCTGAATAGTGGTTGAAGATCAGTGAATACTCTGAGCATATAAGGAACTGAATATGCACTTGTGGTGTGACATTATCAGTTCAACCTTAGCGGTTAGTCATTTTATGTTTACTTTTTCTGTAGGCAGTGAGCCTCCATTTTGGATAGTAAGTCCTTGTAAGAAGTGAGCTTATGTTTGTGGAAGTGAGCCACTTATTACCAGTTTTGATATGACTTTATATACTGTGAGTTAATCCTCACCATGGTTTTTCCCTTATTGGGTTTTCCACGTAAAATATGGTGTTCATGTGTTCTGAGACTTAATGTTAAACTGTTATTTTAATTTGCTTTGTGGTGCAATAAAGTTTATAAGTGTTTGTTCAATGTGTTTGTGTGGATATTGATTCACCCCCCTCTCAGTATTTGGTTTGTTCAACAATTGGTATTAGAGCTTTGGTTCCTCTGGAGAAGTTTAACAGCTTGAGGGAGATCCTGCAGATTGAACAAATGGATAAAGAAGAGCTTTGGACTACCCTTGAAGATCTTGACAAGGTTGAAATTGAAAATAGAGACCTAAAAGAAAATCTTGATGAAGAAAATGAGTGTATCCAAAAATTGAAAGAGCAGTTAAAGAAATTCAAGGAAAGATACAGAGAATTAAGTGAGGAGTTGAAGCATGCAAATGATGAGAACACCGGATTGAAGTTGAAGATAGATGAAAAGAAGAAAGCTAAAGAATGTATGAGAACAATGGTACAAAGTAAAGTTGATGTCTGTCATAGGCTTGAATAGGAAGTAATGAGTTTGAAAGCAGAACTTGAGAAAGAAAAACTCTGTGAAGAGGATTTTAAGACAAGCTCCATCAAGCTTGATGAATTGATAGCAGGACAAAAACCTTCTAAAGACAAAAGGGGCTTAGGTAATGAAGCTAATGGAAAAATGCAGAATTCAAATCCAGTGGATAGCCAGAAGACTCAAGAAAAATAAAAACGGGAAAGAAAATCTGGAAGGAAACCACCTGTCAGACAACCAAATGCACAAAGGTACTCGTCATTCAATGGTGTTTATTTTTCATGTAAGAAGTTTGGTCATAAGGCAACTGAGTGTAGGAGTAGGTTGAATCAGTTTTTTGGTCCCTTCTTTGAACAATGTTATGCATGCAAGAAGATAAGACATAACCTACTGAATGTAGATCTTCAGTTAGTCGAGTGATAATAAATAAGTTCAATGGAAAAAGGATGAATCAATCATTCAATGGTTATTGTTATACCTACAACATTTTTGGACATAAAGCAAATCAACAGAGAACAAGGATCAATGGAAATCATAGGAATATGATCTGTTATTACTACAAGGAACCAAGACATATCTCAAAAGTATGCAGAAATAGAAAAGAGGAGAAGTTTGCTCCGGTGGAAGATGATAAACCGGTGGAAAAGATTGATAAGGAAGAGATTAAGTAGGGAATGAGAAAAATATGGAAAATAAAAGTAGGATCAGAATCTACTGATGCATCTGTACCCTCATCAGGTGCAAATGAATCCTTTGGGAACTAGACCTAGCTTGGTCTTAGGGGGAGCTTTATCAGAAAAACAACTAAACCCCCAGAAACATAGTGTGTCAAATGATGGCACATGGGTATGTTGTAAAAAATGATAGGAAAGATAAGATGCAAAAGAAACCAGAAGAAAAGATGAAAGTATACTTGTTTGCGGAGTAAATTAGGGTTTCTTAGTGTAGATGGAGGAAAAATTTGTCAACTTTTTACAATTAATGCGAATTAGGGTATAATGATGGGATATAAAGGAATTTTCTCGAATCATTTTGATCATTCGAAGGATTTGTAGAGCGAATTGGAACTCTCTCGAAGCATTTCTGAATAGATTTGAAGACCCTCGAAGAGAACATTATGGGCATTCGAAAGCTGGTATCAAAAATTTCCCTATCTGGCAACTGCAGAAGAAGATAATAGAAGAATTTCTCTTGTTGAATTGTAAGAGCCATAATGGAAAGTTCTATCAGAGGATTGTATAGGAATACTCCTCTAAAATTGAAAGGAGTCGAACTGGATGAGTTCGATAATTGAAAAATAAAGGAATTGGAATTAGGGTTAGAACCAAGTGAATTTTAGAACTTGCAAACCCTAGGTTTGGATATATGGGGAGAATTCCCTTGGTTTTTTGAAAAAAAATTTATCTTGTTCCTTCTAAGAAAACTCAAGGATGGCAACATTATATTGGAGAAACCCTATCTCATTTTGAAAGAAGCAATTGAAGTGGTTACCAGATTGTGCAGCGTCGAAGAACTTCCTGGACGAAAAACAATAAAATACAAGGAAGTGGAGGAATTGATGGGAGTTGACAAAGATCCCCATGTGCTATTGATCGATAGTATTACCTATTCTTTAGTTAGGTATGTTGCATATGGCATTTCATACCAAATTTATTTCAGAAATAGATAAAGCTCTACCTCAACTCTTGCAGTATGTCTGGCACATAAAATGGTAAGGGAGAATGTACAATTTGATATTTGTAAGCTACTTCTTGAGAATCTTACTGAGAATATACAAATGACACTAGGAGAAGGATATCCATTCTTTTTTGGATCCTTGCTTACATGTTTGGTTATTTATTTCCTAAAATCTCTACCGGGAAAGAAATATGTTGAGTGGGAATCTAGGATTTCCATTGCAAAATAGATATTCAGGCATTTAGAAGGTCTTGAGGATAAAGCAAGTGTGTGCAAGAAATTTTTCATATCATATTAGAATATGATGAGCTCCGGTGAGGTCATTGTAATTCGATTTGAGGAAGGTTCTTCCTCTGGAACGAAAGAACTAGAAATTGTTGTTAGTGATTCCCCTCTGGAATCAAAGAAAAGAAAAGTTGTTTCTGAAGATATCGTCATTATCCCTGAAGAAAAGAACTAATAAGAAGAATTCTTGGTTAAATCAGAGTCTTTTGATCCAGAAGACATCCGGTCCATGATAATAAAAGGGAAAATGAAGAAAGTTGGTGATGTATGGAGTACGGCTTTGCCTGTTGACAGGCTTAAGATTGATGATGTGTTAGTTGAATATCTACTTCGTAAAGGCATTGATGTATCTATTGTTTCTGAATTTTTACCTAAAATCTTAGTTGAAATAGTTGAAGAAAGGATGTTGCTTGAAGGTCTGGGAGGACGTAAATTGGAAGCTTTAGTTGAAAAGAGGTGTTCAAAGGCAAATCAAAGGTTATCTAAATTGATTGCAGAAACAAAGAAATGCATGAAAGAAATGACAAACATATACAAGTATTGTCTCTATTGGCTTGATGTAGTTGACAAATTTCAAAGCAGACTTGAAGCAATAGAAGTTGAAGTGAACAACATTGGGAATAAATTTGATATCTTTGAGGACAAAGAAGAGAAGAAAAGGCTGAGAATTGGTGAGCTTCAGATTGAAATGGTCATTGTACAGAGGAAAAGGGATGACGTTGTGAAGACTTTCTAGCTTCTTAAGGAAGTGGTTGAGGTCCAATTAGATCATCTTTCTGGAATACTCTCTAATGTGGAAGAATGTGAGAATCAATGCTCATCCACGGATTGGTCATCTTTCTTCACTCTATTGGCTATATTGGATAGTGCGTGTGCAAGAATGGACTCTGCAGTCCTTGAGTGGAAGAAATTGCTTCCGGTGATCAAAGAAAGGTAAAAAAAGATTTTTCAAGTGAAAGTTTTTTGGTTTAAGAAATTGGGTGCTTGAAAAAAAATTTAAGTTTTAAAATTTTGAATACAATATTCAAATGTTGGATATCACCATGTTTTTCATTCCTTTTGGCACCCTTTTCCATTGATGTCAAAGGGGGAGAGATTTGGAGTTTTGAGGAGAGATTTGGAGGAGAATAAGGAGAATTTTGAATTAGACTTTTTGCACATGTTGCCATCAATGACAAAGGGGGAGATTGTTTTAAGTTTGTCATATATTATCATTGATGTCAGTATGTTGGTCCGGTACTAGGTACCGGTGTAAAGATCATACTTATCTCATCTGGTATTTGATCCAGTATCTCTGGTATGTTGGTTTGGATATCTTCTTCGATAATCTGTATGATTTGAGGTTTTGGAAAAAGGCTTATGACGATTGGAAGCTCGTATACATGATATTCTTATGCTCGGGTTTGGCATTGATTCTAGAAATTGCATTTTGGTATTAAGTTGACCTTGGCCGACATGATATTGAATAACACAGGAAAATTACTTTTGATATGAAGACCAAAAAGTTATCATCTTAGAAATGTATTTTGCATCTATTAGGCTGACCTAATCAATGCATAGGGTTACATCAGGTATATATAGAAGATAATTAGGAAATGAAAGATGAAGATGTAGATAAGTGATGAAGCAAAGAAGTGATGAAAATAAGTGAATGTGAATGCAAAGAGAAGGAGAAGTATATGTATGAGTGAAGTGTTTGAACAGTGGTTGAAGATTAGTGAATACTCTGAGCATATAAGGAACTAAATTTTCACTTGTGGTGCGACTTTATCAGTTCAACCTTGGAAACTAGTCATTTTATGTTTACTTTTTTTGTAGGCAATGAGCCTCCATTTTGGACAATAAGTCCTTGTAAGCAATGAGCTTCTATTTGTGGAAGTGAGCCACTTATTACCAGTTTTGATATGCCTTTATATATTATGAGTTAATCGTCACCGTGGTTTTACCCTTATTGGGTTTTCCACGTAAAATATGGTGTTCATGTGTTTTGAGACTTAATGTAAACTGCTACTTTAATTTTCTCTATGGTGCAATAAAGTTTTTAAGTGTTTGTTCAATGTGTTTGTGTGGATACTCATTCACCCCCCCCTCTCAATATCCATTTTGTTCAACACACAAGAGGTCTTGCTTATAAAGGCAAGGTGGGAGATAGGATTAGATTAAAAAAATCATGTGTCTTAACCATATGTTATGAAAACATTAAGTTGACACAAAATTCAAAGAGATAAGATAAGATAAGATAAAATTGTATATAGACAACTAAGACAAGTCTAGATCGACATCTAGAACCTAAGTAAACTTAACATGTGAATAAGTCACCTTGCTAGGAATTAGCTAGATACAAGAAATTTTTTCACACTAACATCCCCCTTAATTTAAACTTAGGATTATATCATAATGTAAATATACAAATTTCAGGATGGTTCCTAGCTACTAGGGCATGTTAGGTACTCATGTATAATGCAGTCTCTCATAGATGGAGAAAAGTAGAGAACCTAGTGAGATAAAAATCCTCTCCAAAAGAGAAACAATAGAAATAATAATGATTTATGGGGGACTCAATGATACACCCAAGTACTAAATCCATTATTAATATACAATCAATGAACCCCCATTAGAGGGAAAAAGAGAGACAACGCATCCTCCCATAATGAAGAAGCTCCAATATCAATTAAGAATGTCTGAAAAGAAAAGATGATCCAATGCTAGAAAGAAACATATCTCCCCTTAGTAATAAATATATCCATAGGTTGGTGAACAATCCACTCCATGTCCAATTGAAAGGAGGAAGGATTAAGTATCAGAAAATATTTCTCTAAAAACTCATTAGGAGTCTCTAAGCTTAAAGAAGGCATAACATAGTCATGGTCAAACTCAACCAAGAAACATGAAAATTTGAGGGAATGTAGAAACACATGAATGTCAATATCCAAAGAGAAAGAAGATGGAATAATAGTTGTACTTAAAATTTCATCAAAGATGAGAGAAAGCCTCTCAAGTGTGTCCTCTAAATCTATAATATGAGACTCCACAAACAACTTAGACATCCCTATCAAATATTCATCCCATAAAGTAAGATCTTTAGAATTATGATCATCATGATGAATAGAAGCATTGATAATTGTTGAAGTAGGAAGTGGAAGAGTACAAAGCTCAATAGTGGTTTGTAGAATACCAAGGTTTAGATGATCAAAAGTATCCTCACAAGCATGAAATTAAACGTGATTAATGAGTGTGAATAACAACTAAAGGAAAATTATCATCAACTAAAGAAAATGGATAGTCAATATGAGTTTTAGAACTATTTCAAACACAATGGCACTATTTTTTTTGTTCCAAACTAACTCATCAAGCATGAAACCTACAAATTCTTTTAAAAAAAACTATAGGAAAAATTCTAGATACTTAACTTCATAGTGTTCTTGAGTTATAAAAAATAAAAGCATAACCTAGTTTATTTTGATCCTTTTGAATATAATAGAATAATACAATATTTCTCTTTCAACCTCCTACAATAAGTGATCTAAAACACCTAATTTGTAATATTTTTAAACCCTGGTTGAAAGAATGATGCTATACCATCCTAGATTGAATATATATCACCTAAACTAATATGCTTTAATATAATAATAAATTATAGCATTATAAATTATCACTCTTGACAATTTCACATTAGGTTTAGCTACCCCTCATGTAAATAGACCCAATTGTGTCTTTATAATTTGTCTATTTTATAATAATCTTTATAAAATTAGAGGTTTAATTGGGATTAATGAATTAATATTCACTTATCGATGCTTAAGGCCACAAAATAGGTTTGGGCCAAGGTGCCCAATGCTTTTATCCTATTTATTTTTGCCCCAATTCAACTATGTTAGTGTTGACATTTTAACATTTAGAAACTATCCAAAGTCATTTATCAACTATCAATAATTAATTTGTAAGAAATTAAATAATTTCATATTAATACAAGTCTTTTTCACCATCTGAAATATTAACAAGAGCTAGAAAAATACTAAGGTAATTGAGAGCATAATTTGCAAAATTATAGTATCATTATTCCATTCAAGCATCATGTTTTCATGTGAGTTTATTCATTTTTCATTTATATTATTTTGTGAGTACTAACATTTGTAGGACTTCAAATCAAGCAACTGATTCTCCTTGAAAGTGATGAGTACAATGACTTTAGTCCATCAATGAATGTCGATTTGAGTGGTAAGTTGCATCAAATATCAACTTGTCATGTTTTATCATTTAGTCTCTACTTGTCTAAGGGTAAGCTCTATTTTACATCATCATAGCCATTGTGGAGGTAGAAACACCAAAATAGGGTTTCACTTAAGTAATTCCCTATACAACACAACCCTTTCCCTTATTTCTTATGCGTAGGTTCTAAATATTAAGTGAATTTCAAAAGGATTAAAGACCTAATTTCTTAATAAAATATTCAAGTCCTACAAGTTGAAACATTACGGAAAGTGGAATTTATCAATGATAGACGAAGTTCTAACACTGATTCTATAGAAGAAGAACCTACAAAAAAAGACCAACTGAGACTAAATCCAATTTTGAGTATTTTCCCTTCCAGTTCGAGGGTGCTCTATGCCCCTGTCTAGTCATTTCAAGATTAAATTTGTATGTTGGTTTCTTTTGTGTTTACACTGTACTCTTTTTAACTTTGTATTCACTTTTTGATTCTTTATTTTACAAAAATCATCTCAATTTTTTGCATTTTGATACTTTACCTAGGTACATATTCACATTGTCAAATTAAATCAATTAATATTTAATTGACCTTATCAACACACTATTTTTTTCAAAAATGATTGAAACCTTGATCAACCATTACAACTCTTTGATTGAGGTTAGTAGCCAAGTGGGTGTTTAAGATCAATCTTAGTCAATTTTATTGTGATATAGGATGAGGTGTGATTTAGACCCCAGATCCCCTTTTCCTACATCATATTTTTGTGAAGATGATGTTTGTGCACTTTTAAAACCTTATACAATCTTAATTAGGTGATGTTGATATTTTAAAGGATAGAGAAAAAAAAAAAATAGATCTATCGAAGTAGATTCATTTTATTACTACATTCTGAACTTTTTCCTTTCAATGTCATGCATTATTTCGAGATTCTAAAATTTCATAATTTTTTTTTACATATGTAGTGTCGAAAAAATTATCCCTTTTTTCACACTTAATTTGGAAATAATTAATAATAAAATGAGCCTAATGTTTCCTTGATTTATTGTTGTAATCTGTTTTACACATTCACATTAAGTTTAGGCCCCCTTTAAACTAAATGGACTTAATGGTGCCTTATTTAGGGTGTTGTAAAGTGTATCTTTACACTTTCACACTAATCTAGGGGTTTATTCATTAATTGGCCCCTTTAATTCATATCTAAGCCTAATTAATTATGGATTCCAAGGGATAAAGCCTGCCATTCATAAATGATATTACACAACACTTAATTTTACAAGGTGTGTGTCCTAGGTTAGTGACCTAGGACCCATTCACCACCTGGCGAATGGGTCCTCACTAGGTCTTAGGACCATAATTTTACATAACATTTACCATCCCCCAAAGTGCGTCCTCGTTAAGTGTGCTAGGACCTAGGAACCCCCTTGGGATATGTTTTTGGTGGTATTTTAATGATTTGAAATCCAACATCTGATTTTGACTTGTGATATTTGAATTTAGGGATTTAATGATAAGATATGTATAAATACAAGGTTATTTTACTATGTTTTCACCTAATAATTTCATGAGAACAAGAAATTTTCACAAGAGCATTAGAGAGTATTCAAGACCATTCAAGAAGGCATTCAAAGGTAGATTTGTAGAAGATTATTGCAGAAATCAAGAGTCATTTCATCATGTCAGAGGCATAGTGCATCATGCATGTTGTTGAGCTAATGTGTTGATGTAGGATTCAAGATCATATTCAAGCATTGTTTCTAATCAAGTTCCATGATCAAGATCTACATTCATTGAGGCCACTTCATGGTAGATTGTTGATTTGCACTCCAATGTTTTAATTAAGGTGTGGTGAGTTGTGACATTACTTTGTTCATTCATCATTCCTTTATGAATTATTTCATTTCTAGGTTTAATTACCAAAACAGGGTTTGACCAAGGAAAACCACTATTACCTAACAAACAACATATTTCTCCTCTTTGATGTGTGATTGTAGGTTTTAGGTTGAAGATCAATTGGAGAATTTTTTTGAAAAAGTTGTCAAAATTACTAAGAAAGTTTTCAAATCATGAAAATTGAGCTACAAAATTTATTTATGAGTTTTGGACAATCCTCGACTAGGATCTGGGCATGTAGACATTAAAGAACAAAACCCAGAAATTGTTTTTCCAGAACCGTAGCCAGGACCCATTCACCATAGGGTGAATGAGTCCTCATTGAGGCCTAAAAAAATACTTTTTTCAATAGGTACACAACATTTGACCCTCTTAAAACCTTCCATTTTATTTCTATATTGGTTAGGTTTAATTTTTGATTCACATTTATGCATTATAACCCTCATAATTGAGTGAAATTAGAAAGATAGGTTGCATCCATTTAGTTAATCCATCTTGGATCACACATCCCATTTTTCTTTGTTTTATTTTGGTGAACTTGACCTATTGAACATTGTAGTTTCTGATTTTAGAAGTCCTTTTCACCCTAGATTTTGATCTTGCATTCATTTGCATTGAATTAGATCTCATTTAGGGTGTCTAGTTTGCATTCAAATTTGCATCTCATCTAGGGTTTTAGGATTGCATTGTTTGCATTCTTTAAATCTGAAAAACACAAAAAAAATCAGTCATATTGCATATCACATAAATCACATCAACTTTTATTTTAAAATTGAAACAAAAAATTGCATTTCAAACTAGGCCTTTTAAGTCATTATTTTGTCACATTTTCAACTTGCATTTCACATTGCATTTATCGAAAATCAAATTGAAACTTGTTGTAACCAACCTAAATATGAAAATCATTGGAAAACACTTGAAAATATGTAAAAATTAGTTTCAAAACCCTAATATAGGACACATTCACCCTAGGGAGAATGATTCCATGATTAGGTCTTGATCTGCATTCTTAGAAATTAAAATATTCATTTTTGTGCTTCTTTTTGCTACTTTTAGATTTCTATTACAATTTTCTAATTTTTTGTTTCATCAAATTCATTATATTTAGCTTAATTTGGTACATTTAGTGCATTGTGTGATTTTGAAATTGCATTTATAAGATTTCATTTTTAAATTATTACATAGTGCAAATAGAAAATTACCTTGTTTAAGTTTGAAAATCTGAAAATGGATAAGTGTTTGAGCAATGTGTGGAAGTCTTTGTTCTCCTTGGTTGATGTTTCAAGTTGTGTTTTTGGAAATTATTCTAATGCAATTGAACCTAATCATGCCCACCCAACTCCTAATGAGTGTCTCTATAAATTTGACATCATTAGAGAAGATGATGTTAGCATGCATGAGTTCATAAATGATTGCCTTAACAATCTTGAGAATAATTCATCGTTATATCCTTCCATGAAACAACCAACACAACTTGAAATGTTTGGTCTTTTACATCCTGAAATTGAGTCACAAACTAAGCCTAAACTTCCAAAAATAAGTGAAACTATTTCCTCTAATAAAGTGCACACTCAAGCATCTTATGTTAATAAAGTGACCAACACTCCTATCAACCTTGAAGAGACTTATGGCCAATACCTCACAAGGATGATAGGATCATCTTAGGTCCTCCTCCTCAACATCTACCTCAACAAGTTGGTGAATCATGAAAGAAACAAAAGCCTTACAAACTCAAGAAACTCAAATTTCCATGTCTTATGTCTAAAAATGAAAGAATCTTACACATGCTTCTAAATCAAGGATTGATAACATTACCACCCATTAGAGAAAACCCAAATCCAAATCCTAAGAACACAAACATGTCTCATTTTCGATATCATAGAGTTCTTAGACATAGTACTTGGTGAACCCTTAATTTTTTCCTGTTTCCACTGAATTATTGAGGTTATACCTTGATTATCATTTCCTTTAGGGTTTTGGTTTTGCAAAATTCTTCATGATCACACCTCATTTGGCCTTTGGGTTCTAATTTCAAGTTGACTGGTTGTATTGGTTCCCAGTCTTTTCCTTCATCTATCATGGCCTTAATTCTGATGATTTACTGGCCCTTTCATTGTCTTACCCATCGTGGCTAGGTCATCCTTTAAAACAACCTTTGGTGCATGTGCTGTTAATTTCTCCTTAAGTCGGGTTTTGAGTTTTGCATCGCCCATCGCTTGTTCATTTTCAATTTTTGTCAAGTAACCCGCGATGAGCGATGCCCTTCCTCTTTTGTATCTGTCGCTTGCATGTCTTCACGTGTTTGTTTGTGGCCATGATGGAGTAACACCCGATGAGCGATGTAGTCAACATTTTGACCCATCGTTGCCCTCTTAACTTTCGCTGGTTGTCTTGTATAGGATGTAGTTGGACCTGCGACTATCGATGCCTTGGTTATGTTTCATCGCCAAGGTGCAATTTTTTCCTGGTTGAGGATGGTTTACTTGGGGCTAACACTCAATGGGTGATTGGTTATAGTTTGGTACCAAGGGAGTACTCGTGGCTTGTTTTGTTGGCTTCTCCATTGTCGTGTGTTGTCCATTGCGGGTTAGGATGGAACCTGTGACTATTGATGGGCTAAGCTTCTCCATCACATGTGCTCAGTCTATCATGGGTTAGGATAATGTGGGAAGTTGTCAACGCACAACCATCAATATAGCTAAATGCCAACGGTCAGGATTGTTGTTTAGTTTTCGCACGCACGCCCCACTGAAAGTAGGGACCCTCTTTCTTTGTCTTTTGGTTTTCACGTTTGGTGTCTTGGCCCTTCATTTTTGAGGATTCACTCACTTGGGCATGTGCTTGGATGTTTATCTTGCTTGTTGGAATGGTCCATCTATGATATATATTGAAAACCTTAAGTTTTGCACTCATTTTGGGTTTTTCACTATTTTCGAGAAAATCCACTCCTGGCGGAATTTCCCAGTTTCCTTTTGAGGCTCGGTGACAACTGTTGTTCATTGAGAATCCAGATATTTTGGTCTCCCATAGAATTCAGTTGTGCCCAGGTTTCTTTAAGGATTCGTTTCTTTGTCAGGTTCCCAGGTTTGGTTTGACCTATCTTATCAATTGCATTAATGCTTGATTATACGACTTCGGCGGCGGTGTTAAATCATTTTTTTGGGAAGTTTTATGTCATTTGAGTTTCATCATTTTCTTTCTATCAGTTTAGAGTGCTTCATCTTGAGTTTTGTTGCTAGATTCTGCGTTTTGGATTGGGTTCGATTGTTGCAATTGGATTTTTTGAACGCCATTTACATTTTGCTCAGACTTTGGGGTTTCTTGTTGGCTTCCTTTGTTTCGATTTCTCTGTTCTCGTGGTATGTACATGATGCTTTCTCTCTTTTATGATTGAAATGAATTACTTTATGATTTGTGTGTGCATGTTGTGAGTCAGAACGCTGGTATGGTATGGTTTTGTGATTGTTGCTTGGGTTTTTGGTTTTCATTTAGCTCACTTTCATGCTATTCACATTGCTATGTTTTTTCTTGTTGAATGCACGTGCTTCTTTGGTGTTTTGGGTTTGCTGAGGATTTTCCCATTTTGTTTGAATGTCATTCCCAGGTGGGTATTCTAGGCTTGTCTTTCGAATCTATCCTGGGGTAGCCTGCCTATGTTGGCCATATCGAACCTTCTGTAAACCCTTGCGAGTATGCAAGTTGAGCCCAGGCTTATCTTGTGCTCTCATGGTGGAATTTTAGGGTTTCGTACCTAGAGCATCGCCAATCCCTCTCAATTTTTTGTGAGGTGATTTTTGAATTTAAGGATGGTTTGTAGGAGGTCTAGATCAAGCTGGTTTCAAGCTCCAATTTCTCAAATTTGTGATCATTCGATCAATTTGAGTGAGGTCAAGAGAAAACATAGGTATTCGGGTTTTCAGAAACTTCGCGGAATTCCTTATTTGTCGGAATTCCTCGATTTCCCATTTTCTTTTTCTTTTTTTAAAATGTGCCTTGATCCGGATTTTTGCCTGCTTCGCAGATTTCTGCTACATCTGGATTTCCCCAGTTTGTCTGTTGCTTGATCATTTTCTCAAAATTGGGCTTAAAGTGTGAAGGTTGCTTCGACTTCACTGAAATCTACGCCCTCAGGATTTTCCCGAATGTTCTTGGTTCCTTTATTTTCCCAAAATTCTTAAATTGTTGCCATTCTCAGGGATTTCCGTCTGATGCGGATTTTTCTGAGGTCTTGCTAGAAAGTGGAGATCTTAGGAATTGCATGAAGATTTGTATAATGATTATGCATTTGATGTTCGAATTTGAATTATTTGGAGATGTTTATGTTATTTCTTAGTGATTATCAATGGAATAAATGATTGATTGGATGCTTGTATGCTCATTTCGTTGGATTCCGCCTGGTTTGGAATTCCTCTCCAACCTGGATTTCACGAGGGGGGCTAAAACCTGAACTTTGAGATGGTTAATTTTATAAGGGTTTTGAGCATTTTGCTTATTATGGGTCTTGTATTGAGGAATGATTTTATCATTTGTGATGGATTTAGCTGAACTTTATGTTATGATGGATCTTATTTTGGTGTCTTTATTGTATGCAGGCAGAATCAGGTCAGGTTGTTACTAGGCAAAGCAAGGGGAAAGGAAATGGATCCAAATGTTGAAGGCTCAGTTATCTTCGAGGCATAAAGAGTTAAAATGAACATAAAGAGTAGAATCCCAAAAAGTAAGCTAACTTCCATCTGGTCAGGGATCACTAATACAAATGTTGGAATGTGGGATTATGAAGAATTCAAGGTAAGGATGGCAGCACAGAACCTCCCTTTTTTAGCCAGAAGGACATTGGAGTCTGGGTTGGCACATGTGGTTGGATTTCCTTCTATGATCCAATGTTATGAGTTGGTGTTGGAATGTGCTAAGAACTATGACAAGGGTACACAAAGGATAGTTGGTCCTCAGGGGAGAATTGTGGTGAATTTCGACCCTATATCTATAGCCCAGACCTTTGACATGCCCGATTGGTCTCATGTTGTGGCCTTCGACATGGATTTAGCGAAGAAAAATTATGAGGAGAATGTTGTCAAGTCCCAACAGGTTATCAATTCCTAGTTGGAGAAACCCAAGTCCCACTTCTCCAAGCTACCCAAGCAGTTGTTCAGACTCAAGTTCAGGAGGGAATACTATGATGCTATCACACTCCTCAGCAGAGTAGTAGGATTGAAAAATGCAGGAGTGTTTGAGAGTTGGATGTTCAATGTCATTGCATGGATGGAGCAAGGTATAGATTACCATTGGTCAGGCATTATAAGTGCAATGATGCATGAGCAAATGTGCAATGTCCTACAAACAAAGATCCTCCCAATGACCTCCTATTTGGTATATGCGCTTGCAAGGTTTCACCCATACAAGGGACTGAGCACCAGAGGTGTGTTTGGGAAAGATGTAATTTATGAAGTATATCCACAAATACACTTGGGTGGTGGAAGCTATAGGAGGGTGAATGATGCATTCACCATGTACACCACTAGGTTGTTGTAGGGTGTTGAGCATGTTTAGATTTCGGATAAGGCCAAGGAATTAATCAAAAGTTTGGAGCTTGGTTCATTTAGTTCCCCACCTTTTCTTACATAAGGATTGATGGTTGTTAGAGGGCTCCACACAAACTCCCAAGGTACCCTACAGACCATGTTATACTTTTGGAGGTCACAAGGCAGATATGCGATTTTGATGTTATTGTACAGGGGGAGAAGCACAAGACTGGATTTGGTAATGACTTCCCTCTGAAGATAGGCACTAGTGAGGTATGCCCTTCTATCCAATCAGCCCACGCTTCCGAAGAAGAAATGAGCACTCTTGGTCTCTACTTCCATTCCAAAAGGACTAGGTTTGATATAACTGGTGAAGCACAAAAGAAGGCTAGTGGGGAGTATAGCCACAAGGATGACATAGAGGACTATTGGGCTAAAATTAATGATGAATTTGAAGTCAAAAAGAAGAAGTTCTCCAGGCTGCCAGTAAGCTTAGTGCAGTTGTACAACATAAAGGTTGTTCCTGATCAGGTTGAGGAGGATGAGAATTTGATTCAAGACCATATCTTTGAGGCTGTGAAGGACAAGCCAGTTGGAGAGGTTGATTGGATGGAGGAGGAAAAGACAGAACTAGAACAAATCATGGCTTAAGTCACCAAGTACACCAAGTTATGGTTCAAGCACAAGATGTTGGAATTGGAGAGTGAGTGGGTGCAGTGCACCTATGATCTCATGGGAGACTTGGAGTCTCACTCTGCTTCTGAAGAGTCACATGAACAAGACCCCAAAGGTAAAACCAAGATAGGCTCTCCTTTCAAATTAAAATCAAAGATGTTCATGCAGAAGAGGCAGGGAAACAGAGAAAGCCCATTGCCAAGAAGAGGAAGCATGTATCAAAGAAGAAGGGGGTTGAGAAAGATGAAGAGGAAAAAGAAGAAGCAGATGCCAGTGTCCCTTTGCCTAAGAAAAGGAGACTTGTGAGGTTGTCACAAAAGGAGAAGAAAGCTTCTAAGGAAGATAAGGAAGTTGACACATTTGTGGTAGAGGTAGAGAGTTCGAGAGAAAAGACAAAGGTGTATACTAGGAGGTCATGGACTCCTTCCCCCAAAGATGTCGCACCAAAAGTACGTGTTCCTATGACTACTCCTACCACTGAACATGAAGACATCCCTTCTTCTCATGAGACTGGCAGTGTGCCAGATGAACCAAAAGATGTTGAAGATCCTAAGGACCTTGGAGAGGAAGAATTCTAGGAGGGTGATCTCTACAATGTCGAAGCAAAAATAGAAAAAGTAATGCAGTCTCCTTTGGTGGCTTATGTGGATTCGCCTCTAGAATTTCATGAGGATAAATCCCCTCAAAAAGAGGAGATACCAGCCAAGATTCCCTCACCAGCACAAGACAAAGGGGAGGAGAATTGTAAAGAAAAGGAGGATTTGTTAGGGAGATACCTGAGGAGCCAAGCAGTGAAAAGAGTATGCCCAATGTTCAACAGAAGGATGATGGACAGGATAAAACACAATCAGAGTCTATTGTTCCAGGCTAGTTAGATAAAGAATTGAAGAGAAAATAGATTGTAGTGGATGACACTCCTCCCAATTGGGATGACCTACTGGTGAATATTGGAAAGGGAAAGACAAAGAAGAAAGCCAAAGTCATTTCCAGGATTGAGAGGGATGAAGCGAATAACAGAGTGGTCCATATTGCTTCTCCTGCTCCTGATAAGGATAGAGATGAGGTGACTAGGAAAGATTACAGTGTCCAGACTATCAATCTAGGGCATGCTTCCATGGAGCAAGATATTGAGGAGTATGAAGGCTCCAATGTTGTGATCCTTGGCAGATTGAGGAAAGAGGTGTAGACCAGGCATGAGTTGGAGAAAGAAAATGAGAAGCTCAAGAAGTATTTGCAAGAGTTGATGAAACCCTTGCAATCCATCAGTTCCTCCTCATTTTTTGTAGGTCTCCTACCTCGGGAAAGAATATCAAAGCTGGAAAAGATGAAGAGCACCACACATGCTACGGCTGGTTGGTTCCAGGGAGTGCAAACCAAAGGGGATAATGCCATCAAGGACATCATGTCAACTGCAAGGGATGTAATGAGATCAATAGATTGGATAAAGACTGTGCTAGCCTAGGATAAGGAAGATGTAGATCTCCTACTGCAGAAGACTAGGACTATCATGGAGTACACTAAGGAAAAATTGATAAGTGAAGGAATTCTTCCTTCCTCAAGAGTTGCAGAACCTTGGGAGTGGTTTGAAATTTTGCAGATGTCACAAAAGGCCTTAAAGAAAGTATGAAAACAGGGAAGGCAGATTGAGGACACTTTGACTGGTATCTATGATAAGTGTATCTCTTTCTTTGAAGTGATGACAGGGAGGAAGAAGTTTTCTCTAAAGCATCTTAACTTGGAGCAGTTGAGGAAATGGCGGTGAGATGTTTATTCCTTGGATAATGAGGGCCCTGTTACTGAACATCAGTTGGATGATGCGGCCACCTATATTGCATTCATTGACAGGTATCAAATGAATAAAGTTGATTGGGATAATATAGTGAGGCAGTCAAGAGATGGCATCAAGTGCCTTGAGAGGAGAATTAGGGTTTTTCCTGTGCCACCTGTTGCCAACCTGAACAAGGTGCTACTGGCAGTGCATGATAAAGTGGAGTGTGCTAAGGACAAAGGGGGGAAGTAGTTAATGTAGGGCTACATCAGAATTTATGGTTCCCCGTTATTTTATCCTCTTCCTTTGCATGCATTGGATCGAGTTTTGGAGACCCCAGGCCGACTTGGATGAAATTGGTGCAAATTGCACATTTCATATTATTTTCAAATATGTTTTGGCCAACCTGTTGTGTGGCAGTTTTTTATTGTAAACCCTAATTGGGCCGACATATCTTGGGGGGTTCTCTATAAGTTTGGTGTTATGCCTCATTTTTAAGGGTTAAGTTGGATGAATTTTACATTAGAGTGAATTGTAAGAGCAAGAATTAGAGTTAGAATTTATTTTATCTTTTCAAGCAAGTGTTGTAACAGAAGATTGGAATTGTTGCCACTTTGGATGATTTAATACAAGTAAATGCATTGTGATTTGGTGCCTTTCTTGTGTTGAGTTTTATTTGGCATGGTTCTTGATATTCTATCTTTAAAATTGCTTAATTCTATTTGATGTTAGATGATTTGATGATGTTTAGGGTTTATGCTTGAAGTGTTTGCAGCGATCTCTAGTCCATACTTTTTGCAGTTAGTTGATTGTTAGTTGCTTTGCAAAGTTAGCCTGGACTTAAAATTGTGCTTAGTTCGATTATGAATATTTGTTCATTTCAAATTGCAAATAGGGTTGTTTTGAATGAATATTTATCATTTGAAAATCTTTAACACCTTATAAGATTGCACTATTTATGTAAGATTGTAGATTTATCTAGGTAAAACAGGAATCAATTTCTGAGGGATTGGTCCATTTCAAGCATCTTATCTTTTGCATTGTTAATCTTAGGGTATCTTTTGCATTATTAATTTTAGGGTTAGAATTAATCTTAGAGTTATCCCTAAAACCTTTATCTTTTTCTATTTCTTTTATAATTTGGGTTAGATTTAGGCTTTGAAGTATCAACATATGGTCAAATATGATAAACTTGAGTTCAGCATTTTCTTGTAGTAAGGTCCCTTTATGATTACCATCATTTTCACATTATCCTTGAGTTATTTTATTTGCATTGTCAAGACCTAACATTAGAGACCTTGGGGTTATCTTTTTTCCCATAGAGATTAACCTTTCAAGACAGATAGGATAATTTTTATTCTGTCTGAGTTGTCATGCAGAAAACACCATCAACAAGGATCCTTGCATGATTATGGTCTACGATTGATGTTTCATCGCTAGCTTCTCAGCCATCGCTCAATGAAACACATGTGAAATGATGAACTGGCAATGAGTGATCTTTTCAACTTATGGTTGAGATTCGCTCATGGTTGTAGGATTGATAGTCTTGGGATATGGTCGAGTACGTGGCGATTTTAAAGCAGTTCTTCATTGTTTCTAAGTACGACCAGTAAAGTGGGTCACAATCCTTAATGATCCTCATTGATTGAGCTTTAATACATAGTGATCAATGGCTCAGATGCAACATACAAGTGATTGATTTTTTCAGTCACGCGAGCGAACCAGGATGGCCATTAATTGGAGTATGTTGGAATTCTTCTATTTGATGGCGATCATCCTTCAGATTATTTACCATTATGTTTTCAAATTTGCACTTGTAGTTAATTATCACAAGTGTTGAGTAGTAAGTGTTGTTGCGTGGTGAATTCTTTCCAGGGTGGTAGGTTGGTGCCTTGATGAATATGCTATTCTTGTTGCATTTTGGTAATCTCTTTCGCATTTGGTGTTGGTGCAGTTTGTGTTGCTTTTATCTTGGGATCTCTTGATGAAGGTTGTTGGTTTTCTCATACATATCATATTTGTACTACTAACAAGATGAGTCAGCCGACCTCTTCCTCTACACCAGTACGTAGGTCATGTCATTTGAGCTCGTAGGAGCCATTAGCTTATGAACCTAAGAAGGTAATGGCGGCCATGAAGACACCAGTCATTCTGAGAGCTAAGAGGAGTGCTCGTAAGTGGACCAAGAGAGTTGATGTTTCTAGAGAAACCTACAACCTCTGACCACGAGCCTGTCTAGAGGAGTTGGCCCAATGTGAGAAGAAGGAAATCAAAGTATTTGTGAAAGAATTAATGAGGACAACGATGGGCCCTGGGGTTTGCTCTAGTAAACCTAGTTCTTTGGTGGTGATAAGGGATAGCTCTTCAGAAGAAAATGAAAGGGTTGGCCTTGGTAGTGGCCATTTTCTTATTTCCCTAGTGCCTTATACTGATTTAAAAGAGGAGGTGGTAATTGCAACTCCATTCTCTGTGAGGAGGTCGGATGAGGGCATCCTCTCAGCCAATAACAAGGTTGGGTGATGCCCGTGTGTTTTGATTGGTAGTGATTGGGTCCTGGGTTGGTGATGCGGTTTCCTAACAAAGGTGTTATGAAGGGTTTTTGTTGTTAGGCATGATGGTGACTTTTACTATTTTTGGAAAAGTGCAGATTACAATGGTGATACCTTTTGGAAGGCTTGTGTGGTATCTCTTCTTGACCGCTTGGTGCCTTTTTTTGCTTTTTACTTTCCCGTGATACGCAAACAAAAAATTTAACTATCCGGGAACAAAACCCCACAAGGAAAAATGACCTCAAAATTTTCGTGAAATGTAACTAAAATGAACCCTTTGCTTGTTGCTCCCTTAGTCTATAAAATGGATTTCAAGGTTCATTTCAGAGGGATGATATTTTTGAGTTTGGAAATGGCTTAGGTATAGGCTGAATACGAATGTGATATAGAGGGTATATGTGACAAACTAGGGTATTGTCTTGGGTTCGAGTCCTATATATGATAATCTTAGATAATTTTGCATCAGTCTTTGATATTATGATGAATATGTAAAGTCAAGACCTCTGCTCTCTTGTAAGTGATTATTACAATACTATAAATGAGAAACCAAGTGTTTTATCATTTGTCTTTCAGTGTGTAATTGAATGTACAATTATGTTTCTTGTTTTAGCCTAAAGGGTTAATTAAAAATACTTGAGAGGATTCATAAGTTTGTAAGCAATTACCCAGGATTTTGATAAGAATCGGTGTTTTGGTAAATGTGAATTTTCATAGTGTAAGGCATTAAGGAAATAAGCCATTAATTTCATGATTTATGAATTACCGACTGTCATGTGTTTGACTCCTTGCCTAATGGATGAAGCACTGGTTTATTTTATGTGCGTCTCTGTAATTTAGTGAAGCACACAATATACCTTGTCAAGGACTCATAATTATGATAAAATTAAATAATTTTTTTCTTATTCTAAGATGCAAGTCTGAAATGAAACCCTATTCCTAGCAAATGGAGTGTTATTTGTGTGAAGGTCAGCCAAAATTTTGCTAAATAATATCTATTTGGGTGAAGGGGAATATATATGCCTAAGATGTTCACTCATTTAGCTAAATATGTGTGAACTTTGCTAGGAAATGTCCTCCCTAGTCCTGCAGAGCCTAAAGTGTAGGGGTCAAAGGTTCAAAACCCTTTACCCATTGAGTTGGCCATTCATATGTAAGATTCTTGAAAATGAAGGATGGCTACCTTCTAGAGCTCTTTTAAGCTGTACTGAAAAAAACACCAACAATACTAATGAGTGTTTTCCTTTAAAATGAGTATTTAAGAAGTTTGATATCATAAAACTAATCCCTTAAAGTGTGTCATTTTTCTCCTTGCCATGTAATAGCTGTAGGATACTAGCATTACATGTTATACATTCATCACAAATCATTCTTTTTACCGCAAGGAGCTCATTCTCATCACCTATGTTAGCTCATCCTGGTCCTACACTTAGTGGGGGCAAGGACTTGGTTAGCCTTGCCCTAGGTCAGAACTTGACGTTGTCCCTTTGGCTAGTTGTCCACCTTTCGTATATACCGATCAAGATTGGGATGCAAACGACCTACTATAGGTTGACTCGCATGTGCCTTACTAGTATTTTTCATTGTTTTCTTTTTCATGTTTATTTATGTGATTGCATGTGCATAATGTGATCCCCTGTGTTGTTTTGTTTGATGTATCTCTCTCTCTTTTTGTGCATTCTGCTATTTTTATCTACGTTCTTCTATATGTCACAAACATTTTATCATTTTTTGAATTTCTTGTGTTTTCATTTTGGGGATGATGAAAGGCATTGAGATATTTAAGTATCTTCCATGTTGACCCAAAAGGATTTTTCTTTGTTTTCGCTCTTTGTGTGTCATTATTCTAGTTTTATGAGTATTTGGGGAATGATGATGTTTATGATCTCTATAAGAACATTGTAGCAAAGAAATATTGACCCTAAATCCATAGATCCCTTATGTATTTTTGGGGGAAACCCCTCCCTCCTTGTCCATGGCATAGCTTTATTTGAGAAACATATGACTTGGCATAGGGTTTTCTGAGGAATGTTCTCATGTCTTAGGAGTAAGCATTCGCTACTTTAAAGCAATTTCTCACAACAATGGTGTTGGAAACCGCTTTAAAGTGGGGGCATACATCAAAGATATCTTTCAAAATTTTGCGTGTTTCATGGTGCGATTTTCTTTTTTCTTGTGATGCATCCTTTTCCTGGTGGTGTCATTGGGTTTGATGTCCTCCAAGAGTGCAATATTTCTTAGAGTGTGAATTTCATCTTAGTGGCTTTATGCAACACACTGCATTCCCTAAGTTATAAATCTTTTACTCTTGACTTGTCCTCTCTTGGAGACATTAGGCACAATGATGTACCTAAGAATAAGACCTTACACAAATGAAGCAAAATCCATTTGAACAAAAACCTTTACTAGAATTGTTGTTCATAAGTGTTTGGCATAACACAACTTTTTGACCTTGTGAAGCTTGGCCACCTAGCATAACAAACCTTGCTTTCCTGAGGAGCCTTGCAATGTGCATAGGTGCTTAGCATAAAACATATTGTTAAGCACAAAGCAGGAATGTGAGTGGCACCCTATCGATTTATTAGAGGGATAGCTTTGGTATGGTAAGTATAGTGAGAGCCGACAAAGAGGCACAGATTTCTCAATAAGCCACCTTCCTTTATTTTTTGGAATACTCACCTAGTGGATGGCCTAAGGTTCCACTACCCTAGAGTGAGCATAAAAATGATAGTCTAGATATGTTCCACATCGCATTGGATAATCTAGGCTTGATCTTCTTGGTCTTTGATAGTGTATGATTGTGTATCTTTTTCATTGTTGCATATATAAGTGTCTTGAATGTCTACTTTAGTGTGAGTTTGACATGGGGTCATACTCTCACTAAAGTGAGGGCTAAAAGTAGTGTCAAAAAAATTATCCCTTTTTCACAATTAATTTGAAAATAATTAATAATAAAATGGGTCTAATGTTGCTTTGATTTAGTGTTGTAATGTGTTTTACACATTCACATTAAGTTTAGGGCCCTTTTAAACTAAATGGATTTAATCTTGCCTTATTTAGGGTGTAAAGTGTATCTTTACACTTTCACACTAATCTAGGGCTTTATTAATTAATTAAGGTTTAATTTTCCTTAATTAGCCCCTTTAATTCAAATCCAAGCCTTATTAATTGTAGATTCTAAGGTATAAAGCCCAACATTCATAAATGATATTACACAACACTTAACTTTACAAGGTGTGTGTCCTAGGTTAGTGACCTAGGACCCATTCACCACCTAGCGAATGGGTCTTCACTAGGTCTTAGGATCCTAATTTTACATAAGTCCTAGTTAAGTGTGCTAGGACCCATTCACCCTATGTTTTTGGTGGTATTATAATGATTTAAAATCCAAGATTTGATGAGATCAAGAAATTTTCACAAGAGCATTATAGAGTATTCAAGAGCACTCAAGAAGGCATTGAAAGGAAGATTTGTAGAATATTATTACAGCAATCAAGATTCATTTCATCACGTCAAAGGTATAGTGCATCATTCTTGTTGTTGAGATAATGTATTGATGTAGAATTCAATATCCTATTCAAGCATTATTTATAATCACGATCTAAATTCATTGAGGCCACTTCATGCTAGATTGCTAATTTATACTCCAAGTTTTTAATTAAGGTGTGGTGGGTTGTGACATTACTTTGTTCATTCATCATTCCTTTATGCATTGTTTCATTTCAAGGTTAAATTACCAAAAACAGGGTTTGACCAAGGCAAACCCCTATTCCCTAACAAACAACATTTTTCTCCTCTTTGATGTGTGATTGTAGGTTTTAGGTTGAATATCAATTGCAGAGAAAAATTGTAAAAGTTGTCAAAGTTGCTAAGAAAGTTGTCAAATCATGAAAATTGAGCTACATAATTTATTTCCAAGTTTTTGACAGTCTCCAACTAGGATCTGGGAGTGTAGAAATTGAGGAACATAACCTAGAAATTGATTTTCTAGAACCCTAGCTAGGACCCATTCACCATAGGGCGAATGAGTACTAAGTGAGACCCGAAAAAGCACTTTTTGCAAAAGGTACACGACATTTGAGCCTCCTTAAACCTGCCTTTTGATTGCTATATTGGTTAGGTTTAATTTTTTATTCTCATTTATACATTATAACCCTCACAATTGAATGGAGTTAGAAAGACAGGTTGCATCCATTTGGTTAATCCATCTTGGATCATGCATCCCATTTTTTGTTTCAACATATAGCAAAAATTGAAATTTTATATATGAAACAAAGAAAATAGGTTATAATAAAGGGATGAGGTAAATGTGATGTGATTAGGGACCTATTTTCATTTATTTCATTACAAAATGATATCCCCATAAAGAATCGATTAACAAACCTTAGGTGAATCAACCCAAAGTGATAATCTTCATATTTCCTTATGACTGAAGGATGGGGGTCAAGGTCAAACAACACTTTGGGGAGAAAAAATAGAAAATAGAAAATCAACTCCAAAATGCAATCTAACACTTGAAACAACAAGATTAAACTCAATATTTATAGAACTAGAAAAATGAATGCAGATCTGAGAAGGGTAGAAACATGTGTACCAGTCACCAAAAGCTCTTTCTGGAAGCTGATCTTAGACTCATTCTCCCATCAACGAATTGGTCCAAGTACAAGGGTTTCAACAATATTTTTGGAGCCTCTCATGCAGATCTTTAGCTTCTTATTTGTCCAGGCTTAAGTGCCGAAAAGTCAAAAATCTGATTTGTAGGATAAATTCTGTGATTTGACAACTTTGTAAATCTTGCACTTCAAAAGGTCTTCAAGTCTTCTTCAACCTAAATATGCAATCAGACATACAAGAGAGAAAAAAAAAAAATTGAGTGAATGGGGGTTTTCCTTGGTCAAACCCCATTTTGGTAATCAAACCTTGAATTAAAATAATGAAGGAAAGAGGGAATGAAGAATGAACAAAGCTATTTTACCACTCAACAAACCCTTGAATGGAAGCTTGATAATGGAGATCTTAGGAGGTCTACAACTTGCATGAAAGGTCTCAATTGGATGTGGATCTTGACACTTTGAATCTTTCTTTGAATGACACTTTGAATGCATGAATAGATATTAAAACCTACTTCACAATGTTAGCTCCAAAAACATGCATGATACAAGAAGATTTTGACATGATGAATTGATCTTGATTGCTGCAATAAATCTCTGATATATCTACTCTTGAATTCCTTTTTTTGCTCATGAAGTGCTCTTGTAGATTTTGAAAATGCTAGGTGAAACTTAGTAAAATGACCTTATATTAATATGTATGTATCCTTAATTTCCCAAAATTCAAATATCACAAGCCAACATTGAATTATGGATTTGAAGATATTAAAATACTGTCAAAAACATAATTTAAATTTAGGTCCAAAGGTCTAGGGAGGACCCATTCGCCCATGGGTGAATGGGTCATAGGTCCCTATACCTAGAATACACATTGCTCAATGTAAAGTGTTATGTTTACACATTAATTATTGTCGGGTTTCCCCTTCAAAAAATGTAAATAATTAGGCATGTAAATGAATTAAAGGGCCAATTAAGCTCAATTTCATTAAAAGGGCCCAAATAAGTGTGTAAATGTAAAGGGGTGCATTTAACAACACTAAATTAAGGCATTATTAAGTTCATTTTAATTAGGAGGGTCCAAACAAGTGAGAAAATGTAAAGGGTTTCATTTTCCTACACTACATTTAGCCCCCACTTTAGTGATAGGATGACCCTACATCAAACTCACACTAAATTAGACAATCAAGAGAGGTCTAATTATGCAAAAATTGGAAAGGTATGATGACAAAGATCAAGGAGGATGATCAAGCCCCCAAGATCTAAGATCTCATGTGATGGGGAGTCCTATCCCTCAAGAGCACTCTTGCTCTTCCCAAAACCTATTCTCTGGTCTTCCTAGGTTATTATTCTCTACCCTACTTAGGGATCACTCCTAAACCCCTCTCACCTCGTAAGACTCTCCACCAATTTAAAATTCTTCACCATTACTCCCAATCCACCACTAAGCTTCCTTGGGCTCCACCCTGACCCAAAGTGTCCTAACCACTCCAGGGCTAGGGAAGGGTATTCTAGTTTTCATTTTGTTGATTTTTCTCCTCATTTATCCATCTTATTGTATTCTTTCACCTTTTACCCATCGCTTCCTTGAAAAACTCAATTTTAGGCCTTGTAGCCTTCTGCCCCAATTAGGCCTCCTAGAACCCATTTTCTTAAATTTTCTCACAAACAGTCTTAACAACCCCCAAATTTTTTTGTAGATTATTTATATTGGCCATCAAGGCTCCAATATTTACCAGGTCTTAGATTCCCTTGGCATCTGTACACAGGACTTTCACCAAACCCTCTATTTTCAAGGGTTTTGAGGGCAAGTGTCACAATCCGGTTTCTTTAGTTTAATTGAGGGCTCTAATGGCCTCCTTTGCACTCCTCCTTGCACACACATGTCTGAGATACATGTTCCTACACCCCCACACCTTGAATTGGCACAAACCAATCCATTTAGCAATTCTTGTTGTTGTTTTGTCCAAGCTTCTAGCAAGAATGCCCTTGCACTCGCCTAGAGCTTGATGGTTACATCAACTCCCTTGCACACAAAGACTCCTAAAGCATTATTTACACTATGTACATAGTCCCCTACTTTATTCCAAGTGGCCATGGAATTTTTTCCATGGGAAGTCAAGTGGGGATCATTATTTACAAAACTGTCCCTGAACCGGGCAGTGAAACCAAGAACCTAAAACAAATTGCAAAACCTTAACCAATCGAACTAAATGAATAAACCAATGCTACACAAGGTAGGAACAGGTCACAAATGAAAGTCCTAAAGCATTAGTTCAATCCTTTCAATCCATTAATTGACTAGATGAAGGCTCTGTCACAGAAATCAAAACCAATTTGCTCTTTTCCAAGTCACAATCTCTTGTTTCCAAAACTCAATCCATACAATAGCTTTCCCACCTATCATATTAGGGTTTTGATAACCTTATATACCTTATGCGCACATGTTAGGACCCTTAGGTCGGGCTTAGAACATTATTAATGCCATTTTCCAACTTTTAGGACAAATAGCCAAGACAACATTGTCTAGATTTGCCTAATCTCCTCATTGAGACTTTCCCAAACTTCAAGGCTCTAAACTAACCTAACTTTGACACAACTCACACATTAATTCAACCTTGGGACTTTATAAATTATTCCTTATTACCTTGGTGGTTGGCTAGAACCACCTACAAGCCAAAACTTGCTATGATCTTTCCAAAGACCTTAAGGTGCTCCTGCACCATTCTCCCCCTGCAACAAAGAAGTTAAGGAACCTATGGTGTTAAGAACTCCTCACTGATACCATGCTTCTTGAAGTCACTCTCTTCTATCCAAGTAGCCTCTGACTTTGGTTGATGTCTCCACTTCACTAGGTGCTCCATGTATGTCTTGTGCCTAGTCTTCTTCTTCATCCTTGAGTCTAGAATCTTGTCCACTTGTGGTCAGATCTGATTAGGTACCTTGAGTTCTTCCACATCCTTACTCACCTCAGCACTATACTATTCCTCATCCATTTATGGTCCTTTATACTTCACCAATTCCTTCACATTGAAGATAGGCAAAATGGACATCTCCTTGGGTAACTCCACCTTGTATGCATTTGATCCATACTTAGCCAACACTTTACATGGCCCTATCCTTTTTATCTATAGCTTACTTGGTATGCCTTTCTATAGTCTTTCCTTGTTCAAGTATACCATCACCAAATCACCTATTTGAAATTGTAGATCTCTCTTCCCTTCATCTCTTTTAGCCTTCAACTTCTGGTTAGCCTCTATCAATGTCTTCTTTACCTGCTCATGAACCTCTCTCATTGACTGAGAAAAATCATCAGCATGTCCATTGATTCCTTCATAACCTTTTAGATCTCTCAACTCAAGTACACCTCTTGGATGTAACCCATATACAATTTCAAATGGACTCTTACCAGTAGACATGTTGTGCTATCATTATAAGCAAATTCTTCTTGTGGAATCACTTGTTCCTATCCTTGTCCATACTCCTTAGTTAGACACCTCAACAAGTTACCAAGTACCCTATTTATCACCTTTTTCTATTCATCTGTTTGAGGATGATATGTTGAACTATGAGACAAGTTGGTTCCTAACCTCATCCAAAGAGTTTTCCAAAAATGTCCCATAAACTTCACATCTTTGTCTGCAACTATGCTCTTTGGCAACCCATGTATCCTTACTACCTCCTTGAAGAATAGATGGACTATGTGACTAGCATCATGTGTTGTTTTGTATGGGATGAAATGGCTCATCTTGCTGAATCTGTCCACTACCACAAACACACTTTCAAAACCAGTCGGTGCCCTAGGTAGCCCTACTATGAAGTCCATGCTTATGCATTCCCATGGTCTATTTGAGATGGGTAATGGCTGATAAAGACCTGCATTTGTTGATGTTCCCTTTGCCTTTTGACACACTCCACATTGCTCCACATACCTTCTTACATCTCTTTGCATCTTAGGCCACCAATAGAACCTCTCCACTAAGTCTAGTGTCTTGTTCAAACCAAAGTGACCACTCAAACTGCCATTATGCTTTTCTTGGATTAGATTCTCCCTCATGGAACCTCTAGGAACACATAATTGCTTCCCCCTAAACAATAGACCATTCTGCAAGGTGTAATCTGCATATTCACTGTGAAAATGGTTCTCAAAATCAATACATACCTTGTGGACCTCTAATAAATCAGAATCTCCTTCATATAGATCTTTGAATCCTTCAACCCCTATGCTTTGTAGCTATATCTCTTGGACAGTAAGCAACCTCCTACTAAGAGCATCAGCAACCTTGTTGTTAACCCACTTCTTATGCTTGATGGTAAAGGTGTATGACTGCAAAAACTCAATCCATTTGATATGCCTCAAAATGAGATTCTCTTGAGTGTTGATGTAGCTTAAGGCCTGATTGTCGGTGTATACTACAAATTCTTTGGGCAATAGGTAGTGCCTCCACTTCTTGAGAGCCTGTACCAAAGCATATAACTCTAAGTCATAGGATGAGTACCTAGACTTTGCTTCATTTAGCCTTTCACTAAAGAATGCCACTGGCCTGCCTTCTTGGCTTAGGACTGCACCCATTGCTATGTTGCTTGCATCACATTCCACTATGAATGGTTTGTCAAAACTTGGTAAAACAAGAATTGGTTGGGTAGCTATCTCCCTCTTCAATATTTCAAATCCTTCATTGGCTTCTTTGGTCCATACAAACTTTGTTTTCAGTCCTCCTTTGATGGTGTCCAGGACCAGTGCACAGATTTCACTAAACCTTCTAACAAACTTCCTATAGAATTAAGATAATCCATGGAAACTCCTAACTTCAGTCCCTGTCTTGGGAGTAGGCCAACTAAGAATGGCTTCAACCTTGATTTTGTCCATCTTCAAGTTCCCTTGAGATACTACAAATCCTAGGTAAACTGTTCTTGCTTCATGAACTCACTCTTTTCAAGATTTAAGGTGAGCTTCTCCTCTTGAAGTTTCCTCAACACACGTTCTAGGTGCTTCATATGTTCTTCTTTTGTTTTGCTAAAGATGAGAATATCATCCAGGTAGACAACCACAAAGACTCCAATATAGTCCTTTAAGACCTCATTCATCACCCTCATAAAAGTGCTCGGTGCATTTGTAAGCCCGAATGGCATCACTAACCATTCATACAACCCTTCTGTTGTTTTAAATGCTGACTTCCATTCATCTCCCTCTTTCATCCTAATCTGATAGTAGCCACTTTTTAAATCAATCTTGGAGTAGTACTTAGCACCCCCTAAACAATCCATTAAATCTTCTATCCTAGGAATAGGAAACCTATATCTAATAGTTATCCTATGTATGGCCCTAGAATCAGTACACATTCTCCACTTACCTCCCTTCTTAGGTGCCAACACCACTGGAACAGCACATGGGCTTATGCTTTTTCTGATCAACCCTTGGTCCAAGAGTTCTTGAACTTGTTTTGCTAACTCTTTGTTCTGCTCCGATGTCATCTTGTATGCAGCCTTGCTAGGCAATGTTGCTCCTGGCACAAAGTCTATTTGATGATTGATTGCCCTCTTAGGTGGTAGTGTAGCTACTGTGTCTTCACAAATGATATCCCTAAACTAATCCAACAGTTGCTTCACTTTTGCTGTCATAGGTAGACGACTAGGTGACTCCTCCTCCTTTGGCTTCAACATGATTGCATAGACAACTCCTTCTTCCTCCTTCATATCTCTTAGGAATTCCTTTCCACTCATCAAAAGTACACTGGATTTTTCCTTCTCCACTGTGCCTTCTTCTATCAAATACTGTATTTTGTAAGTCACTCCATCCTTCTTGAATGAGTACTTGTTCTCCTTGCCATTGTGTACTGCCTCTCTATCATATTGCCATGGTCTGCCAAGCAACAAATGGCATGCATCCATTGGTAACACATCACATAGTATCTTGTCTTGATACTTTCCTATGGCAAACTCAACCCAAACTTGTTCATTGACCAATATATTATGCCCCTTGTTCAACCAAGTAACCTTGTAAGGACACACATGGGGAATCTTGTTAAGGTTCAACTTCTGTACTGCCTCCTCTAGGATGACATTATCAGTAGAACCTGAGTCAATGATGACCTTGCAAACCTTACCTAGTATCTTGCACTTGACTCTAAAAAGAGCTCTCCTTTGTTTGTGTTCATCATCGGTAGGTGCTTTGATCAAGATCCTTCTCAACATGAGATGTTCTCCTTTCTCTGAATCTAAAATCACCTCTGAGTGTTTAGTATAATCCTCTTCTTGGACATAAGTAATCTTCCTCTCACCTTGTGAAGATGTTGGCTTGTCAGGACACCTATAAGTCGGATGACCCAACTGTCCACAATTGTAACATTTCATGGAAGCCAAATGAGAACTTCTCCCAAATCCTCCTGATCTACCTCTTCCACCATTGAAATAACTTCTACCTCTGTATCCCCCTCTACTGTTTGTCTCATGGGATTTTTCACCAACCTTAGAATCTCCTTGGATTCTATTTTCATTTCTCCTTCCACCAAAACCTCTTCTATGTCCACCCCTAGGGTCTCTAGCTCTTCTTTTACCCCTGGTATTAGAATCTTGTTTCTTTTTCAGTTTCTCCTCCACTTTAGGAGCCATCTGATAGCAACTATGGAGGGTAGTAAGTGTAAAGAGACTCAACTCTTCTTGTATGTTCCATCTAAGGTCGTTTAGATACCTAGCAACCTTAATGCTTTCACTTTCTTGCACTCTAGACCTGAGGCTTAGTTTTTGGAACTCCTTTGTATAGGCAGCTACATCTAGGTCTCTTTGTGTGAGATTTTTCCGCTTCTTGTGCAATTGGATATCATAGTCCTCGGGTAGATAGTTCTCCTTCACTTTAGCCACCATAGTTTTCCAACTTCCTATGGGTTTCTTTCCTTCCTTCTCTCTTTCTTCTTGCAGAAACTTCCACCAAGTTAGTGCTTGTCCTCTTAACCTTGATTTGGCTATCTTCACCTTTTGTGCATTTGTAATCCCATCACATTCAAAGTTATTCTCCATTCCCTCAATCCATTCCATAACTAACTTTGCATCCATTCTTCCTATGAAAATGGGGATGCCTTCTAGTGCCTTGCCACTTAATGCCTTCAATGATTTGAGGAAGGGTTCCTCTTTTAATGGAGGGTCAGGTTCTGGTTCTATGTCTTCCTCAACTTGGTCCTTACCCTTGTCTCTAACCACTGCTAACTACACTTTCATCTTGCCTGCAGTCTCTGCTACCTCTTCTAGTTTTTGCTTCATCTCCTCCACAGCTTCTTCAAGTCATTTATTCTTTTCTTGTTGCTCTGTCAAATCTCTAGCTAGCTCTGCATTAGTCACCATGGTGTTTTCTCCTATGGATTCACGTCTCTCTGACATTCACTTCTCAATTCCCAAGCCTTTTTATGGCTCTGATACCAATTTGATGGGCAGTCCTATCCCTCAAGAGCACTCTTGCTCTTCCCAAGACCTATTCTCTGGTCTTCCTAGGGTATTCCTCTCTACCCTACTTAGGGATCACTCCTAAACCCCTCTCACCTCGTAAGACTCTCCACCAATTTAAAATTCTTCACCATTACTCCCAATCCACCACTAAGCTTCCTTGGGCTCCACACTGACCGAAAGTGTCCTAACAAATCCAGGACTGGGGAAGGGTATTCCAGCTGTACCTTTGTTGATTTGTCTCCTCAGTGATCCATCTTATTGGATTCTTTCACCTTTTACCCATCGCTTCCTTGAAAAACTCAATTTTAGGCCTTGTAGCCTTCTGCCCCAATTAGGCCTCCTAGAACTTGTTTTCTTGACTTTTCTCACAAACAGTCTTAACAACCCCCAAATGTTTTTGTAGATTATTTATATTGGCCATCAAGGCTCCAATATTTACCAGGTCTTAGATTCCCTTGGCATCAGTACACAAGAATTTCACCAAACCCCCTATTTTCAAGGGTTTATAGGGCAAGTGTCACAATCCGGTTTCTTTAGTTTAATTGAGGGCTCTAATGGACTAATCTACACTCCTACTTGCACACACATGTCAGAGATAGATGTTCCTACACCCCCACACATCTAATTGGCACAAACCAATCCATTTAGCAAGTCTTCTTGCTGTTGTTTTGTCCAAGCTTCTAGCCAGAATGCCCTTGCACTCGCCTAGAGCTTGATGGTTACATCAACTCCCTTGCACACAAAGACTCCTAAATAATTATTTACACTATGTACACAGTCCCCTACTTGATTCCAAGTGTCCATGGAATTTTTACCGCGTGAAGTCAAGTGGGGATCATTATTTACAAAACTGTCTCTGAACCGGGCAGTGAAACCAAGAACCCAAAACAAATTGCAAAACCTTAACCAGTCAAACTAAATGACTAAACCAATGCTACACAAGGTAGGAATAGGTCAAAAATGAAAGTCCCAAAGCATTAGTTCAGTCCTTTCAATCCATTAATTGACTGGATGAAGGCTCTATCACAGAAATCAAAACCAATTTGCTCTTTTCCAAGTCTCAATCTCTTGTTTCCAAAACTCAATCTATACAATAGCTTTCCCACTTGTCATATTAGGGTTTTTATAACCTTATATACCTTATTCCCACATGTTAGGACCCTTAGGTTGGGCTTAGAACATTATTAATGCCATTTTCCAACTTTTAGGACAAATAGCCAAGACAACATTGTCTAGATTTGCCTAATCTCCTCATTGAGACTTTCCCAAACTTCAAGGCTCTAAACTAACCTAACTTTGACACAACTCACACATCAATTCAACCTTGGGAAATTATAAATTAGTCCTTATTACCTTGGTGGTTGGCTAGACCCACCTACAAGCCAAAACTTGCAAAGATCTTTCCAAAGACCTTAAGGTGCTCCTACACCATCATGGAAAAACCAACAAAGGAACAAGAAGACACATACCTATTTTAAACACATATATGTATGCAACAATGACAAGATACTCAATCATACAATTCCAAAGACTCAAATAAAGAGAAAAAGGAAAGGAAAAGAGATGGATCAAGCCTCAACTATCCAATGCGATGTGGAACATGCCTCAGTTGTTTGTCCAAAAACATTTACAAGTGGAACTTGTTGTCCACTATGCAAACAACAATGCATGATCACACGGGCTAGTGAAATCCATTATCAAGTAGGTGATCCCCCAAGTATTTCAAATGAGAGAATATTACTAGGCTCCCATATCATACCAAAGTTATACCTCTAATAACTTTAATAAGGCACCACACAATATGAATTTCAAGCTCCATAAGGCTTCGCAATATACATTATGCTAAACACTTATGAAAACAAGGCGCCAAAAGTAAGCAAAGTGTGTTATGCTTGGTGGAAATGAAAAAGGGTTGTAACTTTGAGCTTCATAAGGTTAGCAAGTTGTGTTATGCTAAACACATGAAAAAAATGCAAATAGGATAAGACATGTTCAAAGGGGTTTTTCTTAGTTCATGTAAGGTCTCCTCTTAGGGAACATTGCGCCTAATGTCTCCAAGAGAGGACAAGTCTAGGATAAAAGATTCAAAACATTGGGAATGCAATGCATATAATCACCACTTACAGGAAATTCATATGCCAAGAAACGTTATTCTCTTGGAGGACATCAAATCCAATGACACCACCAAGAAGAGAACACATGACAAGAAGTAAGAAGACTGCATAATGAAACATTATATATAGTCCAAGATCTCCAAAATAATAATGCCAATGTATGCCCCAACTTTAAAGAAAGTGTGGACAACATGTTGTGAGCAATTACTTAAAAGTAGAAAATGATAAATGATAACAATAAAGAAGACATGAGAGCTTATTTGGAAAGCCCTATGCCAAGTCAAATGTTTCCAAATGAAGCTATGTCATGAAAAAGGGGCCACCCTCAAAATGAAATCCCAAAATCACATAAGGGATCCATGAATTTAGGGTCAACATATGTCTTTGCTACAATGATATTATAGAGCTTAGAAACCATCATCATTCCCCAAATAACGCATGGAACATGAAGAATGACATATAAAGAGAAAAAACAAATAAAAAGCTTTTGGGTCAACATGGAAGAGACCTAAATGTCTCGACGCCTTGCGTCATCCCCAAAATGTGTTGGATTATAGACAGACCTAAAATTCAAACCCTTTTAAACTTTGACAAATACTTTTAGTTCAAATATCCTTTTTATTGATAACAAAGCAGAGTAATCACTTTGAGAGCATTCATGAAAAGAGGTAATCAAAGAGATGACAACATTAACTTAGTTCATTTAGACACCTTATGCCAATATAACCTGCGTGAGATATCTTATACCTGCCAAAGATGTGACTGACATTGTTTAACAATCAGAGCATGATGAGAAAATAGGTGCAACTCATTAGACTATGTACATGAAGACCAACATCATTGAATCACTTTAAGACCACCAGATTTCAAAGCAACTTTATGATACATTGCAATAGTTGTGCAACTGAATGACACATGATAAGTATTGAAACAATAGAGAGCTTTAGTACATTATGAAAATTTGAAACATAACAATCTTGAACTATGAATCAATCAATGAACATGTGATGTGATAGACTAAATTATTTTCATCACATCATGCAAAACATGTTTGGTTAAACAAAACTTTTAAACTAGTTTGCAACATATGATTGTGAAAGTACTTGTAACAGTAGAATACATTAACAATGCAGAAATAAGAACTGATAATAGATGTTAATGCATCTGATAACTTATGAAAATCATATAGACATGAAAAAAAATCACCCAAAGACTCATCACATAAAACATTATATGTCCTGAGTGGAAAACCCTCTTGGGGAATAAAAACCACTCGAAAAATCTTTCTCTTTATTCACTTAGAGCACCAACTCTACAAAGTTCAGGAGCACCAACTCCACACATATTAGAAGCACCAATTTCCAAAGTTACAAGAGCACCAACTCCTTATACAAAACTCAGAACAATAATGTATCAGAGGATTTCTCTATTTCCATTCAACTCACATATTACTTTCATCCTAATACATCTAATATCCTAAAGATTCATTCTAGAATCTCTAAAATACCAGATATATCAGTTATATACTCTGTTTTGCATCATATTTGCAAGATTTCAATTGCAAAATTTTGTGAACACATTTAGGATAATAACCTTTTTTAAAATACCAACACCAAAACAGTGATCAACCATTGTTTTTATAGGTATACAAAAATACACATATGTTGCCATGCATCTTCATCAAACTTTCAAATAAAAATGATTGCAATAAATATTTTATTTCAAGATACCTGAATGAAATGATAGGTGGACTACTCATAAAAGCATATTAACTCTTTACCCATATCATCTCTTTACCTATTTGCAGAAAAATAGTCAAGGGTTTCGAAGTAAAATGATGTCGTTAACCTCTGAATCTGCAAAACTATTGCCTTAACAAAATGTCTCAAAGCCCATAAAAAGAGTTTTTACTTTAATACCTATTTATGGAGGAAGATAAACAAACAAATACTAGAAGAACCGGTCTACGAAATCCATAACTACCCAGCTGAAGACCTCCATAGACAAGCTCTATCACTTCTCTTTACAACTAAGCTTTGCCACTTCAAGTCGATACCATCTTAGCCACATCTATTTTCAAACTCAAAGTCATTCCATGTGTCATCCAAGCTCATAAAATGAGGTCATTTACATAACAATAGCATGTCGGTTGTGAAAGCTAAATGAATCTATAGAAAATAGTATACCATGGCAGCTAGAATTCCATAATTCATTTTTCCCTAACCGAGATTTAAGTTTTAGAAGACTTTGCAAAGTATAATGACCATTTGAGATCCGATACAACATCATAAGCTTCTTAGAATCTGTTACCAAAGACTTTACCAAAAATACCAACAAAGTAGATCTTAATAATCATCAAACAAAAATAATGATGGTTGTCGATGCATATTGTCACTACCTTTTGACTTTTAAATAAATTCAATTTATTTTGTCATATAACCCCAATATATTCCATATGCCATGTTAACCACAATTCATAAAATGCCAATGAACTTGATATTTAAAGCAATGTAAGTCAATAACAATGTTTTCCGATAACTTGCAAATGAAATGACCTTTGAAATGAAATGACTTTTAGGTTTTTAGATCATAGTAATAATATCATCGATGGGATTTTATTCCCATTTTTATTGTCAACAACAAAATACCTTGTGCTCACAAAATCAGTAACAAATGAATATTCCAAGCATGTATTTACCAATCTATAAAATATGAATAACCATCCAATATACCATATACCAAACAACATGTTCAAAATTATTGTCGTGGATATCATTGCCTTCACATTGACATTGATGACCAAAATATCAATACCTCAAAACATATACCCTCAATGTGTGCACATCAAAGATATCATAAGTAAACCAACCTCATATGTAAACCAATCTGAGAAATGTGAGCATCAAATGAAGGATTAGACTGAAAAACAACCTGTATCCTATTAGAATGATAAACAATGTCAGCATCATCATGTAACAAAAAAATTGAACAAAGTAAAAACTTGGATTTGCATATCATGTCATCATTATCTTGTCATCTACATATTACCAACCATGTGAATCTACATACCATGATTCATCAGACCAAGACTCCAAAGAATAGAACTAGTGATGTCATGAACCCCATAAAACAATTTTGGCATTAAGGACAAACTAACACATAAACAACTGAAAGCCAACAAAATGAAAACACAAGATAAACGAAAAGGTAAATGTTTATGATATATAGAAGAATGTAGGTACAAATAGAGGAATGAACATGAAGACACATCAAATAGAACAATATAGGGGATCACATTACGCACATGCAATCACAAAAAGAACATGAAAAATAAAACAGAGACAAGAATAGTAAGGCACATGTGATTCAACCTATTAGCAGGTTGTTTGTATCCCAATCTTTTTCATCGTATGTGGAAGGAAAAAAACTAGCCAAATGGACAACGTCAAGTGCCAAACTAAGACAATCACCAAGTTCAGCACATGGTGAATCACTTTTGTAAGAGGATCATTACGATTGTTATCATTTAAGCTCATGGAAGAAAACAATAAATTTAACTTTATTGAGAAGTTGTTGAGAAGATTTGGCATTGTTGTCATTGATGTCAAAACCTGGATTCAAAAGGTTGTGCTTCAAATGATATACAAAAATGATCTATCCTATCGTGTAGTATGGATATTATCCTTGATCCAAATATGGCAGTACTTCTTTTTGGAACATCCGTGGAAGACAATTAATGCAGAATAATAAAGACTAATCTTTTGATATTGGTTGATGTGCTCAAAGCATTTTTCGAGTATCCTTGCTATCCAAACATTAATGTAGCATGTTACAAGTTTTGGTATGTCTAATTTCATTCCTCCGATTGGTACTGAAATTGATGAAGATCAAGACTTGGTCTTGGTTGTGGCATTCTCATCGGCTCTGGAATATATCTTATGTAATTCAAGTTAGCTACCTTTTAGTAATTATGTTTATCTTATGTATGACCTATTTATGGGTTTCATGGTAATGTGGTAAGGAGATCACTATGTTTGACCTATCCTTTGGGTCCGGTGCTAGCATACCAAGCCTTATTGAATATCTCAAGGTTTTTCTTCAAGCCGACATGTTTTGCTAGGCTGACTTATTTTTTTCTACGGGTATATATATATAATGTCTCTTTGCTACAGAGTTGGTGTGGTGTGTGCGAACAGTGATAAGGGTGCGAAGGATTGTGCAACAAGAAATAGAGAAGGAAGTGAAGGTAAGTGTCAAGAAGAAGTAATTTGTATTACAAAGGTTGTGCAAGGAAGGTGGGTAGAAGATTCTTGAACAGATCTGTTGCAAACAGATATTGTGTTGTTAACCGAAACTAACTTCATGCATATGTAGATGCAACTTCATCAGTTCATGTTTTGTCTATTTTGTAATTAGATGTTTTTGTATTAATCAGGAAGTGAGCCTACCGACACTGAGCCTTACCTACAATGAGAATTTTGGTAGTGAGCCCTTGTAAAATTCACCTTAACTATGTTCTATAATTGAGAATTAGCATTCTTCGTGTTTTTTCCCATCTTGGGTTTCCACGTAAATTTTGGGGTTCATTGTGCATGGTGTAGTTGTGTGTTCTCATGTTCATATATGTTTGGATTATCTGATTAATTTAAGATTGCTCTTGATCAATTAAAGTTGAGAAAATTGTTTTAGTAAAACTGATTCACCCCCCCCCTTTCAGTTACCTGGACTATTCAACAAACTCTTTATGCACTTCCTCATCAATCTTTGCAATTTCATTGTCATTGTAGTGTAGAACATTCTCTCACTTGTTTGGGACCTCCTTATTTAAATTGGACTTAATAATGCTTTAATTTAGTGTTGTTAAATGTACCTCTTTAGATTTACACACTTCTTTGGGCCCTCTTAATTAATTGATCTTAATTATTCCATAATTGGCCCTTTAATTCATTTTCAAGCCTAATTGATTACATTTTCCAAAGGGAAAACTCAAAAATAATTAATTCTTAAACATAACACTTTACATTGAGCAATGTGTGTTCTAGGTTTATGGACCTGGGACCCATTTGCCCATGGGCGAATGGGTCCTCCCTGAACCTTTGAACCTAAATTGAAATTACGTTTTTGGTAGTATTTAATGTTTTCAAATTTGTAATTGAATGTTTGCTTGTGATATTTGAATTTTGGGAAATTAAGGATACAAACCTATAAATACAAGGTTATTTCACTAAGTTTCACCTATAATTTTATGAGAAGCATCCTAGATTTTCAAGTGTTCAATTACAAGAGCTAAGTTGATGATCAAGAGCATTCAAGAGCAGAAATGTTAGAGATTTATTACAGCAATCAAGATCTATTCATCATGTCAAAGTCTTCTTGCATCATGCATATTTTTGGAGCTAACATTGTGATGTAGGTTTCATGTTCAAGTCAAGCATTCAAGGTATCATCTCAAGCAACATTCAAGTGTCAAGATCCACATCCAATTCAACCATCTCATGCAAGTTGCAGACCTCCTAAGATATACATTATCAAGGTTTCATTTAAGGGTTTGTTGAGTGGTAACATAGCTTTTTCCATTCTTCACTCCCTCCTTCATGTTTAATTTCAATTCAACATTTGATTACCAAAACAGGGTTTGACCAAGGAAAACCCCTATTCACCCAAAACAAATATTTTTTTTTCTTGTGTGTGTGATTTCAGATTTAGGTTGAAGAAGACTTGAAGACCTTTTCAATAGAAAGATTTAAAAAGCTGTCAAAGTTGTCATCAAATCACTAAATCTCACCTACAGATCAGATTTTTGACTTTCTATCACTGAAACTTAGAAAAATCAGAAGCTTCAAATCTGTACCAGAGGCTATCAAAATATTGTTGCAACACCTATACTTGGACCCATTCACCCATGGTTGAATGATTCTCAAATCAGCTTCTAAAAAAAACTTTTGGCGACTTGTACACTTTTTTTTTCACTTCTCAAATCTGCATTCCATTTTTTGGTTCTGCAAATATTGAGTTTAATATTGTTGTTTCAAGTGTTAAATTGTATTTTGTTGTTGATTTTATATTTTTAGTTTTTCTCCCCAAAGTGTTGTTTGACCTTGACCCCTGTCCTTCAGTTATAAGGAAATCTGAAGATTCTCACTTTGAATTGATTCACCTAAGGGTTGATAATAAATTCATTGTGTGGATCTCATTTCCTAATGAAATAGAGGAAACTAGGTCTCTCACCCCCATATCATTTTCTATTCCTAAACCTTAAATTTTTTTTTTGTTTAATTTTGGTGAACCCAACATTTGAGCATCGTATCTTGTTGATTTGGAGTCCATTTTTAGTCCTAGATCTATGCTTTGCATTCATTTTAATTTTATTGCATTGATTTACATCTCATTTAGTGTTGTTTACTTCCATTATTTTGCATCCTGTTTAGGGTTTTAGGTTTGCATTTTTGTATTCTTTAAAATCTATAAAATTCAAAAATCTTAGTCATTTTTCATAGTGTTTACATAGCATTGCATGATTGGTTATTTACATTTGAAAATTGAATCAATATTGAATCTAAAATTAGGTCTTTTTTCTTGTCATTTAGCACTATTTTTCACTTGCATTTACACCTCATTTTATAGAGATATGAAATTGTAACTCACTGTTAGAAACCAAAATTTGAAAACCATACAAATCATCTCAGAAACTTACAAATTAATTTTTAAAAACCCTGAAGTGAGACCCATTTTCTCATAGGTGAATGAGTCCCTAATTAGGGCTTTTCCTAAAATTATGAGCATTAAAATCATTGATTTTTCCTTCTTTGTTTCTGTATTCAATTTGCTAGTTCAGTTTCCTAAATTTATGTTATCTAAAATTGTTCATATTAAGCATAATTGGTCAAATTTAGTGCATTGTATGAATTCAAATTTTCTTCTAAAAGACATCATTATTAGGATTTTTTTGTATAGAATAAGCAAAAAATTATCTTGCTTAAAATGTGAAAAAATTTAATCTCTTCGCATTTCAATTCACTCTTGCATAATGGACATGTGTATTGGTAGTCTATGGAATTCCTTAACATCTTTAGTTGAAGTCTCAAGTTGTGTTTTTGGTAATGATCCCAATGCAATAGAACCTAATCATGCTCAACCTATCCCTAATGAATATCCTCGTGAAGTTGACATCTTAGGTGAAGATGATGAAAGCATGCATAATTTCATACATAATTGCCTTGACAACCTTGACAACCTTGAGAACAATGCATCATTTTACCCTTCCATGCAACAACCAACACCTCCTACCATTTCACCACTACAGATGTTTTCTCATTTACATCCTGAGATTGAATCACAAACCAAGCCTAAACCTCTAATAATGAGTGAACCTAGTTCCTCTAACCAAGTGTATACTCATCCATCCTATGTTAATAAAGTCTCCAACACACCCATCAACCTAGAAGAGACTTATGGCCAAGGCTTAAGATATTAGCTAAACAAGGATGTGACACAATGAATGAGAATGAGATTCATAAGTTGTTATAACAAATCCCAATTGAAGATACTAAAGTTTTAGGATATCAATATCCTTCTCCCTCTACGTCATCTAAGGAAACAAGTGTCCTCTGTCACAATGAAAAAAATCCCTCACAAGGATGGTAGGATCATTTTAGGTCCTCCTCCTTCAAATCCACCTCAACAAGATTCTCAAACAAGTAATAAATCCAAACCTTATAAAGTCAAAGAATTGTCATTCCTACATACTAAAATAGAAATTGAACAACAAATGGAGCAACTTCTTCATCTAGGATGGATTAAACTGCCACCTCCCACTAGAATCAGTAAGCCTAAGAACATGAATTATTGTGCATATCATAGAAAATTTTGGCATCTTACTGATGAGTGTCATGCATTAAAGCTAATATTGAATGATTTTTCTCCTCCTAACATTTCTAAAATAACTGGATAGCAATTACATGATTTTTTCTCTTTTCCATGTGATGGTTGTAGTATCATAGCATGCTCACTATTACATGTTTTACATTCTTTGTAAATCATTTTATATCTTGCAAGTAGCTCATTCTCATCACCCATCTCAACTCATCCTTGTCCTGCACTTAGTGGTGGGAAGGAGTTGGATAGCCTTGTCCTAGTTTGACACTTGATGTTATCCCTTTAGCTAATTGTCTGCCTTCCGCATACGATGAACAAGATTAGAATGTCGATGAACTGCTATAGGTTGACTCACATGTGCCTTGCTAGTCTTGTCTTTTTCTTTTCTTTTTCATGTTCTTTTTTTGATTGCATGTGTGTAATATGATCCCTCATACTATTCTACTTGATGTATCTTCATGTTCATTCCTTTATTTGTACCTTCATTCTTTTATATTTCATAAACCCTTTATCTTTTATTTTTTCTTGTGTTTTCCTTTTGGGGATGACACAAGGCATCCAAAAATGTAGGTCTCTTCCATGTTGACCCAAAAGGATTTTTCTTTTTTCTCGCTCTTTATGTGTCATTATTCTCGTTCCATGAGTTATGTGGGGAATGATAAAATTTCCAAGCTCTATAATATCATTGTAGCAAAGACATACGCTAACCATGAATCCATGGATCCCTTATATAATTTTGGGATTTCATTTTGGGAGCAACTCCTTTTTCATGACGTAGCTTCATTTGGAAACATATGACTTGGCATAGGTCTTTCCAAATAAGCTCTTATGTCTTCTTTATTGTTAGTGTTTACCATTTTCTACTTTAAAGTAATTGCTCATAGCGTGGTGTTAGCAATTTCTTTAAAGTGGGGGCATATATTGAAATTATCATTTTGGAGATCTTGGGCTATATCCTTGTATTTCATTGTGCGGTCTTCTTACATCTTGTGATGTGTTTTCTTCTTGGTGGTGTCATTGGGTTTTGATGTCCTCCAAGAGTGTGACCTTTCTTGGCATATGAATTTCCTCTTAGTGGTGATGCTACGCATTGCATTCCCTAAGTTGTGAATCTCTTATCCTAGACTTGTCCTCTCTTTGATACATTAGGCATGTAAGAGGAGACCTTACATGAACTAAGAAAAACCCCTTTAAACATGTCTTATCCTTTCTGAATTTTATTCATTTGTTTAGCATAATGCAGATTGCTAACCTTGTGAAGCTTGAAGTTACAACCCCTTTTCATGGCCACCAAGCATAATGCACTTTTCTTGCATGTGGTGCCTCATTTGTTCATAAGTATTTAACAAAACATAGCTTGCTAAGCCTTATGGAGCTCGAAGTTCATATTATGTGGTGCCTTATTAAAGTTATCAGAGGTATAACTTTGGTATGGTATGGGAACATAATAAGATTATTTGGTATAACTTTGGTATGGGAGTATAACTTTGGTATATGAGTGTGCATTGTCATTTGCATAATGGATAATGAGTTCCACTTGTAAAAAAAATTTGGACAAATAGTTGAGGCATGTTCCACATCATGTTGGAAATTCGAGGCTTGATCCTTTCTTCTTTTCCTTTTTATTTTTCTCTTCCTTTGAGTCTTTGACATTGTATGATTGAGTAATTTGTCATTTTTGTATACACATATACATATTTAACATAGGCATGTGTCTTCTTGTGCCTTTGTTGGTTTTTCCATGAGATCTTAGATCTTGGAGGCTTGATCACCTTGATATTTGTCATCTTATCCTTCCAATGATTGTACAATTAGACCTCTCTTGGTTATCTACTTTAGTGTGAGTTTGACTCAAGGCCATCCTCTCACTAAAGTAGGGGCTAAATGTAGTGTATAAGAATGTAACCCTTTACATTTTCTCACTTGTTTGGACCCTCCTAATTTGAATTGGACTTAATAATGCCTTAATTTAGTGTTGTTAAATGTGCCTCTTTACATTTACACACTATTTGGGCCCTCTTAATTAATTGATCTTAATTATGCCTTAATTGGTCATTTAATTCATTTTCAAGCCTAATTGATTACATTTTCCAAAAGGGAAACCCGAAAATAATTAATACCTAAACATAACACTTTACATTGAGCAATGTATGTTCTAGGCTTATGGACCTAGGATCCATTTTCCGATTGGAGAATGGGTCCTCCCTAAACCTTTGGACCTAAATTTAAATTATATTTTTAGTTGTATTTTAATGTTTTCAAATACATAATTCAATGTCGGATTGTGATATTTGAATTTTGGGAAATTAAGGATACATACCTATAAATACAAGGTTATTTCACTAAGTTTCAACTAGAATTTTATGAGAAGCATCCTAGATTTTCAAGTGTTCAAGTACAAGAGCTAAGTTTATGATCAAGAGCATTCAAGAGCAAATATATAAAAGATGTATTGTAGCAATCAAGATCTATTCATCGTGTCAAAGTCTTCTTGCATCATGCATGTTTTTGGAGCTAACATTGTGATGTAGGTTCCATGATCAAGTCAAGAATTCAAGGTATCATTTCAAGCAAGATTCAAATATCAAAATCCACATCTAGTTCATCCATCTCATGTAAGTTGCAGACATCCTAAGATCTCCATTATCAAGGTTTAATTCAAGGGTTTTTTGAGTGGTAGCATAGATTCGTTCATTCTTCATTCCCTCTTTCATGTTTCATTTTAATTCAAGGTTTGATTACCAAAACGGGGTTTAACCAAGGCAAACCCCTATTCACCCAAAACAAAAAAAATTATCTCTTGTGTGTGTGATTGCAGATTTAGGTTGAAGAAGACCTTTTGAAGAGCAAGATTTACAAATTTGTAAAAGTTGTAAAAGTTATCGTCAAATCATTGAATCTCACCTACATATTGGATTTCTAAATTTTTGGCATTGAAACTTGGACAAATCAGAAGCTTCAAATTTGTACCAGAGGCTCCTAAAATATTTTTGCAACCCCTATACTTGGACCCACTTGCCCATGGGCGAATGAGTCTCAGATCACCTTTTGAAAAATACTTTTGGTCATTGGTACACATGTTTTTGCCCTTCTCAGATCTACATTTTTTTTTTGGTTCTATAAATATTGAGTTTAATATTGTTGTTTCAAGTGTTAGATTGTATTTTGGTGTCGATTTTTTATTTTTGTTTTTTCTCCCTAGAGTTTTGTTTGACCTTGACCCCTATCCCTCACTCATAAGGAAATCTGAATATTCTCACTTTGACTTGATTCACCTAAGGGTTTATAATCAATTCATTATGTGGATTTCATTTCCTAATGAAATAGAGGAAAATAGGTCTCTCGCCCTCACATCATTTTCCATTCCTAAAACCTATTTTTTTCATTTTAGTCATCATCCAAGTTAATCACAATAAAAGGTCTAATGATAATATCTATAGAAGGTGCTTGTTCTTATTGTGATCAATATTTAGGATTTTCTTTTTTTGGCGAAGGTGGAGAATCATCATGCATTGCTTGAGGTGTGTTTGGATTTTTGATTTTCTATGTCGTTATTTTCTTCTTTTGCTTGTAACAAATGAGCAATAGCGCAACGTCTATGCCTATTCTCTCTAGCATTTTGATTCCTTTTCATTCAATTTTCAAGTTGTGGTTGTGTTGGAGTGGGTTTATCAACCATAGGTTTCTTTTCTTCCCTTAAGATAGGAACGAAAGGAATCATGGGAGGTTGTTCAACTTCTTTCTCTTTAGCTTTACAATCTTGTTTGATTTTAGGAGGCATAATGGTATTTATTTGATTATCTTGTGGTCTCTTATGGGAAATAGGTGGAGGATTTGTTATGTTTCGGTCTTGGTTACTTGGAAGGGCTTTTGGTTTGATCATGGTTTTATCAAGGATGGGAGGCTCAATCGTGGGTTGAGTCATATTGGTAAGGGATAACTCTGCTATGTGTTTTGCCTTAAACTTTTTATAGGATTTTAAAAATAATTCCTCACAAGGCCTAATAGGTTCAATAGGTTTGGGCCAAAAGAAATCCAATGAGAAATTCCCACAAGAAAACACGAGATTAAAGCTACTATGATTCACATTAAAGATCTCATTACTAAATGGAAATTTTAAGCATTTATGCTCAACTAACTGGACGACATTCATGAAGTGAAGCCATGTATAGCCAAACTTCACATGAAATTGGTCTGACAATGGGATGATGGAAAGTGAGACACTTAATTATTTTGGTCCAAATTTTAAAGGAAGAGTTGTCGAGCCTATCGTAGGGAAAGCAAAACCATTATGCATTTTGATCCATGCTTTCAGTTTCTCATAAGTATCTTGATAAAGCTCATGCATAAATAAGGATTCTTCAGTGATCACATTCTCTACACAAACATGATCAGTTAATATCCCATTAGTAGGCTTGTCATTGATTCTTCTAGCTATGTAAAGAGGACCATGTGGTACATTTTTAATTATGTCATGTTGTGAGAAAGCAATGTCAAGAGGCATTTTGGTTAGGCCCTTACGAGGTTGAACTTCAATGAAGTTAACCGAATGATTTATAGTATGTTTCTCTTTATTACTTATGTCATGATTAATGATGTGAGTAATACTACGCAAAATGTCTATTCCTTTTTTATTATTAAGAATTTTTCTTGTGTTATCTATCATAGGAACCACATTAGTGGCATTGCATTCAGAAATCACAAAATCTTACAATTTATCAAGTTCTTCATCCATTATTTTAAGGTTCTTGTGAGGGACATTAGCAATCATTGCATCAACATCAGTCACATTAGGTATGGGTAGGGAAGTCATGGGAAATGAAGTGTTAAGGGTATGATTCATAGTGGGTTGACTAGTATTAGCACTATGAGTGAAAGAGTTAGAGAACCCAAGATCCGCAACGAATGATGTATCGCAAGATGACATGAGTCTCGAACTACATCTCATGATAGTATTGACAATAGGACAACAAGTTGTGAAGCTCATAAAAGTTTCACAAACCCAAGGTGCACCCAAAATGAATAAGAGGTAAGATATAATCAAATACCCTAGAATATAAAGTGCAATGCATGTAAAAGCAATTTTTTAGATTTAAAACAAGATAATTTTCAGATTATGCTATGCAAAAACCTGATGTTTAGATGCAACTTAGAATTCAAAAAATGTATTTATTTTGACCAATTAAGATTACTATGAATAATTTCAGATAACAAAAATTCTAGAAACTAAAACAACAAACTAAATAAAAAAACACAAAAGGCAGAATCAACAGTTCTAATGCTCAAAAATTCAGGAAAAGCCCTGATCAAGGACTCATTCGCCCATGGGTGAATGGGTCTCACTTCAAAGTTTTTAAAAATTAATTTGCATTTTTTTTAGATGATTTCTATGGTTTTCGGGTTTTGGTTTCAAATAGTAAGTTACAATTTCAGATTTCTTCAAAATGAGGTCTAAATGCAAGTGAAAAATAGTGCTAAATGACAAACAAAAAGACCTAATTTGAGATGCAATTTTGATTCATTTTTTTGATATGAATGACTGCTTATGTAAATATTATGTAAACACTATGCAAAATCACTGAGATTTTTTATTTTTCTAGATTTTAAAGAATGCAAAACTAATCCCTCAATAGGATGCAAGCTAATGCAAGTGAACAACCCTAAATGAGATGCAAATGAATGCAAAATCTAGATCTAGGGCTCAAAATGGACTCCAAATAAGCAAGATATGATGCTCAAACGTAGGGTTCACCAAAATGAAACAAAGAAAAATAGGTTATAATAAAGGGGTGAGGTAAATGTGATGTGATGAGGGACCTATTTTCCTTTATTTAATTAGGAAATGAGATCCCCACAAAGAATCAATTAACAACCCTTAGGTGAATCAACCCAAAGTGAGAATCTTCAAATTTCCTAATGATTGAAGGATGGGGGTCAAGGTCAAACAACACTTTGGAGAGAAAAACTATAAATAGAAAATCAACTCCAAAATGCAATCTAACACTTGAAGCAACAAGATTAAACTCAATATTTGTAGAACTAGAAAATAGAATGCAGATTTGAGAATAGCAAAAACATGTGTACCTATCACCAAAAGTGTTTTTTGGAAGATGATCTGAGACTCATTTTCCTGTGGGTGAATGGGTCCATGTATAGGGTTTTCAACAATCTTTTAGGAGCCTCTTGTGCAAATTTGTAGCTTTTGATTTTTCCAAGTTCCAATGTCGAAAAGTCAGAAATCTCATATGTAGGTTAGATTCCATGATTTGACGACAATTTTGACAACTTTGCAACTTTCACAACTTTGTAAATCTTGCACTTCAAAAGGTCTTCAAGTCTTCTTCAACCTAATTATGTAGCCACACATACAAGAGAGAAAAATGTTTGGTAAATTGAGTGAATGGGGGTTTGCCTTGGTCAAACCCTGTTTTTGGTAATCAAACCTTGAATTGAAATAATGAATGAAAGAGTGAATGAAGAATGAACAAAGTTGCATTACCACTCAACAACCCTTGAATGAAACCTTGATAATGGAGATCTTAGGAGGTTAGAAACTTGCATGAAATTGTTGAATTGGATGTGGATCTTGACGGTTTGAATCTTGCTTGAAATGATACTTTAAATGCTTGAATAGATCTTGAAACCTACATCACAATGTTAGCTCCAAAAGCATGCATGATGCAAGAAGACTTTGACATGATGAATTGATCTTGATTGCTGCAGTAAATCTCTGATATATCTTCTCTTGAATGCCTTTGTTTCTCTTGAAATGCTCTTGTAGATCTTGAAAAATGTTAGGTGAAACTTAGTGAAATGACCTTATATTTATAGGTATGTATCCTTAATTTCCCAAAATTCAAATATCACAAGCCAACATTAAATTAAAGATTTAAATATGTTAAAATACTGCCAAAAACATAATTTAAATTTAGGTCCAAAGGTCTAGGGAGGACCCATTCACCCATGGGCGAATGGGTCCCAGGTCACTATACCTAGAACACACATTGCTCAATGTAAAGTTATGTTTAGGCATTAATTATTGTCGGGTTTCCCCTTCAGAAAATATAATTAATTAGGCTTGTAAATGAATTAAAGGGACAATTAAGGCATAATTAAGCTCAATTTAATTAAGAGTGCCCAAACAAGTGTGTAAATGTAAAGGGGTACATTTAACAACACTAAATTAAGGCATTATTAAGTCCATTTTAATTAGGAGGGCCCAAAAAAGTGATAAAATGTAAAGGGTTACATTTTCCTACAATACAATATATTTTTAGAATTTTTTCTATTATGAAACCTAAACATTTGCAGATTAGGATTATCAAACACTGCAACACATATCTAGATTTTGAAGTTAACAAAATATAACTTGACTAGTCTAGGGCACCAACACTCTTGTCCAATCAATTTTGACCAAAATTTGGATCACTTTTGTCTCTATATTTCTTGTCTAATTTTGCATTCTATGTTTACAAAATATTTTAGTTTATGTGACTATGTTGTGTTTTCCCTTTAACGTATGAGCACTAATGTGTTTTGAATGGCATAAAAAAATCATGAGCTTCTCGACCTGGTTTTTCATAGCTAATATCCCCGTGAGATGCATTTTCAAACACAAGGCTTCTTATGCTACAATTAAAATTGGTGTTGAAATCGAGTCTTATAACTCTTTCACTTAAGGTATTGTGTCTATCTAATCCATCATTGATTTCCTTCCTAATCCTATATTTTCCATATCTTCATCACAACCTGACATTTATGTGGACTTGGAAAATACTATTTTCCATGTCCTTAATGATAAATTGAAATAATTGGATAAATACTTTGAAGGACATCAACAATTCTTAAGATCTGAACTATTGGCTAGAGAAATGATTCCTCTTTTAGATAATCTTAGGAAGTTTGTAAATGATTCACAAGGGATAAAATTATTCCATAGCCTAGCTCATATAGTTGATGTTAATATTCCTATGGAAACTAGTTGCACTCAAGATTTGACTAATGTTATTTAAACCAATTAGGAAAACAAGTTTCCTCCCCTACAACAATTCCTTATATTCCTATATTTACCCCTCTAGTCATCACATCAAAAATTGAATATATCATTATTCTAAGCTCAAGATTAGGGATTTCTAGTGGGAATCATTATATTTTTTCCACTTCACCTATAACACCTTCATGTTCATCACCCCTCATAAATATGCTAAAAATTAGCCCACCAGTCATCCATACTAGTTTTTCATACTAGACAAACTCTCAAAATATGTCACCAAATGATCCTATGATAAACCAAATTTTACAAAGCATGACACCATTTCAACAACAAATTTTAAAATTAAACAAAAATAAAACCAATGGTAAACCTCAAATATACCTCAAACATAACCCATCTTGAAGCAACCCATACCACAAAACATTAAAATGCCTTTCTTTGAAAAGTACAATGATAAAGGATATCCTAATAACCATGTGTTAGCTTCTACCACCTTTTGTAGCGACTTCATATTTAAAGATGCATTCGTAGTGAAACTCTTTGCTAGATTTAATATATTTTTTCATTATTTTCTAATTTATTTAGGTTTTTCCTTTGCAATTATAATATTCACACTAATAGGGTGATGGTTTGATAGTGTGCAAGGGTATACTCTTACTCTATCCCCCTTCCATTCCATCAAAGTTGAAGAATTCCTAGTTGGCATAAAACCTATCAAGCCCATAGTAAATTCTTTTATTGCATTTCTAATAATTGCATCATGTGAACCAAATATTTTCTCTTTCCTTTTTCATTTGTTCCATAGGATCAAATAGTTTAAATTTTCTTTTCAATCCGTAACAAAAATATCTTTAATCCACTTTCCAATGCATTTCTATTCCATCAAATTTATCTTCACTATTTTCAATCATGTTAAAACCACCCCATATAATCCATGGGATGTCCTATAAATTATACATCTATTTCCACAATATTGTTTTTTTCCTATATAAAGCATTAGTAAACACCTAAGACATGGTCATGCATATACACAAAAAATGAAATATAGAAATAAAGGAAAAACAATGAATCAAAATCTTTAAATGGTTGTGGAATAAAATTATGGAACCAAAAAATCCTACTTCAAATGGTTACTAATCTTGAATAAACTTCCAAGTACTGCTTCTTCCCATAATATGATTATTTGTAAAATTTGTAGAAAATGTGAAACTACTATGCACATTTTCTATGAATATTTATTTGCTAGAGAAATATGGAATTTATTCTCTGTTGAATTGGAAGGGGGGGATTTAAAAAAATCTAAATGGTAGGATACTTTTTAGATTTATAGATGTATTAGATATTACATTGAACTTTTTTTGTTGTTATTATCTACTAAAAAATGATGGTTTTTATGGAAAGAAAAAAATGAGGAATGGTTCCAAGGTAAATAGAGGGAACTTACAAAGTCTAATAGGAGAATCATATTTTTAAATATTTCAACATCGGTTACAGTAATAATGTAAATAGTCAAAGACAATTTTGTCAACCTACTAAAAAGTAGAAAAGTAGAAGCAACAAAGAATACATCAAATATGCAAGGCACTATCTATTTAATAAGGAAGACAAAATTATGTTCCTAAAAAACTATCTAGAATTTTAAAGCAAACACAAAAAAAAATCTAAAGAGGAAACTCTAAAAGAATAACTAGGATTTAAAGAAGGACCAAGATTATATGTGAATGCAGGAGAAGACCTCACAATAGAGGTGGTGATATTTAATGAGGATATATCAAAAATCGAATTGCCAACAGGATGGAATAACATGGATGAGTACAATGAAAGTGTTAACTTCAAATAAAAGTGAAAAGAACAATTTTGTAATAATTATGAAACATATGATACATAATTATACTCTATAAGCTAGCTAGGTTGTTTGACCTTAACAATCATGAGTTGATATCTATGATGTAATATTTTTACTATTAATAGTAAACTATGAACAATTAAAAAAATATTTCCGAGATCATTGAAATATGGCATTGGATTGGTTTTATTCATTTCCAAATAGCTCAATTATCACCTTTACACAACTGATTAGTGAGTTCCTCCAACACTTTCAAGAAAACATTGGACCTCAAGTTTTGTTAACAGATTTAGTTCACTATAAACAAGGACCTAAAGAGAAAGTTGTAGACTTTATACCTGACGATAATAATTGTTTTATTCATAAATTTCCTATAGTATTCCAATTATTGACATTCAAAGGGTGTTCATATAGAGCTTACAACCTAATATTCTAGATAAGATATTATTGATGAAATATCCATCTTTTACACATTTTTGTATAACCCTTCATGATTATCAAATATATCAGTTACTAAATATGAAGGTACACCTTCATCGGCTCCTATTTATCAATCTAAATCCATTCCTAAAAACAACCATTAACTATTTAAAAAGAAAGACAAAAAATTCACTAAGATAATGGTAGTCAAAATGCTAATAACATTGAAACAAAAGTCACTACCGCAAAGACAACACCATGTCAATTAAGGCCAAGAGATATTAAATTTTTAAATAAATCTCGATTCTCTCCATGTAATCATGTTATATTTGTTAAACAATAATATGATTCATCTTCATTCAATTATGCCTATTGACATAACTAAACCTTTACTAGCAAATTTCAATGCAAAAGACTTTTTTCAATATCATCATATGCCTGGAAGTGATACAAAAAGATGTATGTGTCTTAAGAAGCAAGTGAAATACCTCATTGACTCTAATAAAATTCAATTGAATGGAATTTTATGTCAAAGAAAGTAAATTGGTTTCACTAGCTAATCAAAACTTGAAAATATTCATAAAATCTTTGTCAAGCCATTCAACAAACTTTGTTCAATATAGTGATAATGAAGAAGATTATAATGATCTATTCAACATATTCAAAATGATTGAACTTCAACCTCCTAAGGGTTCAACTAATATTTTTCTAGCATTTCTTTCATACATATCAATGCCTCTACTACTACACCTAATGGTCCTCTTTATATCATCGGTAGAAATAATCATAAACCCATAAGGTGTATGGTGAATGTTATCACTGAAGAATTCTTATATGTGTATGAACTCTATAGGGATAAATACGAACAATTTAATGCATTCTTAATGGCTCATGATGGTTTTGTTTTCCCTATGATTGGTTTAACTCTTTCAATAAAGGTTAGACCTAAAAAATTAGATGTTTTATTTTTCATAATCCTAATGTTAAACTAGTTTCATGTGAAGTCAGGGGTTCCATGGCTAAGCTTCATGAATGTGGTCCCATTGGTTATTCAAAAATGTCTTAAATTCCAATTTGATGAACCAATTTATACTTTTTATCATAGTGTATTTAAGCCTTTGACAAGTCTCGTGAATTTTTTTTCTAGATTACTTTTAGCCTTAGTTACTCCTTGTGAGGATTTTTTATTTGTGTCATATCAAAATTTTAAATCTAATAATATAAATTAAATATCCCTTGGTAATATCCAAACTAAGGCTCTTCAACCTCTAGTGACTTCAATGGTTGTTTCTTCTACCCCACAAGTAGTAGATGAACATAAGTCTAAACCAAATAATCTCCCTAGAACACTAGGAAAATATGTTATGGTTCCACCTCCACCATCCTATAAAATACCAAGAGATAACCATGCAATTAATTTTGTGGGTACAGAATAAAAACAAGTCTTTAGACCAAAACCTAATGACCTGGTCATCTCCCAACAAGGGGCGATCCCTCTGATTCCTCCTCTAAAGAAGAAAATAGAACACTATTGAGGAACACCCCAATTACCCCTTCACAAGATAAAACTCCTATGAGAATAAATAGAAGTGGAAAAGAGTGTAAAAGAATATTTCATGTTATTTCAACTTGCTAAAAAATGTCACATCTTGCATAATGATCATCCATCCATCCAACCCAAATCTGATGAAATGCCTCCAATCCAATCATCCTTGGGATCACCTAACTCCACTCCAACACCCTCGCAAAGCCATGAAGTTGAACCTTACCTATCTCAACCTAATCAAAGAATAAAAAAGGCTCATACAAATTGTAGTGTAGAAAAATGTACTCCTTTACATTTTCACATGTTGTTTGGGTCCCCTCAATGAAATTGGACTTAATTGTGCCTTAATAAGCCCTATTTTACATCTATAAGCCTAATAAATTACATTTTATGAAGAGGAAAGTCGACAACAATTAATGCAAACACATAATACTTTACCTTGAGCAATACGTGTTCAAGGAATAGGGACCTAGGACCCATTCACCCATGGGAAAATGGGTCCTCCCTAGGTCTTTGAACCTATTTTTAAAATATTTTTTTGCTGGTATTTTTATAATCCCAAAGTCAAATTTCAATTTTGGCTTGTAATGTTTAATTTTTGGAAATCAAGGATTGATACCTATAAATACAAGGCTATTTTATCAAATCAACTAGCAGTTTTCAATTAGATTTTTGAGCGACCAATCCTCATTGAAAATATTATTATCAAGAGCATTCAAAGGAAGATTTATCAGTCATGTACAATAGAAATCAAGATCTCAAGCATCATGTCAAAGTCTTTTGTAAGAAATCATGCATGTTTTTGGAGCTAACATTGTGATGTAGGTTTCAAAGATCCAATAAAGCATTCAAGTCATATTCAAGCATCAAGATCCACATCCATTGAATCCATTTCATGCAAGATCAAGATAAACATTTTAGCATTCCAAAGGTTTATTCAAGAGTTTGGTGTGTTAGAGTTATCATACATTAGCTAATAATTAATTAATCTTTAAATGATTATTAGTCTAATTTATTCTTTGCACTTAAGCTAAACTTAGGAGTGTTTTATGCTTTATTAATTAAGTTAATATTAGATCATTATGTCTCATCTCATGTGATGTTGACACTTGTCATGATCTGATCCCTTTCTCATTTAGGGCTTTGCTCTTATAAGCACTCAACCCTCATTGTAAATATCTCTCGGATATTATCTGGAGCTTTCATATCTTCTTGAAAGCTTCTTTTGTAGCTTTTTTTTGTTGATGATTATTGCACATATTGTTTACAGATCTCATGCATGGAAGGTGTACTTGTTTGTTGTTTGATCTTGTGGCTCGTGGTTTTGTGCTTGTTTCACAATTCTAACTGTATACACCTAAAATTAGTCTGGAGAATCCGATTAATCAAATACGAATTATTTGATTAATTATCCTAATTTCTTCTACTGTTTGAATAAATATAAATATTTATTTATATAGTTCACATTTAAATTCTTCTAATCTTAATTAAATAAACAAAATTAAATACTTTGTTTTATTTAATTATCATTTTCCTATTTTATTTCTATCACATCAATCTTAAATTAATTAAATAAAGATTAAACACTTTATTGATTAATTGCCTTTATTGTTCTGTTTAATTTAATAAACAACTTCTATAGTTTGTTTTATTAAATTATTTATCCCTCTTTTGCTAATTTAAATAAATAAAAAATATTTAAATAAAGGCATAAGGAATATTCCTCTATATTTCCTCAAAATTGAACTAGATATCCTATGTCTAATTTATGTCAAAATCATGTCAAAATTAATTGATTGAAACTTTACGAGAAGTTTTGGAGACAAATTCCAAATTATTCTCTCAATCCTCCTCCATCAATATTTCCTCCTCTTGCTTGGTGTTTTCATGGGTAGAGACAATCTCCAAATTTCTCTCAATCTCCTCCATCTTTCACCATTCAATCCTCCAAATTGAATCCAAGCCTCTCTTTGCCATCCCTGTGCATTTCTACAGCCAGGAAATCTATAAATAAAGCCTCATTCAACCAAGAAAAGGATCTCAGGTTATCAAGTTTACTCTACAAAAATTCACCAAGCGTCCAACATCCAAGCATCAAGCATTCAACATTCAAACATCCAACATCAAGCATCAAGTTTTCATATCATGGTTGCCTCCTATAGCTGCATTTGTCAATTTTCATGTCAATTCATATTGCATTAGTTTCTTTTGATCATATACATATTATCAGCATCCTTCTCATTCTCTAAATTGTCATTTTAACAATCATAGTGCTCACATGATCTTAGAGCCATAGTGATTTAATAAATCTTTGGAGATAGAGAGCAATATGACGCTTTCAGTAGATTATTGTTTTGAATTAGTTCAATTTTCTTTGTCTTTGATATAATGTCATATTAAGAAGTGTTTTATTGCTTTATTACCTTATTCACACTTACAATTTGGCACCCATTGTGGGGCATTAACCCCAATTTTTATCATTTTTTTTTTCTGAAACGTGTCGCGCAAGTTTTCGGCATGTTCAGTTTCAATGCTTTCGTCAAATACTATAGCATTTTCGTGCTTTGTTTCAGTGCTTTCATGATACTACAGCGCATCCGTCAAAAATTTCAGCACTTTCAACTTTAGCGCTTCGATGACCTGTTTCGGCACATCAATGATCCATTTCCGGAAAAGTTGATTTAGTGCTTCTGTGGCAAAATATGGCACTTCAGTGCTCTGTTTCGGCGCTTTCGAATTTAGCACATCAAGTAAAAGTTATGGCACTTTGGTGGACTTTTTTAGCGCTTTTGTAAATTCAATCTAGATCCGACGTGACCGCGGCCAGAATTTTTTTTTTTTCATAGTTAGACTAAAATTTATCAATCCTAGGATAGTCACTTCTGATTTTTAAAATTTATCAATCCTAGGGTAGCCACTTCTAGTTTTTTAAAAATGTATCAATCCTAGGGTAGCCACTTTATGTTTTTCTTAAAGCAAATTTATCAATCCTAGGGTAGTCATCTTACTCTTTACAGTATTGGATTAAAAAGAACATCATGATTTTTGTGAAGCAAAATCTTCACATAGATTAGAAAATTATCTTTTTGGGCTTAAAACAAAACAAACTTATATGTTGTGTTTGTGTGGTGATTAGGCTTATTATCTCCCCTTAACTGGGTGATCAAAACACCAGATTCATCTTTATTTCATGCTATTTACGCTTTATTAAATCCTTTAGAAGGCTTGTCGTAGTGGGAAAAAGTACTCACCCTATGGGAATGACCTAAGTGGGAACGCCTAAAGCCAAGGATTCCAACCCACTATAATCAAAATGCAAGTTGTTGATGAAAGTCCAACTTGATGGTAGTGATCAAGATAACCATCCCCAAAATCTTTGTTCTAAAGATTGGGAGGTCTCTTGAGGGATTTTATCAATTGTCACACCGCACGAAAGCCCTATCTACGAACCATAGAGTAGTATCCCATCGAGTCAATATCCAAACATTGTCATACTCACAGTGCAAGGGGAGGGAAGAATCTGCCCCCAAGACACTCACCATATAATTGCCAAGGACCGTTTTCTCAGAGGACGAGAAATCCAACTCTGAGTACACGTCTGGAAACGACAAAAACATGAGTGCCCTCTAGGGGGTGACATGGTTGAGTGCGTCAACGCAATTTCAAGATGTGGGTTGTGAGTATAACGATGACCTATTTGTCCTTAAGTGTGAATCTATCTAATTTGTGTACATTTGTCAAAGCAACCTGTGAAAATCAATAAGGACCATTCGTGGTTCTTGAACATAAACGATCTATTCAGTTTAAAACAAATATCTCACAATTGCTTGTTGTGTTTTCACAAAAATCATTAAAATTAGATTAAAGATCATCTAAAAAATGACAAGTCAAATCAGTTTAAGAAATTCATGATTCGAAAGTGGAAGTCCACCACGTTTTCCAAGAGAACAATCAAAATCACCAAACCCAAGAAACCTCTCAGTTATCGAGATAATTTAAGAAGAAGGCGTTTTCTATACTAGAATCGAAAAATATTTTACAACATAGAACCTTCATCCACAGATATCACAATTTTTCTAGGGGTCACACTCTTGATTGCGTTGTAGAGCCACTCTATTCACGAGAATTCTTCCAAAGGAGATCTCTCATAGTTTCACAACCATATGCATACGTCAGTCTTATTTTCCACAACCCATGATAGAGTATGTCACAAGGCCAGATCAAATTTTACAATAGAGAGTCTTAAAAGTATTGTTTTTAGCACTCTAGAAACCTGTTTCAGCGCTTCAGGTCACTATTTTAGCACTTCTATGAAATAGCGCTTTCGGGCACTGTTTTAGCGCTTACAGTCTTTATTTTAGTGCTTTCATAAAACAACACTTTCATCATCTTTTTCAACACTTTTGGGCATTGTTTTAGCACATATGTCAAGATAGCACTTTTATCACTTTTCCAGCGCTTTCGAGCACTGTTTTAGCACATCTGTTAAGATAGCACTTCCATCACCTATTTCAGCACTTCGGGACTCTGTTCTAGCACTTCTGTGAAATAGCACCTTTGTACTCTGTTTTAGCACTTTCAAAATAGAGAGTTCAAAAATCGTACCAGTCAGTTTGTCTGTCATTTATCCACAATTTTTACCAGAACACAAGTTTCTTTTTATCAGAATCACTGTCTCGAAACCGAAATCAGAAAGGTTTATACAAATTTCCAATCTTATCAACTGAAACAAGATCTTGCAAATCAAAAGTGTCAAAATCAAATACACAATCGATTACTACACTGAAGTTTCATCGTCAGGATATCTTCATCCTTTATCACGAAACCAAGTATAGTAATCACATTTTTAACTTAGTCTTATCAATAAGATCAATCATCTTATTTGACTTTGTTAAAAATTCAATTGACATTTTTCTAGCATAGAATATCAACATTTCGGAAGAAAGAGTAAAAATTTGTATGCCAATCTTCACTAGGTCCCAAAAACAGAGACTCTTAGAACAAGAACTTGAAACATCACAAAAAATGGTAGAAGATAATCCTTGGAATAGTTTGCACCAAAATGATAAAAATGAAATAACTCCCAAGGATATTCAAACAACCCAACAAGATCCCAAATTCCATAAATTTATGGAAAAGATTTTAGAACAAGACATGGAGAAGTATCTTTTGATGTTGGTTGAATCAGGGGCTAAACTTCCCAAGGACTTCGACGTAAATCGTCTGAAGGAAGCACCTAGAACAAGTGAGACTAAAATACCGCAACCCACCCAAGCAATAGATCTGGTTGTTGCTTTAACGTCCCAAATGCAAATGTTACAACAACAGATACAGGATATGATGAAAGGGAGTACCAAAAGATATGCGATACAGGACATTTGTCCTTATCCTTTCGATGCAACAGTCGACCTGATACCTTTTCCTAGACACTGTGAATTCCCAAAGTATGACAAGTACAATAGAAGAACGGATCTAATAGATCATATCCGGGAATTCAAAACAATGAGCCTTGAGTTTTCCCTAGAGGAAACTTACTTAATGAGATTATTTCCAAGAAGTTTGGGAGGTGCATGTATGGAATGGTTTTCAAAATTACAACCAGGTATCAAGACTTTTGAGGAACTTGTCAACAAGTTCATCTCCCAGTATTCTTTTAACATCCAACACGATGTTACAATAAAGGATCTTTATAACCTAAAACAAAACAAAGGGGAGACGTTCTTGTCTTTTCTACAAAGATGGCGACGACTGTCCACTAGATATCCTCGATCCATTCCTGAGGAAGAAAAGATGGAGTTGTTCATTGACAACTTGACAGAGGAAATGAGTTATAGACTTGAATTGCAATGTCCTCCCACATTCGAAAAAGTAATAGAAAAGGGTCTTAAAATTGAAGAAGTGCTAGTCAAAAGAGGAGTTATCAAGCATTTCAACGATAAAACAAATAACACAGATAACTCCTCCAATCAATACTCAAGCAGTGATAAGCCAAAATTTTGGCAAAAGAATTGAAACACAACTACCAATGAAACAACAAATGATTCCCAAAATTTCAAACCAGTTTTTAACTTGATAGTGTCTACATCAAAGAATCAAAACAATGATCAAATCGTCAAGTTGAATGTCATACAAAGCAACGAGATCATAAAAATGCAATCATATCAAAAACTATCAAATCGGTGTAGGTTCACACCTTTAGGCCAGACGATAGAATCAACAATAAAAGAATTAGTCACCAGTGACCTTATCACTGCACGGGAAGCCAGATTTTGGGATCCAAAGGTCAAACCACCATGGTGGAATGACGCAGATTACTGCAACTTCCATAACAACAAAGGTCACAAAACCAACGATTGTATGGAGTTAAAACACGTGTACAAGATCTGATTGACAACAACAAAATATATGTGGAGGGACCCCAAAACAATAACGATCATTCAGCCTTCAAAGACCCTTTGCCAAACTATGACAAAGGAGCGTCATCATCTTCAAACAACAAAGGTAAGAAAATCAATCATGTCTATGACAAAACAATCCTTTGTCTATCTAAAGTAGAGATTGATCATACAGTTGGTCATGACATTGACGAAAACAAAACCAACAACACTACCCCTTTGGATTTGCTCCCAAGCATACAAAACTTTGAAAATCAAATTAATGACTTAAAAATCAAAGACCGTTAGGAACATCAACCAGCAAATTTAATGACTAGGGGGAAATCCAAGGTAGTGTTAAAGGGAGTTGGGTCTACACATGTAGTTCCACCTCCATCTCATTATAACATTGTCGATCAACTATAAAACATTCTTGCACAGATATCGATACTAGAACTCCTTAAATTATCACCATCGCATAAGGAGGTTCTAGAACAAGCACTAGTAGCCTCTACGGTACCAAAGAATCTAGATTTTTTCCAGTTCCAAGCTATGGTGGGGCATTTGACTACCCCGCATTTTCTATCATTCTTTGAACAAGATGATGTCTCACTAAACCATACCCATAATACCGCACTCCATATTGAAGTCTTAATCCACAATCATTGCATCAAGAGAGTCTTAATAGATGGGGAAGCTGGTATGAACATTTGCACTCTCAAGTTAATCTGTGCACTAGGGTATTCCGATGATGCTATTGATGCCCAAAGGAAAATGACTATAAAATCATATGATGAGGAAGAAAGATCATCTAAGGGATTAATTGTGTTACCCATTCAAGTGGGGCCAATGATGAAACACATAGCATGTCAAGTATTGGAAAGAGAGTTAACATACAACATACTTTTAGGATGACCATGGATCCATGAAATGTAGGTTGTACCTTCAACATATCATCAATGTTTAAAGTTCCCAATAAATAGATAGGAGGTGACTATATCTGTTGATTATAATCATCCTCAACATTGTGACACACCTAGAATCTCTCAAGATACCTTTGTGCCTCACAATAGGGAAGCATCCAGTTCAAAATCATCCAACAAAGAAAAACGTCCAAGTATCACCACCAAGTGGGTAGAGAAGAAGGATAAAGAAAAAGAAACAAGTCCTATTGAAACTCAATCAACAGATAATCCGGATCCACAAACTTCTTTATCACAAAATTTTCAAGAGAAAGTCCAACTGAAAAACAAGGGAATGGGGCAATATTCTATGGAGCAATCGCTTAACCTTTCACAGTTAATGCCATCTCCTAAGACATATGGTCAACCATCTATGATCAAACATCAAACATCATTACCAGTCACAGTTCTTGAGGAAAGGTTTATCGAAACTGGTACCATAGAGGATGAATCAGACAATAAAGCAATCCTGAATTGGCTATACAAAGATGAGGAACCCTCGAAATAAAATATCAGTATCAAAAATGTCAATATCAACACCGAAAAATATGGCAAAGGGAAAGCTATTCTAGAAAAAATGGGTTATGAGGGACAAGGACCTGTTGGATTAAGGAAGGATGGAATCATAGAGCCTATTCAACCCCTCACTCTCCATTCAAAAGAGAAGCCAGGACTAGGATACTCTGAGGAACAAAAATAGGAGATGACAAAGAAAGTTGTAGAAAGGATCCTTCAGATTAGAGAAAGCTTTGAAATGGATTCAAATGAATATGAGTGGGATCTTTGTTCTGATGTATCTTTCATCGATATCCAAGTTGATGTAATCCAACAATATGCACCTACACATGAAGAGGGACAAGGCTCGGGGTCTAGACCACTCATAGCAGGATCACTAAATATCGATGACTCAAGTGGGGACGAACAAACCTCGAGTGAACTAGATGATCTTGAAGAGGGTACCATCATTGACCTCGATATTCCAATAAACAACTATGATGAAATGGTTGTCCAAACCCTTACATACATCAACCTAAATGAATCTGATGACCTCATGCCATTAATCCATCCTGAACTAATTGACTGGGAACTTGTCGAACCTCTAACTGTGCCAAGATTTGCAAACGATCATGCCATCATGAATTTCTTATGTCATAGCGAACCTGGTACAAGTTTTATCTGTAATACTCATAACAACACGACTCGATAGGAGGGTGTCAAATCTTCCAGTTGCAAAAGTAAAAATAGGGAAAATAGATCTAATGGTGAAAACCATTTTATGGCAGCATTAGATCTAGAAAAAGATAAAATAAAGAACGTATCTAACGGTGAAAACCTCTTTGAGGCACCAAAAGATGGGAGATTTGACACTCTTCTAGAAAATTATCATGAGCAATCATCAGTTCTGGTAGAACTAACACAGTTTGTTAACATCGGCATTGAAGAAAAAGCAAAAATTTTACATCTGGCAGAATCCATGACAGATCAAGAGAGACCAGAATTCATCAAGTTCTTTACAGAAAGAAGCATCAACTTTGCTTTGTCATATTCCGATATGCTAGGCCTAGATCCAAATCTGCTCATGCATCATTTATCTTTGCCTACAGGAATCAAGCCTATCAAGCAAAAATTGAGAAAAATGCATCCCCATATCGCATTGATGGTAAAGACAGAGCTAAAGAAATTGTTGGATGTCGGATTCATAAGGTCTATAGACTATGTCAAGTGGATATCAAACATTGTACATGTTTCAAAGCCGAACAATAGCATCAGAATATGTACGGACTTTAGAGACCTAAATAAAGCATGCCCAAAGGATGATTTTCCACTACCAAATATAGACATCATTGCAGACTTGACGGCAGGGCATGCCATGTTGTCAATCATGGACGGTTTTTCAAGATATAATCAAATTAAAATAGCTCCAGAAGATCAGGAAAAGACGGCTTTTACATGTCCATGGGGAAATTTCTACTAGAATGTCATGCCATGTTGTCAATCATGGACGGTTTTTCAAGATATAATCAAATTAAAATAGCTCCAGAAGATCAGGAAAAGATGGCTTTTACATGTCCATGGGGAACTTTCTGCTAGAATGTCATGCCATTTGGTCTGAAAAATGCAGGAGCCACCTATCAAAGAGCAATAACAACAATCTTTCATGATATGATGCACACCTTCATGGAGGATTACGTGGATGAAATTCTGGAAAAATATTGTACAAGGGAAGGACATCTACATATTCTGAGCAAAATCTTCACACGGTTAGAGAAATTCAATGTTAGGTTAAACCCCAAGAAGTGTGTCTTTGGGGTCACATTAGCGAAACTGTTGGGGTACATTGTCTCAGAAAAGGGCATTGAAGTGGATCCAGCGAAAGTCAAGGAAGTAATGGAAATGTCACCTCCTATAAATATCAGTCAACTCAGATCACTACAGGGAAGGCTCCAATCAATCAAAAGATTTATCTCCCAGCTGGCAGACAAGAGTCATCCTTTTAATCACCTTTTGCATAAAAATGTAGTTTTAAAATGGGATGAGGGGTGTGAGACAACGTTTGATCAAATAAAATAGTATCTCATGTTGCTGCCTATTCTCATGCCACCAACTGAAGGAAGGCCTCTGATATTGTACATTGTAACAATAGATATATCTTTAGGAGCATTATTGGCATAGGAGGACTATGAAGGAAAGGAACATGCCATCTACTATATCAGCAAGACATTAAATGGCTATTAAATAAACTACAATTTCATAGAAAAATCATGCTTAGCAGTGGTGTTTGCTACTCAACAGCTGATACATTATATGTTGACCCATACAATCAGGTTAATAGCAAAGATTGACCCCTTAAAATATTTACTCAGCAAAGCTACCTTAACAGGTAGACTAGCCAAGTGGGTCATGCTATTAAATGAATTTGATATTCAATATGTGGATAGAAAATCCATCAAGGGTCAAGAAATTTCCGAACAATTGGTGGAGGCTCCTTTACCAGATGACCGACCCATGACCATGGAGTTTCCAAATGCAGATATCTTGACAGTGACACCACAATAATGGATATTATATTTTGATGGATCATACACATAGTGTGGATTTGGAGCGGGGATTTTGTTCATCAATCCCCAGGGACACACCATTCCAAAATCATATAGACTGATGTTTCAATGTACAAATAATGTGATAGAATATGAAGCTTTGATCATTGGGGTCAAGATAGCAATTGAATGGAGAATCACAAACCTACAAGTATATGGGGACTCTCAAATTGTCATTTATCAAGTAAATGATGAGTATCAAACCAAGGACGAAAATTTGATGCCTTACAAACAGCAAATAGATGATCTTAAGCAGTTTTTTTTCAATATCAAATTTGATCAAATACCAAGGGCAGAGAACAAAGTTGCGGATGTCATGGCCACAATCTATTACAATTGCCAGAAAAATGAGGTTGTTATGAGTTTATGGTGGAACAAGTACCATGTCCTTCTCACAATAATTCAGAATCCAATACCATATGCCATCTAGAGACCATTGAAACCTCCATCTATGAAAAAACTTATGCGTACTTGAAAGACAATATCCTTCCTCCCGATCTTTCTAGGAACCAAAAACGTAATTTTATCCGCCAATCCTCCTGACATACTTTAATTGTTGACATCCTCTATCGTCGAGGTCTTGATGGTACCTTACTCCGATGTTTAGAACACAAAGAATCTGAGACGAACCTATGAGAATTTCATGAGGGTATTTGTGGCACTCATTCGAGTGGGATAACTCTAGCTAAGAAACTCCTCCGTTTGGGATATTATTGGCCATGCATGGAGAAAGAATCTTATTGGTTTGTAAAGAAATGTTAGAAGTGTCAGATTCACAGTAATCTGATTCATGCACTAGCCCAAGAACTACATCCCTTTACATCCACATGGCTTTTTTGTCAATGGGGACTGGATCTGGTAGTAAAAATAAATCCCTCTTCATCCAATGGACATAAGTTCATTATCACAGCTACAGAATATTTTACAAAATGGATAGAAGCAGTGCCTCTTACAACCATCACTGGGAAGCAGATCTCCTCATTCATCTTGAATTACATAATTTTTTGATATGGAATCCCTTAATCCATTATCACTGATAATGAACGACCTTTCAAGAATCAAGATGTCCAAGAACTATGTGAAAATTTCCATATCCAACATCGTTTTTCAACACCGTACTATCCACAAGGAAATGGCCAAGCAAAGGCCTCTAATAAAAAAATTCTAAAAATCCTCAAGAAGACGGTAAACGATGTTGGACGTGATTGGCATGTTCAACTCAATCCTACATTGTGGGCCTATAGAACAAGTATCAGAACACCAACAGGAGCAACACCATACGCCTTGGTGTATGGATCAGAGGCCATATTACCTATTGAAGTTGAGATTCCATCACTTCGTGTATCACTCAGAGGAATCATTTCAGATGAAGACTATAGAGTATCCAGATTGCAAGAACTAGAATTGTTGGATGAGCATCATCAACAAGTTGTTAATCATCTCACGGCATATCAACAGCGAATATCAAGAAGTTACAATCATAGGGTAAAACCAAGGATTTTTCAAGTTGGCAATTTGGTTCTAAAAGAGAACCCTAGGAATCAACAGGATAGGGAGAAGAAAGGGAAATTTGAGCCTAACCGGCTTGGTCCTTTTTTCATCATATCAGTAAATGGATCAGGAGCATATCAATTGTCAACATCGGAAGGGGATTTGTTTGATGAACCTATTAACAGTATCCATCTCATAAAATTATATACTTGAATCTCCTAGTGCACAAGTCAAACTTATGAAAAATGGTTTCCTTGATGAAAATTTGGTAAACAGGCATCTTGGCAACAAAAAATACAAAAAAATACAGAAAAAAAATAAAAATAATAATATATAGAAAAATAAAAAAATGAAAAAGAGAAAATTATACAAAACAAAGAGTGAAATCAAAACATATGGTGAAAACCTGGAAACAAGCGTCATATGTGATTCTAAATCATCTTTCCCATCTATTATGATACATATCAGGATCATAAGTCTGGCATTCATTACCATTTCATATCATGTCATTAGTCTCGCCATCATTGCACCATTATCAAAACATGTCACATGGTCATGTCTCATTCTAGCTTGGGGGCAACATCTGGATATCACTGGGGGCAACAAAACATCGGTCTCACCAAATGGGAAAACAACTGTATGATAGGAAAAACAAAAACAAGATCAAAATGCAACATCAATCATTCCATCAGAAAGGCATCAAACATCTGTATCCAATCAGAAAACCCAAAAACATGTCAAAGAGTCAGTCTAGAAAAGCAAAACCAAAATCATGAGTTTGTGTCAGTCGAACTGCGTGGTCTCTGCGTGTGTAACGTAGGCAAGGCTAATCTTTGATCAGCCCCCAAGACCCCTAAGATAGGTTAGTAGGTTAGGTCTTTGGTCAAAATCTCAAAAATCAAAAACATCAAAAAGTCAGAATGGATGATCTAATCTGAATAATGATTTTGAAACACAATAATTAAAAGGTGGATAAGTTGTATTTTTTATTGATATTATCATTTCTTTGGAGTAACTCAATGATGTATTGCACTAGAGAAACAAGGAAGAAGAATGATATTTTTATTTTGTGTTGTCTGTAAGTTAATCATACAAATGTATGAATTGTCAGGGGATGTGTTATGCAAATGTATCATCGATGACATTCATAATTCACACATTGAAATGATTAATCGCTACTTGTTTACGCAATAAATTCTCAGGTCATCTCGGTTCAATTATACCTAGATGCTTGTGTTCACTTGCAATATCAAAAATCATGAAATTAGTACTCAAGTCGTCATTGGTCTAACACATACCATTAACGCTTGTACTCACTTTCAACATCCAATAAAATCTCTATGATGATACCAAGGACAAAGTACTGTTAAAATGACAATGGTTTGCATATAGTTGCATGTTAAAACTAGATTGCATTCATCGTAAATTCATTATTTGCAGAGTATTTTTTTGCATAAGGGATTCCAATTAATGATTATCTTTTCTACAAATGTGACTGAGTATCCTTGACATAATTCAAAAACATGTAAACATCATCATCTCATCATTAAGTTTTCCTCATTTCATCATTCATGCATTTTACATCAAATAAATTATGCATTAAATTGTACCATAAATACATCATGTTCATTTTACCATAAAACATTCATTACATTTGATCACTTTTTAAACCCATACATTATTTTCATCCATAAAGTGTATCACAAAAATTCCATCATCCATCCATTATCATTCATCATAAGATCATCATTTTATTATCATTATCACATTTAAAATAAAAAGAATTTATCCATCCATCCATACATTTTTATCACATTTGAAATAAAAGCATTCATATAGATCATCATTTAGAAATTCATACATTTCATCACCCATCCATTATCATTCATCATAAGATCATCATTTTATTATCATTATCACATTTAAAATAAAAAGCATTTATCCATCCATCCATACATTTTTATCACATTTGAAATAAAAGCATTCATATAGATCATCATTTAGAAATTTATACATTTCATCACCCATCCATTATCATTCATCATAAGATCATCATTTTATTATCATTATCACATTTAAAATAAAAAGCATTTATCCATCCATCCATACATTTTCATCACATTTCAAATAAAATGCATTTATCATAGCATCATTACATTGAAATAAAAGCATTCATATAGAACATTATAGAGAGACATCATCACATAATAAATGCATCCATCACATAGAAATCATAACCCATCATAAGATCAAATCAACTGCATCTCATATATATATATATCATCAATGTCAAGTATACAATGAAGTCTGAAATAAAGATACATCATCCAAAAATGAGCTAACTCGAAATATACATCATGTCTCGAAAAGAATATCTCGAAATCATAATAGCATCTATGATCTGCTACTGCCAGAATGTGTGGGCCCAATAGGACCAGTATCACCACCACCCTAAGAAGGACCAGGATCTCTAGGGTCTCTCTATGAAGGTTGTGTCACACCCTCACTCATTGTCCGAGTATGAGTTCGACTGGATCTCGACGGGGCATAACTAACTCTGCGATCAATAGGCACTGCATCATGGTATCTACCCCTGTAGAACTTTGCCTCTCGGCCAGCTCAAAGAACCTCTCTCATATACTCTGCCACGGAAGTACCATCGGCTACTCTCTGGAGTGTCTCGGTTGTCTCCTGTGCCCTCTCAAAAATCTGTCGGGCACTGTCTTGCTCGGTTGTCAAGGTGGCAACCTAAGTCTGAACAACGGCCAACTGTCCCTATACTTGCGCTAGTGCCTGTGCATGGGCCTGAGCTTGAGCCTGCATCTAAGTCTACATCTAAACTAGAAAACCTCGGGCCTATACCAACTATCCCTGTAGCATCTGTACCTGTGTTTGGAGACCTGTAATCTGTCTCTAGTGGTCAACTGACGGTACTACCACTGCTCACCTCTTGCGAGGCCTACTAGATGAAGGACCAACACTGACTGGTCCAACCCCTCTGCCACTTCCACCGCCACATCACTATCATCCCCACTGCTACTGTCACCGTTGTTGCTCTCAGTATTGCTACCTGATGCAGTATCACCCCCACTATCCTCTGAACCCTCAGCAGCATCCTCCTCAATAGATAACGGTGTTAGCTCGTCTGGAATGGTGATGCACGGATGTGGAGTCAATGCCAAAAATGCAATGTACTCCTCTATAACAGGTGCCTCGGCAATATCCCTACACATGTCCCAAGCTGACGGCTGTAGTGCCCTATACCCCTCTACAATAGTTTCGTATGACAGGCATGGTTCCCAATCAGGTATATCATTGTGTCACCTAGCGTAGTGGGCTACTCCCTGTGGCATGCACTGAACGATGTTGTACTGTCTGTACACCCGTCGTATAAAAAATCTCTCCAAAATGAAAGGAGTCCTATCGATCAGGTACATAGAATCGGAAAGGTATCCAAGAACTACGTCATCCTCATCCCACTGTTCACAGTCTAAGTACGGTCGCCAAACAACACTCTCTGTATCATCAAAAACTCATCTCTAATGCTCCAATTTACCCATCTGAACCTGGGTAAATCTACCTCTGTACCGAAACACATACGGTCTACCTGTCAGTCTGCCCAAAACTGGAAATGGTAGAGCAATAGAAAAATGCTCCCATGCCCACACCTGTAACAGGGTCATCCTTGCTGATAAACTTTGTGCCCCCAAGTAAATCACTGAATGAAGGTCACGGTAGAGATGTGTCAGCATACACATCCCCCACACATATCTCATACCATGTACGACCATGTTCTCCAAAATCCGGCCCCAACCCATAGAGAATCCCTTTGACTTGCGATCAAGGCAAAGGAAACCTCTAGTGAATCCAGCAAGCACTGCTGGTAGTGAAGCGTATGCGTCAGCAATCGTCCTCCATCGGACACTCGAACCTGCAATGTGTTGATCCTGAAAATCTTTGGGGAGAGCATCTCTCCCACCAGCCTTGTGAGAATCATATACTACAATCTCCCCCATGAATGGAATCCGTAAAATCCGCCACACATCCTCGGGTGTGACCGTCATCTCACTGGTGGGTAAGTGAAAGGTGTTATGGTCACTGTGCCACCTCTCAGCCAAAGCGGTAAGGAGACCCCGATTAATCCTAATCTGGGGCATGTCTAGTAAACTCGTAAGGCCACATCGATCTATGATCTCAATCTCATCTGGAGTCAGATGCAGTATCAACTCGGTAGTCCAAGGAAACTGCTCTCGTATCTGGAGATTACCTAGATGCTCCTATCATCATATCACAATGAAAAATCTATAATCAGTGCACTATGTCAAAAAATAAAGGTCATTCTACAATCAGGTCTAATCAAATTTTGGTATGAATTTTTTATCAAAATTTAGAACAAATGTCAGCAAACCTCACCTATCATGAGGTTCATCAAACATTATCTAATTTCACCTATCATGAGGTTCATCAAACATTATCTAATCTCACCTATCATGAGGTTTATCAAATATTGAATCATTTCCTCGCCTATCATGAGGATCATCACAAATAGGATTTCTTCTCGCCTATCATGAGAGTAAGTCTTATTTGAATCAAACAGAATCAAACATCACGAATTTGGATTAATCAATCATACCAATCTAAAGAATGGACATGATCGGAGTTGACGAAATCAAAGTTAACTAAGTCAAAATCTACAATTCTGATATGGATGCGCTAAAACAGGCATCCAAAGCAGTAAATCTCAAAAGTGCTACTTTATCAATTTGATGCACTAAAATAGGAACCCAAAGTGCTATTTTATTTGAAGCGCTATTTCAACACTTCAATATGCTATAACAGGCATCTGAAGCGCTAATGCACCCTAAGCGTTGTTTTACCCAATTGAAGCGCTAAAACAGTCCATCAAAGCGCTACTTTACCATAAGCACTATAACAGACCATCGATGCGCTATTTGACCAAATCAAAGCGCTAGAACATTCTAGGCACTATAATCCGACATCGATGCGCTTATTTTAACCACCTAAGCACCAAGATCATGAAAGCGCTACACTATCCTACGAAAGCGCTAGAGAAAATAATGCAAGCGCTAAATCTCAAAGTGCTACTACAACTAATGGAAGCACTACACCAGAGTGCAAAGCACTATAACGCGACTTGGATGCGCTAAACTAAGAAAAAGATGCTAAAAGCATAAAAAATTAAAAAAAATACACAAAAAACGAGGAGGATTATGGGTACATACCGGAGGTCCGTACGGGGCCAGCCGCTGGTGACGTCGAACGTGCTCGAAACGATGAGTATGGTAAGGGATTGGCATCTTGCTCCAACTGGCTAAAAAGTCTCTCTCACAAGAATTTGAAACTCAAAAAGTACAAATGACTTTGAAAATGACATTTTGGACTATATATAACTTTTGAAAAAGGATTTTTGTGGGTTTTTAATTATATTTTGATTAATTTTATCCATTAAATTAATTGAAGGACATCTGCGAACTGTATTTTTCTTCATCATTGTCGGGAGATAAATTATTAATTCATCAAATCTTCATCAAATTATCAAATCATAAAAATTTCAAAAATTATAAAAAATCATCAAAGTCATTAATTTATCTCCCGAGGGGTAATATTATCGGCAATCATCTATCAATATTTGGGGCATGTCTGGGGCACACTGAATTTTTATCATCGATCCTAGCAGTAGCAGCAAAAATTTTCTTTAAAGCAACGCGTAAACACATAACTTCGAAGAGGGGCAAAATGTATACACCTAAAATTGGTCTGGAGAATCCAATTAATTAAATACGAATTATTTGATTAATTATCCTAATTTCTTCTACTGTTTGAATAAATAGAAATATTTATTTATATAGTTCACATTTAAATTCTTCTAATTCTTCTAATCTTAATTAAATAAACAAAATTAAATACTTTGTTTTATTTAATTATCATTTTCCTATTTTATTTCTATCACATCAATCTTAAATTAATTAAATAAAGATTAAACACTTTATTGATTAATTGCCATTATTCTTCTGTTTAATTTAATAAACAACTTCTATAGTTTGTTTTATTAAATTATTTATCCCTCTTTTGCTAATTTAAATAAATCAAAAATATTTAAATAAAGGCATAAGGAATATTCCTCTATATTTCCTCAAAATTGAATTAGATATCCTATGTCTAATTTATGTCAAAATTAATTGATTGAAACTTCACAGGAAGTTTTGGAGACAAATTCCAAATTCTTCTCTCAATCCTCCTCCATCAATATTTCCTCTTCTCTTGCCTGGTGTTTTCATGGGTAGAGACAATCTCCAAATTTCTCTCAATATCCTCCATCTTTCACCATTCAATCCTCCAGATTGAATCCAAGCCTCTCTTTGCCATCCCTGTGCATTTCTACAGCCAGGAAATCTATAAATAAAGCCTCATTCAACCAAGAAAAGGATCCCAGGTTATCAAGTTTTCTTTGCAGAAATTCACCAAGCATCCAGCATCCAAGCATCAAGCATTCGACATTCAAACATTCAGCATCAAGCATCAAGTTTTCATATCATGGTTGCCTCCTCTAGCTGCATTTGTCAATTTTCATGTCAATTCATATTGCATTAGTTTCTTTTGATCATATACATATTATTAGCATCCTTCTCATTCTCTAAATTATCATTTTAACAATCATAGTGCTCACACGATCTGAGAGTCACAATGATTTAATAAATCTTTGGAGATAGAGAGCAATATGACGCTTTCAGTAGATTATTGTTTTGAATTAGTTCAATTTTCTTTGTCTTTGATATACTTTCATATTAAGAAGTGTTTTATTGCTTTATTACCTTATTCACACTTACACTAACATGGTATCAGAGTGTGGATTCAGCAAACTCCTTCTCTATTTATGAGATTTTCTTTCTTCAACGAGGGTTGCAGGTTTCAGATCTGAATCCCCTTTGCTCTTTTTTGCAAATTTTGGAGGTGGGGGAGTTTCTGGTGTATTTTGGCATGAAAAGGGCCTCACCGATGCATCCAGAGCTGTTGAGAAAGTCAAATTTGGCTTTTGTTTTGCCTGATTTCAATTCTTGATGCCGAATCTACAAGGTTTTGAAGCGGTTGCTCTTTTTTCGGATCTGAAGGGTAGTTGTATTTTGCTGCATTTGGGCATGAAGCAGACATCACCATTGCGCTCAGAAGGCCCAAAAACATTAAGAATGTCTTTCAAATCATCAAATTTGGTGAAGTTGGCATCTGAAGAAAAACATTGGCCAAGAAGGCCCTTCCTAGCACACATATCGAGGTATATATATATATTCCAAAAAAAAAATATTGTTAAAAATAAAATCCCCTTTAAGGGTAAATCACAAAAAAAAAAATTCTTTTTAAAATTTTATATTAAATTTTTTTGGGGGGCAGGTACCAAGGTACCTGTTGCCCCCTACCACAGGGTGGCAGGCCCTCGGGCCCCACCCCCACGTGGGGAGGTACCCAAGGGTACCATCCTTGTAGTGGTAGGGGCGACACGCCCTCGGGTCCCCCGCCCAATGGGCTTACAAATTTTTTAATAATTTTTTTGAAAACCTTTTTTTCATATATTTCTTTTAGAAAAAAATATAATAGTTTTTTTCTCGTCTGGCATCTTTTTTAACTTAAAAATATAAAAAATCCAGTAAAGTTTTTTTTGATAAGTAGGAGGTTTCTTCCACAGCATGTCAAATGATGATATTGCTATTAGGATTCAACTATGTATTTTTCGAGTCATTGACCCATGATTCATGAGTAGTGGTTCACAAGAACCCATCTCTCATGATAATGAATGGTCCACTTAGCACTCATTGCATCTAGATGATGCTCATAGAGGTGAAGCATTGATCCATCCTGGGAGGTCACCCATCCTAGTATTGCTCCAGCTCAAACACACTTAACCACGGAGTTTCCCCCAAGGTTAAGCCCACTTAGCTTGCTACCCCATTTGCAAAACCTTCAGCAAGTGTTATGCCTTGTGAACCATTCATTATAGAGCCCCTTTAGCTCATCAATTGATAAGTAGGATGTTTCTTCCACAACGTGTCAAATTATGATATTGCTATCAAGATTCAACCGTGTAGTTTTTGAGTCAAACTCATTGACCCATGATTCATGAGTAGTGGTTCACAAGAACCCATCTCTCATGATAATGAATGGTCCACTTAGCACTCATTGCATCTAGGTGATGCTCCGGGTGAGTCACCCATCCTAGCGCTCCATCAAGCTTAACCTAGAGTTTCCCCCAAGGTTAAGCCCACTTAGCTTGCTACCCCATTTGCAAAACCTTCAGCAAGTGTTATGCCTTGTGAACCATTCATTATAGAGCCCCTTTAGCTCATCAATTGATAAGTAGGAAGTTTCTTCCACAGCGTGTCAAATTATGATATTGCTATCAGGATTCAACTGTGTAGTTTTCAAGTCAAACTCTTTGACCCATGATTCATGAGTAGTGATTCACAAGAACCCATCTCTCATGATAATGAATGGTCCACTTAGCACTCATTGCATCTAAGTGATGCTCACAGAGGTGAAGCATTGGTCCGTCCTAGGAGGTCATCCATCCCAGTACTGCTCCAGCTCAAGCGCACTTAACCATGGAGTTTCCCCCAAGGTTAAGCCCACTTAGCTTGCTACCCCATTTGCAAAGTGTTTTTAGTCTTTTTTTTCCTTTTAAAAATAAAAAGGCAGTTTTTTTTGCAAATATTTTTTTGCAAAATAATAATCATGCACTGTATCTAGAGAAAGTTTTGTCAGCACCTTTATAATTGGCAGACCTCCACATTTGGAGGTAGTTTTGCTTAATTTGGCAAAAAATTTAGTACAACTCTACATTTGGCGAACCTCCACTTTTAGAGGTATTTTTTGACAAATTTGGAAGAGATTTTTCCCAGGTTTCTAAATTTGGCGAATCTCCAACTTTGGCAGTTTTTTTGCTAAATTTGGCAGAGATTTTTTTTTCCAAAGCTTAGGCCCTCTCCGTTGGGCTTTTCAATTTTGCACCTCAACTTCCAAAGGTCATATCTCGGCCATACGATGGTCTTTTCACGTGCAATTTTTTTTCAAATGGGGTGAAATTTCATGCTCTTCACAATGGTGTAGGTATTTTCTAGTTTGGACTTCTATTTTTTCCAGAATTCTATTTTCTCGGTGTCGTTGTTGTTCAGTTCTCATTTTGGAGACTTCGACGGGCCATATCTTCTGCATCTAGACACATTTTTGGGTGTCATTTTTTTTTAAAGTGTATGTTTTTTCGTGTACTTCATCATGGTGCTACCAGTTTCCTCTCTTTTTGTCAAAGAATTGTATTTTCAGCATGTAGTCATTTTTTGGACATTATGGGCTCACATTGCATGTATTTATGATTTTGTAAATCCACTGAGATAAAGTGCCTTTGTATTGCACCTGTATTATGGGATCTTGCACATCACTTTGTGCCTTATTATACTCGCACTATGATATAAAGTGCACGGGGTTTGATGTTTGCCTTTGTTTTACCTTCATACCTTTCTCATGTGTTTGTGCCTTGGTTTGCACACCCTTTCTATATTCTTGTACTTTCATGTCTGCACATTCAAATGTTCTTGGCTCTTTATCATGCACTATATTTTGGCATTCAATTCCAATGTACCTATCATGCCTCTCCTATGTCAACCTTTGGTACTTTTACCATCTATATCTTCAAGTTTCAGGTGTTTTCTTTTGTTTTCCATCTGATTTAAGAAGTGTTGTTGTGGGCACTCATGCATATTCACATCTTCTTGATCCTAATCATCATATATTTCAGTGGAGGTTATTTGTTCAACATTTCAGTAGTCATTCTTCGACAATATTTGTAGCTTCTTCATGCTTCAGTGGTGTTCTCTTTTTTCATCCTTTATTCCTATCTTTTGGGACAACATTACCTTGTTTGGAGGCTTTTTCAGTCCTTCACTTGGCTTTCATCTCTTTTTGGAGTAGATTTTTTTCGATGAGTTTTTCTCTATTTCTCCACATTATAGAGATCTTATGTTTATACATGGGTACCTTTTTTGGCCTTATTTTTCGAGACCCATCATGCATTCTTTTTAGGGTTTTTAGCTACTCCCTAAGTTCATCTTAAGGGGGGTGTTAGAGTTATCATACATTAGCTAATAATTAATTAATCTTTAATTGATTATTAGTCTAATTTTTTATTTGCACTTAAGCTAAACTTAGGAGTGCTTTTATGTTTTATTAATTGAGTTAATATTAGATCATTATGTCTCATCTCATGTGATGTTGGCACTTGTCATGATCTGATCCCTTTCACATTTAGGGATTTTCTCTTATAAGCACTCAACCCTAATTGTAAATATCTCTCGGATATTATCTGGAGCTTTCATATCTTCTTGAAAGTCTCTTATGTAGCTTTTTCTTGTTGATGAATATTGCACATATTGTTTGCAGATCTCTTGTGTGGAAGGTGTACTTATTTGTTGTTTGATCTTGTGGCTCATGGTTTTGTGCTTGTTTCACAATTCTAACATGGTGAGTTGCAGCATAGCATGTTCATTCATCATTCCTTTTTATATTTCATTATTTCAATTTAACCAAACGAGATTTGACCAAGGAAAAGCCCCATTCACCAAAACCAAACAAATTTTCCCTCTTTTGTTTGTATTTCAAATCTTAGGTTGAAGAAGGATTGAAGATCTCTTGAAGAGAAAATTTTGAAAAGTTGTCAACATTTTCGTCAATTCACATAAAATCATCTACAAAATTTATTTCCAAACTTTCAACACTAAAACTCAGATCAAATGGAATCTACAAACTGACACTAGAGGATTTCGAGAGATAGTTGAAACCTCTGCATAGAGACCCATTCATCCATGGGTGAATGAGTCCCATTTTCCCTCCCAAAACTGCATTTTGGTGACTAGTACAGAGTGTTTAACCCTTCTCTAATTTGTAGAAAGTTTATTGTTTCTATTTGTATTGAGGTTTAAATTGATAATTCAAGTTTGAATGAGCATAATTGAGTAGATTTTTTATTTTTAGTTTTTCTCCCAAAAGTGTTGTTCAGGTTGATACCCCCATCCTCAATAATAAGGAAACCAGCAGATTCCCCCATTATGTTGACTCACCTAAGTGTTGTAAATCAAATATTTGTGGGGATCTCTTTTCCTAATGAAATAAAGGAAAATAGGTCCATATTTGGTGAGCCTATATTTTTTTATCTTTCATTTTGGTGAACCCGACTTTGTACAACAAAATTCTAAAAATTGGAGTCTATTTCAGCCCTAGATCTAAGTTTTGCACTAAGTTTTAATTAGATTTGTATTACTAGCATTACATTTAGGGTTATTTTAACTTGCATTAGTGAACATTGCTTTTAGGGTTTAATTTTGCATGTTTGCATCCCTTAAATTTATAGAAAATCAAAAAAACTGCATTCTAAAAATATTCATCTTGTTCATCATTTGACCTTATTTTCACTTGCATTTAGACACCCTAATTTGGAAAAACCTGTTACAAAATTTTTTGTTTGCAACCAAAAATAAAAATCACATACAAAAGCCCTGAATTTGAAATTTTCAACTTTTAAAACCCTAAGCAAGGACCCATTCACCCATGGGCGAATAAGTCCCTATATAGACATTCTAACCAATTTATGAGTGCATTTAAATCTCTATTTTAGCTTCTTTTTTATATTGTTCAAGGTATATTTTGAAATTTTAAAAAACAATTAGTATATGTGCAAGAAAAGGTGTTAGTTTATCTCATTTATTCCAAACTCATAAAAATTCCATTACATTTTAATATTTAAAATCATAAAATCTATAGGACAATTGTTTACATCTTTGAAGCATTGCATAAGTTGGATAGATTACTTTTCATGTTAGCATGTTTCCTTTTCAAAGATGTGGTTTTAACATGGTTAAGAATGGCTTGTATAAGTACAATATCTCCTCTTATGTGTATAATTCAAAGCAAAGAAATGAGATCATCAAGAAACATGTTAGTCATCCTCCCACTATCTTTCCTAGTTTTGAGAATATCTTAGTGCAAGAGAACCAAACCATTGGCACGTTCCTTAATATCACCTTGCCTATCCTTCACTCAAACCCTACTATCTCTCCCATTTGTGAGGATATTTTGATATAAGAGGATACAAGCATTGATAATAATGAAAACCATAATTATTCTTCTCCCAATACATCTCCTATTGGTGACGAAGGTATCTTGGTGAAAGAAGATACAATCATTGAAAATCATGAAAGTCTTGTTTTTCCCTCTCCTTCTCCCACATGTTAAGATATTATGACACAATAATATGAGATCATTGACACATTTTTTAACATCACTTTACCTAGTCTCCATTCATATCTCAACATCTCTCCCACTTGTGAAAATTCTTTAGTGAAAGAGGATGCATTTGTGGAGAATCATGATAATCACATTTGTTCTTCTACCAAAATCTCTCTTATTTGTGAAGAGGACTTTTTAGTGTTAAGAGATCCAATGATTGAGAGCCATGAAAATCCTATTTGTTTCTCTTCCCCTACATCTCCTACTTGGGAAGAAATTCTAGGACAAGGGGATGTAATCATAGATAGCCATGACAATCATATTTGTTCTTCTCTTAATATCTCTCCTATTTGTGAAGAAGATAGTTTGGTGTTAGAAGATACACTCATTAAGCGTCATGAGAATCTAGTTTCTTCCTCTCCTAATTCTTCTCTCACTTGGGAAGATATAATTGAATAAAAGGATGCAATCATTGATAAGAAATAATAAAATATTTATTCTTCTCTTGATGTCTCCCCTACTTGTGATGAAGTTATCTTACAAAATCTAACCATCGAATGTGATCAAAATCTTGTTTTCTTCTCCTCTAAAACTCTCCTACTAGGGAAGATATCATGGTGCAATAAAATGATAGAATTGATACATGTCTTTCAAACAATAGTAAATGTAGCTTCATTAGATGAGGATGATGAGGTGACATTAGACTCTCCTTTGTTAAAATATCATCACAATGAGGATAAATGTTTTGAGGTTATGAACATTAGATATCCCTCAAGTCTTCCTACAAGTCCTCTAATAATTAGACATATTAAGTCATCTCTTGAGCAACTTCTTACCATCTACCCACCCTTATATCAATTTCAAGTTCAAAAAAAACTTGTATTTATCATAGGACCACCTAAAAAGCAACCATTATCCCTAAGAGATATCTTGAATTTTACAAGGAAACTTGATAGTAACAATGTTTCATAGCAACAGAGTTACAATATCATTGCTCACACATATAATACAAGGAATAATAGGAAACCACAAACCACTCCCATTTAATTACCATTACCTCAACCTGTCTTGCCTAGTGCTCCTTGTTTTCCTTTGCATAGTGAAAAGGAGTATGATCTTGTTGAGCAACTTAAAAATACTCCCGCTAAGATATCCTTATGGGATCTTATTCAAGCCTCACCTAATTACCATAGCATGCTCCAAATAGCTTTGCAACAAGGTGTAGTTCCTCCTAGTTCAAATCCAAATGATGTAGAAGCCTTAATTCAAGGTATGAATTCGATCAACTTATACATTACTTTCCATCAAAATAAGTTACCTCTGTTAGAAGTGTGAAAACAAAATGAGGCTTTCATAATAGTGGCTCACATTAATAGGTGTGGGATAAAGTGAACCCTTATTTACAATGGCTCAGCCCTCAATGTATGTAACATAAACCTTTTCGATAAACTTGGAGTAGACAAAAGCCAAATACAACCAGACTCTTTATCTATCCATGGATTTGACAATGTAGGAAAACAACTGCTTGGTGTGATCTCATTACCTATTATAGTTGGAAAGGAAACATTGCAGACTCTTGTCCATGTTATGCCCCAAGATCTATCATACAATCTTCTTTTGGGTAGACCATGGAATCATGAAATGAATGTGGTACCTTAAACTCTTCATCATCTAATGAAATATGTCTATAACAACAAGATTTACACAATGAAGGCCGACCCTAAGCCTCAAAGTTGTTTGCACACTAAGAAAGACAAGAGAATTCCTTTGAAAACATTGATACCAACTTCAAAAGTAGAACTTGTGCAAGAGGAAGAAAAAGAAAAGAATACTGAGGAAGTCACAAAGTTATTGGAGGATGATTGGGGTTCCTTAGATTTTACACCTATATTCATGGGAGAATACAAGATCATAACAAAAGAGTCTGAAAAGAGAAAAGAACCAATGGTAATGTCAACATAAAATTTGGAAGAACCTTCGCAAGGATCCCCTTCACCCACTTTAGAAGAAGAAATAAATTACACAACAAAGTTTGATGAAGTTGATTATGAACAAACACCAAATCCAAAGAAAAGGAAAATATTTATGGAAAAGGTTACAAACTTTTGAAACAACTTGGTTATATTGGAAAAAGATGTGGTGCTAGAGAACAAGGTATATGTATCCCTATAGAGCCTAACATGCAAGAAACCACTAGTGGTCTTGGTTATTATCCCTCAAAAGAAATAAAAGTATCAAAAAAGCCTTCACTCAATACTAACACTATTATAAAAGATTCTTCTAAGATAACTTTAACCTTGGTGGACCATGAACTGATAGAAACAACTAGTGGTTTTGGTTATTGTTCCTCGAAATAAATCAAAGAATCAAAGAAATCTTTACTTAATATAAATGACATCACGCAAAAAAAATCCTAGGACATCTTCAAAAACATATCTTAGTAATGATTGGGGTTCATTAGATTTTACACCCTCCTTTAAGGGAGAGTACAAAATCTCACAATCTAAAGAGTCTTGTGTATGTATGACACCTTCTACTAAGCAAGAAATATCTTTGTCACAAAACATCATCTACCATTAATAAAGAGAGTACCTTGTTGAGGCTTCTCCAAGCCCTCTTGATATATCTCCCTCCAAGAGCACAAAATAAATTTTTGAGTGCATGGTCATTCTACTAATGAATGTAAGGATTTGATTAATAAAATTCAACATCTTAAGGATTGTGGTGCTCTTCCTTGTTTTGATGCACCTATTTCCTCTAATTGATACTAATTTTCATCCTATCATGTTGCTCATCACTATGTGGAATTGGTAGCTTTATGCATCTTCCTCATTGCCATTCATAGTGGTACAATTTTAGGTGGAATCATATTTCTCTTGGCAACAATATGATATTTCTTGGTGGTTTTCTTTGTCTCTATGATTGGGGGGGCAAGGATAACTATATTTTTGGGTTAAATTCTTTCCAAGTATCCCCTCTTCCTTTCTTTCTACTTAAAATACCAACATAGAAAGTATGTTTCCATTTTAAGTGGGGGGTATATTGTCCCCGATTCATTGTTTGCATTTTCCCTTCTTAGTGATGATAGCATACATCTCCTAAGAAGTGTGATCTTTTTATTCAAAATGTGGTATTCTTACTTCACATGATGTGTCTTCTTGGTGGTTTCATTGGGTATGATATCCTTCAAGATTGTGACCTTTCTTAGCATATGGAATTCCTCTTAGTGGTGATGTTATAGATTGCATTCCCTGAGTCCATAATCTTTTATCCTCGATTAGTCCTCTCTTGGAGACATTAAGCATGATGTTCCCTAAGGTGAGACCTTTCATGAAATAATAAAAACCACTTTGAATATCCTATCTCATTGCATGTACAACCTTTGTCAAGGCCACTAAGCATAACACAACTTGCTTGCTAGTGGAGCCTTTCTCATGAGTGTCTAGCATAATGCAACTTGCTAGCCTTGTGACCATTTATGTGATGCCTTATCAAATTTATCAGGAGGTATAACTTTGGTATGGTTGATACATGGGAGCTTGTAGACATGGCATGACTTTCCCATCAAACACCTTTTGTGGGTACATACTGACCTAATGTGTGTTTCTCACTACCTTGGGGCTCACCTAGTGTATATTGGACTGCACTTTCCCTTGTGAGCACATTTTCAATGGCCACTGAGCATAACACAACTTTATTTTTTGTGGAGCCATGTATTTCATAAGTGATTTTATATCCTTATGAGTGTATTTGATGGATGTGGCATAATACAACTTGCTAGTTCTTTCCTCTTTGCATTATCTTTAACATTATATGTTTGTGTATTTTGTATTGTTGCTTCATATCATACATATTGTGTGTGACCCTTTGTGCTTATGTTGGTTTTCCATGTGATCTTGATCATGGGGGCTTGGCCACCTCCTTGATCTTTTTCATCCCATCCCATCAACATTTGTGCACTTGGACCCCTCTTGACATATATTTTTCTACTTTAGTGTGAGTTTGCGATTGCACTCATCCTCTCACTAAAGTGGGGGCTAAATTATTGTAGAAAAATGTACTCCTTTATATTTTCACACTTTTTTTGGGTCCCCTCAATTGAATTGGACTCAATTGTGCCTTAATAAGCCCTATTTTACATCTATAAGCCTAATAAATTATATTTTTTGAAGAGGAAACCTAGCAATAATTAATGCCAACACATAATACTTTACCTTGACAAATGTGTGTTTCAGTAATAGGGACCATGGGTGAATGGGTCCTCCCTAAGCCTTTGAACCTAAATTTAAAATATGCTTTTGGCAGTATTTTATAATCCCAAATTCAAATTTCAATGTTGGCTTGTAATGTTTAATTTTTAAGAAATTAAGGATAGATACCTATAAATACAAGGCTATTTTATCAAATCAACTAGAAGTTTTCAATTATATTTTTGAGAGATCAATCCTAAGAGAAAATATTATTTTCAAGAGCATTCAAGGGTAGATTTATCAGTCATCTACAACAGCAATCAAGATCTCAAGCATCATGTCAAAGTCTTTTGCAATCATGCATATTTTTGGAGCTAACATTGTGATGTAGTTTCAAAGATCCAAGCAAAAATTCAAGTCATATTCAAGCATCAAGATCCACATCCATTGAAGCCATTTTATGCAAGATCAAGATCAACATTTCAACATTCCAAAGGTTTGTTCAAGGGTTTGGTGAGTTGCAACATAGAATTGTTCATTCATCATTCTTTTTCATATTTCGTTATTTCAATTCAAGGTTTAATTACCCAAATGGGGTTTGACCAAGGAAAACCCCCATTCACCAAAAACAATCAATTTTTCCATCTTTTGTTTATGTTGCAGATCTTAGGTTGAAGAAGGATTGGAGATCTCTTCAAGAGAAAAATTGGAAAAGTTTCCAAAGTTGCAAAAAGTTGTCCATTGTTGTCAATTCTTAGAACCTCATCTACAAAATTTATTTCTAAACTTCCAACATTGAAACCTGGATCAAACAAAAGCTATAGATTAACACCAGAGGATCCCAAGAGCTGGTTGAAACCTCTGCACAGAGGCTCATTCACCCATGGGTGAATGAGTCCTCGTTTGCCTCCCGAAACTACATTTTGGTGACTAGTACACAGTGTTTAACCCTTCTCAGATCTACAAAAAAATTATTATTTCTATTTGTATTGATCTTTCAATTGATGTTTCAAGTTTGAATGAGCATATTTAGTAGATTTGATATTTTTAGTTTTTCTCCCAAAAGTGTTTCTCAAGTTGATGCCTCCATCTTCAATCATAAGGAAACCAACAGATTCCCCCATTGAGTTGACTCAACTAAGTGTTGTACGTCAATTATTTGTGGGGATCTCTTTTCCTAATGAAATAAAAGAAAATAGGTCCATATTTGGTGAACCTATATTTTTGCATGTTTCACAAATGATAATGGTTGCAATCATGTTGATAGCATTAATATGCAACCTATTGTGATACATTCAGATAGTGAAGAAGAAGATAAAAAACAAGAACAAAAAGAATACAATAATAAATTTATCTCTTATATTTTCTAAATCAATGAATTCAAGTGGGAGTAACCATAATGATCCTCCTAAGGAGAGTGATCCATCATGCATTGACCATGTATTTCCTTTAGCATACTTTCTTCTATTTATGATGAGAAAGGTTGGGACGTGTACAATTTTATTTAGATCAGCTCATATGCGTAGTACCTCTTGTGTATCTTTGTGTATTTTCTTGCATGTGATGTGATCTCTCATGATATGTGTCTTGGTGTGTGTTGGTGTTTGTTGGTTTTCTTTGATTATCCTTGTTGTTCTTTTTGGCAATACAAAGAAAGAAATTTTTCATGACATTCATCTATTTATATCTCCATTCATCTTTATTTTGTGAACATTTTTGTCTTTGCATTTACTTTTGGGAATGATGCAAATAGTCGAGATATTTAGATCTCTTTAATGTTGAATAAAAATATTTTATGTTATCTTCATGTGTCATTCCTCCATTATGTTTGTAGTTCCACAAGTATTGAAAAATGATGTCAACTCCAAGCATGATCATATTATATATTATCTCTGGTCTTTATTGACCCTAGATCTATGGATACCTTATGTTCTATCTTTGTATTGTCAACCATGTGGCTTTGTCTTGGGGGCGACCCCTTGTAATGAGTCAGCTTTTTTGGGAGCATATTTTTGGCATAAGTTTTCCTAGAAAGTTCTTATGGCCTATCATATTGTATATATTGTTTTATTTTACCTTAAAGGCAATTGCTCTCAGTTGGTGTTAGCAATTACTTTAAGGTGGGGGGATGCATTCCATTATGTGTTTCACTTTGTTCACACACGTTGAGTTTGTGATGTATTTTTGGCATATTGATCATTTTGTAGCACCTAGCAAATATTAGACTTCACTAGCCCTTTGTGCTTTCTTCATTTGCTTGTGTTGTAGAAACTCACCTAGAGAATATCATACTTCACTTAGAGCCTATGTTATTTCTTGTGAAGGCTCAACGAGTGAATATAAAACTTCACTAACCTATTATCCATTTGTCCATGGACCACCTAGGAAATACCACACTTTATTATCTTGTGATTCTTAAATGCCTTAGGTATAGATGCTAGTGAGGATACTGCAAAGTGTGTTGGCATGTGATTTTCATACCCCTTTTTGCATGTTTTCATTTTGTTTGCATTGTGTTTGTAGCATGTTTGCATTGTGTTTTCATTGTGTTTACATTGTATTTGCATTATGTTTGTATCATGTTTTATGTATTGGTATTATGTTTTATTTTCTCATTATGTTCCCATCATGTATGCTTTGTGTTTGTCATGCTATATTGCACTTTATGCATGTGTTCCTTTGTCTTGAGATTGTTGAGCCATGGGTCCTTAGGCCTAGAGACTAGTGTATCCCCTAGATCTGATGTTTTCCTATCTATGTAATGCTTCGACAAATAAAGTCATCTTAGCTTATCTTTACTTCAATGTGAGTTTGAGCATAAATCGATACCCTCACTAAAGTGGGGGCTAAATTTAGCATTATAAATTATCACCCTTGATAATTTCACACTAGTTTTAGCTCCCCCTCATGTGCATAGAACCAATTGTGCATTTTAAATTTGCTCATTTATACTAATATTTATAAAATCATAGGTTGAACTAGGATTAATAAATTAATGTTCATTTACTGATGCTTAAGGCCAAAAAATAGGTCTAGGCTAGGCACCCAACACCCTTGTTTAGCTTATTTAGGCCCCAATTCAAATATGTCAATGTCCACATATTAATATTTAGAAATCCAAAGTAATTTTTCAGCTATAAGTAATTAATTTGTAGGAAATTATATAATTGCATATAAATACAAGCCTTTTTCACCATTTGAAATATTAACAAGAGATAAAAAATCATAAGGAAATTAAGAGCATAACTGATCATCCTAAAAGTATAGTCACGAGAATAATTTGAAGAATTATAGTAGCATTATTTTATTCAAGCATCATATTAGCAATGCATCATGTTTTCATGTGAGTTTGTTCATGTTTCATTTTTTGTTTTTTGTGAGTACTAACACTTGTCAAACTTCAAATCAACCATCCAAGTCTCCTTGAAGGTGATGACTTCAATGACTTCATTCTATTAAAGAATGCCGATTTGACTCGTAAGTTGCATCAATTATCAATTTTTTAGTTTTTTATCATTTAAATTCTACCCGATCGAGTGTATGTTCTCTTTTACATCATCATATTCATTGTAGATCTAAAGCAAATTTGGAAAGGATTGAAGACTTAATTGCTCAATCAAGCATTCAAGTCCTGCAAGTCGACAAGTTAGGGAAAGTGGAATTTATATGTGATAGACCAAGTTCTGATACTAAGTCCAAACGAGAACCTATAGATAGAGACTGGTTGAAACTAAAATTAGATTTTGTGTATCTACCCTTCTAGATCTAGGGCACCCTACTCCCTTGTCTTGTCATTTCAAGCTCAGATTTATATGGCAGGTTCTTTTGTGTTTGCACTCTACTCTTTTGAAATCTATTTCTAGTTTTCAGTTATGTATTTTCCAAAAATCATCTTAGTTTGCTACATTTTTATAGTTAACCTAGGTAAATCCTCACATTCTCAAATTAAATCAATTAATAGTTAATTGATTACTATCAAAACACATATTTTCTCCAAAAGCACTAAAACCCTAATCCATCATTCTAACTCTTCCATTGAGGTTAGTAGCCAAATGAGTGTTTGAGATCAACTTTAGTCCTTTCCATTACGATATTGGAAGAGGTGTGATTTAGATCTTAGATCCTCTTTTCCTATATCACATAAATCTACCCCAAATATAAAAGAGTATTATGGTTTCAAACTCAAAAGTAATCAAACCCTAGTAAGAATTTTATGTTCTAATAGATGAATTTAAATAAAAAGGTAAATGAAAGGAAAAAGTCACAATATAACCTCTATATTTTTAAATACAAAAAAAAGGATAAAATCATATTCCAAAAAATAAAGAAATGACTTACTCATAATTATCTAATCTTACCTAAATAATAGCACAAAAATTACTTACCCAAATTTGATGTAATATAAATATTACACCAACATTAAAATTTACATAAAATGCCACCATATATGTCCAACATATAGATGTACACATGGAACAAATAATCATACCATAAATTAACAACATATGAATTCTAACACTGCTCATCACCCCATCCACATGATGGAGTGCACCCAGGCCTGGAATTTGATGGCCACCCCTACCTGTCATATAAAATTTTGTGATGATTTGATCATTTAAATGCCTTTCATTTGACGTTTTATAAAAAATATAAATTGTCAATAAATAATTTGAGTTTTTTTTATAAAATTCTTCTATATTAAAATATTTTTCATGAATTTATATTTTTTTATAGACAACGCAAATAGTGTGCAAATTTTATGGAGGATCTATAAGGATTTTTTTTCCAGCTAATTTACGCCTTCGAAAGAAGAGGTGTCGATTAGTTCATATAATTCTCCATAAGGGATCTAATAATTATAATCAATTATTGCCCATTAAACCTCCCAGCCCTTATGATGGCTCAAAAAAGGGACCCAAAACAAAAACAGCTACACTTCTATTCATGCAAATCAATGGAACCTATGGGTCAGAAGTTTTAAATTACAAATTGAAACAGTATTAGCTTGAGAGGTTCTAGATAGGATGGTTCAGAATATAAGTAATCATAACTTGTGGGCATATGAAAAAGGGTTATACAGAGTTAATGTTTTATTTGGCTACATATTGTCTATTCGCATTGTGCATTGCATGATTTTCATATTTCACTTCCCAATTAAACCCTCAAACTAGCCTGATATTGGGTGTTCAATGTTCCTTATCATCACATGGCAGTTGTGAGTTCATAGGTAACATAGTGTGATATCTCGAGTGTTTAGTATCCTTACTATGTAGCAATCCACAGTTTCAATTAATTTGCCTCTTGTAGTCCTAAAGGAAAGGGCACGATTCATAGCAGGCCTGGGGTTTTGTTTTTCTACCCATCATTGTTCTTTATGTATAAAATAATGCAATTCAAGGTCTATTGTTTGTGCTTAGTCAAGTAGGAAGTGTATCCAAGGGTATCAATAACTCGACCAGTATGCTTGTTATAAAACTGGTAAGTTATCCCACTTGTGTTTATATTCCAGGTGGAGGGGACATCAGTGGGGAGCAAGAAGGAAGCCCCCAATTGGCAAATTTCCATATTTCCAGACTATATGACATAGTTCAAATTAATAGTTGATTGGTGAGGGATAGATGGCTTAAGGAAAACTTAACCTTAGATATCTAATGCAATCCTTCTAGAGACATGTCTCCTTTTCTTACCTTTCTTCCTCTTTGTCTCACTGCTCTGCTTCCATTGTTCGTTGTTTGAGTTTCATAACTCTTCATTAACCTATCCACCTATGTCTTCGTGTTCTTTTAACACAATTTCTCCTACCCCATTCCACTTCTCTGGATCTGCTTCTAGTTTATATTCTTTGAGTTGATATACACCTGAGTTGGCAAGTGCATCTGTCACCTTATTTGCTTCCCTGTATACATGGGAGATTGTATAATCTTCTAGCCTGTCTAATAGCTCCCATATCCTATTAACCCATCCTTTTAATTTCCAATTCGGGGTGTCTCTTTTGGATATGGCTTGTATACATAATAATGAGTCTCCTTCAATATCTACTTTCTTGTAATTCTTTTCTAGGCACATCCATAGCCCTAGGGAAAGAGCCTCCATTTATGCTTCATTGTTTGTTGCAGAACCAATTTTCTTGGATAAGGCCCATTTTGGATGGCCTTTATTGTCTCTTAATATACTTCATGCCCCTACTAGCCCGAGATTTCCTTTTGCTGCTCCGTCAAAGTTTAGCTTGTGCCTTCCTTGATCTAGGCCCTTCCACTTGGCCTCTTTTCTGGTTTTTGCCTTGTCTCTTAAATTTACTTTGGATCTTTTTAGATTCTTCCATTTTCTTTGTAATTCCTCGTCCCACTTTGTAAATTTTGTGCATACTTTTATTGTATTTTTTGCATTAAGTACTTCACATATTGTTTCTTCTATCTTTCATGTGATTTGATTCACATCCATGGATTTATCTTGAAATTTTTTGTGGTTTCTTTCTTTCCAAATATTTCACACAATCATGGAAGGAGCAATCACCCATAGGTCAGCCCATAAATTATTCTTCGTGCCCTTCGGCCAACTACAAATCCATTTTTTTAGGTCCTTCAATCTTACTCCATACCACCCAGTTGTGTTTTGGATCCAATCCTAGCACTTGGATGCGTATGTACAATTCAATAGCAAATGATTAATTGTTTCATGCAGCACATAATGTACCTATTTGGTCCTTGAATTCCAATAGTGTTCAATATTTCCATTGTAATAATGCCTATGTGTACGGTTTTCCAAAGAAAAGCTCCAACTTTAGGCAACACTACAAGGTGCCAACACAATCTCAAAGGCTAGTTTAAACTTGTTCTTGTAGCTGTTTGAATTAGGTATCCAAGCTTGACAGAGTATTTCCCTGATTTGGCACCACCCCAGATTAAGTCATCATCTTCATCTAAAAATAAGATCTTTCTCTTTTCTAGTTCTTGTTTTAGTTTCATTCTAGTTTCTATTGGTAGTGGCAGTCTTTCCACATCTATCCATTCGTAGTGATTGCCAAATTTGGGGTTTTTTGTATTGATATAATTTTTGACAGAGGTGCCCATTATGTTTATGACTTCATCCTTAATTTATTTTATCCCTTCTATCTCCTCTAATGGCTTATGCCCATTCTAGGAATCTGCCCAGAAGTTGGCTAGCTTTCCATTGCTTATCTTCCATGTAAGATGGCTTGTTATTAGTTGCCTACTTTCCCATAAGAATCTACATATTTTTGATCCACCATTGGCTTCTATTGTCTTGGGATAAAAGGCTTTCAAATAGATACTCAACGCAGTAGGATCAACCAACTTGGATCCCTGAGGTATTTTATTATGTAATTTAACAAACCTTTAGTTAAAATCATAGGTTGACTCGTTTTGATGCTTTTGGATAGTCACTAACTCGTGCAAAGCAAAATATGACGCACACTAATTCCTATACTGCTGAAGAAAATGTTCATAAAATACATGAATGGAATAAATGGAAGTTGTTGGTAGACTGTTAAACCAGTCCCTTGCATTTTCAATCAGTGACATCATAAATAATCTCATTTGTACATCCTCATATTGCATATCCAAGTCTTGAATAACTGCTTTAAAGTTTCTCAGATGCTCCTTGGTTGTAACTGCATTACTTTCTGTGAACTTAGGGACTAGGTTCCTCCAATTGTTGTCCAGAGGGTAAGGGTATATCTGAAATCCAGCAAGATCAAATTGTCTAATCATGCTTGTGTATTGTGGAGGGGGATTTTGGAAATGTTGATGTTGGTACAGTGGGTTAGTATTTTCCACATATTGCTGACCTTGTGGGGGTACATACTGTTGATGAGGAGGTGGCTGAATATTTCGGTGTTGTGGTGGAGCGTTTGTGTTTCTATATTGATTCCTTGGCTGATTTCGGTGGGCCTGTGGGGAATTTGATGGCTTCCTATTGTTGTTCTTATGAGGGGGCGTATATTTGGGTGAATCAACCATTGATGTTTTAGCCGGAGCCTTCTGTAACTTCAATTTCTCAAATTCTTTCATGGCCTGAAGCCTTTGCTCATATTCTACCCTTGACCTTTTTGTTTCTTGCCTCATACGTTCCCACTGTGTGTCTGCCTCACTTTGGGTCATAAGTTCATGATTTTCTTCAAATACTACTTCATATTCAAGTCCCTCCTCAAAAAGTGTTGCTCTCTTATCACATTCAAATTCTCTCCTCTTTTTAGCTTCAAATTCAGCCATGAAATCTTCATCTTTATCATGGCTTATTCGATGGAAGGGATTTCTCTTCTCTTTAGGAGTGTGAAGCTCTTTAGATGGGCTATTTCCATTTGTTAATGCCTCGTATGAGTTGTGTGTTTCCATCGGTGGTTTTGATATTCTATTTTTTGAGGATGGATCTAGGTCATTGAATACCTTCTTGCCCTGATCATTTTTATAGGTTTGCTTACCTTTGTCATTAGGACCATCCCCCTACTTGTACAAATATCTCCTTCCTTGCATGTTGTGAGAAACTGTGATGGTTTGAACTCTAGGTCCATTCCTTTCTGATTTGTATCTTATTGTATCGATCTCAATGCTTTTGTTCATTCAGAGTCGCCACCCACTTTTTCTAAAAGTGAGAAAATATGTTATTATTTGACCCAGCGGAGTCAATTTTCAAATTTTAATTGTGGTTCTCTTTTAATGACTCTATATGGAAAGGTTGTCTACCACCGGACTTCTCTCAAGTTGCCCCAGTAGAGTCGCCAATTTGTTAGGTCTCAAAAACGTTGGTTTGAATGAACCACGAGAGGTTGCCAAGCTCTCACAATGTTATTGGCCAACTAACAAGTCCAACCAATATAGTTGAACCTTCTACTCTTAAGGCTCTGCTAAACCTAGGCAGGTACACCTATATGAATGACGCAGATTTTGAATTATGCTTCCTACTTGACCAAACTATCCACAAATGGCAATTTTATAGTGGAAAGATATGATCCTAATTTGGTATAAATTGTATATGCAATATCAAAGTGAAATTTTATATGTTTAATTAAGAGGTGTAAATGAAATGGATGGAACCTAAAAGGATAAATAAGACCAGTGCCTTGTTGGCTAAAACGGAGTCAAGTGAAAGCTTTAGATAAATGACTTCTATTTGGCAGAGATTTTAATTATTTGGCATATGATATTAGTCTATAACTTGTATAAACATGCAAGAATGTAATTACCAAGCTCTTTTTAGTGATCCAAATGATACTTCCAGATTACTGTGAATGACTTGAAGGATTTAATCTTTACTTGAAAGAACCAACCAATCACACCACACAAATACAGAAAATGTGTATTGATTTACCTGAGAATATGCTTGATATGTCAATTTAAATAACAAAGAAATATCAGCCTTGGAGACAACTTGATAATATTTTCAATTGAATTAACAAATAATTGATACTAGAAAGGTGCCACAATATCAAATTTCTTTCATTGATCCTTCAAAATTTATACATGCATCATAGTTCTTTGAAACATTCTGAAAGTACTGTATTTCCTACAAACTTTCTATCTATCATCCTCTTTCTTGCTATGTAAACAACGGATACTTATACATTAGCGGGTGGAAGGACGTATCCTTTCAAAAAAATGTTTTAAGCATAAAATACTAACAAGATTAGCATTAACTAAGCTCTATTAAGCCACAAGTGAACTTCAGACATGTGCTCTATGTAGTCTTGGCGCTCGTGTGTATCTGCATCTCCTAACGCATCACGGATCACAATCTCCATCATCACCATTCGTTCATTCTGCTCACATGCTTCATCCAACGTTGTATCTTTCACAGTGGTTGTCTTTAACATCTCTTGGAGTATTAATTCACATTCACTCTTCCATGTAACCATTTCTTTAAATTCTCCTTCATCATCACAGAACCTAGTCAATCTTTTCTCAACGGCTTCTATCACTTCCTGCGCATCCTCTTGTAACTCCTCAAAGAATCCTTTGTACTTATCCATGATACGATTAGCATTTTCAATCTATGCATTATTAGGAGTATCCTTTCATTTTATTTCCTCAAGTTTCTCTTGGATTCTACCATCCACTCTTCTATGTTCTTTTATTGCATCAACGTATTATGAATGTTTTCCCCAAAGTTTATTTAACCAATTGGTTAAAACGACCTGCCTCCTTTTGATTATTGCAGTAAGTGTGTTCATTTTCCCTTGAGAGTATGCACTTGATCCTTCCCAATGGTCCTTCACCTGTGAACTTTCACCTTGGGTGAGTATCTTTGTTGGCCCCATTGCAGCACCTACCAAGTCCTTCAGACATTCATTTTCTCTCAGTATTCTCTCACTATTGGTTTTGTACATTTCTCTCTCTCTAATCAATGCTTGTATTTGGGCTTTATTTAATTTTTCTATATTGATCCCAATTTCTGCAATTGCAACTGGATCAACCTCTCCAGCCTTCAAAGTCATGACATGTCCAAATGCCTTCTCAGTATCAATGACAACTGACTTCTTGTGAGGGGGATATAAAGCCCAAATCATCAATGTCTCTTCATCAGGATTGTATTTTGATCTTGTATATACTTCTGACACCTTTTCTATGTTGAGCTTGTGTGTAGCATTGTTGTCTTTCAGGAAATTGTCAAAAACCAATGCAGAATTGAGATCTAGCCCTGGGAAAATCATGACACCAGCCCTTTCCAACATTTCTCTCCCTTTCTCAGGGGTCGTGCTTGTCATCTCTTTCTCCACATCATCCCTCAAGTTTTCTAACAACTGCTCCTCATTTCCTGGTGTGACATTGTCAACGAGTCCTCTTATTTCTTTTCCCTTTTGTTTGTACAAAAATGTTTTGAATTATGAGGTTTTCACAAATTCATCATCTGCTATAAAAGATCTATATTCTTCATGTCTTGTATCCATATCCACAGTTTCCTCAATATTTATCTCTCTGGCAGAATAGGTGTAATCCTGAGTTCTTGTCCTCGATACCTTTCTGGATGGACCTTGTGGCCTATTAGCCTCTAATACTTCCTTACTTGAAGACAATAGCTCAACATCTAACAATTCTTGATCATGTTTCTCAATTACCATTTATGTTTCTTTTGCTTCCAAGTTTCTAATTATGTCATCAGACTGATAGGGCACATGCTAATACCCTCCAAAGTTTATCCTTTATCTGGTAAAATGAATATATCCCTCTAGATCAAAGTTTTTCCTTGATGACACTTTCCTCATGTTATAATGTAATAACTTATCAAGAATTAAATTGTATCCCTCCTTTGCTAACACAGTAAAATCACCAAAACACAGTGTACTTGGCATAAAAGCTTGCTTTCCGTAAGCGCTTAAGTTCATGACACTGGAGAAATCCATTTGCCTAACAATCTCTAAGTATGCAATCCTATCTTGAACTGTCCTAGGCAAAATGAATAGAGTACTTTCAAAACCATAAACCCTAATCATGGTGGCATTTTCTAAACAATACCAATCCCCCCAGTTGTGGCTGATTGGTCCATTATAATCCTTAGGCCTGAGAAACCTCTTTATTTCATCAGACAAGGAATAGTCACAAGGATGATTATAAAACTTGTACAAAGGCTTTACAAAGTATTCTTCAAAATGCACAAAACTAGAAATAGCAAACTTGTTGTCCCAAACAACAATCCATGACTGAATAGGCAATGGCCTGCCTTCTTTATCAATTTCTGAAATCCTCAGCTCCTGAGGCTAGAATCCTAATTCCTGTCCAAAATATAGCACCAAGTGCATCAACAATGAATAATTCCTGAGGTGTAGGACAGAGGCTCCATTATTTATTGCCATCAACCCTGCATCAAGCTCTTTAAATACATATGAAGCATAATCCAAAGGCCTAGAGTTATGATATTGAATATCTGCTGCAACCACCATGGGCACAATTGCCATATACTCTAGAACCTTCATTCCCAATACCTATCCCACCGAGAAATAGGTGTACCTTATATAAGGTTCAAAAAGATCCACATGAAAAGGTGGTCCCTCATTTTCCTCCATTGGAATCTATTTGCCACCATGTTTGATTCTATGTAGGGGTAATCTCCAACCCTTATAAATCATGTCCATTCTTTTGAATTCACACTCGAGCTCTTCACTTACAATTTTCTCATTGCACATTCCTTCTAACTTGAAGACCTCGCTTATTGCATTCTCAGACACATGTATTACCGGGTTCCCAGATAAATCACATATGGCCCTATTTTTCGGATTATAATGACCAGCCAATAATTTCACCAATTCGACATCAACAAAAACATTAGGGCACACCAGTTTTCCCAAATTAAGCCTCCATGGGTTACATACTAGCTCGAAGCGATTTCTTCTATGGTAGTGGAAACTGAACAATTCGTATCCTCTAATTGGGGTCCAAACATCTCCTATGAACTTACATTTGTCATCCAATTTATCTACTTTCGCCTTAAGCTGTGCAGAATGCCTAGCTTTAGGTCCTGAACCAGGTAACTGGTCTATGAGATCTTGGTTCAATTTTTGCTTGGTACCCTCTGGTTGCATTTTTTTTTTTTGTTTTTTTCCTTTTCGCTGACTACCCTCCCCATGTTTTCTTCCTTTTATCTTTTCTGAACTAGTTCCTTCCATTCTTCGAAATTTACAATTTTTCAGAGGATGAGGAACTTACTGTATTTCACCTAAAAATCCAAGTTAGACGAATGCCCCAATTTTTTTGCTCGTTCCTCTGCTCTCCTTTATTGCTAATTCTGCGAAAAAATGATTTCAATTGAGCTCACCTTGATTTGCAAAATCTTTTATCCTTTGTGGCGCCATTAATGTCTTCACTGAGACATGAATGAAGCAAGTTTTTCGAAATTCTCACTGTCACATCATGTATCATATCGGCAAGACATTTCAAATCTCTGGTCGATCTATCTGTTCAACGTTCACACATCCGCTAAGACATCCGACATCACAAGTCTCCCCGATAGTTTTCCTTTTTAGTTTTTTATATCGCCATGACCTTCACCGAAGCAAACTATTACCTAGACTTAATGAATCGGGCCAATGATTCTTCATTTCACTCTGAAGGTTCTTTGTCTCACCAAGATATTCCCTTTGTCAACTCAAATCACTGAGACCAAGTAATTGTCCTGCCGACAGAATAATATTCATTGTGACCTCTCTTAGATCTCCCCGCTGAGACTTATCTTATCAATACACCTTTTCCTTGGTGAGACCACACACATTGTCTCTTCGACAACTTTTATCTCTATACGCTCAGCTTTGTCGGTATAACATGGGGAGTCGGTAAGACTCCCCGAACTATCCTCGGCATCATTGTCTCACCGAATGAGTCTTCTTTTTTATTTATTGGCAAGACCAATGATGGTCTCAGGTTATGTTTTGGAACCTCACTCTGATGACTCTAGTCTGGCCGATACATGTTATTTTGCTTCAAGCGGTGGGATAAAGATTAGCTCGATATGACCTTACACTGTCATGTCGATAGCCAATGTCTTGCCGACAGAAACTATGAACCCGTGTATTCCCAACATATGTCCTCATCGGTATGACACAACTGATTTCTTGCTAATATACTGAAAGAGATATATATTATTATCGGTGAGACCTGCATCAACTTATGCCGATATTTTCAAATGTTAAAGATTTAATGTCAGATGAATTTTATGGGGCTATATGACAAAATTTAACCCAAACCTTGGTGAAAATGCTATGTGAGGAAATTTTATGTCTGTAATATAAACCCCTTTGGGAGATTAATGAGTATAAATGGTCAATGATATTTTTCAAAGTTTTACAGTTCTAACAGTGGCTCCGTCTGGGGATGAATGATTGTGAGATCATTGCAAGGATCCAGATCTTTGAGTGAGCAAACCAATTTTTTTCAGGGCTATGGATTAATGAGAAGGAGGAAATGAAAACAAGTGGAGATGATGATGACTCTATACTACTGTACATGGAGAAAAATCAAATAAGGGATCCCAGGATTGTCCATGTAACTAGCAATTTCGTGTACCCTTTATTACCTATACTACTGTGCATGGAAAGTTTATTAGAGGTTTTCTCAAGAGTTGTCCATGCACCGACAACCCTTGATCCTCTGTAATTTTCAAGAGAAAAAGTTCTTTAGAAATTGCTCATGTACAGGCAACTCTTGTTCTTCACCACTCATATTTTGCAAATAATAAGAATCCTCTCCTCACTTGCCAACAATAACAAAAGGTCCTAACCACAAAGCCTCAAATTTTCCATGTTTTCCTTTCTCCTGGCACCTAGCATTCCACATCAATGCCAGATCATCTTCTTCAATTTTTCTATTTTTTTCCTTTTTGTCAAACAAATACTTCATTTGTGTTTGCAACTTCATGTTCTAGTTTTGGGCTACTCTTCTCATTTCATCAAGCTCTACTAATTGTTCCATTCTCTCTTCCTTCGGTTCAGGAACCTCCATGTCTTCTTGAAGAATAAATTTATAAACTGGTAACAGGTTTTGTAAAGGCATTCTGGCTTGTGTTCCATATACTAGTTCATATGGAGATTTTCCAATTGCCTTTTTGACAGTGATCCTATCGGCCCATACAACCAATTTTAATTTTGAATCCCATATCTTTTTATTTCCACCTAGCATTCTCCTTATGATTTTTAGAAGACTTTTGTTACTGGACTCTGCCTGGCCATTAACTTGTGGATGGTAAGGGGTGGAATAAGAGATAGCAATACCATGCATACTGTAAAAGGTTTTAAACTCATCCAATGTAAAACACGTCCCATTGTCTGTGATTAATCTCAATGGTGTACCAAACTTGGTGATGATATTATCCATCAAGAAATTTATCACAACTTTACTTGTCGCCTGTTTGGTTGGGATTGCTTCTACCCATTTAGTGAAGTAATCAGTGGCTACCAGTATCCATTTGTGTCCTCCACTTGATCTCTCTTGTATCTCCCCAATAAAATCAATCCCCCATTGATGAAAAGGGGCTTCAACTTGCATAGGTCTAAGTGGTAAAGCTCATAGGTCTAAGTGGTAAAGCTCCCTGATATTTCATTTTGCTTGAAAACTTTTGACATGCTTCACATTTTCTTACATATGAAAACGAATCATTAAAAACTTTTGGCCAATAATAAACTGCCTTGAGGATTTTATGTGCAGTTGTCTTTGCAGAATAATGGCCTCCACAGACCCCTTCATGCATCTCTTTCAAAACATGATTAGCTTGTGACTCATCTAAACATAACAGCAACATTCCATCTTTGTTTTTCCAAAATAAATCACCTTCTATGAATACATATTTAGAGGCCTGTAGTTTCAAGGTTCTTTTCTGGTTATCATTAAATCCTTTAGGGCACTTCGTGTTTCTGAGGTAATACATGATTTTTGTATACCAAGGTGTATGCTCAATACTTGCAATTGTGTTTCTTCCATCTTCCACATTGCAAATTTGATTTGCCTCAATACTTGCTTCTGCCATTAACTTGGCTAATCCTTGGCCTCTTATCAATTTAGTAATTTGTATTTCCATATCAAATTCCTGAATTTTATTAATCCTCTTGCACCTATTCCCTGTTACTTATGACTGTGCAAAATGTCTTTGACAGCTGCGTGAGGGACATAAGCAATCACTTTGGCTCCAACAAGATACGGTCTAAAGGCTTTTGTGGCTTTTACCAGTGCAAAGGCTTGTTTTTCCATTATGTCATAATTCAACTCCGATCCCTGCAAAGATTTACTAAAAAAGGACACAGGTTGCTCATGACCATCCTCATTTTTTTGTAACATAACAACAGCTATGGTGTGCAAGGAAGCAAATTAAAATATTTGGAAAGGTTTTGTGAAATTAGGAGATTTGAGGATAGGGGCTTCCTTAATGGCTCTTTTAATGGATACAAAGGCTTCTAATGCTTCTGGATTCCATTCAATTTTTTGTCCTTTCCTTAGCATTTTTTATATGGGCTTAACAATTTCAGCAAAGTTGGACACAAACCTCCTAACAAAATTAATCTACCCAAAAAACGATTGGATGGCTTTTATAGTTTTAGGGATAGGGACCTTATCTATAGCCTCAACTCTCTCAGGATCTATTCTAACTCTCTCTTTTGACACAATGTGTCCTAAGAGTTTTCCCTCTATAACAGCAAAATGACATTTCTTAGGGTTCAAACTAATGCCATACTCTAAAGCTTTAATGAATATTTTTTCAAGATGTTCTACATGATCTTTAGCTCTTTTTGAGTAAGCAGTAAAGTCATCTTGATACACCACCATTATAGCATTAATCAAGTCTGCAAATGCTAAGTCCATAGCTCTTTGAAAGGTTGCTCCCACATTTGTGAGACCAAAAGGCATTCTCACATAGACATATGTTCCCCATGGAGTTGTAAAAGTTGTTTTGTACTGCTTAGATTCCCTGACCTTAACCTGATTATAACCAGAAAAACCATCCATCATAGACAATAGCTCACACCTGGTTACTTTATGTAGTATAGCTTCCATGTTAGGTAGAGGATAGTTATCTTTGAGGGATTCCACATTCAGATTTCTGAAATCCACACACATTCTGATATCTCCATTTTTATTTCTAATAGGAACAAGGTTTGACACCCATGTTGAATGCCTGACAGGTTTAATGATACCTCCATCTCTAAGTTTGGCCAATTCCTCCTGCATTTTTGGTTCCAATGTGGGGTTAATAGGCCTTTGTTTCTGTCTAAATGGATTTGCATTTGTTTTCAATGGAATTTCATGTTGAAATAAATCCTCCCTATATGCCTTGAGGTCCTCATAAGACCATGCGAACACATGTTTATATTTTCTTAACAATGAAATCAGCATTCTTCGAACAGTCGGGCTTATTTTCTTCTCAATATATACCTTCCTTGGTGACAGTTCAGTCCCTAAGTTTATTTCTTCAATATCCTCCCTTTTGACTAGTGTATGTTTCATAAGGGATCGATCATTTCCATCGTATACTCTTTCCAATGCTACTAGCCCCTTGGGAAGTTTATTAGTCTTAAGTTGTAAGACCTTCTTTCTAAATATTGTCTGTTCTCCATTTATTTCTTCCACAAAGGCATTGAAATCAATTTCCTGAGCCTCATATTGGTCTATACAGTGAAGGAATTTTAAAAGATCGGTGTCATCATTAAAAACCTGCCAACTATATGCATTGTTAGGTACAGCACGTCTTGTTTTGAACTCAACTTGGGATATTCCTACTAGCGTGATGTCATCTTGTTTTAGTGCTACATTGGCTAGGAAGTTTGCCATTATATTTTTTGATATGTCCAACCAATCAATAGAGAAAGCATCAAATAGTTTGATTGTATCCCATATTGCATTCCTGTACTGTTTCAGCCTTTTATTTTTTGCTACATATTTTGATTTGATCTGAGACACAACCAACTCCGAGTCTCCAAAAACTGTTAAGAGTTTAATCTTGTGTTTAACAGCTAAATTCAATCCGGTCAACAAAGCTTCATATTCCACCACATTGTTTGTACATTCAAATGCTAACAAAAATGAATATTTGAAAGTTGAACCATCAAGCGATATGAAAACTATCCCAGCTCCATTACCTTCTTGGTTGCAGGCCCCATCAAAGTACATTTTCCATACCCCTTGCTGATTTTCAAAAATATTTTTATCAATTGGATCTTTGTTTACCAACTCAGGTTGAGATAATTCTACCCTAAAACTCCCCAAATCTACATCACAGAAACAATTAAGTTGCTCTTGAGGAGCATATTCAACAATTTGATTCATTTTGGGTTCCCTATATAACTTGACCTCTTCTCCATTCACTGGTATGGTGGCATATGATAAATCAAACTGTACATTGCCTCCTACTGTTGCAGTCCACTATCTTGATAGAAGCATTCCAAACTGGGGAGGTGTGTCAATTACGGTTATGTCAATATTGTAGGCAACTTGTGGGTAAGATGCTAATCTTACTTCCACATTCTTCATTATTCCCACAATCAGAATAGGCCTGCTATCCATGGCGTAGCATTTACCTCCTTCCACATCTATCCACATACCAATTTGTTTCATTACCCCTACTAGCATGATATTCATGGAGGCACCTAAGTCTATCATGCAATTTCTTACTATTTTGCCGCTTATGAGTAAAGTGGTAAAGAATGGGTCAATCTGTGGTGTGTTCATTAGGCACGCCTCTAGAATTTTTACCTCCTTCCTTTTATTATTGATTTCAAAAAATTCTTTATTTTCAGGGTTTATATTTTGATTCCCATTAGACATTAATTGTATGGCACCTTCCCTATATTCCTTGATCTTCATCATTTCAATTAATGGGACAAACATCTTCAATTGAGATAAGGCTTGTATGAAATCAAAGGATGTACCTTCAGTTCTGATCACCTTTTTAGGTTTTGTCAATTCTCCTTTGTTCTCTTCTTTTTCCCCTTTGGATGTTTGATTTGGCTTTTGCTTCTCAATGGGGATTTCTTTACTTTCCTCCTTAGGATAACCCTTCTATTCTTTTTTGTCCGGTTGCTTATCATCTGTCCTTTTTGATGTCTCATTTGATACTTTTTTTATTTTGTACAAATATTCCTCTTGGGACACCCTCATCTCTATTCATTGTTTTGTTCCTCAACCGATATTTATTTCTAGCTTCCTCCACTACGTCAATAGTCAACCTTTCAATCTCTTCTTCACTTGGTCTCCTCACACTATAGCTATTAGTTTGACATGATGCAATAGGGGGATTTTGCTCATTATCACTTTCTTCATGATCACAAAAAACATGTTGCTCTGCCATGTGAATATTGTATTTTTGGTGATCAACATTATACTCATATCCTTCCTCCTCCGAAGATGAATATTCCTGCTCCAAAGAGTTAAGAGTGCGGGAAGTTAAATAGACATTTTGGTCTTCACCACCATCATTTTCTAGTGTGACTTCTTCTGGTATTGACTGAGTTGTAACACAATGCTCTGGGGAATGTGGTGCGTAACAGATTGAGCACCAGGGACCCTTATCTACCATATATGCTCCTTTCCTTTTTAATGGATCCGGTGTTTCTTTATTTCTTGGTCTATCATTTACCGGCTTCCCATCCTTCCAGTTTGTATTATAAGGCATGTCATGCAGCCTTGGTCTTTCATTCCTATATGTGTTCTCTTGTCTATTTGGGGGAGCATATGGGGGAGCCCTAGGGTTTTCCCTTTTAGAAAACATCCCTGCAGCTTTACTATTATTTTCAATAGTTTGCTATATTTTGGGCTTTAGCCAGATTCCTAGGATCTTTGTTTCGCAATTCATATCTTGTCTTGGGATCAAAGGCTTTCAAATAGATACTCAATGCAGCAGGATCGGCCAACTTGGATACCTAAGGTATTTTATTATGTAATTTAACAAACCTTTGGTTAAAATCATAGGCTGACTTGTTTTGATGCTTTTGGATAGTCACTAACTCGTGCAAAGCAAAATCCAATGCACACTGATTCCCATACTGTTGAAGAAACTGTTCATAAAATACATGAATGACATAAATGGATGTTGTTGGTAGACTGTTAAACCAATCCCTTGAATCTTCAATCAGTGACATCATAAATAATCTCATCTGTACATCCTCATATTGCATATCCAAGTCTTGAATAACTACCTTTAAAGTTTCTCAAATGCTCCTTGGCTATAACTGCATTACTTCCTGTGAACTTAGGGACTAGGTTCCTCCAATTTTTGTCTAGAGGGTAAGGGTATATCTAAAATCCAGCAAGATCAAATTGTCTAATCATGGTTGTGTATTATGGAGGGGGATTTTGGAAATGTTGATGCTGGTATAGTGGGTTAGTATTTGCCACATATTATTGACCTTATGGGGGTACATGCTGCTGATGAGGAGGTGGCTGAATATTTCGGTGTTGTGGTGGAGCGTTTGTGTTTCTATATTGATTCCTTGGCTGATTTCAGTGGGCCTGTGGGGAATTTGATGGCTTCATATTTTTGTTCTTATGAGGGGGTGTATATTTGGGTGAATCAACCATTGATGTTTTAACCAGAGCCTTCGGTAACTTCAATTTCTCAAATTATTTCATGGCCTGAAGCCTTTGCTCATATTCTACCATTGACCTTTTTGTTTCTTGCCTCATACGTTCCCACTGTGCGTCTGTCTCACTTTGGGTCATAAGTTCATGATTTTCTTCAGATGTTGCTTCATATTCAAGTCCCTCCTCAAAAAGTGTTGTTCTCTTATCACATTCAAATTCTCTCCTCTTTTCAGCTTCAAATTCAGCCATGAAATTTTCATCTTTATCATGGCTTATTCGATGGAAGGGATGTCTCTTCTCTTTAGGAGTGTGAAGCTCTTTAGATGGGCTATTTTCATTTGTTAATGCCTCGTATGAGTTGTGTGTTTCCATCGATGGTTTTGATATTTTGTTTTTTGCGACTGGATCTAGGTCATTGAATATCTTCTTGCCCTGATCATTTTTATAGGTTTGCTAACCTTTGTTATTAGGACCATCCCCCTCCTTGAACAAAGATATCCTTCCTTGCATATTGTGAGAAACTGTGATGGTTTGAACTCTAGGTCCATTCCTTTCTGATTTTTATCTTATTGTATCAATCTCAATGCTTTTGTTCAATCAGAGTCGCCACCCACTTTTTCTACAAGTGAGAAAATATATTATTTCACCCAGTGGAGTCAATTTTCAAATTTTAATTATGGTTCTCTTTTAATGACTCTATATGGAAAGGTTGTCTACCATCAGATTTCTCTCAAGTTGCCCCAGTACAGTCGCCAATTTGTTAGGTCTCAAAAACGTTGGTTTGAATGAACCACAAGAGGTTGCCAAGCTCTCATAACGTTATTGGCCAACTAACAAGGTCAACCAATATAGTTGAACCTTCTACTCTTAAGACTCTGCTAAACTTAGGCGGGTGCACCTATATGAATGACGCAGATTTTGAATTATGCTTCCTACTTGACCAAACTATCCACAAATGGCAATTTTATAGTGGAAAGATATGATCCTAATTTGGTATAAATTGTATATGCAATATCAAAGTGAAATTTTATATGTTTAATTAAGAGGTGTAAATGAAACGGATGGAACCTAAAAGGATAAATAAGACTAGTGCCTTGTTGGGTAAAACAGAGTCAAGTGAAAGCTTTAGATAAATGACTTCTATCCGGTAGAGATTCTAATTATTTGGCATATGATATTAGTCTATAACTTGTATAAACATTCTATAACTTGTATAAACATGCAAGAACGTAATTACCAAGCTCTTTTTAGTGATCCAAATGATACTTCCAGATTACTGTGAATGACTTGAAGGATTTAATCTTTACTTGAAAGAACCAACCAATTACACCACACAAATACAGCAAATGTGTATTGATAAACTGAGAATATGCTTGATATGTCAATTTAAATAACAAAGAAATATCAACCTTGGAGACAACTTGATAATATTTTCAATTGAATTAACAAATAATTGATACTAGAAAGGCGCCACAATATCAAATTTCTTTCATTGATCCTTCAAAATTTATACATGCATCATAGTTCTTTGAAAAATTCTGAAAGTACTGTATTTCCTACAAACTGTCTTCTATCTATCATCCTCTTTCTTGCTATGTAAACAACGGATACTTATACATTAGCGGGTGGAAGGACGTGTCCTTTCAAAAAAATGTTTTAAGCATAAAATACTAACAAGATTAGCATTAACTAAGCTCTGTTAAGCCACAAGTGAACTTCATACATGTGCTCTGTGTACTCTCGACGCTCGTGTGTATCTGCATCTCCTAACCCATCGCAGATCACGATCTCCATCATCACCATTCGTTCGTTCTACTCACATGCTTCATCCAACATTGTATCTTTCACAGTGGTTGTCTTTAACATCTCTTGGAGTATTAATTCACATTCGCTCTTCCATGTAGCCATTTCTTTTAATTATCCTTCATCATCACATAACCTAGTCAATCTTTTCTCGACGGAAACCACTATGGGCAAAATTTCCATATACTCTGGAACCTCCATTCCCAATACCTGTCCCACCGAGAAATAGGTGTACCTTATATAAGGTTCAAAAAGATCCACATGAAAAGGTGGTCCCTCATTTTCCTCCATTGGAATCGGTTTGCCACCATGTCTGATTCTGTGAGGGGTAGTCTCCAACCCTTATAAATCGTGTCCATTCTTCTGAATTCACACTCGAGCTCTTCACTTACAATTTTCTCATTGCACATTCCTTCTAACTTGAAGACCTCGCTTATTGCATTCTCAAACACATGTATTACCGGGTTCCCAGATAAATCACATAGGGCCCTATTTTTTGGATTATAATGACCAGCCAATAATTTCACCAATTCGACATCAACAAAAACATTAGGGCACACTAGTTTTCCCAAATTAAGCCTACACGGGTTACATACTAGCTCGAAGTGATTTCTTCTATGGTAGTGGAAACTGAACAATTTGTATCCTCTAATAGGGGTCCAAACATCTCCTATGAACTTACATTTTTCATCCAATTTATCTACTTCTGCCTTAAGTTGTGCATAACGCCTAGCTTTAGGTCCTGAACCAGGTAGCTCGTCTATGAGATCTTGGTTCAATTTTCGCTCGATACCCTCTGGTCGCATTTCAGTTTTTTGCTTTTTTTCCTTTTGGCTAACTACCCTCCCCATGTTTTCTTCCTTTTATCTTTTCTGAACTAGTGCCTTCCATTCTTCAAAATTTACAATTTTTAGAGGATGAGGAACTTACTGTATTTTGCCTGAAAATCCAAGTTAGATGAATGCCCCAATTGTTTTGCTCGTTCCTCTACTCTCCTTCATTGCCAATTCTGTGAAAAAATGATTTCAATTGAGCTCACCTTGATTTGCAAAATCTTTTATGCTTCGTGGCACCATTAATGTCTTCACTGAGACATGAATAAAGCAAGTTTTTTGAAATTCTCATTGTCACATCATGTATCATATCGGCAAGACATTTTAAATCTCTGGTCGATTCGTCTGTTCAACATTCACACATCCGCTAAGACATCTTGTAGTTCCCCCGACATCACAAGTCTCTCCAATAGTTTTCCTTTTTAGTTTTTTATATCGCCATGACCTTCACCGAAGCAAACTATCACCCAAACTTAATGAATCGGGCCAACGATTCTTCATTTCACTCTGAAGGTTCTTTGTCTCATCGAGATATTGCCTTTGTCAACTCAAATCACCGAGACCAAGTAATTGTCCTGCCGACAAAATAATATTCGTCGTGACCTCTCTTAGATCTCCCCGATGAGACTTATCTTATCGGTACACCTTTTCCTTGGTGAGACCACGCACATTGTCTCTTCGACAACTTTTATCTCTATACGCTCAGCTCTGTCGGTATAACACGAGGAATCAGTAAGACTCCCTGAAATCTCCCTGGCATCATTGTCTCACTGAATGAGTCTTCTTTTTGCTTTATCGGTAAGACCAGTGATGGTCTCGGGTTATCTTTTGGAACCTCACTCTGATGACTCTAGTCTGGCCTATACATGTTATTATGCTTTGAGCGGTGGGATAAAGATTAGCTCGATATGACCTTACATCGTCATGCTGATAGCCAATGTCCTACTGACAAAAACTGTGAACCCATGTATTCCCAACATATGTCCTCATCGGTATGACACAACTGATTTCTTGCCAAAATACTGAAAGAGATGTATATTATTATCAGTGAGACCTGCATCAACTTATGCTGATATTTTTCAAATGTTAAAGATTTAATGTCAGATGAATTTTATGGGGCTATATGAAAAAATTTAACCCGGACCTTGGTGAAAATGCTATGTGAGGAAATTTTATGTCTGTAATATGAACCCCTTTGGGAAATTAATGAGTATAAATGGTCAATGATATTTTTCAAAGTTTTACAGTTCTAACATGCCCTTCAGTTTGCACTCCCTCCACCAAGTTTCTATGGAAGAGATTAGGCTTTCCTCTCTCCACCACATGTTTTTGAATTTAAAATAATTCTTGGTCATTGTTGGTCCTGTTTTTATTTCCATGAGCACAGGAAAGTGATATGAAACTGAAATTGGAAGTATGGTAGTGCCCATAATTATATCTTTCTCCAACCAATCACTAGATATTAAAAACTGATCTAATCTCTCAGCAATGTATGTGAAGCATTCCCTTTTGTTTGTCCATGTGTAGACACCATTGGATGTTTGACAGTCTATTCCTTTTATTTCTTCCACAAATTCTCTGAAGTCTTACATTTTCCTATCATCTTTCTTTAGTCCCCCACTCTTCTCTGTCAGGCCTGAAATAGCGTTGAAGTCACCTCCCATGATATATGGTTGGTTGCCCATTTGATTGATTTTGCAACTAATAGATTTCCAAGTTTCTCGTTTCTCCTTCGTTCTTATGGGCCCATATATGTTGAACAGGTTGAACTCCAATTTAGAATTGAGGTATATTACTTCGCATTCCATCTAATTTTTGTGTGCTTGAGTCAAGCTTACATTGATGCTAGTGTT
>CM021102.1:688568985-688755998 GCA_007115665.2 Sequoiadendron giganteum | reverse complement strand
TTTGCAATAATTTAGAAACTTTCCTACCTCTAGTTTATTTAATTTTGTTTCTTGGATCAACATTATGTCAGTAGCATTTTTTTCCATGTGACGCTTAATCAAGCGTCTTCTGTTAGGGGCTTCATTGCTCTCCAAGGGAGGTTTGTCCCCCCTTGGAAATCTGAAAGTTAGAAATGGTTCTCAAGCCCTTCTCCACTGCTTCCTCCTCTCTTGTTTGCTTGTTTGATTTTCTACCCCTTCCTTCCTTAATTTTTCCCATCTCCCTAGTGGCTGACTGGTTGATACATCTCGAATCGATGATATCCAATTCATCTATTTCCAACATATCTTCCTCTGTGTATAGTTCCTCAAAATCTGACTCAACTTCCTCTACATCTTCGCCATCTTTTGGTGTTTCTGTTGGTACTATATCCATCAGACTGTTGGGGTTAGATTGCTTTCACTTGAAATCTTCCCTTTGTCTGGGTTTTTATCTGGGCCTGTGACCTTTTTACTGTCAAGGACGGTATTCTTATTTGGCACCACTTTCATTTCCTTCTTCTTCCATACCATTTTAGCCCCAATTTTATCCTTTGGATTTCTTTTGGGTTGTTGATGCAGATTGTTATTCATTCTCTGGTTCCTTGCTTTTTTTTGCCATACTTTTTTCGGATTTGTTTGCATCTTAAGGTTTTTTTCGATGCATAGAGACAGATTGTTGATTGTTTCTTGGTGTCTTTATTCAGATTGAATATTCTTTTTTTGGCATTCTTTTTCGCAGTGCTTTCTGCTTCGGCATTTGAGGCCATAATATTTAGTTTCTTCTATTTCCAAGCCTTGCTTCCACAGTGCACTATTGACGTGCAGAAGTAATTCCTTAAGAATTCTCTTGATTGGTGCAATTTTTATCTTGGCGTATAAGCAAGAATCACCCTCAAATACTTCTAACTCCAACAAAGTTCCTAATGTCCTCCCAATTTTCTCCAGACATTCCTCCAACCAATATTCTAGGGGAAGGTTATATAGTCGGATCCAAATTGGTCGATCATAGGGATCTGAGTCTATGAGATTGAAGTTTTGATGTCATTTTAGTATATATAGTGGATGCCCTTCCATCTCCCAGATGCCACCCTCCAATATTTTCTCTCTTTCTTCTTCTAAGGCAAAATGGTTACGAAAAAGCCTTTGGGGAGGAATTTGATAAGGACAGGAGTCTTCCATGAGCCTTAAATCCATTCCTTAATCCTTTTTCTATTCAATTTAGGGCCAATAAATCTGCAAATGATTGTTGCATTTTCAAGAATGTTTAAGTCTTCTTCAGCCTCCTCTGACAAATCAATTGTTTGGTATTCTTTATGTCTTTTAGATTCGCATTGGTTATTTTTGTCCTCTTTACTTTCTTCTTTTTTTGTTTTTTCTGTGTCTTGTGTTTCCATTGCTTCTTTAGGTGCCTCAGGACTTAGCGGGATTGTTTCACTCTTCGGGTCTCTATATGATGTTGTGTTGGATATCTCATATGGTTGTGTTTAATGTTTATTCGTTGTTTGTGTAGAATTAATTTGCAATGTTTCATTGTTTTTGCACTACTCACAAGCAGAATTTTATAATTTTGTTCAGTATAAATCATATATATTAATATAAAGCAATGATAATTATTAGTGAAAATATCAAAATCTTAAATTTATTCTTAAAAATAATTTAAAAATAGAAAGAATTATATTCTATTTTATAAAAGATTCTAAACTGATTTATATTTTTATAATAAACATTATAAAATTATATATATAACATTTATCTATAATAAATTTTTATAGTTTAATAATAATTTAAAGTATCAAATATACGATTATATACAAATATAGCAAGTCAACTTATATGATTTAAAAAATTTTAAAGTTGTAATATACGATCTAAAATACAAAAAATAGTCAAATAAACAATCAAATTCCAAACCTAAATGCACCATAAGCTTAGCCTATTGTTTAGCCCACTTGTACAAATACAAGCAAAGAACTCACATATTAACATGGAGTACTAAAATTAAGTAAAAGCTATGTTGAGCGAGTGTTGACCTTCCTATAATAGGATACCTTATGTTTATTGAACACTCATAACTCCTCGCATAAACTAGGCTGTTGTGGTGCCAATAATGTTTTTGATTTCGACCAGAACAATGTTACCAGCTATACCGTGTATACCTATGTAAACATAAACATACACGATCCTCCTCTTGAGGGGTACGAAAATAACAAAACCTACGATGATCGCCAGATTCGCAGAAAATAAATGTAATTGTGTACGAAAATAACATCTATCCAATCTACATGATTGATTATTTCATCTCTTCTGCGGATACGCAGCGCTTCGTCCCCGCAAACTTTCGTTGTTTTTCTTTTCTTTTCTTCTTTCACCGCCTTTCAATTCGATCCGATTCCATGGCGTCTACTTCTAGCGCCGGGAGTAATCGACAGATTGAGGATATGGGCGCTTTTGACGGATTGGCACCATCTGGATCTACTTCTGCCTCAAAAATCATAAAAAAACAGTCCTACGACGTATTCATCAATCATCGTGGACCAGACGTCAAATACACCTTAGCTAGCATTCTTTATGGTATTCTCACTGGTATGGAACTCTCCGTTTTTTTGGATTCAGAGGAGTTGGAATATGGCGATTTCTTGCCCCGAACAATAGAAGCAGCAATGACCAGCGCTGTGCTTCATATTGCTATCTTCTCCAAGAGCTATGCAGAATCGCCCTGGTGCTTGGCAGAGATATTATTTATGCTTAAATCTGGTGCCCGAATTATTCCTATCTTCTACCATGTAGAGCCTACTGATCTAAGATATATAGCTCAAGGGAAAGGAATGTATGTTGACGCTTTCAAGATGCATGAAGAGAAGGGAAGATACAGCCTGGAAAAGCTTCAGGAATGGAAGGAGGCTCTCTATAAAGTCTCATTTTACACTGGCCAAATCGTTAAAACTGATGAGTGAGTAACACGCATTCGGCCTTTCGATCTTAACAAATATGCATTCTTTCTCTTATCTCTGTATTCAACTTTGACATAATCACCTATTAGTATTTTGATATTTTAATGTTTTTACTTGTTCAGCGATGAGAAGAGACTGTTGAAAAATATTGTGAATTCTGTTCTGAAAGTAATAAACAATGTGCCATTAGTGGTTGCAAAACATCCAGTTGGTTTGAAAGAAATAGTGCAAGACTTTGAGATGAATACACTCCAATCTGCCCAAGGTGATCAAGTTCAAATTGTGGGAATTTGGGGAATGGGTGGTTCCGGCAAAACCACGCTTGCCAAGGAGTTATACAACAAAAAATCCTCGTCCATGGACAGGTCCAGTTTTATTTTTGATGTCAGAGATGGTGCGATCAAAGGCCTGCTGCATAACAAGCAGATTCAACTCCTTGATAACCTTGGCATAAAAAATGTAACGTTCGACAATATAGAACAAGGTAAGGCGATTCTTACTAGGCATTTGAGATCTGTCAGGGTACTCTTTGTTTTTGATGATGTGGATTGTAAGGATCAATTGGATGCTCTCTTGCCCATAAAAGACAGTCTTGGAGAGGGTAGTCTCATCATTGTTACAACACGAGAGTGTGAAGTTCTTAGATCTTGGGGCGTATCTTCCATATATAAAATGAAAGCACTTCATCCATTTCGTGGAGAGCAGCTTTTTTGTTGGCACGCTTTCTTACAATCATTTCCCTTGGATGGATTTGATAACCTTGTTAAGAAGTTTGTAAAGGCTTGTAATGGATTACCTTTGTCTCTCAAAGTATTTGGGGGACAGTTATATAGGGAATCTCGCAAGGAATATTGGGAGTCTTTGCTTCATAAGATCTCAAGAATATTATCTAAAGATATAAAAAAAAAACTCAAAGTAAGTTATGATGCTCTTGATTGTGAAGAGAAAGAGATGTTTCTAGATACTGCTTGCTTCTTTATTGGGGAGAACAATAGTTTGGCAATTGAAATATGGAATGGTTCAGGGTGGAGTGGTATGCACAGTTGGGAAAGACTCCAAAATAAGTGTTTGGTTGAGCTGGATGATGAGAATTGTATAATAATGCATGACCATTTGAGAGATCTAGGAAGGGAAATTGCAAATCAAAATTTACCCTATCGACTTTGGTTACCACAGCAAATTATCAATGTTGATAAACAAATAGAGGTAAGGTTAATACTTTCTTTTATTGTGTTAGTTTTCAGTGGAAATGAAAGCATCTTTCTATACATGTACATTTATCTAAGAAGTTTATTGTTTTCCCAATTAAACAATTGTTAAAAAGATAGTCTCACAAGCCCATTTGGTGATTAAATTACTTATTCACCTTTATATATGTCAAACAAAATTATTTTGATAGAAAAATTAAAAAATTGGATTGCACTCACATTTATTCAACAAAGAGGTTATAATTCTAGTTTTAAAGAAGCTCAATAACTCTCTACAAACATGCAACCCAACATAACAACTAATTGGAGATTATTGAGAACATGCCAAGGACTTTTAACACATTTACAACACTTAGTGATGGGTCTACAACTCTTGTTGACACTTACTCAACATGTGAAAGGTTAGTTATTCATTATTTTTATCCTCTTCCTTAATTAATAACTAAATTTTGATGGACGTTTAGCATGTCCCTACATTGTACATAATTTATCTTGCCCAAAGGCTTCATAAATACATTATCCATGTAGGAATTTTTGTTACAATATTTCAACTCTATATTTTGATTGAATCTTGTCTCTTACAAAATGATTTTGAATTTCAATATGTTGTAATCTAGCATGATACATCGGATTGTGTGTCAATTTGATTGAACTTGATTTTCAAACTTGATAGGTGTCGATCCTTTTTTTTCTCATATCTTAAAAATACACCCTAGCTAAACAAATTGAGAAGTACTATTCCATAATGCTTTATACTTGGCTTTAATAGAGGACAAGGAAACATTTAGTTGCTTCTTGTTGCTACAAGAAATAATACCTATTTTTATACTAAATACATATCTAGTGGTGAATTTTCTATAATTTGGATCACCTAGCTAATTAGAATCTAAATAGCCTATCAATTCAACATTAAAATTATTAGTATATTCAATCCTAAAGTTAATGGTTCATTGTAGGTCTAAAACAATTTTCTTCATTTATTTCCAATGAATCTCATGAGGATTGGCCATGAATTAGCTATGTGTATTGATCGAACATGCAATATTAGGTCTTTCTATGGTTAAGTAGTTCAAACTTCCCATCATCTTTCTATACAAAGTGTCATTTACTTATTTTGTGCCATCTTCAATGGGAGACATAACATTTTGTTTTAATTGAGTATATTCTAATTCGTAGTCATCCATATTGAACCATTGGACAAATTTATTGACATACTTACTTTGAGTAATAAATATCCTTCCATCTTCCCTCCACACTTCAGTTTTTAAACAATAATGCATCTGTCCAAGATCCTTCATTTAAAATTTTTATGATCTAGATCTCTTTTCATTTCACCAATCAAGCATATAACACTTCTTATTATGATTAAATCATCAAAATAAAATAAAGTCAAAGCAACATTCTCGTGTTCATCTTTCTTTATGTATAAACTTAACTAACTTTTCCCTTCAATAAATCCTTGTTGCAAGAATTTATCAATTTTCACATACTATGACCTTGGAGCCTATTTAAAGTCATAAAATTGTCTCATTAACCACATACAAGATATTTTCCTCCATACTTTACAAAATATTTAGGTTGAACAAGATATATTTCTTCTTTTAAATCACCATTCAAAAACTTTTACTTAATATCCATTTGATATAGATCCTCTTAGTGGCAATTGAAATCATAAGTCTAATGGTTTTCATTTGAGCTATAGGTGCAAATGCATCTTTATTATGTATTCCTTCTTTTTATGAATAGCATTTTGCAACCAATCTAGATTTAAATTTATCAATACTACTATCATCACTAAACTTAGACTTGGATGACCATTTTGAGCTCATAGGAATATTATTTGTAAGTAATTCTATTAGTTCCCAATTGTCATATTTCATAATAGAATCATATTCTTTTTTTTTAATAAGCATCCATTCTTTATGATTCTTAGCTTCTTCAAAATTTAGAGGTTCATTTACACTCATATTATAAACCATTAAAGAATAGTACTCATACTTGATTAATGCCTTTTTCTATTAGGTTTGCTTATTTTTTTCTTTTCCTATTACTTTCCTTTATACGCTTCTTTTCCTCGGCAATCAATCTTAAATTTGTCATTTGTCAATTACTATCTACATGCTTACTCCTTTCCTTTTTTGTTTTAATAAATATACTTGTTTAAGTTAGTAAAGGAAGGTGCATGCAATCTTGTGACTAGAATAGCAAAAAAATATTGATATTTTCGCAACATGTCATTCAATATAACAATAACTAAATCACAACTCAAAAATTGTTATGAATATCCCCAAATTTATTCCCTAGTTCTTTAGCTCTAGATAAATAATCATTGATACTTATATTCTCTTCAATTTTGATTAAAAGTAGTTGCATTTTAGGAATTAAATTATGTTTGTATTTCCCCATAGATACCCATTCTATGTCCAAGATCTAGGAAGAACTTGCACCTTGTATTTCCTCTTTTATAATTGGTTGAAAACAAATGCAAAGATTTTGGACCACTCTATCCTAAACCACAATAGAATGTTTGAAATATTAATGATGAACATCACAACACTTTATTAATCAATTGTAGTATGACAATTAACATTAATTAACTCATATAAAAATAGAAAACTGAATTACAAAAGAGTTTACAATTTTATAGTTTTAGAGAAGCTCAACAACTTGCTACAAACATGCAACCTAGGTAACAAAACTTGAATGAAAATATACTAAAGACTATTGACACATCTATAACACTAAGTAGTAACACATCTATAACTCTAGTTGACACCTATTCTAACATGTGAATGATTTATTATTCATTATTCTAATATTTTTTTCTTTCCAGAAAAGGAATCTCATTCGAGGAATAATGGCAGAACGAGCTGGAGAGTTCAGGCGTTATCAAGTATGCTTGTTTGTGTCCTTTGTTTCTGTACTAATTTGAATTGCACATATTAGTTTTTGGCTTTATGTCCTTTTAGAAAGAATATTTCATGCATTTCCTATTTAGCAAGGAATGTCCTTTCCAAAAATTGACTAATTAGTGAGGCTGAGGATTTTCATGGTTGTTGCTCGCAGGGTGAACCCATGGATAATATATATGGAGGAATTTTGTCACTTGCACCCTCTTTAGTTGGACTAAAGATATTTGTGATTAGAGGAGGTTCTTGTAATCAAGTAATGGGTGAGTTATTAAGAGAGCTTCTCTGGCTTCGCTGGATCGAAATTGGGCAGAGAAATCTTCCCTCACAGATTTCATTGAAAAATTTGAGGGTTTTAGAACTATATGAACCTTGGGAGGAGAATAAATATCACTTAGAAGAGCTGTGGGAGACTGACAATGAAGTAAGTATATCCGCTTTCAACTCTAGTAAATCTAGTTGAACTTTTTTATTTACTAATGCATGTTTTACGTTTCTATACTCGAAATGCGTTTCAGGCACCTATGCAATTAAGAGAGTTGGTTATTTCTAATTGCTGCAAATTCCAAAGATTTCCAAACTCAATAGGATGTCTCAAGGAGCTGAAAAAGATTGTAATTGAAGGAGATAATAATATTTTGAGTCTACCAGAAGAATTTTGTCGTCTTCAATCATTGGAGCACTTGCATCTATTTTGCCCTAACTTGTTATCCCTGCCCAGCGGTTTCGGCGCTTTGAGAAATCTGCGGTATCTACATATGGTCAGCTGCCAAAACTTGACGAGGTTACCAGTTTCTTTTGGAAACTTGATACTCTTGCAACATCTCGATTTAAGTTATTGTAATCAGCTCATGCTTACGTCAGAGGATTTCCAACAGATCACAAAGCTGAAGTTTCTGAGACTTTCTGACTGCAAGCAAGTGCAAGAGTTGCCGCATCACATCATAGATCAGACGTCCTTGACAGAACTCTATTTGGATGGTATGGAGAGTTTAAGGGAGCTACCAATTAACATCGGCCAACTCAGCAGGCTGCGAAAGATGCAGATAGGGAGTAAGAAGTTGATAAGCATACCGCTGTCTCTTCGAGATTTAATCTCCTTGACTAATCTTACCATTAATGCTTGTCCGAAGTTAAAGTGTTTGCCCCTCTCTCTTAGAGATTTAATCTCTTTGACTAATCTTACAATTAAGAATTGTCCCAGGCTAGAATGTTTGCCACTCTTTTTTGGAGATTTGTTTTCCTTGACTCATCTTTCTATTGCTTATTGTCACAAGCTGAAATGTTTGCCCGCTTCTCTTGGAGATTTGTCTTCCTTGACTCGTCTTTCCATTGCTTATTGTCACAAACTAAAATGTCTGCCACCCTCTCTTATAAATCTGTGTTCCTTGACTCATCTTACAATTCATAATTGTGCTATACTAGAATGCTTGTCAGCCTCTCTTGGAGAATTGTCTTCCTTGACTCATCTTTCCATTACTCACTGTGACAAGCTGAAATGTTTACTAACCTTGGAGCGTCTTGTTCACTTAGAGCATTTAACAATAACCCACTGCCCAATTAGCCAAGTAGATTTTGGGGAATTGAGCAACCTGAAGACGATAGAACTAGTGTCCACAGAAGTGCGCAAGATTTCGATTTCTGAAGGCTGTTGTCCCCGTCTTGAGCGATTGCAACTTTCGGGTAATGATGAATTAATGGAGATCGAAACACTGCCAGCAAATCTTGAATTTCTGATGATATTTTTCTGTCAAGAGTTGGATAAGCTTCCTAGCTTTGCACGTTTGACTTCTCTCAGAGAACTTCAACTTGGACATTTTGGCGGAATTGAGAAAATTGAAGGCTTAGAATATTGCACAAGATTGGAAATATTGAAAGTAGAAAGTTTGGAGGTGCTCGGAATAGAAAGTTTGGAGCGCATGGGAAAATTGAGGACGCTGGAACTCAGATCAAACGGGGGATCAGATATTGAACGTTGTATTCAAACCATACAGGTAATAATAGCTTCTAGAATAAAAAATAATAATTATCTTTATTTAATCTATCGTTGACTGAATGTTGTGCAAGGAATTTGCAGAAATGGCCAGATGAAATCATGATATGTACCCGGGCAGTCCCTGATGCGGCCTCTCTTGTGAACTCCTTACTCTATCCGAATCTCGTTGTGATTGACTCTATTTGTAACCAGAAACTTGATTCCAATCCAGAATTTGTGCAGAGGAATTTCTCCAATGGCGACGCCATTATTCTCTGTTTTGTTATAAATTGTGTTTCCTTAAAACAAATCTACATACGTTGTAATGGGTGGGAGATACGTTCGACGTGGTTGTACGAGGGTAAATGGGTATGGATAGTTTTCTGCACACAACGTTCCCATAAATGGGAATGGCTCACTGCAGGTCAGATCACAATAGGCACACGCCACGAAGAAGAGTACCAAGGAGAGGGCAAAGAAGAGGACGAAGAAGAGGACACTGTAGAGCAGTTCTCAGTAACATCTGAGTTCTCGACAGAAGAGTACGAAGAAGAAGAGGACAGTGCAGAGGAGTTCCCAATGACATCTGAGTTCTCGACAGAAGAGGACAGTGCAGAGGAGTTCCCAATGACATCTGAGTTCTCGACGGTAGAAGAGGGTGAAGAGACCGAAGAAGAGGACACTGCAGAGGAGTTCTCGATGACAGAAGAGGACAAAGGAGAGTGCGAAGAAGTAGAGAAAGGTTTGATCTTGAGTGGCAGAGAGCAAAGCCTAGCAGAGGCTTTTCATAGCTTATTGCCACTTTTACTACCTAAATATCAGAGCCATTAAATCATTGAAATAACATTAGGCTACGTGTTCAGGTCTCTAAGACAACTTATTCATCACATTATTATTGATTGTCTTTCAATTAAATTGTTATTATTATGAATAGAGTAATTTAATTTATCAAAGTTTTCTAAAAGTTTAATTTAATTCAATGGGATCTTTGAATCTTAGTGAGTGATGTAGTTGAACATATTATCATCCTCACTAATTTAACTATAATTATTCGGTACCTTTCTTTTTAGTAGTGTATAAGAAAGGTAATAAATTTCTTTTACATAAATATGCTTTAATGAAATTAATAATTTAAATTTTTCATAATTTATTTTAAATTAAAATATTGGGTGAACATGAGGAGCTTTGGATTGAAACTATGTAGAAAAAAAATTTATCAAAATTTTCAATCAGATTTTGTAATCTTGCTAGCCTTATGCTAATGAAGGATCACAAAAATTGTTGACGCAAAAAAATTATACACAATAAATATCTAAAACTTTGTGCATTCACTCTAATGGACTATGAATCGATTATATCTTTAAACAAAACAGTGCAATGAATATATTGAATAAAATAATTAAATAATGATAAATAGAAATTAGATGAAGATGTATTGTGAAAAGTTTATTTCAACGATTTTTGAAGATGTAGGAAATTTAGTGATGTTTAAACAAATTCTCGAGGATATTTAAAATTATTGTATGTTTGGAATTCATTTTCACAACTATTGAATTCATCATGCACATATGAATTTGACCTACAAATTTGTAGTCAATTTAAATGGACCATATCTTTGAAAATAATTGGATGTTTTCTTATTCTATTGCAAACTTTTGTTTCAATATTTGCATACAAATTTAGTTGGATTGTCAAGATTGTACATGTGATAGAGATAATTAATCCCTTGTATAACCTTGTGAGGATATGAAATAAAAAAAATTATAAATGCTTGAAGATAATAATCAAACATGTTGTGGATTCCTAAAATGATAACGAATGGTTTTTTAGTAAAGTGATTGTAAACTCAATTATCAAATGATTATAGTTATGGGAACCTTTAATTAATTATGTAGGAATAAGAAAATATTTCAATATCACAAATATTTTTTTTAAAACATAACCTTCTACTCAAATGTATACATAAGAAAATAAGAAAATAAGAATGTAGGGAAATAATAACAAAGTAATATAAGATACCAAACTTTAATGAATGTTTGACTAACTTCACCCTTGCTTTATATACTAGTATGGGTTTATTTGTACTTATGGAGGCTAAGTAATCCATTATGGGTGTAACTTAACTAAAATTAAACTAACACAATAGGTGGAAGATAATTAAAGATAATCTAGCATTATAGGTGAAAGCTAAGAAAAATTTATATAAAATGATAGGAGATAACTCAACTTAAAATAGCTAAGTGTTAATTGACTATATAAGACACATGTCACATGTTTGAATGACAAAAACAACCCAAGTGTGTTCAATAAAATAGAGTGGATAAATAAATATAAATGACAGTTCAATACTATCCTTGTGAAGTAACATGGACACCTAGCCTAATGTGAAAACTCTAACATCCTCCCTTAAGTGCATCTTAGAGAGAGAAAATAAAAAATAAATGATGTGGATAATAATATATGGGTCTCAATAATAAGGTGTGATTAGGTACCCATGTACTATAATAGAATTCCCACCTAAATTAAAGAGAGAGGAATGATGATGATTGCACTAAATAATTTGAAAACAATGAATGTGGAATTATACAAAAAAGATGAAAAAGATCCAATTTTATAAAACAAAATGACTTCCCTTAAGGAAAGATATAAAAAGAGGTACATGTTTAAAGCCTTCACACTCAAAAAAGTAAGATATCTAGGAAGGAAAAATAATAATTTTCTACCTAGTTGTTATATTTGACTATGGAGATAGCGACCCATGATCGAGAGGCCAAATGAAAAGCACAAAGTACTTATAAAATCAATATGAAAAGAAAAGAATGAAAATAGAATGTATGTATAATGTATGAGACGCCCTTGGTTGTATAGACCAAGGTGAGAAATAGGACAATATAAGATTATTAAAATTTCTTAATCTTATAATATGAGATATAAATTTAAAGTACCTTAAAAATTTCCTAAATAAATTTTAACATAAGGAAATAGGGTTCCACCTTTTAGAAGATGGAATAAGGGGTACCTATTTCACTCTTAGTTCATTAAAGGAAACCCTAGAGGCTTCAACCCAATGATTCAATTGAGATAATCACTAAAGCAAGGGAGTTTCCTTAGGTGTGATTAAAAGGGGGGTTCAAGACTAAGCAAATGCTTAGAAAGAAGGAAATGAAAGCAATATGCAAATCTAGCTATGTGACCTAGAAAATGGAACTTAAAATCAGAATAATAAACTGAGGATAAACAAAGAAGCCCTTGGAAGATTAGAGATGTCAAAAATAAGGTTTGCAACTTTTAAATTTGACTCTTGATGTGCACTGGGACTCAAATGCTAGACTGGGCGATTTAGTCCCAATCTAGGGTTTTTAGGCTGAATCTAGAATCTGTTGTTGACAAACTAGGATCTATAGAAAATTGTTGAAAAGGGGTATACTGGGACTCATACGCCCAAGGTGGAAATTTAGTCCTAGTATTAGAGTTTGACTAAAACATTTGTATCCTCGAGTAATCTTTTATAGCTTTCATCGTGTTCGATCTCTGAATCTGAATATCTAAATTTTGGCCTATAGGTTAGTTTCCGTGAAGATCACAACTTTGACAACTTTCTTCAATCTTGCAACTTTGTCTTTAAACGATATTCAAGCCTCAAAACACCTAGATCAAACCCTTGATATAAAGGCTGCAATCTTATGTGAAATGGCTCCAATGGATGTGGATCTTAATTCTTGATCTTGATATGAAATAATGTCTTTGAATGCTTGCTCGAATCATGAAAACCTACAACACAAATGTTAGCTCAAAAACACACATTATGCATGAAGACTTTGACATGATGCTTGAATCTTGAATGCTGCTCTAAAAGCTTGATAATTTTCTCATGAATGCTCTTGTGAAAGTACTCTTGATTTCTTGACAACTTTCTAAGATTGCTTAGGTGAAATAATGTGAAACAAACTTGTATTTATACTTGTTTATGCTAAATTTCCTAAAATTACAACACTACAAGCCAACGTCAAATTTAGGAGAATGAAATCCTATCAAGAATTGAATTCAAAATAGGTCAAAGATAAAGAAGGACTCATATGCCAGTTGGGGCGTATGAGTCCTAATAGCTTAAACTTGGGACAAAAGCTTCAAGAAATGTTAAGTTCAATACAATATTCAAGATCAAGCCCTAAAACCTAGGTGGGACCCATACGCCCAAGGTGGTGTATGAGTCCCAGATCACTAGATCTAATACACACAACCCAAAAACATGAATTATGATTTGTCTATTATTAAATGTTGAGATTATCCTTAAAAAATGCATTAAATTAGGCTTGTGGATGTAAAATAGGACCAAATAAGGCATAAAGAAGTAGAGTTTTAGTAGGGAGGGCCCAAACAAGTGTGAAAATGTAAAGGGATACACTTCTATATACTATATTTAGCCCCCACTTTAGTGAGAGGAGGAACTTGATTCAAACTCACACTAAAGTAGACAAACTCACATCAAGAGGGGTCCAAGTGTACCAATGCTAGTGAGATAAGATGACAATGATCAAGATAGATGATCAAGCCCCCAGGATCAAGATCCTATGGAAAACCAACATAAGTACAAAATAACATGTGAATGACATATGAAGCAACAACAAGATACAAGCATACACTACCAAAGACATAAAGAAGAAAGAAAAAGAAAAAGAGGGTGGATCAAGTCTAGACCATTTTCCCAACATGATGTGGATCAGATCTAAGTTGAACTTGTCCAAAAAATGTTTACAAGTGGAACACGATGTCCACTATTCAAACAACACACACACTCACAAGCGCTAGTGAAACCTCGGGTCATCCGCTAGGTGAGCCCCCAAAAAGGTGAGACACATACGCACACGTCCAATATGCACTCACACACACAAGTGAGTGGCTATGGGAAAGTCACGCCTAAGTTCAGCTCTCATATGCTAACCATACCAATGTTATACCTCCTAATAACTTTGATAAGGTGCCATACAACATGAACAACAAGATTCACGAGGCCAACAAAACTTTGTATGCTAACACCCATGAACAAACAGGATGGCTCCATAGGCAAGGAAAGTGTATTATGCAAGGTGGCTATTTAATAGTTATTGTATATGCAAAAAAGTGTAAGGCACGTTCAAAGGATTTTTGCTTAGTTCACATGTAAGTTCTTAACTTAGGGAACATTGTGCCTAATGTTTCCAAAAGAGGACCAATCGAAGAATAAAATATTCACAACTTAGGGGATACAGTGTGTCGCATCAAGCTACTAAGAGGAATATAATATGCTAAGAGAGATCATGCTCTTGAAGGACATCACACCCAATTTCACCACAAAGAGGAAGACAATCACATGAAGGAAGAAGACTACACAAAGAAACATGTGTTGTAAAATGCAAAAGAATAATGCCAATGTATGCAGCCCCCACTTTAAAAAATTGTTAAACACCATGTTGTGAGAAATTACTTTAAAGTAGCAAATGATAAATGCTAACAATAAAGAGGACATGAGAGTTTATTTGAAAAGCCCTATGCCAAGTCATATGTTTCCAAATAAAACTATGTCATGAAAAAGGGGTTGCCCCCAAAATGAAATCCCAAAATCATATAAGGGATCCATGGATTCAAGATCAATATGTCTTTGCTACATTGTTTTTATAGAGCTCAAAATTTTCATCATTCCAAAAATACTCATGGAATAGGAAGAATGACACAAAGAGAGTGAAAACAAATAAAATATTTTGGGTCAACATGGAAGAGACCTAAATGTCTCGACACCTTGCAGCATCGCCAAAAGGAAAACACAAGACAAAGAAAAGATAAAGGTTTACAACATATAGAAGAATGTAGATACAAATAGAGGAATGCCACAAAGAGAGAGATACATCAAACAAAACAGTACAGGGAGATCACATTATGCACATGCAATAACACACATAACATGAATAAGAAAACAAAGGCAAGACTAGTAAGGAGCATGTGAGTCAACCTATAGCAGGTCATCTACATCCCACTCTTGTTCATCATATATACAAGGCAAACAACTAGCCAAAGGGACAACATCAAGTGTCGAACTAGGAGAAGCACCAAATTCAACACTCTTCTTAGGAGAAATGTCATTTAAGCTCATAGAAGATGAAAACAATGAACTCAATTCATTATGCACTTCTTCATCAATTTTAGCAATCTCATCATCATCATCCAAGTTTTAATCACAATGGGAAGTCTAATGATAATGTCCAAAGAAGGTGCTATTCCTTGTTGTGGTCGAGATATAGGATCTTTTTGTTGCGAAAAAGAGGGAGACTCATTATGTATCACTTCACCTAAGTTTGGATGTTGATTTTCTTTGTTGTTTTCTTCCTTTAACCTTCGAGAAATAGCACGACGTCTATGCCTACTCTCTCTAGCATTTTTGTTTCTTTTGGTGCGATCTTCAAGTTGTGTTTGTGTAGGAGTGGGTCTATCAACCATAGGTTTCTTTTCTTCCCTTAGAGGAGGAACGAAAGGAACCATGGGAAGCTATTCAACCACTTTCTCTTTAGCCTTATAAATTTGTTTTATCTTAGGAGGCAGGACGGAGTTGTTTTGGTTGTCTCTTGGACGTTTGTAGGAGATAGGCAAAGGATTGGTCTTAGGTTGGTCTTGGTTATTTCGTCGGTCTTTTGGTTCAATCATGGTTTTGTCAAGGATAGGAGGCTCAATCATGGGTTGAGGCATGTTTTGAAGGGATAGTTGTGCTATGTGTTTTGCCTTAAAATTTTGATAGGATTTGTGAAGTCATCTTTTGGTAGAGTAAGAAAATGCTAAGTAAAAGAACAAGAAAAAACAAGACTGAATGAAACTATTCAGAAGAAGAACAAAAGAAGCGCGAACTAAATTTGGAAAGATATCATAGAAAGAAACAAGGTATGCATATTTTCTTTCCTATTTTTAATATTATTTCAAAAATATTTTTTATTTCCTATTTAATATATAAGTTTTTAGCATGTTAGTTATTTATCCTACACCAAATTGATTTTTGGCATCTTGTTTTAAAAATTATGATACACCAAATTGATTGAAGATAAAAGTGCATGAAATCATCCAATGAATCTCCCATAAATAAAATAGATTATTATAATACTGTGAATGAGTTTTCATCTTGAATAAACATAAAATATTACATAGTTTAATCTCTTTCCTCCTTTTGTTTCCATGATATTCTAGTGGACATATTATTTTTATCATCTTTTTTATTTCCTATTTCATCAAATTTATTAAACACACATCATCAAGGGGCTTATCTTTTTTTATCATGGTTTTTATTTTGTCTACCGGTTTAAAAAGAACAACAACTTGCATTTTCACTCAAGTGTCGGTTTAAAAAGAACAACTTTACTTGCATTTTCACTCATTGGTTTAAAAAGAACAAAAACCTTGCATTTTCACCTCATTGGTTTAAAAAGAACTTGGCAATTTGCATTTTCACTCATTGGTTTAAAAAGAACAATAACCTTGCATTTTCACTCATTGGTTTAAAAAGACAACCTTGCATTTTTACCTCATTGGTTTAAAAAGAACAACTTGCATTTTCACGAGCATTGGTTTAAAAAGAACAACCTTACATTTTCACTCCTTGGTTTTAAAAGAACAATAACCTTGCATTTTCACTCATTGGTTTAAAAAGACAACCTTGCATTTTCACCTCATTGGTTTAAAAAGAACAACTTGCATTTTCACGAGCATTGGTTTAAAAAGAACAACCTTACATTTTCACTCCTTGGTTTTAAAAGAACAACCTTGCATTTTCACTTATTGGTTTAAAAAGAACAACAACCTTGCATTTTCACTCCATTGGTTTTAAAAGAACAACAACCTTGCATTTTCACCTCATTGGTTTAAAAAGAACAACAACTTTTGTTTTCACTCATGTTGGTTTAAAAAGAACAACAACCTTGCATTTTCACTCATTGATTTAAAAAGAACATCAACCTTGCATTTTCACTTCATTGGTTAAAAAGAACAACAGTTACTTGCATCTTCACATTTAATGGGTTAAAACAAACCAAAATTTTCATTTTGTTTTGTCTTTCATGTTAATCAGGTACATTTTGATTTGGGGTTTAAAATTAACCATTGTCTTCTATGTTTGGTGGGCTTGCACAAATTTTGTGTTGTAGATCCCAGCTTTGAACTTTTGCTCTTGCTCGATTGCCTTTTCATATACTAGATCCATAATGGATGGACCATGTACATACACCTCACCACCTACTAGGTTATTCAGTACCATGATGAACTTCCTAATTCAAAATCATTCATCCTTCTGGTATATTGGCACGTACTTCAAAAGATCATGAGTGAACTTTTCCCAATATTCATTCACTGACATATCACCTTGTTTTAAATTCTAGAAATTAGTGAGATTTTGGTCATAAAAGAGTTGGGGCAGCCATATTTTCCAAAATATTTCAACAAACTCATTACAAGTTAACTTTAGGAATTAAGACCAAGTTCCATCTTTTTGTTCATCCACCAATTAGAGGCTTCTCCAACTAACTGGAAGGCACCCCAAACCGCTTTAGTGACCTTAGAATAGTTTATGATCTCAAAATATTTTTCCATTTGAATTAACCAAGCCTCAACCTCATCTCCGTTGGTGCTTCCCTCAAATTTTGATCGGGTAACCTTTCTCATATCCCTAGAAAACTCAATTACCACACATTTTATTTTGCTACTTTCAAATTTGGATTGAGATTCCTCTTCCCTATGTTGAATTGATTAAGTAAGATCATTAGAATTCTCTCCCCCATCCTCATTAGGCATTGCTTCCTCTTCATTAATTGGGACTTCCTGATCTTCTCTTTCTTTTCCCTTCACTTCTTGTTCAAGGTTTTCTATCCTTGCCCTAGTTTCATCCATGATGACCAAAATGTGGTCCAACTTGGTTTCAATATTATCTGGACCTTGTCCAACTTCTTGACTTTCTCCATGAAGATTATTCTCACCATCCTTTCTTGAGAAAAAGGTTATACCTGAAGGTTCATCTATATTAGATCTTATCATAGTTTACTTAACATTTTAGAAAATATTGTAAAAGAGTAAACATTCACATATAAGAAATTATATTGAAGATCTTGCTCACAAGTTTTGATATATAAAATAACTTTTCATTTAGTCATAAGGATTTCAATATCCTTTCATTTACATTGAATGACTATTTAGGTAGTCAAGAGTAGAATATCCTTCGAATTCACTCTCAAATACATAGCTCAACGAGGTATAGACCTCAGATTTTTTCTCATCTCTCATTTGCTCTTCTCTATCCCAAAAAGGATAGTATCCCTCAGATTTATCTTCTAATGCATAATTTTGAGGTACATAACCCTCTGACTCACCACTTGAGGCTATTACAATTATTTCAATCATGGGTAAAACATGAGGGTCTCTAAACAATATTGTTGGACTAGAATGTTTTATTTAAAGGGCATATCCCTAGAAAGTGATAATGAGTCTAATTTTTTCAGAGAGACAGGAGGTGAAAGGTTGAAGTTGGCTTCATCTCTCATCCTTCTCTTCTCTTGGTTGATTCACGATAGAGTGTGACTAATTGTATTGGTATCACTTATCTAGATAATGATTTCATAGTTAGTTTCCTCTATGGTACGAACAAGGGCTTCCTTTTCCTTCTTGGCCCTTAGGTAGAGCTCATTCTACTGAATTTCTTGTAGTTAACCTGAGGTACACCATCCTAGCACAAGAATTTCCAAACATTAGGTTCATATAATGTTGGAAGGGAAAACATAGCGAGCACATAGGTTCTAGAGCTAAACCTAGCTCTGATACCACGTGTAACATGCTCATTGCTCTACTTAATGATTTCTCCTATGTTTTACCACAAGTGAATAAACTAAATTACCAAACACATAGCGATAAGAATTTTCTTTTCAAAACAAGATAATATGCACATTTGATATAGCAATAATTCATCTTTCTCATTTCATTCAACAAAATGTTACAATCTTTCCAAAGAAATGATTTCTTAAACAAGATACAAAATATATTTTCCATCTTTCACAAAAATAGATACAAGATACATACATAGCTCATCTGACCTTCATTGGCACTAGAAATAAAAATGATCCAAGAAATCCCCCTTCAAATCTTGGCTTGTCAACTGAGAGGAGAAGCATCACTCAAGTGCTTTTTCACCATCCATGGACTTACTACGGTCCCCCACACATCTACAACATATGGTAAGTTGGCCCTACCCTTCGACAAAGAGTTTGGTCTGAAAACCTCAAAATACTAGTCAATCTTAAGCTCGGTGTTGTGTCCTACATAACTAGAACTTTCCCATCCAGTGACTATATTCTACATGTATGACAATCTCATATTAGAAAGCTAAAAGATAACACAATGAACTAACAATGTAACCAATGGAAAATTACACCACTTTGGACAAATTATTCATCACCCCTAATTTAGAATGGATGTCACATGTTCATCCACCATTCTAACTTGATTCGTTATGACCATTCATATTCTATGCATAGGCTATCCCCTTCATTGGATTTAACCTAATCTTAGGAATAACCTATATACGCTTAAATTCACTATGACTCATCTAGTAGGTTAAGCAAGTGTCTCCATAACCTAACTTCTCAAATTTAGCTTTAGCTATATAGACTCCACTCTATTGTAGTATTTAACATTGATATATGCACCCACTCCTTAATATGCAGTACGTACAAAACACTCAAGAAATAGAGATTCCAAAAATAGAAGCAATAAGTAACTTTCAATTTCACATAGGAAGAAAATAACCTTTCCCTAATAACATATCACATTTTCCAATCAAAACAAGAAAAACATGGAATCTTTCCAAAGACATTCAAAGCATAAAGAGTAAGACTCGGCATGTTGTATATGAAAAGCTCCAATTCAAACAAATTGGTTTCCAAGATTAGCCTCCTCAAATCAACTTACAACTTAGAAACTATCACATCCACTCTTCCCAAATTCTCTCACAAAATCTCTTGCAAAAGCCCTCACTAAATATCTCACAAAACTCAGAAGAACAGATCAATAATTTAGAAAATAACAACAAGAATGCAGATATACGTCCTTTTGAGGTAAAGAGCACCTCTATTTGTAGACAAAAAACAACTAAAGGTTAGAAATAGGGCAATAGGATTGACACTTCTCAGCTCAAATGGTTCAACTTGACAAGGTAAAGAAAAGGTGGAAAATTTACAAACCAAGACTCAACAATATTGCACAACTAGTCGCTTCTATCATGGACAACAAGAATATCATTTAGAAAAGCAAGGTAATTATTCTCATAGGTCAACTCTCTCTATGCCAGCTTCTATTTGACTAATTCTCTCATTCTTATTTGGCCTCCATCGTTGGACAAAGTTCTCATAATAGACTTCTAAAGGAATGCAATTATTCATAATTTGGCACCACATAAACCTCATGCATGCTATTTTGGTGTTTCATTTCAAAGACCAAGTCAAATCTTGTTAATGTGTTTAATATTTCCTTCAAAAATTTGACTATGTCTTGTAAATCATTTCCACACGCTTTTCATAGCACTGCATGTATTTTACACAGCATGTTAATACTTTATGCAATCCTCATAACATTGCCATCTTATGTGTTGTCCATAATTGTTACGCTTTACATTATAACATATATGATATGCGATTTACATTATAACATGTGCTTTAATATATAATCAGCCCTAATTAAATATTATATAATATATATGTATGTATATATATGTCTAATATACATATATACATATATTTAACTTTATGTTAATAGAATGTGTCATTTGATATTCTAATGTATATACTTATATTCATTTATTTCCAAAATAATAACGCACATGTATAGATGTATACATATGTATATTTATATATTTACTAATATACTTGTATGGACATTTTCATTACGTCATTACATACACGTGTATCAATATATATACATACATATATACATCGTGTATATATAACATTACCTCCGAACAATTTAAACATATATAATTGCAATAACATCAACTAACATATATACATGAAATATATATATATATATATATATGTCACCTTGTCCTTTTGATGTTCCCATGCATATGGGTAATCTGTCCATAAGCATGTGTAGATACATCTATCTACATATACTTATGTTTGTCTTAACTCATGTGTATGATTTCATCATGTAGAAACGTATATATGTATGTATATACATCTTATGTCTATATCTCATTGATATAAGCTCATAAAGAATTACTCATAGATATAAAGAAACTCAAACACTTAAATCAAGAACGTTTCACAAATAAACCATAACCTCTCCTAATTCTTGCACAACCAAACTAAGGTATCTTTCATTTTTCTTGTACTATTGACTTGACTTGAGCAATCTAAAGGTGAGTGTGTGAAAGATCAGTTAGGATCATTAAGGGTTACCAGACCAAAACTCTTCTCTTGAGTGATACTTCCCCTCCCTTCTGGAGGCGTGAACCTATACCTGCAACCAACTTGGCACATTTGCAATAATAATCAGTCGATCACAAAATAATCACTGCATCATATATTCCATAATCATAATTAATACATATATACATATAACATCAATTTGAATTAACCATGTGTGATCCTAATAAAGTGTTGCTTCCTAAATGTGAGATGTTAAATAAGAAACTAATAGTGCAATAAAGAGAAACAACAAGATAATAGGGCACCTCAATGATTAGCCTAAGAAGATGAACAATATGAAAGCAAGATGAACAAGTAAATTGTTGTTATACCTTCATGTTGTTGCTTCCTTGGTTGGCCCTTGATGTTGAAGTCTTGTGTGCTCCTTGGATGGCAATGAAAATGAAGTGGATGCAAGATGAATTGATACAATATGGATGCTAAAATAGATGAGAGATTGAATGGCAATTTTGCAAGAGTTTATTTGCAAAAGAATTGATCCCCCAAAATGAAGGAATTGAAGGGGTATTTATAGGCCAAATTGAATTCTCTAGAGAATTCAACGGTTGGGATTGATCCAACAAAGATCAAGATGAAGGGCTATGGTGAGTTGAGGACTCACAAGCCCTCACATCTTGACATGTGGAGGGTGAGATGTCCTAGGGTGGAGTGATGTGGAGATGAGGTGGATCCTGGGGGATGAGAAGATTCCTTGGAGGAATAAAAGTGAATTAAAAATTCACAATGATTGAAAGAATCTAGTGGATAAGAGAGGGTCTCCAAAAAGCTGGAGATTTGTCACATGTGGGTGATGTGACAAGTCCAAGGTTCTAGAAGCCCTTGGCACATGTGAAGTGACAAGTCAAGGCTTCTAGAATCTTGCATGGGGGATGGGGAAGACCTTGGAAAGATAAAAGTGAATTAAAAATTCACATGGGGAAGAGGGGAACCTTTGGTTGAATAAATGTGAATTAAAAATTCACATGGGGAAGGGAGTCCATACCAAAAATGGTAAGTGGGAAGGTTGACCAGAAAAGGTAAGCCAAATGTGGCTAATGATTCTGATTAAGGTTGTGCAAACACATGATTAAGGTAATTAATGAGAGATTAGAGGCAAGTGGAGATTATGGAGGATGTGACATTTAATCTTGATTAAGTGGTGCACATCCTAATCACAGATTAATTAATTTAATCCAGATTAGGAGAGAGTTATGGAGAATGTGACAAGGAGAGAGAAAAAGGGAATTAAAAATTGATTTTAATCTAAATAGGTTAAATGACTAAATTAAATAATTTGTCATGTTTATTTAATTTAGAGAAGACAAGGGGGTAAGGTAAAGTATCTAATTTATTTAATTAGATACTTTAGAAACCTTAGGCAGAAAATGAAATAATGATTAAATAAATTATTTAATCACTATTAATGAAATAGATGAATAGAGTAGACGATTTTGATCATATGGAAGTGATAAAATTTGGATGTATACATTTTTCCCCTCTTCGAGGTACCATTAGAATAACCGTGCTTCGAATAAAAGAAAGTGCAAGTGACTCTATAGAGGAATTCACTAGATGATGATGCCCGAGCTTGGGGAGGAGGACTTGAGCTCTCCAAATTAGTGTTGCAATGGATGGAGATTATGGCTGAGAAAATAGATAAATGGGAAGGGTATGCCTCCTTGAAAGGGTGACGGGGGAAAAGAAAGGGGTCCCGGGTGACCTCTTGATAGGAAGAAACAGATGGGGGAAAGGATGAGAGATGAGAGGGGATATGAAAATGACGATGTAAAGTGATGAAATAAAAAAATGATGATAAGAGATGGAAGATAAAGGTGAGCACAAATGGATGCAAGGAAAAATGTGATGTTGCCCCAATCTAGGTGCAATCCAGGTTGGGCGGATGGTTGATGGAGTGTTTTTGATGAGGACATGATACATCCCAAAACAACACAAGGATAGGGAAGGACACATCCTTAGGAGGATGAGGATGAGTGTTGTTGACGAGGGAATGATACATCCCAAAACAACACAAGGATAGGGAAGGATACATCCGGATGAGGATGAGGATGAGTGTTGGTGATGAGGGGGTGATACATCCCAAAACAACACAAGGATAGGGAAGGATACATCCCGATGAGAATGTTGTTGATGAGGGAAGGATACATCCCAAAACAACACAAGGATAGGGAAGGATACATCCTAGAGATGATAATGATGATGATGATGAGGATGAGGATGGGGGAGACATGCAAGATGATGGAATGGAAAATGAAATGCAATCCTAATGTAATTTTCCATCCGTAGAGCACTGATTTTTATTATAGCATAAGACACCAGGCATCAGGGTATGTAAACCAAGACGGATTAGTGTCTAATGCATAAAACAAGCACAACAAACAAGAAGGCTATCCCAACACCACAAAGTCATGATGACTTTGGTCAGGTCAGGTATTGGAATAACCACAAGCACAAAAGGATGCCCCAGCGTAACACAAGACCTCAGGGATCTTGGTGGGTACTACGTGGGACAACCAAGAAGAGAAAAACAAAGAAATGAGCAAGATATGCCCCTATATTTACTAGTCAAAGCACAACATAATATGATGGATCAAGGTGACCATGACAAGTGATGATAGAGAGCTCAAATGATAAACAAAAGCCAAAAGCATCAAAAGATCACAATCAAGTTTGAAACATCATTTGCCATAGGATCAAGATGATGGATGGGGTTGATACGGTCTTTTAGGAAGGATACATCCTGTTGAAACCAAAGATGGAGGATAGATTGGTTGATCGACATGACGCAGGATACCAGAAATCGATTGGATCTTGTGATATAGATGACTGTTGTTTGATAAGCACCAGCTATGATAGGGATATACTTGATGACACAACAAGATGATAGGATGACAAGACAATAGGACTACACACCCTAAAGACCTAGGGGCTCGAGGGTTGATCAAAGATCAACCTTGCCTACGTGAAAGTGCAGAGCCCTCGTAGTTCGATAAGAGACCATGGATAAAAGCGGAAAGAGGAAAATGAAGACCTCGATGGACCATGATCAAATGGAAAAAAATGCCCAAGGGGTGGGCCAAATGATTGACCTTCTCTACGTGAAAGTGTAGGGGCCACGTAGCTCAACACAAGGCCAAACATAGACGATGGAAGAGACAAGACAGACAAAAGATAGAACCCTAGGGGCGAATCAAATGATCGACCTTTCCTACGTGAAAGCACAGGGGCAACGTAGTTTGACAAGAGACTGCCGACAAACAATGGATAAGGGATGATGAGATGACCAAGATAAATGGATAAAATGATGGAGTGGATATGATGAGCCAGGATAGGCCGCAGGATTGGATAGAACGATGGTTGATATGTGTAAGATATGTAGGATGTGAAGCTCAGGGATGGGATAGGTAATTCGGATCATTAGAATATGAATTTGAGAGGTGAGATGATGGATAGATGAGTGATGAAGATGTGAGAAATATGTGGTAAATAGATAGGAGGGACGAATGACGATGTGAATGGCATTGGGTTGCATGCGGGTAGCCTAGAGCTAGTTACCAATGACAAGGGATAATAGAGGGAAATGGATGGATGGATAAGAAGATGCTAGGATAGGTGGATAGATGATGGATAGATGAGTGATGAAGATTGGAAAGATGTGAGAAATAGATAGGAATGATGATAGTGAAATATCAAGTCATTGGATTCATGAGGGTAGCGTATAGCTAGAGACCAATGACAAGGGATGGAAGGAAAATGCATGGATTGATAAAGATGGGGAGATAGAAAGATGCTAGGATATATGGATAGATGATGGATAGTTGAGTGATGAAGATTGGAAAGATGTGAGAAAGAGAGAGGAATGATGATAGTGAGGTATCAAGTCATTGGATTGCATGGGGGGATTGCATGAGGGTAGCCTATAGCTAGAGACCAATGACAAGGGACTATGAGATGGAAGGAAAATGGATGGATGGATAAAGATGGGGAGATAGAAAGATGCTAGGATATATGGATAGAAGGATAAGGATTCAAAAAGATGACATGGATTACTGGGTAGATAAACAGATGAGGAGATAAGGATGAAAATATGGAAAAGGATTTGTGGATAGGAAGATAAGGATAGGGAGATGGATTGGATGTTTAGATAGATGAATGGGGAGATAAGGATGAAAGGATGAAAAGGATTATGGGATGAGAGGATGCGGAGATGGAGAAGATTACCTAGTGGAATGGATGGACGAGGTCTCCAAAGACCCAATTGCAAATAAGGAGATGCCCCCACTCTATATGTGTCATGCATGACGAGGCAAGAGGGATAGCAAGATGGGTGGATAAGGGAGTGAGATGGGCAATGGAAGATAGATAGAGGTGGATAAGGAATATGATAGTGGATGGATGGGAATATATGCCAAGAGGTGTCCAAAGCATGTATATAGGTTTGCCCCTACATTTATCAAGATCTCAAGGAAGAGGGAGGAAGTGGGATAAATGGGATAAGATGGATAGGATGCAGAAGATAGGCAGATGTAGGAGATGGAGGAAAGGAATGCGTAAGTGGATGTTGCCCCTAATCGTGGAAGGAGACGAGATGGGGAATTTACGCATGATGCTTGTTTTCCAAGTTTTCATCATGGTACGTATCCAAGGCGCTTGTTTGCCAAGTTTTCACCATTGGACGAATGATTTTCTCTTTATTATTTTTTTTGTTTTTTTGTATTTTTTTGATTTTTTGGCTCTTTTTTGGAGTATGATGTGGACGAAGATGGATAAAGATAGGGAGATGGATATGCATAATTTAGAGGACAATTGATAAGGATAGGGATGAAGGACTCATGCATTAAGTTCCATATGAGGTAATAAGAGCCCATGTTTGAAGTGACCAACGGATGTTGGTACAACCCTATTAGACTGGATGGTTTATGCAAGAGGATGGATTAAAGGAATTTGATGGGGGAGATAGAGAGGATAGTGGAGGGGATGTTGGAAAGTGTATGGATGTAATGATGGAGTGGATGTATGATGGGGGAAGGTGTTCTGGACCAACATTGGCACATGTGATGGTAGATGGAGAGGGTGGCGATAATGGAGGAGTTAGGATAGTGATTTTTGGGATGTAGGGACCCAAAATAGATTTAGGAGATGGAGGAGGTGAATGATTTTGTGGGGGAATAGCAACTTTGGATGTCATTATGGTCATTTCATTTGAAGGTATGGTACCGTTTTTCTTTGGGATCCACATGGTTTTGATTTTTTCTTCGGTGGGCCTTTGTGGCCTTTTGGATTGATTTGGATTTTGGACTCGATTTTTCTGTTCTTCAACATGTCTGTGGAAGGGGACATGAGGAGCTTTAGATTCATGTGGATGTTTGGATTGAGGTATGGTTGCTTTGATATCCAAAGTTCTTTTAGTAGCAAGGGGATAGATGCGAGGAGATGGCTGATGGGGAGCGATGGAGGTAGGCATTTGATGAGGAAGTGTGGATGGATAATGTGTAGGTATGTGCCTTTGTTGATCCTGATTAGGAGTTATGAAGGTAGGATGTTTATGCTGTGTATGAGGGAGAGGGGGTGGATGAATAGGATAAGATGGAGGGGGTGATTTTGGGATGTAAGGACCCAAAATAGATTGTGTATATGGAGGATGTGTGGGTTTTGATGGAGGGATATAAGAAACCATAGTAGATGAAGGATGAGCAATGAGGGATGGAGGGACATAAGGGCCCAAAATGGATTGAGAGGATGAGGGAGGAAGATGGATAGTTGTTTGTAGGTAGTATGATGGAGGAGGGGGGATGGCGGCATATGTCTTGGTAGAGCGATGGAAAGTACCTCTTGTGCCTTTAGAAGAGGATTGTTTAGGATGTACGAAGGTTGTACCAACATATTTAGAGTACGAGTTTTGGGAGACATATCCAAGACCATGTGTGCCTGGATGTTCTTTGACTTGGATGGGCTCTAAAGTACCTTGCTCATGAAGGCCTAAACCTTTTCCTTGATAGTTCATGTTTTGTAGCATGTGATTAATGGTAGGATGCTTATTCTCTTGGAAGCATGATGCGAGCACATTAGTAGGTGGAAGAGGAAAGGTGGTGCATAGACATTGTTTTTCTTCTGCAAGAAGACCACCATGGACGCATGTAATATTACCAAGGTGATACAAAAGTGGCATTGGGATGGTAAGACTAGATGGCGATGAAGGATCATGCGATGGAGATGAGGGGATAGCCGCATCAGGAGGAATGAGTGATAAGGGATCATGAGAGGTAGTGGATGATAAGGGCTCATGAGATGGAGTGATTGGCTCTTGAAGGCAAATGGGATCATGGGATGGAGTGGAGGAGATAGTGTGATCTTGAGATGGGGTGGATGAGAGAATAGGATCTTGACTTGGTTGAGGATATGGATCAGGAGATGAAATGGATGGAAGACGATGTTCTTGAGAGGGAGTAGATGTGATGGAGTGATCTTGATTTGGAGGAGGGGATATGCTTGTATGCTTTGGATCAAGCTCTTGGCATGACTCATCTTGTGTGGGATGTATGATGATGGAAGAGTGTTGGAGGGACTCCTCAATTGGGGGAGATAGGAGGATGGAGGATTCATGAAGGTCATTGGATTGAAGTTTGTGAATATTAGGACTAGGGGGAGGGGATTGGATGTCTTCAATGGATTTGGTGGATTTAGTAGTAGAATATGGGGATTCAATGGATTCGATGGGTTTGACCGGCTCAATCGTTTGGATGGTGGTAGGAAGGGTGATGAGAGGGATAGGTGTAGGATGGAGGAGGGCCTCATCACTAGTGATAGTACATGATAAAGTGGGAGGGCATGGTGGCTCTTCTTGCATGAGTCCTTGGGAAACATTTGGAAGGGATGGAGGATGAGGATTGGGGATTGGAGGATTAGGATTAGACATGGGGATGGGATTGGATGGAGGACTAGGAGGAGATGGAGGATTAGAATTAGATGAAGGGATAGGATTGGATGGAGGACTAGGAGGAGATGGAGGATTAGAATTAGATGAAGGGATAGGATTGGATGGAGGACTAGGAGGAGATGGAGGATTAGGATTAGATGAAAGGATGGGATTGGATGTAGGACTAGGAGGATTAGAATTAGATGAAGGGATAGGATTGGATGGAGGATTAGGGATTGGTGGATAAGGATTAGATGAAGGGATGGGATTGGATGTAGGACTAGGAGGATTAGAATTAGATGAAGGGATGGGATTGGATGTAGGACTAGGAGGAGATGGAGGATTAGGATTAGATGAAGGGATGGAAATGGATGGAGGATTAGGAGGAGATGGAGGATTAGGATTAGATGAAGGGATGGAAATGGATGGAGGATTAGGATTAGATGAAGGGATGGGATTGGATGTAGGACTAGGAGGAGATGGAGGATTAGGATTAGATGAAGGGATGGAAATGGGTGGAGGATTAGGATTAGATGAAGGGATGGAAATGGGTGGAGGATTAGGATTAGATGGAGGATTAGGATTAGGATTAGATGAAGGGATGGAAATGGATGGAGGATTAGGATTAGATGAAGGACTAGGAGGAGATGGAGGATTAAGATATAATGCGGTGAAAGGGAGAGTGATATAGGAAGATGTGGATGTTGGATTAGATTGGGATGGGGAGTGATAGTAGGAAGATGTAGATGAAGGATTAGAATGGGGAGATGTGGAATTAATGTAAGGGTATGGGGATGGGGGATTGTGATAGGAAGGTGTGGATGTTGGATTAGAATAGGAAGATTGAGGTGGTGAACCACCATAGGAAGACATGTATGGTGGGTTGGCATAGGAGGATACAGATGGTAGATTAGGATGAGAGGATTGAGATGGTAGATTGTGATAGGAAGGTGTAGGTGTTGGATTAGGATGAGAAGATTGGGATGTGGGATTAAGGTATAGGTATTGGGATTGTTGATTATGATGAGGATAAGAGGATGTGGATGTTGGATAGGATAGAGGTTGAATTGGAGGACATGATGAATATGTCGATGGTGAGGATGTTGGATATCCCTTGTCAAGGGTAACATAAGAACCATTATTGGATGTGGATGAAGGCATGGTGGGATATTTTGAAGAAGTAGTGGGATTTTGGGAGGTGGTTGGAGAGAGCTTGCTAGCAATGATAGCGTCAAGGGAATCTATATAACAATCTTCATGATCAACAAGATTTTCATTATCATCATCAACGGAGTTAGGATTCCCTTTGACTACTATTATTGGTCATGTGAGAGGGGGATAAAGATTCATGATGGATATAGATTAGAAGGAAATAATAGATGATGGATAGAGAACTAGGATGAATTGAAAGCTCATATGGGGATTGGATGAAAGCTCAGATTAGGACTGAATAAAAGCTCAGATTAGGATGATGGGATTTAATGTTCAGATTAGAATTGGATTGGAGCTTATATTGGGATTGGATCAGAGGATATGATAGAATTTATTTGAAACCAAGATCATGGGTTTCAACTAGAGGACGTAAGGTGTTGACAATCAAATTTTTGCCAAATTTGGCAGTTTTCAAAAATTGTCAAATTTTGCCATTTTAGGAAACTTTGTAGGCATACGTTTGAGAGTCCAGTTTTTTTCACAAAATACCCAATACTAAGATAGGATGAATTGCCAACTAACATCGAAAATATGAGGCATGCATTCAGAGTTATTAACGAAACAGTTCGTTAAAAACTAGAAAATTAAAAAAAATAAATACTAATTTGTGATTTTGGGGGTCAAGATGAAAGCTTGAGGCTCTGAAAACGTGTCGAAGGAGGATCCAATGGACTGGGAATCCAAATGCCATCTCCTAATGCAACCACCCGTAAAATTTCAGCCAAAACCCACATCCGAGTCAAAAGTTATGGCCTCCGGAAGTTTCGGCATAAAAATCAAAAATTTCAAAAATGAAGTCTAGGTGATTGGGATGGATGATTTAAGGATAGATATGGACTCCAATGATGTTCTAAGAAGCACTTATGCAGTTTGGTCGATGAAACGTTGATTTTCAGAAAATGTTGACGGATGCTCGAAACAGGGAAACAGCCACTCAGAACGGGTGATCAGATATTCAGATTGGATAGATAGATGGTCGGGAGGGGTGAACGGGGGCTTGGAATGGCCAAATTAAGGTTTGGATTGATCAAATGGTCAAATGGACGCTTCGTGGATTCAAACGGAGGTTAAACGGGTGAAACTGGCCGTTCAGCGGGGCGTATTCACCCCTCTGCAAAAAATGGCTGAAACAGAGGGCAGGGTCGCCCCTCTGCAGAAAATAGCTGAAATAGAGGGCAGGGTCGCCCCTCTGCAGAAAATGGCTGAAACAGAGGGCAAGGTCACCCCTCTGCAGAAAATGGCTGAAACAGAGGGTAGGGTCGCCCCTCTGCAATGAAAATTTGAACTTGGTTTGGATAAGGGATTTTGGCAAGGACTTAAAATGGTTTAATGACAGTTTGACTTACCAAAATTTACTTGAATAAGCACAATCCTATGATTAACATTTTAACTGGTATGGTCCGCAAAGGTCTTACTTTAGGATGAACAAGGTTTCTAAGGAGTCCTTGATATACACTCGGTACGTGAGGCACAACCGTGAACACCAGTCTGTCACAAGCATGAGTCGGGAGCCCCAGCGAGATACTGAAAGGCTCAGACCAACTCTTCACGTCTAGCTAGGTATCACCCTAGCTTCGACGTTCCGCCAATTACGACGTAACTGGATTGAGGTACAGCTTTGGCTCTCCCCCCTTTATATACCCTGCTGGTACGCGTGGTTGGGATCGTCCCTTGGGGTGATGAAATCCCCAAGCAGGTCCCGCTAAGAAGATGACACTAATTGTTTCCAACTACCTCCTTCAGATCCGCACAACGTGCAAAGGAGGAAGGTGAAAACAAACTAATGCCCCCTTAGGGTAAAATAAGTAAAACAAACACAACAAACAACAAATATTACTTTCCCCTACTTATACTAAGTACCTAGATAAAGTAGCAAGGAAAGACTTTTAAAAATCAGAATAAAAAGGAAGGTCCTGCAAGGAAATGTTAGTTGTTTATCTTCTCCCTTCTTTGTGATGTGCATCAAATCTGACTTCCCGAATGTGCTGTTAAGGGCGGATTCGCCCCTCTGCAGAAAACAGTCAGAAATAGCCTAAAAGGGCAGGGTCACCCCTCTGCAAAAAACAGTCAAAAGTAGCCTAAAAGGGCAGGGTCGCCCCTCTGCAAAAAACAGTCAAAAGTAGCCTAAAAGGGCAGGGTCGCCCCTCTGCAGAAAATAGTCAGAAAACAGCCTAAAAGGGCAAGGTCACCCCTCTGCAGAAAATAGTCAAAAAACAGCCTCAAAGGGCAAGGTCGCCCCTCTGCAGAAAACAGTCAAAAGTAGCCTAAAAAGGCAGGGTCGCCCCTCTGCAGAAAACAGTCAGAAATAGCCTAAAAGGGTAGGGTCGCCCCTCTGCAGAAAACAGTCAAAAGTAGCCTAAAAGGGCAAGGTCGCCCCTCTGCAGAAAACAGTCAAAAGTAGCCTAAAAGGGCAGGGTCGCCCCTCTGCAGAAAACAATCAGAAATAGCCTAAAAGGGCAGGGTCGCCCCTCTGCAGAAAACAGTCAGAATTAGCCTAAAAGGGCAGGGTCGCCCCTCTGCAAAAAATAGTCAGAAGTAGCCTAAAAGGGCAGGGTCGCCCCTCTGCAGAAAATAGTTAGAAACAGAGGGCAAGGTTGCCCCTCTGCGACGTCCGGGAGGGCAAGTTCGCCCCTCTGCGACCTGAATCTGCAACAAGCAAACAACAAAAAACGTGAAAGAAAGAGACCCCCTTGTGGGTCCCACCGGGCGTGCCAGAAATGTGATCCTAATAAAGTGCTGCTTCCTAAATGTGAGATGTTAAATAAGAAACTAATAGTGCAATAAAGAGAAACAACAAGATAATAAGGCACCTCAATGATTAGCCTAAGAAGATGAACAATATGAAAGCAAGATGAACAAGTAAATTGCTGTTATACCTTCATGTTGTTGCTTCCTTGGTTGGCCCTTGATGTTGAAGTCTTGTGTGCTCCTTGGATGGCAATGAAAATGAAGTGGATGCAAGATGAATTGATACAATATGGATGCTAAAATAGATGAGAGATTGAATGGAAATTTTGCAAGAGTTTATTTGCAAAAGACTTGATCTTCCAAAATGAAGGAATTGAAGGGTATTTATAGGCCAAATTGAATTCTCTAGAGAATTCGACGGTTGGGATTGATCCAACAAAGATCAAGATGAAGGGCTAATGATTCTGATTAAGGTTGTGCAAACACATGATTAAGGTAATTAATGAGAGATTAGAGGCAAGTGGGAGATTATGGAGGATGTGACACTTAATCTTGATTAAGTGGTGCACATCCTAATCACAGATTAATTACTTTAATCCGGATTAGGAGAGGGTTATGGAGAATGTGACAAGGAGAGAGAAAAAAGGAATTAAAAATTGATTTTAATCCAAATGGGTTAAATGATTAAATCAAATAATTTATCATATTTATTTAATTTAGAGAAGAAAATGGGGTAAGGTAAAGTATTTAATTTATTTAATTAGATACTTTAGGAACCTTAGGCAGAAAATGAAATAATGATTAAATAAATTATTTAATCACTATTAATGAAATAGATGAACAAAGTAGACAATTTTGATCATATGGAAGTGATCAAATTTGGATGTCTACACCATGTATTCATTATATTTCCAATGATATATATAAGCAAAGTACAAAATCATATTTCCATCAAAGTTACAAACACACATATATTCAAGTATTTCATCTAGCTTGGTAATAGTAATTAGGTAAATACACAATAGGGTGTAACATAAACAAAGTGGTAAAATACCGAGAAGCCCCACGAGACATGTCCCCTCAAGAGGTCACGTGATCACCCCTAGAATCCACAAGATAAGGTATCAAATTACCATGTCTCTTGGCCTTCACAAAGTTGAAGAAAAAAGTTGTGTTTTTATCCCCTTCCTACAACCACTCAACCTATGCTTTTTGTTTCCAATAAGTCTCCTCCTGCAGCTCACTATCTTCCAGAGCTTTCAAAGCCTTCACCTTATCCTAGAGAGATCCCTCAAACAAACCATGTTCCCTAATCCCATGAGTAATAGCATCCAAACTAGCCCAAGCAATAACCTTAGCATGAAATATGTTGCCAAAACAATGCCTATTCCACCTCTTGAGCTAATACTTCACAAACTGCAGTTGCTCAACAAAAGAATACATTGCCATGCTTAAAGTAAGTCTACCTCGGTGCCACCACTAAGCCATATGATCCTGTAGAGAGGGATATCACAACCACATAAGTTGAAACTTGAAAGAGTGATTTCAAGCAACATGAGTCGATGAAGCTAAAATCTTAATTGGCCAATGGTCTGATCCTAGGCTCCAACACAAAATCTCTGAGTTTGTAGTCCAAGACCCACCATGTTACATCTCGTTGTGTTACTGCTTATTTACTTTTATCTAGTTGGGTGAAAATGCTTTAGATGAGTATTTATGCTTTATGTTTTTCAGAAATATAAAGAATAAATGTTGATTTAATTTGATGTTATGAAATGTTTTGATTATAAAAATATAGATGCAAGTAAATGTATTGTCTTCAACTAACTACTATTTTAAAATGGCAGGAATAGAATCAAGCCTCCTGAAGAGAGGGGAAGTATCACTTAGGGATAAGAACTTGGTTTGGTAACCTTTGATAAAGACCTAAACTGAGCTTTCACACACACACACTTCTAGTTTGGTCAAGCTGGGGTAATAGTTTGGGAAATAGTAAGTTACCTTTAGTCTTGCTTGTATTTTTATTTGTGAATGTTCTTTCTTAGGATTTTAAGTATTGAGTCTTTTTGAAATGTGTGAGTTCTTCTTTACGTGTTTATATTTAATCGATAGGATATATGCATAAAATATATATATATGTATATATGTATGTGTCAACGATAAACTCATACACATGAGTAAATACATGCATGAGTACATGTAGATAGATGTATCTACACATGATCATGGATGGATTACTCATATGCATGGGAATATCAATCGGATAAGTTGACATATATATATATATACATATATATTAATTATATTAATTATATACGATAATGATTTCTATAGTGCTAAATTATTTATCAAGCGCATAGCATATGCTAAGTATTGCGCGCAACATAGCTATGTAAAGCTTATAGAATCCAATGCCAACCAACGTGTTAAGTAAACTACCAAAGACTAAGTCAAACACAAAGGCAAAAGTAAATGTTCACGCACAGGAAGCTTTGATCTGGTTAATAGCAAACAACAACCAAAAGAATAGGGCGTGAAGGGTATAATGTGGCACCAACTTGTGTATAGTATGAATCAATTAGAAGTATATTTTGCAATACAAATTTCAGATTGTGAAGAAATTTAAAATATGTGAAATGGTCAAATGTGAAGCTGGATAAAGTAAGTCAACCTGTAGAAAACAATAAACTTGCATTTCTGATTATCATTCTTGTTGTTCATTTCGGTAAGTGACTCATTCACCATGGTTGTGTATGTGTTTACTGTGCAATGATTTTGGCTTCCACCTTTTCTTATTCTTGTTGAGTTGAACCTTTTGAATTAAGAAGTGTCATCTTTAATACCCTATTTCTAGCCTATTGTTGCTCACCTTTGTGTATAAATAGAGGTGATTTCTACCTTAGTAGGGATGCATATCTACATTTTTACTGTGATTTTTTGAGTTGTTATTTTTTGATGTTTTTAGTTGAGAGAGTTTTTGAGAGTTGTGAGAGGATTTTGAGAGTTAGATTTTGGTGAAGAGGGAGAAGGATAATTAGGGAATTTCTTACTAAATTGGGGAAAGCTGAGTTAGGAATCCAGTTTGATCAATTGGAGCATTGCATAAATAGGCATGTTGATTTCTACTCTTTTATACATTTTATGTATTTGAAAACATTGTGTGACATTGTTTGTCTTGATTGGGAAATTATATCAATTTCTTAATTAGGAAAGGTTATTCATATGTGAAACTAAAAGATTGATTGTTGCACTTAGTGTAAGGATCTATATTGCTTGGAGTATTTGTACATATTCCATATTAAGGAACGGGTATTTATAGTGTGGTTAAATACTATATTATGGATATAACTTACATAGCTAATGTTTAACCTAGTTGAGACTTAGAGTTATTTTGATTTACTTAGAAGTGTCTTAATTAACATAGAGGTTATAGGTTATTTATGGGGTTAAGGTTGCTCTATGGAATACAGGGATAGCCTATGCATAGGTTATGAATGGTCAATACAAATTGAGCTAGGAAGGTGGGTGAAGAATATGACGTCCACTCTAAATTTAGGGCGGTGAATACTTTGGCCAAAGTAGTGTAAGTTGCCACTATTTCCACTTTCAGTTCACTATGATCCAAGTTTACATATTAGGTAGGGAATGTCATATGTGTAGGTTGTAGCCCTTGTGTGACAGATCTAGATATGTAGGACACAACACCAAGCTCAAGAAAGGTCAATTTTTATTATGATGTTACCAAACCAATCTCTTCGCTGAAGGGTAGGGCTATCTATCAGTTTGGTAGATGTGCAGGGGATCGCAGTTAGTCCAAGGTCAGCAGAAAAGCACTTGAGTGATGCTTCTCGTAATCAATGGGTGACCAAGATTTGATGGAGGATACCTGGACCATTTGTACATTTATTTCCAGTAAGCTCAATCAAGCCTTGTATGTGTATTTTGTATCCATATCTATGAAAATATTGTAAAAGAGAAATGTTATCATGTTATCTTGTACTATGTAATCATTACATTGGAAAGTTGTAATACTTTGATATAATGCAATGGAAAAGTTTGGAAAGATTTATATTTCAAATTTTCATGCTAGATCTTTATAGTTTTGAAAAGAAAAAATTATTGCTCATAATGGTTAGATGCTTAAACTATTTACTTGAGGTTAAAACATAGGAAAGTTATTGTAAAAAAAATGAGCATGTTACACGCGGTATCAGAGCTTCCAGGTTCATCTTTGGAACCTATGTGCTTGTTATGTTTTCTCTTCCAACATTATGAGTCTAATGTTTGGAAAATTCTTGTGTCAGGATGGTGCATCTTAGGTTAACTGCAAGAAATTCAGTGATCGGAAATGAGTGCTATCTATGGGCCAAGAAGGAAAAATAATCCCTTTTTCGTACCATTGAGGGAACCAACTATGACAATTGCATCTGGCTAAGTGATACTAAGACAATCAGTCATGCTCTATCACATATCAGTCAAGAGAAGAGAACGATGACAGATGAAGCCAATTTCAACAACTTACCATTGATTTCTCTGGCCAAGTTGGAATCATTGTCACTTTCTAGGGATATGCCCTTGGAATGTAGTGTCAGCCTAGTGTTGCTATTTAGGAACCCTCATGTAGTGCTTATGGCTAGAGTAATTGTTATAGCCTCTAATAGTGAATCTGAGGGATACGTACCCCAAAACTATGTATTGAAAGATAAATATGAGGGTTATTATCCTTTTTGGGATAGAGATGAGCAAAACTGAAAGGGTTACATCCCACATAGTTATGCATCTAAGAGTGAATCCAATGGATACCCTCCTCTTGACTATTTAAATAGTCATTCCATGTAAAAGGAAGGATATTGAAATCCTTATGAATAAATGAAAGAATTTTTTTATCAAAATTTGTGCATGAGAACCTCAATGAAATTTTGTATGTGATTATTTTCTCTTTTGTAATGTTTTCTATGCATTTAGTAAACCATGATAGGATCTAATTAAAGATGAACCTCCAAGTATAACTATACTTAAGATAATGGTTAGGACAAGAACTAATCCTGGAGGAAGTCAAGAAGTTGGATCGACTTTTGCCAATCATGGATGAAACTGATACAAGGATAGGAAACCTTGAATAAGAAGTGAGGGGAAAAGAAAGAAAGGAAGAAAAATTTCCACACAACGAAGAAGATGAAGTTCCCAACAATGAGGAAGAAGGGGAGGATTCGATAAACCACACTAAATCTAAAGATCAAGAAAGTGGTAGGACACAATCATATTTTGAGGGAACCAAGATAAAGCATTTGGCAACTGAATTATCTAGAGATATGAGAAATATTACTCCTAAATTCAAAGTAAGCACCAGCGAAGAAGAAGTTGAGGCTAGGTTAATTCAAATGTAGAAGTACTTTGAAATAAGGAACTATTTGAAGGTCACTAAAGCTATGTGGGGAGCATTCCAGTTAGTTGGAGAAGCCTCTAATCGGTGGATGGACAAGAAGATGGAACTTGGAATCAGTTCTTTAAAGCTGACCTAGAATGAGTTTGTTGAGATTTTTTGAAAGAGATGGTTACCCCGACTCTTTTTTGATTAAAATCTCATTGACTTTTAGAATCTAAAGAAAGGAGATATGACAGTGAATGGACACTAGGATAAATTCACTTGTCTCTTGAGGTATGTGCCAATGTACGAAAAGGATGAGTGATTTTGAATCAAGAAGTTCATTATGGGACTAAATGGTCAAATAGGTGGAGAGGTTGATGTGAATGGTTCGGCCACTAGGTACCTAGTTTATGATAAGAAAATCAAGCAAGAGAAAAGGCTCAAAGTCATCTCGATCTACCGAGAGAAGAAGAATCAAAAGAAGTTCAGAGGGCCTGAATTTAATCAAGCTCCCAAGAAGTTTAATGAGGGGTGGGAATTTTAAAGGCAAGGGGACAAGGGATCCCATAATAATTGGAACAAGTTGAGGAAACAACTACAACAATGGTAACTATAACAAAGATAGAGGGAATGGTGGTAATTTTGATAGGCCAGTGAAAAGGAGAGGACCAGTAAGAGGATGCTTTACATTTGGAGGGGATCATTTTGCTAGTGAATGCCCCAATAAACCAAGTTCGTAACCACATGGTAATTCACTTCCTCCTTGATAGGATGTGTTTTAGCAAAGGATCCATGCAGCAGTGGACAATCAACAAGCTGAATACTAGATCACCCCGATGGAAACTCCGAGTACTTTGTTTGGTTTACCTATTTCCATACTTATTGGTACTAGAGCCACAAAACATTTGTTTCACCTAGAGTAGCTAATTAGATTTCTAGGAAGGCTAGTTGTATGGGAAAATCTTGGGTTATAGAATATGCAAACCAGATAAGAGCAACGATGAACCAATGTTTATTTGAGGCAAGGGTTGAACTTCCAAGTTTCTCAACAAAAGTAAACTTGTACGTAGCACCCTTAGGTTCTTATGATGTCATTTTAGGAATGAATTGGCTATGGAAGCATAAAGCTAAAGTGGATTGCCATGCTAAAACCATAGAATGCATAGATGATCTAAGTAACTAAGTGTTTTTGCAAGGAACACCTAGAGAAGTGAAACTAAGACAGATATCGACTGTGCAAATGCATACGGTGAAAAAGAAAGGTTGCCAAATCTTTGCAGTTAAAATGGATAAACTAGAAGAATTCAAGGAAGTCACTCCTCAAGATAATGTCAAGTATCATAAACTAAAATATTCTCAAGAGGTTGAAGAAGGAGAAGTGGTGGAATTTGGAGAAACAAATATGGAGAAGTGTCTAATCCTATAGAAATTTGTGGATGTCTTTCCAAAAGAACTGCCTAGACTATCTCCCAAGAGAGTATTTGATTTCTCCATTGACCTAGTACCAAGGTCAAAACCCATATCCAAAGTACCCTATAGGATGACTACAATGGAATTAATGGACATTAAGGCACAATTGGAAGATTTGTTGTCCAAGGGATTGATAAGACTCGATGTTTCACCCTGGGGAGCACCACTAATCTTCATGAAGAAGGATGGTACCCTACGCTTATGTATAGATTATCAAATGCTTAACAAAGTTATGGTAAATAACAAGTACTCATTGCCATGCATTGATGATCTTTTCAATCAGATGAGAGGAGTGTTAGTTTTTTCAAAGATTGATCTATGATCCGGTTATCACCAACTAAGGATCAAAGATAAAGACAGTTTTAAAACTGCTTTCAGGGCCAGATACAGACATTATGAGTTCATATTCCTACCCTTTATACTTATGAATGCACCTGATGAGCAATGTATTTAGAGACTGCTTGGATAGGTTTGTATTAGTATTCCTTGATGATATCTTAATTTATTCCAAGAATGAAGAGGAAAATTGTAAAAATTTAGAGACGGTTCTCTAATGGTCAAGAGAGCACAAGCTATATGGAAAAATCTCTAAGTGTACATTCTTTCAGAAGGAAGTGCAGTACCTTCGGGTCATGTAATTTTGGTAAAAGGGATTGTAGTTGATCCAACTAAGATAAAGGCGGTCTTGAGTGGCCAGTGCCCAAAAGTGTGCCAATGGTTAGAAGTTTTATGGGTTTGGCTGGTTACTATAGGAAGTTTGTTGTAAACTTTTCTAGGATAGCTTTTCCTATTACTTTATTATAGAGGAAGGGTAAGAAGTTTGAGTGGTCAAAAAAGTGTCGATCAACATTTGACCTACTCAAGGAGAAGCTGACTACCACAACAATATTGAAGGTACCTGATCCAGAAGGCAACTTTATTGTCATAATGGACGCATCAGGTGAAGGATTAGGAGGAGTTTTGATGCAAGAAGGGAAATTCGGAGCTTTATGACTCTAGGAAGCTGAAGCCCTACGAACAAAATTATGCATCACATGATTTGGAGTTAGTGGTAGTTGCTCATGCATTGCAAATATGGAGACACTATCTGATGGGAAATCTTTTTAATTGAAGACCGATCATCATGGTCTGAAGTATTTATTTACTCAACCCTTTCTGAATGCATGACAAAGGAGGTGGTTGGAATTGATATTAGACTATGTCTTCAACATCAACTACATCAAAGGAAAAGATAATCGAGTTGTCGATGCCCTAAGTCATCAAAGACATATCGCCTCAATGGTAACAATTCAAACTAACTTTAAGGGACATGTATTGCAAGAATCCATGGGTGACGAATTCTACAAGCAAGTTAAGAAAGCACTCGCAGATAATCCACAAGATGCAAGGTATGAATGTTTTCACTTTGAACCAAATGGATTACTAAGGTTTAAAGGGAGAGTATATGTACCTAATTCATAGGAGTTAAGGAACCTAGTGTGGAAAGAAGTTCATAATGCACCATACTTTGAACATCCTTGTGTGATGAAGATGTTGGCAGATGTGAAGCCACAATAGTTTTGGAAGGGTATGAAGGGGGATGCTACAAGATTTGTTGCAAGATGCTTAGAATGCCAAGAAGTTAAAGCAGAACATCATCACCCTGTGGGTCTTTTATATCCACAAGATATACCCAAAAGTAAATGGCAAGTCATTATATGGACTTTGTACAAGGTCTACCTATGTCAAGGAATGGGCATAATACCATTCTAGTGGTGGTGGATAAGTTAACTAAGGTGGGAAATTTTATTCTAGGGAATTTAATTGATGGAACTCCTATCATAGCTCAGAAATTTATTCAAGAGGTGTTTAGATTGTATGGGATTCTTGAGAAGATCATTTTGGATAGGGATGCTTGTATGGCATCTAGGTTTTGGAAAACCTTGTTCTCCTCACTTGGAACAAAGTTGAACATAAGTTTTAGCTTATCATCTAGAGATGGATGGACAAACTGAAAGAGTTAGTCAAGTGCTTGAAGATCTACTAAGGATGTATTGCATGGATTAGGAATACAAGTGGGAATATTATCTTCCATTGGTTGAGTTTGCATGCAATAATTCTTATCATTCAATAATAAAGATGGCTCCATTCAAAGCATTATATGGTAGAAAATGTTGAACTCCTATAAGTTGGGATAAGGTATCTAGGATAGGATGTCTTGGGCCAGAGATGTTATCAAAAATGGAGGAGCAAGTAGGAATTATTAAGTAGAGGCTAGCTAAAGCCAATGATAGATAGAAAAGCTATGCAGATTCTAAGCGAGAACCTCAAAATTTTGTAGTAGGAGAAAAGGTGTTGTTGAGGGTTAAACCTCATAAGAGTTCCATCAAGTTTGGAAAGACATCCAAACTAGCTCTGTGCTACGTAGGTCCTTTCGAGGTTCTTGAGGAAATAAACCCAATTGCTTATCGAATTGCATTGCCACCAGCTCTTGCTAGGATGCACAATATCTTTCATGTCTCATACCTTAAAAAGTATATACCAGGTGATAACCATGTTATTGATTAGAATGTTTTATAGGTATAATACTTAGGAGTGGTAACAATCAAGCCTCTCAAGGTGCTTGAAATTTGTAAGATTCACTTACGCAACAAAGAGGTTCAACAATGCAAAGTCCAATGGGACCAGTATGCAGAAGATTCTGCCATTTGGGAAGACTATGGTAAAATTAAGCAAAAGTTTCCTCATGTTTTACATGCTTTTGAGAGTTCTTGAAAAATAATTCTGATATGTTTATGCTTATAGAACTTATGTCTATGTCTACTACTTAAAATCATCGAGGACAATGATTCAAAAGGGTGGGGGGAAATGTTACACCCCATTGTGTTACTACTTATTTACTTTTACCTACTTGGGTAAAAATGCTTTAGATGAGTGTATTTATGCTTTATGTGTTTTGTAAATATGAAGAATAAATGTTGATTTAATTTTATGTTATTAAATGTTTTGATTATAAAAATATATGATGCAGGTAAATGTATTGTCTTTGGCTAGCTACTATTGCAATGTGTAAATTTGGATGCAGGAATAGAATCAAGCCTTTTGAAGAGAGGGGAAGTATCACTCAGGGAGAAGAACTTAGTCTGGTAACCTTTGATAAAGACCTAAATTGAGCTTCCGCACACACACACACTTCTAGTTTGGTCAAGTTGGGATAATAGTTTGGGAAACAATAAGTAAAATTTAAGTTCTTGCTTAGGAGTTTAAGTATTGAGTCTCTTTGAAATGTGTGAGTTCTTCTTTACGTGTTTATATTTAATTGATGGGACATATACATAAAATGTATATATATATATATATATATGTATATATGTATGGGTCAACAATAAACTCATACACATGAGTAAATATGTGTATGAGTATAGATAGAAGTATTTATGCATGCTCATGAACGAATTACCCATATGCATGGGAATATCGATCGAACAAGGTGACACACACACACACACATATATATATTTTGTGTATATATGTTAGTCGATATGATTGTGAATATATGTGTTCAAATATAAAGACGTGATATATATATAGTATATTAGTATATACATATTAACATAGGTGTATGTATTGACGAAAAGGATATGTCCATACTAGTATATTAATATATATACATATGTATATATATGTATACATATGCATACATCAATATGTGAATGTGTATTTGTATATCGAATAATGTATTTTATAAACTTTTGAATTGCTCGGATATATATATACATATAAACATATTACGTTATGTATATATTGTTGAAAATTGAGGTGTTTTAGTAGCTTAATACCTTGTAAAACTTTAATATTGCTGATCTAAATATGTATTTCCTTTGTTACATATTCTTTGTAGGTGATTATCTGATTAATCCTTTTTATTGTTTGTAGAATGTAGACAGAAGTTGATAGAAGAAGTAGACAGGATATTAGAAAGATTACACAAGCATGTACCATGGAGAAAACCCTTGCGGGTAAAAAACTCCACCAAGAAATGATCTATTATTCCAATCTTGAAGTAGATTGCAATAGCTTCAATTCTTGCTTAAGAATGCCTCTTTTGCCTTCACCAAACTTCTTCACAACCTGCAAATAAAACTTACAAAATCTCTTTACAACTTGTTTGAGATATATTGACTTTTTCCCACATTATAAACTCCAAAATGAGTTATACAAACAATGCTTAAGCCCTAACCCTTAAAGGTACGCCAATTTCATGCAATTGGAGATGCACCGTGAATACCAATGTCAAACCATCTACCTCTTCCATTTGGGCGTACCAAACTGAAGTCACAACTGAGTCTTCATCTTGTAAGTATCTCAAGGCTTTATCCTCAAAGTTGGCGCCCACAAGAGGGCCCCACTTAACTAGGCAATCAATAATATCTCTGCATGCAAAGGAGTTAATTCCAAGAAGCCAACTTGGGCACCCAAAGTGGGTCCAAGATATTTCTTGTTAACTAAAACATTTCTCAACACCATTCATGCAAGAATGGTCATCTCCTGTTAACTGAAGGTAGTTCCTGTTATCTTGCATGCAACTCAAGTTATTAGGCATGCATTCCAAGTTAACTGAAGTCAACTAACATGCAACTAAAACTAACTAAAGATAATTGAACTGAACTGAACTGAACTTCAACTGAACTTCAAACCCTATTTTATAGGTGCTCAACATGCATAAAATAAAATCCCTATTTTATAGGAACCTAGGATGCATGCTTGAAGTAAACTCAATTTACCACTTAGTTAACTGAACTTAAGGTGAGTGTCACCTCCCATGTGTGAGCCCATGTGCTCCTATTTTGTAGGAGCTAATTCCAAGGCATCCACACATACTTTTAACATTTAGAATTAATTACAAATGCCAATTAACATGATTATTTCAACAATTATTAATTCCTTCTTATTCCTAGTGTTTGATAAACACATTTCAGGAACTTAGGATATACATGAAATAACTAATGTTTTAGGATTGCAATTAAATGGCATCCTATTTCCAACATTCTCCCACTTGACATTATACATTGCAATTATTCTAAACAAGGAATAATAATTTTAAATCAAGTACAGGACTCAAGGCCAATGGCCTTCCTGCACCACGAGAACTTATCTGTAGGAACTGGCTTCGTAAGATAATCTGCAGCATTAATTAAAGTGTCAACTTTTTTAATTAATACTTTTCCACTTTCAACCATTTCTCGCACAAAGTGATACTGTACATCTACATGTTTAGTACGAGCATGATACATAGGATTTTTGGCTAAACAAATAGCACTCTGACTATCACATTCAAGCTTAACTTGCTTGCAATTAAAACCAATACTTTTCCCAAGTCTCTGTAACCAAACTGCCTCTTTAGAGGCATGTGTGGCAGCCATGTACTCTGCTTCTATGGTGGAAAAAGCAACCGTAGGCTGCCTCTTACTCATCCAACTTACTGCAGCTCCAAACAAAGTATACACATAACCACTTGTCGACCTCCGATTGTCCAGATCTCCTACCCAATCTGAATCAACAAAACCCTGTATGTCCAATGATCTATTCATAATATCAATGTTATTAGAACCATGATAAACTAAATAGTAATTAGAAGTCCCTCACAAATATCTAAAAGCCCTCTTAACATAAGTCCAATGTTCTTTACCAGGGTTAGACATAAACCTACTAAGAACTCCCACTGTTTGGGCTATATCCGGTCTCGTACAAACCATTGCATACATTAAACTACCAATTGCACTAGCATACGGAATTTCAGACATTTCTTCATATTCAGAATCAGATTTAGGACTCATGTCTAAACTTAACTTAGTGCCAACTGGTAAAGGAATATTAATTGGTTTACTATCTTGCATGTTAAACCATTTCAAAATAGTATTGACATAATTTCTTTGACTTAAGCAAAGCTTTCTGTTACCTCTATCTCTGCTAATCTCCATACCAAGGATATATTTTGCAGCCCCTAAATCTTTCATCTCAAATGTGTTTGAGAGTTGTGCTTTCAATTCTTTGATCATTTCCTTGCTATTACCTATAAATAACATGTCGTCAACATATAGGATAATGATTAAAAGCTGATCATCAATTATTTTTATGTAAACACAATGATCTTCCTCACTCCTAACATAACCAATTTTTAATGTGAAAGCATCAAACTTTTGGTACCACATTCTGGGAGACTGTTTCAATCCATATAAAGATCTCTTTAACCTGCAAACCAATTCTTCTTTTCCTTTTACAACAAAACCATCAGGTTGCTTCATATAAATTTATTCATCAAGATTCCCATGTAAAAATGCAGTTTTTACATCCATTTGTTCAATTTCAAAATTATAAGCAGCAACAATTGACAAAAAGAATCTAATAGAAGTAAGTTTAGCAACGGGAGAGAAGATTTCATTAAAGTCAACTCCCTCTTTTTGGGAGTAGCCCTTGGCTACTAATCTAGCCTTGTACCTTTTGAGATTACCATCTGCACCAATCTTCTTTTTAAAGATCCATTTACAACCAATGGCCTTTCTTTCTTTGGGCAAACTCTCAAGATCCCATCTGTCACAAGTTTTTAAGGATTCCATTTCCTCATGCATAGCTTGTGACCAAAGCTTGTGCTTGTCTGAAGACAAAGCTTCCCTGTAAGAACTGGGTTCATCATCAGTACTCATTAAAGCAAAAATACAACGGAAATTAGGTGGGCTATACCTTTCAATGGGATTATGTTGTCTTGTGGATCTTCTTAGAGGGGTTTCTTCTTGTTCCTCAATATGCTCATCTTCAGCCTCTATTTCAGAAGAACTCGATGAACTCTCCTCTTCCAATCCATCCAATTGTTCTTCAACATGTGCATCTTGTTGCTTTTGATTATCAATCTCAAAATGCACTATTCGAGAAGTATCCTTCTCTTTTGGTTTTTCTTCTCCTGAATAAGCTCTAAATTCCCTGAAAATTACATCTCTGGATAAAGAAACTTTTCGTGTTAGTGGATTCCAAAGCTTGTACCCTTTTACATTTTCACCATAACCTATGAATATGCATTTATGTGCTTTAGGATCCAATTTAGATCGCTTTTCTTGAGGCACATGAACAAAGGCCTCACAACCAAAGATCCTTAAATGTGCAACACTAGGCTTCTTTCCTAACCACATTTCATAAGGAGTTTTATCTTCAATAGATGAACTAGGGCATCTATTGATTAAATAACAAGAAGTACAAACCGCCTCAGCCCATAGGGACCGATCTATCTTAGCACTACTTAACATACTCCTAGCTTTTTCCATTAAGGTTCGGTTCATCCTTTCTGCTACTCCATTTTGTTGAGGTGTATATGGAGTAGTTTTCTGTCTCACTATTCCTGCATGTTTACAATAGTCATCAAATTCCCTAGAACAATACTCACCACCATTATCTGATCTCAATACTTTTATCTTATGATCTGATTGTTTCTCAACCAAAGCCTTAAATTCCTTAAACTTATTAAACACATCAGATTTGTTGTGCATAAAATATATCCAAGTATATCTTGAGACATCATCAATAAATGTGACATAGTATCTAGATTTTCCAATAGAGTCAATATCCACAGGACCCATTACATCTGAGTCAATAATCTCTAATAATCCTTTAGCTCTATTTGTACCACTAGGAAATTTAGATCTAGTTTGTTTTCCAAACACACAGTGCTCACAAAAGTCATTTTTGCCAATATTATAATTAGGAATACCGTCAACCAAATTCTTATTTATAATGGTCCTAAGACCTTTTTCACCTATATGGCCCAATCTATGGTGCCATAACATGCATGTATTTTCAACTTCAGCGACATTTGATAAAATATTTACATTGGAGGTATTCAACTTAAACAAAGTCCCGATCCGAGATCCTTTAGCAACCACCATATTCCCTTTCACCAATCTGCAACCACCTTTGTCAAATGTTACATGCATTCTAGAATCATTGAGCTTAGAGACATAAATTAGATTTCTAGCAAGTCCTGGAATATGTAAAACATCATTAAGGTTCTTAACCCTACCATCACTGAAACACAATTTTACCTCTCCTTTGCCAACAACCTTTGTTGTGTTGTTATCTCCAAAGAAGACATCTCCTCCATCATATGCAGTATACTTAGTGAACCACTCCTTCCTAGGAGTCATATGATAGGAGCAACCTGAATCAATAAGCCAAGAGTTATCAACAACAGTATTAGAAGAAATGACTAATGCCTCATTACTGTCATCTATGGATTTCTCTGTAGAAGTATCAAATCCCTTTTTCTTACTCTTACAATCCTTTTTAATATGTCCAAGTTTTCCACAATTCCAACACTTTACCTTACTCATACCAGGGTTTTTTGACCGTCCTTTAGACTTACCCTTTCCTTTCTTATCTGCCTTAGATTCCTTCTCTTTAGGCCTACCTCTAACAAACAAGGCATCTTGGGAGCCAGTTTTAGACTTCCTCCTCATCTCCTCTGATAGGAGAGTTGGAATGATATTGTCCATCTTTGGATCTGCACCATTGCCACTGATTGCAACAATTAGATTTTCCCAAGAATCTGGTAAGGAGCAAAGTAGTAAAATGCATTTATCCTCATCTTCTAGCTTTACATCTACAGATGCTAACTGACTGAGAATCAAATTAAAAGCATTTAAATGTTGTGCTACAGCATCACCATCTTTCATTTTTAATGAATACAACTGCCTTTTCGGATATAACTTATTTGTAAGGCTTTTAGTTTGATAAATATCTCCTATTCTCTTCCATAATTTATATGCAGCATTTTCATCTGAAACATTTAAGAGAACAACATCAACAAGACGTAATCTAATAGTTCCCCTTGCCTTTTTATCTAACTTAGCCCAATCCTCATTTGAAATAGTTGTAGGTTTCTTTTTCTGATTATTAACAGCTAACCACTGATCTCTTTCTTAAAGAAGATCTTCCATTTTTAATTTCCACATTTCATAGTTAGATCCATTGAACTTTTCAATATCTAAACGTGAATTCATTGTAACAAAACTTATTTCCAAAATCAACAAATAATCAAAATTATAAAAGCTCCCACTAAGCCAATAAATCCTTCAATCTTTAAGAGAAAGGCGTCCCAATACTCTACCCAACCTCAGCTTTGATACCACATGTTGAAAATTGAGGTGTTTTAGTAGCTTAATACCTTGTAAAACTTTAATATTGCTGATCTAAATATGTATTTCCTTTGTTACATATTCTTTGTAGGTGATATCTGATTAATCCTTTTTACTGTTTGTAGAATGTAGACAAAAGTTGATAGAAGAAGTAGACAGGATATTAGAAAGATTACACAAGCATATACCGTGGAGAAAACCCTTGTGGGTAAAAAACTCCACCAAGAAATGATCTATTATTCCAATCTTGAAGTAGATTACTATAGCTTCAATTCTTGCTTGAGAATGCCTCTTTTGCCTTCACCAAACTTCTTCACAACCTGCAAATAAAACTTACAAAATATCTTTACAACTTGTTTGAGATATATTGACTTTTTCCCACATTGTAAACTCCAAAATGAGTTATACAAACAATGCTTAAGCCCTAACCCTTAAAGGTACGCCAATTTCATGCAATTGGAGATGCACCGTGAATACCAATGTCAAACCATCTACCTCTTCCATTTGGGCGTACCACACTGAAGTCACAACTGAGTCTTCATCTTGTAAGTATCTCAAGGCTTTATCCTCAAAGTTGGCGCCCACAAGAGGGCCCCACTTAACTAGGCAATCAATAATATCTCTGCATGCAAAGGAGTTAATTCCAAGAAGCCAACTTGGGCACCCAAAGTGGGTCCAAGATATTTCTTGTTAACTAAAACATTTCTCAACACCATTCATGCAAGAATGGTCATCTCCTGTTAACTGAAGGTAGTTCCTGTTATCTTGCATGCAACTCAAGTTATTAGGCATGCATTCCAAGTTAACTGAAGTCAACTAACATGCAACTAAAACTAACTAAAGATAATTGAACTGAACTGAACTGAACTTCAACTGAACTTCAAACCCTATTTTATAGGTGCTCAACATGCATAAAATAAAATCCCTATTTTATAGGAACCTAGGATGCATGCTTGAAGTAAACTCAATTTACCACTTAGTTAACTGAACTTAAGGTGAGTGTCACCTCCCATGTGTGAGCCCATGTGCTCCTATTTTGTAGGAGCTAATCCCAAGGCATCCAAACATACTTTTAACATTTAGAATTAATTACAAATGCCAATTAACATGATTATTTCAACAATTATTAATTCCTTCTTATTCCTAGTGTTTGATAAACACATTTCAGGAACTTAGGATATACATGAAATAACTAATGTTTTAGGATTGCAATTAAATGGCATCCTATTTCCAACATATATATATTAATTATCTATGATAATGGTTTCTATAGCGCTAAATTATTTATCAAGCACATAGCATATAAAATAGAGCATATGCTAAGTATCGAGTCTCTTTGAAATGTGAGTTCTTCTTTACGTGTTTATATTTAATCGATGGGATATATACGTAAAATTTATATATATGTATATATGCATGTGTCAATGATAAACTCATACACATGATTAAATATTTGCATGAGTATATGTAGATAGACGTATCTACGCATGCTCATGAATGGATTACCCATATGCATGGGAATATCGATCAGACAAGGTGACATATATATATTCTATGTATATATGTCGATCGATATGATTGTGAATATATGTGTTTAAATATCCATGAGTGATATAGATATATAGTATATAAGTATATACATATATATATTAACATATGTGTATGTATTGATGAAAAGGATACATCCATACTAGTATATTAATATATATACACATGTATATGTGTGTATCCATATGCATGCATCAATATGTGAAATATGAGAATATGTGAATGTGTATTCGTATATTGAATAATGTATTTTATAAACTTGTGAATTGAGATATATATATATATATACATATAAACGTATTACGTTATGTATATATATATATATATATATATATATTAATTATATATGATAATGATTTTTATAGCACTAAATTATTTATCAAGTGTATAGCATATCGAATAATGTATTTTATAAACTTGTGAATTGAGATATATATATACATATATAAATATAAACGTATTACGTTATGTATATATATATTAATTATATATGATAATGATTTCTATAGCACTAAATTATTTATCAAGCACATAGCATATAAAATAGAGCATATGCTAAGTATTGCATGCAACATTGAGATAAAGGGAATAGAGCTAAGTTGAAATAGTGCATAAATATAAGTAATATTTAAAGTATTTAAAGTGTTAAGTATTATGAAATATGGGTAGTGCTATGTAAAGTGCATAGTATCCAATGCCAACCAATGTGTTATGTAAACTACTAAAGACTAATTCAAATGCAAACAAAAAAGTAAATGTTCATTCACAGGAAGCTTTGACCTAGTTAATAGCAAACAACGACCAAAAGAATAGAGTGCAAAGGGTATAATGTGGTGCCAACTTATGAATAGTATGAACCAATTAGAAGTCTATTTTGCAATATAAATTCTAGATTGTGAAGCAATTTGAAATATGTGAAATGGTTAAATGTGAAGCTGGCCAGAGTAATTCGACCTATAGAAAACAATAACCTTGCATTTTTTATTATCATTCTTGTTGTTCATTTGAGTAAGCAACTCATTCACCATGGTTGTGTATGTGTTTACTGCGCAATGATTTTAGCTACCACATTTTCTTATTCTTGTTGAGTCAAACCTTTTGAATTAAGAAGTGTCATATTTGATACCCTATTTCTAGCCTATAGTTGCTCACCTTTGTGTATAAATAGAGGTGCTTTCTACCTCAACATGGACACATATCTACATTCTTGGTGTGATTTTTTGAGTTGTTATTTTTTTATTTTCTAAGTCGAGAGAGTTTTTGAGATGAGATTTTGGTGAAGAGGGAGAAGGATGATTGGGGAATTTCTTATTGAATTGGGGAAGGATGAGTTAGGAATCCAATTCGATAAATCAGAGCATTGCATAAATAGGCATGTTGATTTATACTCTTCTATACTTTTTGTGTATTCAAGAAAAGATTGTGTGACATTGTTTGTCTTGATTGGAAAATTATATCAATTGCTTAATTGGGAAAGGTTATTCATAAGTGAAATTGAAATATTGCTTGTTGTACTTAGTGTATGGATCTATATTGCTCGAAGTGTTTGTACATATTCCATATTAAGGAATGGGTGATTATAATGGGGTTAAATACTATATTATGGATATAGCTTATATAGCTAATTTTTAACCTAGTTGAGACTTAGATTTATTTTGATTTATTTAGTAGAAGCGTCTTAGTTAATATAGAGGTTATAGGTTATTCCTGGGATTAAGGTTACTCCATGGCGTAAGGGAATAACCTATCCATAGGTTATGAATGGTCAATACAAATCAAGCTAGGAAGGTGGGTGAAGTATATGATGTCCACTCTAAATGCAAGGTGATGAATAATTTGGCCAAAGTAGTGTAAGTTTCCACTGTTTACACCGTCAGTTCACTATGATCCAGGTTTACATACTAGGTATGGAATGTCATATGTGTAGGTTGTAGCCACTATGTGACAGATCTAGATATGTTGGACACAACACCAAGCTCAAGAAAGGTCAATTTTTATTACGAGGTTACCAAACCAATCTCTTCATTGAAGGGTAGGCCCATCTATCAGTCTGGTAGATGTGTGGGGGACCGTAGTTAGTCTAAGGTTGGAGGAAAAGCACTTGATTGATGCTTCTCCTCATTAGTAGGCAACCAAGGTTTGATGGAGGATACCTAGACCATTTGTACATCTATTGCTAGTAAGATCAATGGAGCCTTGTATGTGTATTTTGTATCCATATCTATGGAAAGATTGTAAAAGAGAAATGTTATCATGTTATCTTGTACTATGTAATCAAATTACATTGGAAAGTTATAATATTTTAATATAATGTAATGGAAAATTTTGGAAAGATGTTTATTTCAAATGTGCATGCTATATCTATAGTTTTGAAAAGAATTTTTTTATTTCTCATAATGGTTAGATGCTTAAACTATTTACTTGAGGTTAAAACATAGGAAAGTTACTATTTAGAACAATGGGTATGTTACATGCCAATCTAGAAGCAAGAAACCAGGAACCTATCAAGCCTCTCAACAATACAATCCTTACCACACCTCTTGTTATTCCAAGTATATTTACCATTACTAGGTTTTATATACACCAAATTTATGGAAGAAATATTATCTTTGAGAAGAAAAGTAGACAACTCTAGCCTCAACATTTATCCCCTTTTTTCCTCCAAATTAGTAATAGCATTAAAGTCCCCAACAACGATCCAAGGATATCGAGGAGCAATACTTCAAATAAATTAAATATGAGACCATAGACACTGGTTACCAGGCATGTCAACTGGGGCATACACATTAGATGAGAGAATAGTCTCTCTCGACTCCAGACTTGAAGAAACCACATAAATAAAAAACTTACTAGAAATCCACCAAATATGGTAGATATTCTATGGATTCCATAAGAAATCCAACCCCCAACATTACCTTGTGCACCAATGCATTGATGCTAGCCCTGCCACCAAACTTTTGGTACAAAACTAAGCATACTTTGAATTGAAAGTTTAGTTTCTTGAATAAATAACATATGTGGTAAATGACTTCACACTAGATCATGAACAACTTTTTATTTAGGGACATTGTTCAGGCCCCTCACATTCCATGAGAGAATAATCATCTCTAAGAGTTGGAAAAGTGGGAGTTAAGAGTTTCAAGAGACCTTGACTCCACCAACATCTGACCCATCATCTTAATTTTATCCACATCCTTCTTCCTCCTAGCCTTGGATGGTTTCTCAGAAGCCCCTTTCTTTGGATTCTTTTGAAGAATCCCTAAGGAAGGAGAAGCCTTATTTCATTTCTTTGAATTAGACACCATCTTCTCCAGAGGGTATGTGTTCTCAACCTCAACCCTTTCTATAGCAACAAGGGCCACATAATTAGTTGAAACCTTGAGGTTTAGATATGTATCCATTTGAGACAGTGTCATACCACCCTCCTAAATGCTTTGATATTCATTGGACTTAGTACCCTCCTGCACCACCTCCAAGACACCTTGTTCTAGAACCATCATACCAGGGTCCACCTCCTATTGGCTAAGGTCATCCAACACCTAAAAATGATTGAAAACTTCCTCCTCCTATCTCTCCTTGAAAGTTATTTTTTGACCTTGATTCCCATTCTGAGGCTTAATGGGACTAAAACTTTCTTTATCTTCCACCTCACCTGAAACCAAAGCCTTGCCTTTATCTTCCTTAGAAGAATTACATGAGAGCTATTTAGGATGGGGCTTTGAAGAGCGAATCCTAGGACACCTTTTCTATAGATGGCCATACTCGTGACACAACCGATAACGAAAAGGAAGAGCCTCATAGTCAAGTTGTTGCACCCATGAAGATGAACTCACACAAATTTCCAAATAATCTGGAAGAGGGTTACTCAAATCTATTTCAACACAAATGCATGCAAAAGTAAGTACATTTTTGTCCTGCATTTATTGAGAAGGACCAACCGGTTTTCCCAACAATAGAGCAACCATATGTAGAATGTCATTCCACCAAAATTTAAACAAGAACCAAGGGAGGCACACCTAGACAACAACAGGCTTTGAAAGCTCCTCTAAAGGGTTAAAACCAATATGCCATGGCTTGATGAGAAAACCAATTTGGTTATGAAAATAAGGCCCTCCCTCAAAAACTTTGTTGTGATCAACCATGCAATTAAACATGACCATAAAATAAATTGTTGGCCATTAGCATCACCTCCATTTTCCCCTCAAGGTTCCATGTATGTCTAGTCCAGGACTATAAAAATGGAAGAGAGACTTGAATCCCCATGAATTTTCATATTAAAGCATGTTTCAAAAAATACTCAACGTCATTCACAACTAAGTTAGGTCGAATGTTAGGTTGAATCACCAAGACTGGCCTATCCTAGATCCTCTCCAAACATCCATTAGTTTGTGGGATGTGAGGACCTCGAGACAAAGCCATCCCCTCTACCCCTGAAGCCTTATACAAGAAATTACTCTTAATAGTAGGCCTTGACAAAGATAGAGAATACGTATGCAAAGATGCTCAAAAATCCATATTGGGTTTAAAACTAGTTGCTTCACCTAAAGCCATAGATGGCATAAATGGAGGCAATAAATCCTCCTTATGCCTCCCCAAAACCCTTTCACCTTACAAGCATTAATCAACAAAAACCATAAATAAATTACCAAAAAAACCCAATTGCAATCAAAATCCCACCCCTTGCTTGAACACACCCCCTACAAACTGAACACTCTCCCCCCATGCACATGTAGTGAAGAACTACAATATGCCTGGGCTACAACTTGCTACAGACCAAAGACCTGCTTTTCCTCCAACTGTGCACATGCCATCACCTCGTGAAATTCACATTGGACTATGATGACTTGTGTCTTTATTAAATGACATAGGACATTAGAATTAAATAAAAGTTAAAAATATAAAATAGGATAAGATATTATCTAGACAACTAAGACTTCTAGAAATATTCCTAGGACCTAGGTGGACTTAACATATGCATCTTAGGGAGATGCAACTATTATGTAAATGATACAAAGATGGGTCCCAACTATGAGGCCATTTTAGGTACCCATATACAAATGCAATCTCTCACAAATGGAGAAAAGGAGAAAAACCATGTGAGAAAAACCTCTCTTTAAAAGAGAGAAAAGATACAATCAAGTGATGAAATATAGAGGACTCCATGATACCCCCAAGTATAACATCCATCACAAATATATAATTAATAACCCCCCCATAAGAGGGAAAGAGAGAGACTATGTAGCCCCACACAATTTATAATCTCTTGCAAAAATGGTAAGTTCATGAAGATAAAACATGATCCAATGTTGGCAAAAAACTTATCTCCCTTTCAAAAGAAACAAAATCAAGTACAAATATAGGAATTCTTCCCATTTTGGATGGGAATTGAAAGAAAGAAGCATAAACATGTATGGTGATGTCTCTAAAATTTGCTCATGTGTCTCCTTGTCCATCGAAGATGATGATGTCACAATTAAGTCAAGTACATTCCCAATCAATGAAAAAGGTGATAAAGTAGGATAATGTGATAACTGATGTTGAACAATATCCAAAGATGTGAATATGGTTTGAAAACAATTGCACAATGACTGCCATCAAAGAGGAGAGATAACCCCTCAAATGTGTCCTCCAAATCTAAAATGTGAGACTCCACCAACAAAGATGTAATGTATGATAAATAGGAATCCCAATTAGGAAGACAATTAGATACATGTAATGAATCACTAGAATTTCTCAATGAATCACCAATAGAAGATGAATGGTCCCATTGAATAGGAATGATGGGAGCTTCAATAAATGAAGTTTTATGCAAGGAATAATTGAAGATGAAGGTACAATGGTTGTATCTAAAGGATAATAAGGACCATTTGAAGAAACCCCATCCTCATCTTATGAAGATTCAAAGTATTCAAAATAATCAAACTCTTAGATAGTATCATAGTCATAGGGTATTGTGTCTAAAAAATTAAGAGACACATGGCAATTTGAAATAGGATCATCTTAGAATGAATGAGTATCAAGATCTCCATATATCTCCCAAATTAGTCCAAAGAGCACAACGACACTCGAAATGAACAATAGAATTCAAAATGTCATCATCAACATGCATAGCAATAACTCCTAAGACATGATCCTTTTTACAATTCCAAGCAAACTGCTTATTATCAATACTTGGAGGGGGAACAAGATCGTACAAATGTGGCAACATATGAAGACAATGAAGATGTTTTATGATAACATATCTCTATTATTTATAGTTTCCCCTTTTTGAAATGATCATAGAAGGACGAAAAAAACCCACAATGAACTATGATAAAGTCCAAACTTACAAATACTGTAACCTTCAATAGCAATTGGAAACCCCCAAACATGATGTATACTACAAATGAAGCCTTCCCAAAAAGATAAAACCTCTCAAGGAGTCAAGATATCCAAGTAATCAACCAAAATGAAACTATGCCAAAATATGAATAAATGATATCTAAGGCTTAAACTAGAAAGAGTGCATGTGCACAATGATATAGCTTCTCAATACCTTTCAATTGTTGTTAGAATCACGAAAATCATATAGACTAGTAAAAAGTTATGAGTTCAGAGGTCCAAAAGGGAAATTTAATTCAAACAACAATAAAATATACTTCCAAAAAGTTTGGCAAAAAGACCCATACCACTACAAATTTCTCAAAACCAAATTTTTGACAATATTTTGTTTGCCAAAATCTGGTACCTGAATCAAAAGTTATGGCGATTTTTAAAAACTACCCAATTAAGGCTTGAGGGGCTAAAATTAAGCTCCAAAAGGGTTAGTGGGTGGTTACCCCATGCAACCAAAAGCTAGTAGACCAGACTGAGCACTGGTATGATGACCTTTTAACCATCAAATTTAACACAATCCTCCATGACAACCATTTGGTCATCAAATTTAAGATAATCACTTGAAAATTTAAAAAAATCGACAATTTTTTCTTCAAAATATAAAATATGTTATATGAAAATGGGGGATTTGAGGCCTTCTAGATTCAATGGAAGGGTATTTTTTGACCCAAAATACTCTAAAATGAACCTTCAATACAAAGCCAAAAAAAGACACCCCAAATCCGGTATTTCTTTCAATTTTTTTGATTCTCCAAATCACCATATGGTGCAAAAGAAGAGCATAATCAACTTTACTAAAATCCACCATGATCTATCATCTGGAAATAGCTCTACCCTCAAATTTGAGAATGAATTTGCATGCCTGTGTCTTTAATTCCATAGGAGTTGAAGATTAGCTCAATACCCAATACTACCTATAAAAACAATATAAATCTTCCACAAGAGAGTGTGCAAAAAATGAGCTTGCTTGATATTAAGATCTATTAAATATGATTATGAAGTATGTTAAAAATGTGTACAATGACCTTGCTTATATGGAAAATGTGTGATGAACTACCTAATGTAAAACATTAAATGACTTGTGTCATTATTAAATGACCTATGAAACTAAATAAAAGTTAAAAATATAAGATAGGATAAGATCTTATCTAGACAACTAAGACTTCTAGAAATATGCCTAGGACCTAAGTGAACTTAACATGTAAATAGGACCCTACTAATTAACTAATTAGGTAAATTACCAATTTGCACCAGCACTTTAGTTAGTAAGTTGCTTGATAAAGGAACTGTTGGTCAGATGAGTCGAATGCATGCCCCAAGTAAGTGTCAATTTACTGAACATAAATGGAGTTAGATTGTGGGCATGGGGTTTTTGCATGATACCATGGCTTTGGTATCCATTATTTTGGTAAACCCTTATGGTTCTATCCTCTCTTCATGCTTATACATTGAGAGCATCAAATGATGATTTTTTGGTGAGATTATTCTATCAGTACATAGGTGATGCTAGAGTGATGTCAAAGTGAAAAGAGAGTTAGTGTGTGGATGTATCTCACATTTGAATATCAATACATAATTGTTCCCTTTCTCAAGTGAAGTTTCTCCATGTAAATTTTGTCTCGAGATAGCTTTCTAATTTACTTCTCATGTTACTAATTTGTGTAATCACATAATTAAGCTTATGGTAATCCTTGTTTGAAGAAACAAATTTTAATATTTGCACACACTTTCAAAAGTTATTCTTGAAGTAGGTTCACCTTATTTCACAAAAAATTCCACCGACACCTCCTACTTCTATCAAGTTTAGTGTTGTAGTAGATAGAGCATTTAATGATTGAGTGTAGTAGGACCATCATTATCTTCTAGAGGTAATTCATATAAGTGAGTAATTAATATATCTTCAGTATTGGTTTTGTGAGTCCTACCTTATAGATATTGAGGACTCTATCAAGGATTTGATATTTCTCTTTGATGGTAGCTCCACAATAGTTGTTGTTCCTTCATCTTTGGCTCTTATTCTTTAATTTTTTTATAGTGTTGTGAGTTGTCACCATCATCAATCAATACAATTAAGCCTAGGACACATGATCCAATCTTGACACCTCACATCATTAACTTGGAGATCAATGTATAGTTATCAAATACATATTTTATATTTTATTCCCACATATTCCTTTCCAAAATGGGAGGTTCTTATGCATTCACCTTTTGAATTTATTTCTTCCAGAGGGGATAATATTTTTTGACAAGCTTGGATCTTCTTTAAAATTCAATATTGTATCCACCACAGGTATAAAAGGCATCACACTTGGGGGTACTTAGTCTCTTTCTTCATTCTCTCTCTTTGGGGGATTTTTCATTATACATGGGTCCTCATATGGTTTATTTTATTGGGACCCATTTCTAATTTTTATTTCTCACTTCCTCATAAGTTGCACTTATGGGTGGGTGTATGTGTATTATTACACCTATAATCATTCTCACCTAGTTAGCTAATAATGATTTGTTCACATTGAAATAAATAATGCTACCACTATCTCATCAACCCTTGATTAATAATAGTTAGGTACCTCCATTGCTTTGGTCATATTGAGTAAATTGATCCATTCATTGGTAGTTGAATTCTTGTCCTCTTAATTAGATTGAGTTAACTCACCTCCTAGTTAGGAGTAATTATGAGTTACATTCATGACCCCTAGACACGATCTCCTTAAGTCATGCATCAAAGATGCCTAATTATATGCATTTCATCTATTCATTTGATGGCTTGATTTATTCATTCCAATTCTTTCTTTCTTTATTAGAATAAATTTATTATTTACATATTATAACCCACTATGTTATTTTCCCATTTTAACTTTCCTTATTCACATAGAACTGGGCTTGTGTGATTAGATTCTCACCAAGTCTTACACACAACTCATACTATTATCTATTTACATTGTCAATGTGAATATGAATAAATGTAAATGGGGAGTCAAAAGAAGGACCATTATTGTTGTTTTAGTATTAGTCACACATGCAACATTAATCTCCAAATGGACATCACAATCAAACGGAGGTTCAAGATCTCCATATTACTACTTGATTATGGTCATAGTACTGAAATGACATCTATTGTGCTCTAGGTGATGTGGAATGTCCTCATAAATATCAAGACATATTAATTTGCAAACCATGCCATTGTAGTTTGATCAATCATCTTTAGAGTCACTTGACTTAGGAATGGGTCCAAGAAGATAGGGTAGTAGATTCTAATTGAAGTAGTGATTATTTATCCTTTGTTTCTAAGAGGAATTTAGTTATCTTGATCCAACATGACAATGAAAGAGGGAACACAAATATTTGAAAACATCTTCAAACCCCTTAGAATGGAAATTTTATCTTGTTTTATTATTTACAATACCTCAATTAATGATGTGTATAAATTTCCCCAAACAAGTACAAGATTTGACAATTTACAAGTTTGTTTATGTTTCAATAGAATTTCTAGCTTCCAAATCATACCATAATACAGAAAAGTACACTCTATAAATACAATAGGAAGAAATATATATCACCAATGTGAAGCTCACAAAAAAACTCACTTTCAAATGAACATGACTTAAATAGGAGTTTGTACATAAAAGTTATGGGCTCTTGAGTTTTAAAAAATGAGGATTACATAACAAAATCAAGAAGAAACCATATTTTTTCCGAAAAATCAAGGTAAAAAATACAAAAATAAAGTTCATCATTATGAAGTAAAAAAAATAGCTTGGGTAAAGACTTTTTGACCTTGATTAGATGTTCCAGATGATGGAGTTATGGCCTTTGAATAAAAGTAGTAAAAAGAAAAATTCTAACCATGAGGCAAGAAAATTATCATCCATTTGCTAATGTAAGCACTATGTAGAGGGTGTTGTGGCTCCCCTAATCAACAATGAATTTATGCTTGTACATATGACACTTGACACTAAAAGGTGGCAAAGACCATGTTCTTCAGTTGGTATATGATGGTGTCCAAGTGTGTGCTAGTGAAGAGGTTTTCAGTTTGTGAGGTAGTCTAGTCACCAAAAGTCCTTAGTCAATGGAGCCCATAGTCAAAAGTATTTGTATTGATTATGGGGTCACCATTAATGACCTTAAGCCATTGAAGCCTTAATTCCATTGACTGCAAAATTTGCTAATAAATGAGTCACCAGGGTGTTGAATGTGATACATAGATGGATGATGGCATCAATGCCCTATCATTATATTGTTGACCAGTGAGGATCTAGTTGTTGATTGATGCCAAAAGAAATTGATACTATATAGCAGATACAATTGTTGACAATATCAAAGGCCTTCACTTATTATGTTTGACACACTAATGATCTGTATATTGTTATGGCATATACAAGCACTTGGTAGGTACCTTGTGTAGGGAATTCCAAAAATGACTTTGACATTAAGGGTAGGTGTTACATAGCAAAAATTACCACACCAAAGGATAGTTTTACCAATAAAATAGTTTTCATAGTAAAGTAAGAAATAAATATGATAATATGGATTAGACACCTTGACCAACATTTATATAAAGTAAAGAAAGAAAACTATAACAATATTCAAATTTTAGCAATGAGAATATAAATTGACATCATTAGTTCTTTGGAAATAATGAATTAAAATTAAATATAAAATAGTTGCATAATAAGACCTTAAATTAGTCATTTTCATGGAGAGTTAAATAAACATACATTTAAATAATATTTATCAAATTATATATTTCTCTAGATAAAGAAAAATTATAATTTTTTAATCGATGAGCCCTTGGTCTATTGGTGAAATTGAATGGTTCTAAATGAGTACACTAGGGATTGAGTCTTGTTGACTGTGAGACATTGATACCATAAGAGACGAGGCCACAATCATGCCCTAGACGACTTTGGTAAAATGGATACCCCTCAGTCATTAGCTCTCAGTCGAAGAGGTTTCAACTTAAGGCTCATTCTCTTGTGTGAGGTTGCTAAATGATTTTGTGGGTTTGCTATAAAACTCTCCAACACAAAAATATATAATCTAACACATGCAAACTTTATATGATGTTTTATTGGGATTGAACTTCACATTTTTGAGTCATGTTTTATCGACCCATATTTTTCTTGAGCACTAATTTATCAAAAAACTATGTCACACAAATATGAATGGTCACCTAGCACTCATTGAATCTAAGTTGTGCTCAAAGCATTGAGGCTCCCTAGGAAGTCATCCATCTAAGTACTATTTTGACTCAATTGTGCTTAATCATGTAGTTTCCTCTAAGATGAGTCCACTTAGCTTGTTACTCCATTCACATCTAACTACTTAATTGTGGAGTTTTTCCTAAGATCAAGTCCACTTATATTGCATTAAGCACACAAGTCGAAATAGTACTACGATGGGTGACCTTTGGATAAGGCTCAATGCTTCACCCATATCATCATCACCTATATGCAATGTGTGCTAAGTGGATTATTCATACCCATATGAAATGATTGTTAATAAACCACAACATATAAAACATAAATGAATAAAGATTGACTCACAACTACATAGTTGAATCCCTATAAAACATCATATAATTTAATACAATGTACAAACACCAACTGAATATATAAAAAACTTTATTGAACATATTACTTAATTGTGGTTAGGGGAATAATTGAAACTAATTAAAATAGGTGGATGCTATAGTGACCTGCCTAGAGGCATAAACTTAAAAATCCTTGTAAAATTTAATATTAAGTCCTTGAAGGGTTTATCTTTTTGGGGTTTAACGAAAAGGTCTGAATATTCCTCAACTGTTTTAGACAGACTTCGATCACGATGGCGACGAAAATTCACCGCGTCTGCTTTCGTAGGAGGTTGGTTGGTACACTACATTCCTCGTCGAATTATCACAACTTAATCGAACACAGACTAGAGAGAGCAAGAACAGCACCATTTCGCAGCATAAGAACGAGTTCGCCAAATAATTCATGGCTGGACAAAGTAAAGGGGTATATTCCTGGCCTCGGAAAACCAGAAGCTCCATCTGCTGCCCCTTATGCTGCACCTTCTTTCTCACTAGAAAGTAAGTATTAGTAAATATTATGTTTTCCTCATAAAGTGGGTGATCTTTTTTTTTTTATAATACTCTAATTTGATATGTTCCACTCCGTCTATTTTCAACCTTCGGCTGGCTTGATTGGCACGACTGAGGAGTATCTTTCCTTCTGTTAAATTTCACCCGGTTTCCTCCTTTTGGTAAGCAAACCTACTGTGTTGAGTTTGAAGTGGTATTTCACCAATTTGAAAATAGTAAGTACCATGTCTCTGGGTATTTGAATTTGGAACTTCATTATGAAAAGCCAGACGCTTTTGCCACTTGAGTTGAGCTCATCCCATCTGAGGAAATCGATAATTCTTTCATTGAATAACAAGGCTACCCAAATTTTCTATTTGAAAGCGAGCAATTCCTTCATTGAAAAACTAGCTACCCAAATTAATTATTTTAAAGTGAGCAATTCCGGGCGGTAATCGGGCTTCTTGAGCAAAGGGCGAAGACCGAGGGAGGTATCAGGATCCTTTGGTTCACTGTATTTGGTTTCATCATGTAATCTGTTTATTCAGAGAATTGAATCTTGGTGGGTTTTTGAAAGATGCTTTCTCACAAGACTTTGCCACACTAACAAAATGATAAAATTAAGTTTTGGTATTTTTACGTAAAAAAAATTGCCGCATGTTTGTTGGGGTTGCTAGATGTTGCATAACGGTCAGAGCTGTTGATTTGAACAGAACTTTAGGTTTCTTTTTCATTTTGTTAGTTTGGAAGTTTTGCTACATGTTTAACGGGGTTATGGGGGCTGCCTTTTTGTGGTGAAGAGATTAAACCCAGCTCACACTCTTTGATGTGATTGTTAATGATTTTGTGATGCATTTCATTGTCCTTACTCGAAAAGTATGTGTTGATTCCAGTGGGGTTCTGAGCCACCTTCTTGCTTTGAGAAATATGAATATGTGTTGCACTTTATGAAGTTTCCCTCAGTTTGTGATACATAACCTCTTCAATTAGGGTTATTACTGTCGAGTTTAAAAGGTCAATAATATTTGTGATATTTATTATTCAAAAAATTACTGAGAATATACAACTTTAAAGAGTTCATCCCTCATTCTGATTTTTTTGAATTAATTTTCTGAAAAAAATGCTAGATTATGCTGATGAGCTTCAGAAAGCTCGCAAAATGGGGACCCCAGACCAGTTTGTTAGGGGTTGCAGCGGACAAGTGACAATGTCCGAAGTTATTGAGAAGCAGGAGGCTATCATCAGAGTGCTTGCCTCCCATGATTTAACTGGAGAGGTGAGCAGCCATGTCTTAAAACTCGATTTCGTTTTTGTTTGACACATATTGTGGGGTTCATTCGCTGCTGTATTGCAGCCAGGGATTAATCTTAGGTATTGGCACCGGATGATAAAAATTTCTCCCGGAGCTGTATAGTCATTGTACTTGCCAGAAAATTGTTCTAATTTTGCTGATAAGAAAGTACCCTGCATGAACACCTAAGAGTCCATTTACAGTGAGTTCTCCACTTGGGATATTTTGTCTTTTGCATATGGTATAGTTAATACTTTTTTAACTAAAATTACACCTGATCATCAGGGGTCCAGAACAGAAAACATAAATACCTACAAAGATGTATAATGGACCTACAAGACTGGTTACAGTGGATTGACAAAATTTATAATGGATGCTCGGTACCGAAAACTAGTATTAAAACTGATTATCTTCTAAGAATGAAACATTGAGACCTGAATCTTCTACATAACTAAGATAACTACTTGTTATAATGATTTTATATTTCAAGCTTTAGCAATGTCATTAAACTATTCCACCCTATTATCTCGATGTCAGTGTTCCATAGTTAAGAGTTCTGCATAATCAAACAATGTGCACAATGCAATCTATTGGTCAAATGCTCACAATCAAAGATAATGAATGAAGTATAGAATTGAAATTTGTATATTAATCTACACTAAATTGAGGATGCTTGTTATTCTTCTCAAATTCCTGTGATGCAGGGGTTTTATTTGAGCAGTGTCTGTGATCTAGTTTTAGTTGGAATGCAAGTTATCCATAATCAACAAGAAAGGGAACAAAGCTTGTAAGCCAGTTGTATGCAAGTATTGGTACATTATGTTGACAGTTTGGTTCGCTAGAGCTTTTGCATTTTTTTATTCTCAACATGGTATAATAAATTGCCTTTCTTTGCATTTTGCCTTTTGGGATACAACACAGATGAAAATCTTGAACAATTTTTTGTTTGTTGTTTTTTGGTATGAAAAAAGAGAAAATACTGCTGATATTTACTATAGCCTATACTTGGGAAGTTTGAATTGTTGCTTGCTTGGTGAAATATAAGAATTTCTCAGTGAAAGCTTTTTTAAAAAAAATATATCTCAGCACCTGGAAGCCAAGCATAAGGCAGATGCAGCTAAGCATTGCAATTGCACTATGGTAGATGTGGAGAATGCACTATCTAAATTCACATGGGCGAAGGCTGCACAAAAGAAGATAGCTAAGTTAAAGGAGGAGGGAAAACCAATGTCAAAAAGCTTAGCTGAGGTATTCTTTTCTTCTCAAACCTTCCATTCTTGCATGTCTTTTGTTTCTATAATAAAAAATAAGTGAGTTAAGGTGGAGTGCCTAATTTTGTATTATTGAGTGTATGTTGCAAGACCCAGAAATTGTTTTTGCTCCTGTAGGATGAGTTTCTAGGGCCATGGATTCTTGAGAGCTCCCTTCTGAGGACCAACAACTTCAAAAAGCCTTTTTGATGCTTTTGGTTGCATAGCCAAGAGAATTGTGAGGAAATTTGCAAACCTTTAGAATTTTTTTTTCCTACTAAAATTTGGTACCCCAGTGGACAACAAAGATAAAATTCTAACCACTGTATTAACTAAAAAAATAATGAAAACAAAGCAAAGCTATGGAGGCAGAGGAGGGGGAAAACCATGGACATAATTTTATTAGAAGGGACTATTTTAGTTGCATAGCCAAGAGAATTGTGAGGAAATTTGCAAACCTTTAGAATTTTTTTTCCTACTAAAATTTGGTACCCCAGTGGACAACAAAGATAAATTCTAACCACTGTATTAAGTAAAAAAAATAATGAAAACAAAGCAAAGCTATGGAGGCAGAGGAGGGGGAAACCATGGACATAATTTTATTAGAAGGGACTATTTTAAAATATTATTTTAAACCTCTTAACTTTTCTTTTGGTTTCCAATGATTTTCTACACGTTTTTCTGCCAACATTGGATGCTAGAACTTACCATCTTTAGAGAGTTGTTTATTATGATTTGCAAATTCTCTTTCAAATTTTCAATACAACATATTGCGTCTATCCAAGTAAAAAGAGCCAGCCGGTAGGTGTTGGTTCTGGGATACTTGGCATGGTTTTCATGTTCGTTTGTTAGTTTGGCATGTCAATTCTGTTGGATTTGAATGGTTTCCAAAGGCATTCTACTTATCATTAGACCAAACTATTATTTCCGACTTTTGAAAGGCACAAGACTGAACATAGTTTTTTTTGGTAACAACAAAACCAGACTGACTTCAAGTGTAGAAAATATCAATAATCATCATCTATCAGCAAGTAACCTCTACAATAACATCATCAGGACTACTGTACAGCAGCATTTCAAACAGAGATCTCAAGTGATTGTTTCAAAGCTTAGAATCTCATGATAATAGGGCTTAGGATCATATAGTTCTTGCATTTATCTTCATCACATTTATTGCAGGACTGATTTTTTGCAGTTTGTCAAGTACATCCCTGTTCTTTCAAATTTCACATTTGAAAGAATATGGGGATGCGCTCTGTATTGAATTTTGGCTACTGTAATTGTTTTAGATTGTCAGAAAATATATAAAAGTCATACTTGTCTTTTAGTTCAAAATTCAGAGTAGTTGACAGTAACCTCTAGGGTGCCCAACGAACAACAGCTGACTACCTGCTGCCAACCTTTCTTAGTTTTAGAAATTCAAAACAAATGAAGCAATAACAGATCAAACTGGTTTTATTGATTTCAAATGAACGGATTGTTACATTTGTTTGGAGACATACCAACCATTTCACAAGGAATTATCTCTTATTAGCTTACAGTCTTGTTATTGGCTAATTAACAGCCAAGAAGACATGAAATTATGCTCCTGTTGTGTGTCCTTTTTTTTCCACAAAGTGTGCCAAAAGTGACCCACAAATTTAGTGTCTCTATATGAGACTATATTTTTTTGGTAATCCATGGAGTCTAATTATTTTCTTAAACAAGTGCCATGTAGTGGCTAGTACTTGCCTTTATAGTATTGTAGTTATTGTTTTCTACTTCTAGATTTGAAAAAAAAAAATGTAAGTTTTATTAATGTGAATAAAAATAAATGTAAGTTTTGTTAATTATAGTGTTTTAGTATTGTCAATTAGTTTTTTTGCATGACTTAACCTTAACCCTAACTCACACTCTAACCCTAACCCTAACCCTAAATTCTAAATCATTATCCTAATTCTAGACTTATCTCTAACCCTAACTATGGTTGTAACACTATCCATAACTTTGGTTGTAACCTTAACCCTAACAATAAAAAATTGTAGAGATACTACAAAAAAAAAATCTACGAATTAATATTAGGAACAAGATTTGGAATAAAGATATTAGATGAATAAAATTTTGGAGCATTATATCTATTGATCATATTGTAGTGATTTTTATTAGTAAAATTTTATTTTTAATTTATTTTAATTTTTGAATAGTTCTAAGTCCTAACCATAATTTTTACCTTATTCTTAATTCTAATCCTAATCCTAATTATAATGCTTTAAAGATTATAATAATTAATAATAATAAGATTAGAATTAGAATTTAATTTTTTTTTTAAAAAAAAAGGGGTAAAAACTTTATTAATAATCAGAGAAAAGCGTTACAGAGCAACAACAGGCTAACGCCCAAACCCATTAGAGCCAAAAGGACACAAGAAACCAAATCACCCAATATTACTGACATTTCCATCTTCGGCAAGAATCCCCTCCAAGTCGTGGCGGAGCTCCGGAGAAACCTAACCCAACTCATCAACCCTCCAACCCTCCATATACTCAGAGGCCCAGCGAGCCAAACAATCGGCAGCTCTGTTCCACTCCCTCGGGATGTGGACGAAGGACGCCATCTCCATCAAAGAACTAATCCTCAAAATCTGTTGAACCAACCTAGCCAATTGCCAGTGAGCTCCCGACAACTTCCCATCCTTTAGCAAATTTATCATAACTTGTGAGTCAGACTCACAAATAACCTTACGCCAGCCCAAGGCAAAAGCCCGCTTGAACGCGTATAAGATTGCCAAACCCTCCATAAGATTAATGGGTTGCAGCCCCTCATAAACATAAAAGAAGAAGACAGTCGATCCCGAAGAATCCTTGCCAATCCCCCCCAACCCAGCCGGCTGAGGATTACCCCGGGAAGAACCATCAGTGTTGAGCTTCAAAATGCCAGTCGGGGGGGGCAACCATCTACCGACCCTATGAACCCTTTGTCGCTAGCGCCGCCATTTCCTGAGGCCAGTAGCAGCCAGAGACGATCCATGGATCCCCAATTTGTCCACCACCACAACATCTCCTTTTACCAAGGGGAACCCGACTTCACATTTAGTAGCCACCGTTTCCTGAATCATACCCAAAATTCTCTGCCAGACTTGCTGCACATCCAACTCCTCCCCCCGAAAAATCCTACGATTTCTCTCTAACCAAATTTGCCATAGGATGAAAATAGGCCCCACAAACCAAACATCCTGTAGAAAAGAGGCCACCGAAGGAGGCCTACCCAAACTGCTCCAAAAATCAATCAAAGAGGAAGCATGAACACAGGAACTATTCCACACTCCCCACCAGAAATGCCACAACTGAGATGCAAAGGAACAACGAAAGAACAGATGAGTCGAATCCTCCTCTCCTCCACCACAAAGAACACAAACTGAGGGACCCTGAAAGGCCCGCTTCCGAATATTGTCCCACGTCAAACATCTATTCCGGGCCAAAGTCCAAACAAAACAATTGCACTTTGGCCAAGAGAACTTATTCCACACTTTCTTCCACCATGGCACCTCCACCCCTTCCAACCTACGAGATGACAACACCTGATACCCAGAAGCAACAGAATAAACCCCTTTAGGATTAGGAGACCAAGAGAGAACATCCCCATCTAGGAGAGAACTACAACGTCTACTAGAGAGGATGTTGTGAAGCTCCACACAGTCTTCATTCAAGCCAACAACAGGCCATTCATTAGGATGCTTCCATCTCGCCGTCACCAACTGGTCATGGACAGAGAAAGCCATAAAATCACTCACCCTAGACCAACCAACCTCAAGAAACCTTTGACTCAGAGTCAACAGATTAGGGAATTGGGAAGTAATGGGAGGAAAACCATCCCAAGAATCTGACCAAAATTGAGCCTTTGACCCCCCCTGCAAATCCATAAAAGGCCACCCTTAACAAGCGCTGCACCTTTCTTAAGCGTACTCTAGATTATCAATCCCCTCCCCTCCAGGGGGAATCGAGGAATATCCTGCCAAGCAACACCAGGAAGGTATTTATGAGATAAAATCCTGGCCCAAATCTAATCCTGCTCCACGCACCACCTCCAATACAGCTTAGCCGCCAATGCCTCCCAAGTCAAAGGCGCCTTCCTTAGCCCAAGACCACCATACTTACAAGGGTTGCAAACAGTATCCCAGTTAACAAGGCTCCACTTCAAAGACATCAAGCTACCAGCCCACAAAAATTTCCTGGCTAAAGAGTCTAAATCCTTAACAAACCCCATCGGGGCCACCTGAAGCATACATCTGTAGATGGGAAGAGCCTGCACCACAGACTTGAGCAACTAAACACGGCCAGCAAAGGACAACCACCTGTGGGTCCAATGATTAACTTTCACCCGGGCAGCTTACCAACAGAGATAGGCATACCAAGATAGGTCAAAGGAAGAACCCAATTTGAAATCTCAAGATATGGGCAATTCTCCGCTGAATGGGCACCAGAGTGTTAAAGAAATAGATAGAGGACTTATCTTCATTAATCCGTTGACCAAAAGCTGAAAGATACACATCCAACACCTTACGCAAGTTGGAAGCTTCCCTAACAGTGGCCATGCCCATCAGAGCCGTGTCGTCCACAAATTGTAGATGAGATTGCAACGGCAAACCACCTCCCCAACACCATCCCTGAATATGTCCCAGATCAACATCCCTTATGATCAAAGGCCCCAAACCTTCCACCAACAGAGTGAACAAGTACGAAGAAAGGGGGTCTCCCTGTCGTAAACCACGAGAGGCTCCAAAAATCTCGGATTGCTCCCCATTGGTTAACATAGAGAAAGAAACCGAAATAACACAACTCATAACCCACTGGATCCATTCAGGGCCAAACCCAAAAGCACCCAACATCCGCTGGAGGAAAGTCCATCGGACACGATCATAAGCCTTAGCCATATCCAGCTTGATGAACATCGCCTTGTCTTTCGATCCAGCCATCGAGTGAATAGTTTCCGAAGCAATAACAACCCCATCCAAAATTTGCCTACCTTCCACAAAGCTACTCTGTTCTTCAGAGATCAGCATTCTCAACCACTTTTTTAACCTATCAGCAATCAATTTGGAAATAATTTTGTAAATCACATTGCACAAGAAAATCGGCCGAAATTGACTTAACCTATCTGCCCCATCACACTTGGGTATGAGGGCAAGGAAAGTAGTGTTCAATGCTCGTAACATCTGCTTATTCTTCTGAGACTCCTGAACCACAGCCAGTAGGTCCCCGTCCAACTTAATAATATCCCAGAATTCTTGAAAGAATTCAACCGGGAAGCCATCGGGGCCGGGCGCTTTCCCTTTCTTCATCCGGAAAACAGTTCCCTCCAACTCCTCCAAAGAAATGTCACCCATGAGATGTTCATTCATTTCCCTCGTGACCAAAGAAGGAATACAGGAAAGAACTTGAGCCTCCTCAACAGAGCCTCCTTGCGCATCCTCCCTGAATAAAGATTCAAAATACTGCACCGCTTCATTCGAGATCTCTTGAGATGAAGAGAGTTGTTCACCTCTTTCATTAACTAGAATCGAAATAGAATTACCATGCCTTCTAGCTTTCACCGAGTTAAAGAAGAAAGCAGTGTTTTTATCTCCTTCCTGAAGCCACTCAATTCTGGTCTTTTGCTTCCAAAAAACTTCCTCTCTCAATTCACACTTTTCCAACATCTTTAGGGCCCTAGCCTCATCCTGAAGCAAGTCAGTTGTCACTCCCTCTTCCTTGATCACCCTTGTGATACCATCCAATTCTGCCTGAGCACGAGCCTTATCATGGAAAATATTTTCAAAGCACTGTTTATTCCAACGTTTCAACTGGTATTTGGTAAATTGGAGCAATTTAGCAAAAGTATACATCACCATGCCAAAAGATGGCCTGCTAATCTTCCACCAATCAGCCATATGGACATGTAAAGATGGGTCCCGCAACCACATGAGCTGAAACTTGAAGGAAGGAGACCGAGGCACCCGAGCAGAAGAAATGACAAGCTTGATAGGCCAATGATCCGAACCCCTCCAATCTAGGATTTCAGAACAAGAGGTCCACATGCCGCCAATCCAATAGCAAGAGACCAGGAAGCAGTCCAACCTTTCAGCAATGCAATTATCTCCCGTCCTTCGATTGTTCCAAGTGAACCGACCATTATTGGGCACGATGTCAACCATATTCAAAACAGAGATGTTGTCTTGAAGAAGAAGCGCCGAGGGATCCAACCTTACAATACCTCCCCTCTTCTCAGCCAGCTCAGCAATGGCATTGAAGTCTCCAGCTAGAATCCACGGGTGAAGAGGATCCATGCTGCGCACATACCTAATATGAGACCATAGCAACTGTTTGCCAAGAAGGTCAACAGGTGCATAAATATTAGAGAACAAAACAAACTCTCCAGTTTCAAACCAAGAGGCCACCATAGAAATGGAAAACCTATAGGACATCCACCAGAGAGGGCGAACCTTCCGAGGGTTCCACAAACAGGCCACTCCCCTAGCTGAACCAAGGGCCCCAATGCACTGGCACCCGCCATTTCCCCATAACTTGGGCATCATACCAACCATACCTTCGACTGATAACTTAGTCTCCTGTAGGAAAAGAACATCAGGAGCATTACTCCTAATCAAATTGCAAACAACTTTTTGTCGAGGGCCACTGTTCAAGCCCCTCACATTCCATGATAACACAATCATTTTGAGGGATTTGAGAAATGAGCATCCAGAGTCCTGATCGACCCTGACTCCACCAAAATTTCCCCTGTTGACTTGATCTTTTCCAAATTCTTTTTATGACCAGGCTTGGAAGATTTCTCCCCCGCCCCTTATTTAGACTCCTTTTGATGAAGACCCAAGGAAGAAAGAGACTTGGCACCCCTCCCAGAATCAATACCAACATTCAGACCCGGGGAAGACCCATCCCCACCATCCTTCTTCAACTCAGCTACAGGAACCGAGTCCACCATGACACCCATATGAAGGTTAGTGACCATCTCAAAAACACTAACATCATGAGCATCGTGGGTAGCCTCAGAATGGAGACCTGTTTGGCCTGTACTCAAAATTCCCTGATCCAGGTTAACCAAACCCAGATTCACTTCCTGCTGGCTAAGATCATCTAACACCTCAAATCTATTAAAAGTATCTTCATCTTGTCTCTCTTTGAAGGTCCTCTTTTGACCCCTATTCTTGTTACGGTCTCTGACAGGGATGAAACCATCTGCAGCAACCCTAGCGCCGGGAATAGGATCCTTCCCCCTATCAGCCATAGGAGGGTTGTGTGGAGGCTGAGAAGATGGGGGCTCCACATGCCTTGCCTTAGGACATCGACGCAACAAGTGACCATATTCATGACACATACGACATCGAAATGGGAGAGTCTCATAATCCAATTGCTGCACCCAAGAGTAAGAGCCCATACACATATCCATAGAATCTGGCAAGGGTTTACCCAAATCAATCTCAACACAGATATGGGCATAAGTCATTACCTTTCTATCCAAAGTTTGTTGCGATGAGCCGACAGGTTTTCCAAGCAAAGATGCTATCAACTACAAGACATCATCACGACAACATTCCATCGGAAGACGAGGCAACCTGACCCAAACCAAAATTCGATTTGGAAGCTCCTCCGAAGGGTTGAAACCTGCATGCCAGGGTTTGATAAACAACCCCACTTGGTTATGAAAATAGGGACCTCCTTCAAAAACCCTATTCCGATCAGCCATGCAGTCAAAAGTGACCATGAAGTAATTGTTAGCCAAAAACATGATGTCCATTTCACCTTCCGGTGACCAGGTCCTCCGAGACCAAGACACCAAAAAGTGAGGATAAACCCTCATCCCCAAAAATTTGCAATATAAGGAATGCCTGGAATAATATTCAATATCCTTAGCTACCATCTCCGGTGGAATGATTAGTTTGGGTCTCTCTTTACACCGCTCAAGACATCCATTAACTTTGGTGATGCGAGGTCCCCCGGACATGCAAGCACTGTCTTCTGCCGAATCCTGAAAGAAAAGGCTATTGTCAATCATTTTTGTTGCATGCATTGGCGGCTTTGATCCAATCGCGGACCGAAAGTCCATTCCCACCGGGCCCTGCGAAGACTTCCCCACAGGCATTGAAGCTCAAGATCCGGCGGCGACCATACAAAACCGACCACCAACCCTTCCAATCACTACCCACACAGCTCTACACTTCAAGAAAACGAGGAATCAGTGAGTCCTTCTTACCACACACCCCAAAGCCCACACTCCCCTAGCAGTTCGAGCCAAGCATGCACAAGCATGCCCCACCACCAAGGCCCCAAGAATGCGGGCAGTAAACACGCCCCCCAGACAACAAACAGACCCCACCCTCCATGCGCATGCACAAGAACAGTTCGTTCATGGGCTAGGGCTCAGATGCCCTAGCTCAGCTCCTAGAAGCATAGGCACGCCATTGTTTCCCAGAATTATAATTTAATTAATAATTGTAATAATTTTAGTTATTTTGATTTATTTCTTATTTGTATTTATGTATGTTTTGAAGTTAATAAAATTTGAAAAATAAAAAAAGTGGCAATGTCAAATAGTTTAAGATTTAATTTGAATTTTTATTTCAATTGTGTAAAATCAAATCCCAGGAAGATTATCTTTAAATGCTAATTTATGGATGTGCTTTAATTTAAGTTTTATTTTATTATTTTAACAATGTGAATCCAAATCTCTATAAAATAGCTAATTGATTTTTGTGAGATTTTCTTTAATAAAAAAATAACAATTACATACATTAAAAAAATCATCTTTAAAAAATGTAAAAATAAGTAACATTTATTTATTTAGAAAGATTAAATGAAATCAGTGTATAAAACAAAAAATGAAAAATCATTCTTAAAAAAAATGTTAAAAAAATAGTTTACCTTGCTTTCCCTACAAATTTGCTCATAACAGTCCAAACTTAGCCAATTATGTTCAAGAGAAATAATTTTTACAATTTTTAAAGTTAAGTATTTAACATGTTCTCTTTAAAAAATCTAAATTATATTTGAAGAGCATAAAATTTTAGTTTTTAAAACCAAATTATTAATAACTAATAAACAAAATGAGTTGAAAAACTAATTGCAATAGTACTATGCGTCACAGCAAGTACTAAAAATAATGTGGCAACATATGTGACATCACTTGACCTTTTACTTGGAATAAAATGTGCCATTTTGGAAAATCTATCTATTACCACATAAGTGGTATCATTACCTCTTAGATTCCTCGACAACTCAAGAATAAAGGCCATGCTTACATCCTCCCATGGCCTCTGTGGAACAGGTAAAAGCTATGCTCCACGAGGTTTTAGGGATGGGGAGTGTCGGGTATGGTGGGATGAGTTTTTGGTACGAGGGTACTTTTGGGTCATTTTTAGGGGACGGTTGATAAAAAAATAGGGAAATTTTTAAAAATATAGAAAAATTTCAAATGTTCATAGCATAACATTGATAAAGCATTCATTCTAGACATTGTATAAGCTTAATACATATCATTAGACTTGAATTGAGATTTCACATGAGAATTGACAAACAAATTAACAAAATTCAAATGCTTTTCATTATCAATGTGCATACATATTATATAAGAGTTTGATAATTATAACCAAAATGCCCAAAGGCTCCAAGTCTCAACTATGAAATGACATGATAAACATAAAACTAAGAAAATATATCGCTGTCCAGTGTCCCTAATTAGTAGAAGGTAGGTCTAAATCAGCATCTCCCTCGCCATCGGAGCTCGAGTCTATGTCAGTGTCAGTGTCCATGTCAATAGAAGGATTTGCCTCAACCAATGGAACCCCAACCAATCCCTCATGTGCATCCCTATCCTCAATCTACATAGCATCTTTGGGATTAACATCCCAACGTAAGGCTGGAGTTTGACGATACTCACTAGACTGGCGATCTTGTAGCCTCAAAGCACTGTGTACTGTCACCGACTTCTCTGATTGTCTAGAGGTAAGGCAGTTCCTCCTGATTGATTGGATGAAGCTATCTATGGACCAATTCCTCTTTGCAGCAGAGGAATTGGCAACCTGTGAAAGAAGACGAACAACAAGTAATCTCAACTCTGATGCATCCTTCCCATGCCATGTCCACCATCCAATAGGGTCGGTTTGAGCCAATGTAGCTCTATCCGTCCTCGCCTCTGGTTTGCCGAAGGTTGGACCACGAAGATTGGCAAATGCAAGCCACTGTGTGCGAAGTATAGTAGGTTCCTCTGAAGTATACATTTTTGTAAGGGCCCTCATGAAGCCTTCTTTCACCTCTTCATCATGAGATGGAGCCACTCTCCTAGGTCTCGGTGCATACCATTTGGGATTGAGAGCATATGCTGCCATATGAAGTGGGGTGTTCATAATGTCCCATCGTCACATCACAATGGGCCTAAGATGCTCCTCATAAAATGCCAAAGTAGGGTCCCTGCTATAAATTGCTTGCTTGACCTGTCCAAGCATACTATCAAAGGTCTCATAAATCTCTCCAAGGCTAGAATAGTCAGTATCAACATATCTAATCACTTGCACAATAGGTTGGATGAAGGAGCATACATATCTGCAAGTGCAAACAAGTTACAAAAATTAAAATCAGCTATAAATATTAAATAATAAAATCAACAATAATAAAATTATGAAATAATTCAAATAAACAATAAAATCAGCAATGCCAATTTTCTTACCTCATTGTGGACCACCAGTCATAATCAAAGTTTTTTGTTTCACACTTCTTCCCTCTGGTGTGCTGGTCTTATGCCATCTACCCCACTCTACATTGACCACCATTTGTTGTACAGTCTCTTGGACCTCAACCATCCTTTCCAATAAAATGAAGTAGCTGGCATATCTAGTCTCCACGGGCTTGAGGAATTCCTTCCTTGAAAATGTTCTAAACAAAGCAAGTGAAGTCTGATGGTTGCAAATGAACATTTGCACATCTCTAGCCTCTACAACCACTGCCTTCACCCAATCTATCTTCCCAATGTCCTTCAAGGTATTGTTGCATGCACACAACAAAGGGTCCAAAAAATGTGCTTATAAGCACTCTCCACCATCAATCCAGCTAATTTACAAACACAAGCTGAATCGGTAACTACCTGGCAATGGCGTATCATCAAGTTGGTATGAGATTAGTATAGATATCAATTTAATAATTTAATAAATTTATAGATGGTCTCTCACATTCCAAATCAAAAATAAGAAAGAATTAAAGAAAGAAAATGTGATTAGTCCATGCATGACATTAGAGGCTCCAACCTCCTCTATAGCATCTCTCAAAATCTGAAATTGGAAGGTCGCATCCTTCCTTTTGCTCGAACAATCTATAGCTCTAAGAAAATAAGAGCTTGCTATACTAATGACAATAAGATTGATGAGTGACTGATGTTTGATATCGGTCCACCCATCCATGATTATGGAGCAGCCATCTGCCAACCATGTTTGTCTCGTATCCTCCATCAAAATACTCACCTTGGAGTACTTTTTATTAAGAAGGGTGGTGCGTAGCTTAGTTTCTCTAGGTGGAACCTATGAGGGACCAGCAGCTATAATATCTTTGCACATTTGTTTAAAATATGGTGAACGTGAGACATGAAATGGTATGACATTAGCATAAAAAAATTTGACAATAGAGGAATCAGACCTATCTTTTACTGTAACATTAAACATATCAGCAACATTCATACTTTTTTTTTTCCTCTAGTAGAAGTAGAACCCTCCCCCACATGAGATTCAGAAGTTGAAGCAACATCCATTGATGGTGTAGGCATTCCCATACTAGGCTGCAAACTCTCAACTGAAAAGGCTGCAAACTCTCAATTGAAACCCCTTTACTTAATGCCATACCCCTCCATATGCAATCTAGTTGCCTCAATTTTTTGTTGTTGGGTTATGTTTTTACACTCTTTCACCCTTTGACCACCAATCAACAAAAGATGGCAATAAACTCTCATATAGCTGCCCCTATATTGTTTGTGGCACAAATGACACTCCCATACTCTACTACCCCCCGAATTTTTTTTCTTATCTTTATCAACCTTTGTTGCAAATTGTAGTAGAGGCATTTTGGGGTTAAATGGGCCTTTTGCCCATTTTTTGAGGATTTCAAATGGACAATCAAATGGCTTTGAACTTGCTGACCCTGCTCCACTCCCATTCTCTGAACACCCCCCAATGTTTACAGTTGCACTACTTCTAGGTCTATTTCTTGTTCTTTGAGTTTGAGTGCTTTCTTGCATTTGAATTTCAATATCATCACTTTCACTATCGCTGCTGCTACTCATGGTTGTTTTTAAATTTTTTATGAAATTTCTGATTTCAAAGAGCTGCAAGTTCAAAAAAAAAAAACCCACAATGCCCTTCCTATGTGTTGAAAAACTTGAAAAAATCTTGCAAAAGTTAAAAACAAATAGCAAATACAAAAAAAAGATCAAAAACATACCTCTAATATGTTGGAAATGATGCCCTAAGCTCCTCTCCAACCTGCTGTTCTCTCCTTCACTCAGCTGCTCCTCTTTTGCTCTCCTTCACTTCACAATGCAAATGTAAAAATGAGTTACTTTTTCTCATTTTAGAGCATATATGACACTTAGATTAGGTTAAGTGTCATGGGGCATCCCTTATGGGCCCGCCCATACCTCTTTTTGCATTAATTTTTTTTTTAAAAAAAAAACGCGTTTTCTTTTTGGCTGGGTCGTAGGGTACGGCTAGCCGTACCCTATGTCCCCTGCATTGTGGCAAAAAGTCCCCGGTAAGGTCCAAGTACTTTGAGGGCAAAAACAGGACGGCCAGGGGACGTTTCCTAGCCGTCCCCGTGTCCCCATTTCGTACTCGGTATGGGAAACGACCAAAAAACATAGGGGACGTGTCCCCGTGGAGCACAGATAAAAGTTGATATATTGCGTTATTTTGGCTTTTCCCTTTTGGTATTGACAAATTCTCTAGTTTTGCACCATATTCTTCACATCTCTACTCATCTTTGGTCAATAATAACCTTCTCTAAGTTGCACCAATTTCTTGTCCATTCTAAAGCAGAGTTCAAGAATATGTCCCTTGGTATGCTTATCGCCATACTTGATATGGATATGGATACAGTAAGACAAGGATACTGTACCCTTTCGTACTGAAAATATCACAATTTGGCAATCACGTTTGATGCGTAGAGATTTGTTTACTAAACATAATTGACATGAATCTTATTAAAATTGTTAAAAAAATCGAAAATAGTGGGAAAAAACTTGTGGGTTTTATTAAAATTGTTTGGTATAAATAGACTTATAGGTTGTGAGTAGAAGGAATCCGTAAACTTGTACACACTTTATTTTCTCAATCGTTTTTTCTACCCTTCTTCTAGCACAAAATTATGTATGACCGATCGTAGTTTTAATTATTAAAATCAAATAAATCTAGTTTACACTAATTATGTATGACCGATCGTAGTTTTAATTATTAAAATCAAATAAATCTAGTTTACACTAATTATGTATGATTGATTACTGGTTTATGATTTGGCGAGATAGATGTCTGAGATGGTTTGAGGGTTTATATTTATTTGATCATAAACTATTTATTTTATTTATATTAAGTTCAACATGTTATGCACTAGTTCCAAATGTTTTATGATCAATTGCAAATAATTTTGAACCAAGAATATTAGTTAAAACTATATATATTTTTTATACTATAGATTGTTGATTTTATTAAGTTTTATTTATTTATATCTAAATATAAGAATATTTAAAACTTAATACTCTTTTTACTTGTAAATATAAATAAAATATATTCTTTTATTTTGTATTATTTTTTATTTAAATCATTTATATAGTTTTTATTTATATCAATATTTTTAAAATTCATTATTATTTAATATTATTAATTTATTAATTATTCTTCATTAAATTATTAATAGTTAAATATTAATATTATTTAATTTTTATATATATTTTTTGATTCGTTAATGCTTTTGATTGGAGCTATGAACTAATGAGGCCACAAATGGCATGGATGCACAACAACCATAGAACATTATTGCCCAAATACCTACCCCACCAAAATAGCCCTCAAACCCAATGTTGGAAAACTCATAAACGAGATTCCAAGTGGAAATCATAGAGAGCAAGGCCCCTAACCAATTACACACTTTCACATTTTCTCCACATTTAGATTGAGAGCAGAGATGCATGTCAAATTTCACCTCATTCTTCTTCCTTTTCCTTTGCACAATCGTTAGTTTTCCTCTGAAGTACCACCACTCGTTTCCTCTTCTATTTTATTTATTTGGCCTCCCCTAGGAGATGGTATTTTTGAACACTTTGATTGATCCACTCCCACCATATTTGTTTTAGAAATTTTTGCAGCCTTAACGCTGTCCCTTTTCACAGGAGAACATTCAACTGTGGCCCCTAGATCTACAAGTAAACTGCTTGATTTTTCCTTTTGAATGCTTTCCTTGATGGTTTCCTTTGGGGCAATGTTGGGGGTTTTACCATTCTGATCAGGAACTTATTTTTCCACCCAATAAAGATGAGGGGAGGCATCTTTCCACCAAGTGGCTTGGTTGTCAATTCTACGTTTTTGACAATGATCAGCAATATGCCTGTGATGAAACATCTATGCCAGCGAAAGGGCAGTCAGGCAGCTGGTTCCAACACCCGTCTGTAGATTTTAAAGAGATATCTACTGGCAAATCATTGGTAATATCCATCTCCACCAGGATACGGGCATATGTTGTGTGCGTATAATTTGATGTGCCCTCGTTCGCCCCCCAAAACTTTCCTAGTGAATTACCTATAGCTTCGAAGCAAGATTCAAACCAAAATTGTAAAGGAAGATTCAAGAGTCTTACCCAAATTGGAGTTGCATCAAAAGATTTTGTGGCCAGATTGAAGGAGGGGTGCCACGGTTTTAACATTAGTAGGTACTGCTCATAACTCCATTGATAGTCACACAAAATTGTATGCTTGTCTTTGATATTATCAAAAACCACCACCCAAAACCCTTGTGCAGAGGGGCGTATTTGGATATCCTCATCCAAAATGGGACGCCATGTATCTAAAATCCATTGGTGAAGCGGTGAGTGGCCCTAAACCCTCGAAATCTCCTAACCAAGCCCAACTATGTGAAATAAGCTTCATTTTCCGCTACTTTCCGCCTGATCTCCTCGCCCAAGTTTACTGTTGGAGAAGAGGCAGCACACTAGAGAGGTCGCAAAGAATGTGCCACTCCCAAAGCCAAGTCGCTAGGGCTCTTGGGTCGCACTAGATCAAAAAACTTTAATCTGTTTGTTGCCTCGCCCAAAGTCCGAGGACCTTGCGTAGGGACATCGACGGTCTAAGAAAGCATCGCCCCAACTTCCATCATGGGAACGTTAGCAACATTTGCCCTATTTGCTTCCCTCCTCTTCATTTCATGGTAAGGTCACCGCTACTCAAGATTTAACTTGTTTGCGTCTTGAGGCTGATTTTGTCGCTCACTAGGAAGCACACCGAAGGTCCTTCGTGCATCTCCATTCGCATAAACCTTGTCCACAGGAACCGAAGCCTTCCTAAAGGGTGACATCGCTTAAACGCAACAGAGATATTGTTTCTTTTTTATTAAGATTTAAAAAACTAAATATAAAAGTGAATTTTATTTTAAAAGTTTAAATTATAGTTCTTTATTAAATTCTTTATATTAAGTTTTTTATTTTTTAATTTATATTTATGTTAATTAATTTAGATTTCTTTTACATTTTCCCCTCTTTTTTTAAACAAGAGGGTAAAAATTTATTAGCTCAATATCAAAGAAATACAATCAAGAAATGATACAATACCAATCAGGCAAGGGACTCAAAGCCTTGCCAACTACACCTCCAAACCACCATTGAGGAACCCAACCCTCTAACCACCAACTTTTGCAACCATATCCTCCAGAATCATCCTATTCAAAGTTTGGACTTGGTCTTGGGATAATTGATTCTTTTCATCAACCTTCCAATCCCCCAAATGCTTTGAGACCCATTTAGCTAGACAATTAGACACCCTGTTCCACCCCCTCAGAATGTGAATAAAAGAAACTTCATCCATCAACTCACTCAACTAAAGAATTTTTCAAACCATTGAAGCCAATTGCTAACGGGCTCACTCCAACTTCTGTCCCTGCAGCTTGGTAATCACAATTTGAGAGTCAAACTCACACATAATCCTACGCCCGCCCATCGCATAGGCCCTTTCCAGGGCTGTGAGGATAGCAAGTCCTTCCATTAGATTATTGGTGTGATGGCCCTTATATATGGAGAATAAAAATAGGACATCACCTGAACTATTCCTCCCAATCCCTCCAACTCCAACATGTCTAGGATTTCTCCTAGATGAACCGTTAGTATTGATCTTCAAAACTCCACTAGGAGGAGACCATCTCCCTTCCCTCCGGATTTTCCTTCTAAGCTGACGACTTCTCTCCCCTAGAAGGCTTGAATCTTTCTCAAATAAACCCAACCTCTTCATCAACACTTCCTCCCCTGCTTCCATGGGAGAAGAAAACTCACATTTCGCATGCACTGTCTCTTGAATCATACTCATTATTCTCTGCTAAATTTGATGGACCACTAGTCCCATCCCTTGAAAAATTCTACGATTCCTTTCCAACCACAACTACCATATGATACACGTGGGGCCAATGCTCTAGGCCACTTGAAGAAAGAAGGCCTTTGCTGGGGGTCTCCCCAAGCTCCTCCAAAACTCAATCAAAGAAGAAGAATGAACACAAGTCTGCTTCCAAACTCCCCACCAAAAGTGCTAGATGACCCTCGAGAAGGAGCACTGGAAAAAAAAATGAGAGGAGCTTTCCTCCCTATTTCTACAAAGAACACAGATAGATGGACCTTGGAAACCTGTAAATGTGAAGAGCGTAGATCACCGATTTCAACAACAAAACTCTCCATGCAAAGGAGAGCCACTTATGGGTCCATTGATTAATCCTCTCTTGGACCTTATCCAATACCTTTTGCCAAGTTCCCCTTGGTAGTGTTCCAATAGAAAGGGTGATACCAAGATAAACCATGGGAAGAACTCCAATTTGGAAATGAAGAATATGAGCAATTCAATGTTGAATAAGAGGAGTGTTGAAGAAAAAAATTGATGATTTTTCCTCATTAATCCGTTGCCCCAAGGCCGCAAGATAGGTGTCTAAAGTCTGTCTAAATGGGAAGATAGATGGACCTTGGAAACCTGTAAATGGGAAGAGCATAGATCACCGATTTCAACAGCAAAACTCTCCTTGCAAAGGAGAGCCACTGATGGGTCCAGTGATTAATCCTCTCTTGGACCTTATCCAGTACCTTTTGCCAAGTTCCCCTCGGTAGTGTTCCAACATAAAGGGTGATACTAGGATAAACCATGGGAAGAACTCCAATTTGGAAATGAAGAATACGAGCAATTCGATGTTCAATAAGAGGAGTGTTGAAGAAAAAAATTGATGATTTTTCCTCATTAATTCGTTGCCCCAAGGCCGCAAGATAGGTGTCTAAAGTCTGTCTAAAGTTAATCACCTCTCTAATTTTGGCAACCCCTAATAAAGCTATGTCATCAACAAACTGCAAGACTAGGGAGGCAAATCATTGCCCCAACTCCACCCTTGAATACCACCTTGGCTTACTTGAGACTTAATTCTTCTTCCCAAGCCCTCAACCAATATAATAAAAAGATAGGGAGACAAAGGATCTCCTTGTCATAGACCACATGAAGCACAAAACAACTCAAAGGGCTCTTCATTCACAATGACAAAATAAGTTGTCGTTACACAACTCATCACCCAGTTCACCAATCTCCTTTGAACCCAAACTTAAGGAGGAATTTTTGTAGGAACGACCATTTGACCCGATCATAGGCTTTGGCCATATCCAGTTTGATGAACATTGCCTTTTCTTTTGATTTTGCCATGAAATGAATGGCGTCTGTTGCGATAACCAACCCATCCATAATCTGGCTGCTTGCCACAAATCCACCCTATTCTTCAGAGATGAATTGGTTCAACCAAGGTTTAAGTCTCTCAGTCATCAATTTGGATATAATTTTATAGACCACATTGCAAAAGGCAATGGGTCTAAACAAGTTCAAAAAATTTCCCTTCCCTTTTGAGAATAAGAGCTAGGAATGTGGTGTTCATAGCTTTCAACATTTGTTTGTTCTTCTAGGATTCTTGAACAACCTCCAACAGGTCTAACTTAATGATTTCCTAGAATTCTTGAAAGAACTCCATCGGGAATCCATCGAGACCTGGGGCCTTCCCCTTCTTCATTTGAAATACATTTCCTTTCAATTCATCACATGAAATGGGCTTAACAAGATCCTCATTCATCTCCAACGAGACTAAAGAGGGATTACTAGCCAAGATATGATTGTACTCTGCCTCTGCACTAGGCGAATCCTCCTTGAACAAAGAAGACAAGTGGTGAGAAACCTCTCTAGAAATATCACTTGAGGGTAGCTGAACCCCCCCAAGAAGAAACAAGGGAAGAAATAAAGTTCCCATGCCTTCTAGGCTTGAGCAAGTTGAAGAAGAAAGTTGTATTTCTCTCCCCCTCCTAAAGCCAATTAATCCGGGCCTTCTATTTCCAATACAACTCCTCATGAAGATCCCATGCCTAAAGCTCCTTCAAAGCACATGCCTCCTCTTTGAGAGAGAACTTTGAAAGGCCATATTCTCTAATTTGATGGGTGATAGCATCAAGATGGGATTGTGTAGCCGCCTTAGCCTGAAAAAGATTACCGAAGCAATGCTTATTCCACCTCTTGAGCTGGCACTTTATAAATTTCAACCTTTTGACAAAGGAACACATGGCCATGCCAAAAGAAGGTCTACCTTTGCTCCACCACACAATCATAAGATCATGTAGTTGAGGATCCCATAGCCACATTAGTTGAAACTTAAAAGAAGAATTCGTTTTAGTCCCCACCAAATGAGCAAAGCATTTGATAGGCCAGTGATTTGAGCCCCTCCACTCCAGTATTTAAGAACTAGAATCCCACATGTTGCCAAGCCAGTAACTAGGCACCAAAAATTTGTTTAACCTCCTTGCCACATCTCTTGGTACTTTAGGTGAAAAGACCATTGATTGGTTTTATGTCCACCAGGTTCATAGAAGCCATGTTATCTCTGAGAAGAATGAAAGAAGGATCCAATTTTTCCACCCCTCGTCTTTTCCTCCAAGTTGACCATAGAATTAAGGTTACTAGCTAGGATCCATGGATGGAAAGGAACTAAGGATTGGATATAATGGATATGAGCCCATAAATGGGCTTTACTTGAGAAATCAGTCAGGGCATAGACATTAGAAAACAAGATAACCTCACCTGTCTCCATGCTAGAAGCAACCCTTGAAATTTAAGATCTGCTAGAAAACCACCGCCAAGGAGAAATCTTTAGGGGATTCCATAAACAAGCAACTCCCCCTACATTACCCTGCGCACCAATGCATTGACTCTGACATCTCCACCACAATCTAGAGACTATGTTATTCATATTGTCCAGAGACAACTTCGTCTCTTGAAGAATTAACTCTCAGACAACCTTTTTTCTAGGGCCGTTGTTAGGCCCCTTACATTCCATGAAAGAATGATCATTTCTGAGAATTGGAGAAGTGTGAGTCAATAGTTTTGATTGACCCAGATTCCACCAACGTCTCCCCTATTAACTTAATCTTTTCGTGATCCTTCTTCCATCCTACCTTGGAGCATTTATCTACTATACGCCTCTTTAGGATTTTTTGTTGCAATCCCAATTTGGGTGAGGAGTTACTTCCGTTGCCCATCTCTATATCTCCTTTCTCCATTTGGAGCGCAGGTTCAACTGATGCAGGAACTTTTTCCCTTTCAATATTTTCAATTATTTCCAAGTTGCAGGAAATCCCAAGAGCTAAACTTGCAACTAGCTGGTCTGCATGAATCCCTTCCTGAGGACTTCCTACGTTAATTTCCTCGCGGGGACTCCATTGGTGCATTTTCAAAATACCTATCTCTAATTGCATCTCCTCCAAAAACCCTTCATGCTGCTTCAAACCATCATCAAGAATTTCAAAGCGATTAAACATGCCTTCACCTTGACTATCCTGCAAAGGCCTTTTTCGACCTCTACCCTTGTTGCGAGGCTTTACTAGAACAAACCCATCCTTATCTGAAACCTTTGTTGAAATAGGTCCTTTCCCCTTGTCCACCTTAGAGGTTTGACAAGGTGCCACACGAGACTAACCCCTGTTGGGTTAATCTTAGGACACTTCCTCTGTAGATGCCCATATTCATGATAGAATCGACAACGGAATGGAAGTGCTTCATAATCTAATTGTTGGATCCATGAAGAGGATCCAAGACGGATTTCCATAGAATCTGGTAATGGTTTGTTTAAATCAATTTCCACATAGATTCAGGCAAACGAAATTACCTTTTTATCTAGTGTTTGTTGGGACAAGCTCGTTGGCTTTCCAAGAAGCAAAGCGATCATATGAAGAATGTCGTTCCTCTAGAACTCTAATGGAAACCATGGAAGATGTATCCAAACAAGAACTCTTGAAGGTAGCTCCTCGACTAGATTAAAACCTACATGCCAAAGTTTTATGAAAAACTCGACTTGATTAAAGAAGTATGGACCCCTTCAAAGGCCTTGTTTCTATCTACCAGACAATTGAAGATCACCATAAAATAATTATTAGCCGCCAACATCACCTCCATCTCACCCTTAGGATTCCACATTTGACGAGCCAATGATTCCAGAGAAATGAGCGAAATCGGAATTACCATGAACTTGCAGATTAAAGCGCGATTAGCTAGATAATTAACATCTCTAACCGACTTCGGTTGAATCACCAGAACGTGACAATTGTGACTCCTTTCCAAGCGCCCATTAACCTTCGAGATACGAGGACCCTCATTTTTTGAAGAGCCCTCCCCACTCAAAGGTATATTTAAGAATTCAACTGCATTTGCATATGCGGATAGGGATGGAACACCCCTCGATAATGCTTCACAGAAAGGCATGTTTTGAGGAGAGATTGATTCTCCTAGCAAGGCCATACCTAGAAGAGAAAAAGTACCCTAGAGAGAGACACTTCTTAGCTCCAAGTTTCTCATATTTTCAGATTTTCTATAAATTACTAAATTTATTTTCAGATTTCTATAAATTATTAATTTTTTATTTTTTATTTATATTAAAAAAATGGCATCTCCAAGTACCCTCGTCTCCTATTTAAAAAAAAAAGGCGTACCAGTACCGGTACCAGTCTCTCGTACCAATACCAGTATCAGTCTCACGGCAACTATGGTCACCACCTATCTTCTTCAATCGATCAACATTCTTTACAATCTTCATACCATTTGGTGTGCCATCTACATCTTTGACAATGAAATTGTTGCCTTGTTCGAGTAGTGTCATTTTGGTCTCCCATGCAGATTTGTGCCGCCTTGATCTTGATTTTAGTGGAGGTTTTTCAATTCCAATAGTATAATAGTTGTTTACAACTTCTTCATGTTTCAATGGAGTTCATGTTAATCTTCATGTTACCCATCCTTCCTTAGCAAATAGTGTTTTCCACTAGTTGATGTCATCTTGCCATCTACTGATGTCAGCAATCCTTTTTCATGGACATTTTTGATTGATTTTTTTTGAAAAGAGAGGGGTTGGACCCCCCTCACAACTCCATCATAGGAGATTTGGGGGTGGGTATCCTCTACCACCCCACCTTAATGAAAGTTGAAGTGGGGGGCGCACCCCTACCATTTTTCCATATGGCAGTGGGGCATTGTACAAGTGATTTCCATCTTGTCATGGCAAGGTGGTGTTAGGGGTCAAGTAGCCCTGTGGACCCCCTCCCCCTTGCCCATTAAAAAATATTTTATTTTATTTTTTGTTTTTGTTTGTAAATTAAAAAAACAACAAAAACAAAGTATACAAAAAAATCTACCAAAGAATATTTTGCAGTGAAGGTATTGTGTTTGTTCTCTACAAAGTGATACAAATGTAGGGATTGAAGGAAAAAAAACCTCCAGGAAGTTGTAGCAAACCCTATCAAGTTAACAATTGATCCACATTGAAATGTCCCACCCCAGGTGGACACTTGCTAACTGAGTTTCTGCCTTGTGTAATTTGCTTGTTCTCTCAAGGTTTTGTTTTGTTTTGATTTTCAATGAGATAAATGCCAGGAGATATATAGAAGTGCAAATAACATATATATAAATTGCAAATTATAGAAAATGCTTAATAATGAGGCAACCATTTCAATTCTGATTAAGCACAGTTTGCAAAGACAATATATTTATCTTCAAATTAGATTATGAACTGCATTACAAACTCAAGATGCTCATACCAGGAAATTCAAGTACATTAGATGCTGGTCTGATTCTGAATATTAGCAACTTCTGGAAATTACATCAGCAAGCTGTTGAAAACCCTTGTCTCAAACGCCTGGCACATAAACCATTGTTCTCCACCTCTAAAGTGCTGAAAATTGATATCAAAGGCTTAGACGTCCTCAATGAAAGCATTAGCCACCTTATCTCCTAGGCGTTTCTCCATAGGATTCAAACACCCTTCTCCAAGAAGCTGTACGGCCAGCTACAGCAACCTGTGCAGCCTAAAGAAATCCACCTGCCAACTAAAATGGTGCTATCCGCAATTGTTATGATCTTCAGTGTTTGATTCCTTCAATATTCTGAAATCTGCACATAATCTCTTGAGATTTCTGTAGCTAAACTCAAAAGAAATGCACAATAAAGTTCCCATGTGCCAAAGAGAGAAGGCATAAAGCAGCAGCAATGATATTCTGTAATATTGATCTTCAATAACTTCTGATCTCTAAATGATTAATCTTTAAAACCCTTGTGAAACCTTTGAGATTTAATGTGACTTCTGAAGCAAAGCCACCTGTTTAACCAACCTCAGATGATCTTTCACACCCTTGGAAGGCTTGATTCGAGAAGAAGCTACACTCTCCAAGATCGCTGCAACTGAAAACCCTAGTTTCCACTTCCAATTCAAGCACAAATCCAAAGTCGAGAGAAAATAACATGAATGAATCAATATCTTTTCTTTTCAAAACCTTTTTATACTCTCCCCAAAAGAGGTCGATTTCCATAGAGGCTTTTAATCATTTAAAATATCATTAATATTTGCTTTTGCACTTCATTTAATTCCTCAAAGTGGGCGCCCATCATAAAGTTATGATGACTCGACTTAATAACATTAAATGCACCTTTATTATAAAGTCAATATAAGTCATTAATATATGCACTTTATAATTTGACTTTATAATCATTTAATAACTTTTATAATAAAGTCAAATAATCATTTAATGATGTGCACTTTAATAATTAATTAGTATTAAAGTATAGCTTTAATAATAATTATAATATTATAACTCCATAAATAAACCTCATAAACGAATTCCGTCTGTGCCAGGAGGTAGCCACTGCATTCATTGCTCACCAAGGTGCCTTACTAAAAATAGTAAGGCTGGCCTCTATCCACACATTGACTTACTGTAAATAGTAAGCATATAAAAATGGAGCCAGAACACCCTAAATAACATCGCCTCAAAATACGCCAAGGATCTGGAGATGAAAACACTGCCAACTGCCAACTAAAGAACTAGCAAACTCCAACACTGGGCCCTCTAATCACCCAGATTAGCCTATGAGGACCCGATGATAGGCTAAACCACCAAACTCTGATGCATGCTCAAAAAGGGGACATTACACACATAGATTTGGACCTTTTGGACTCAACCATGAGGTCAGATTTGGACCTTTTGCACTCATCCATGAGGTCAAATTTGGACCAAGATGTACCCTATGAAACCACTTAATAAGATCTCCACAAAAAGGAGAAGGGGCTTGCAGATTAAAAGATCTATTACCATGTTGAAGTCACGAGAAGGACTCAAAGGAGCAATAATGCTCCACAACATCAAAAAACTTCCATACAAGAGAGAAGCAATAAAAAGTGCTATATGCCAATAATGGGACAAATGCATACAAGATATAGTAGGATGAAAAGTACACAAAGGACCTTTGCTTAAATAAGAAAGGGTGAGACATAGGACAAATAGGATTATGACCATATTATTTGAGACACAAAAAGTAAATGCCCTTAGTACACTTCACTAACTAGGTGTGAGAAGGTTCTAAAAGGGAATTGGTTAAGTACTAAACCTTGTTCATACCAACAGTTGGAGTCCAAGCATATCTGAGGAGACAGACACAACAACATAACCTATGATTTGACCATTTGCAAAAGAGAGAGCATGATTGAAGGTGAGCTCTGTAATTGAATTTCAGCTACTGTAATTGTCTAAAGGTCATATTTGTTTATGGCAGTATGTTAGTTGAAAGTTTAGAGTAGTTGACAGTTACAAAAAGCTAGTTGATGAAGAACTCTATAAATGTATGCTAACCTGACTATAATTTGAATAAGTGTTTGTTCCCCGTTTCTCTTTTTGTTTTCTAGTGTTATGCTTTATTCTTTCTTTATAGTGTCAAAACCCTAGGCAAGGGGTGTTTTGGGTTGAGGTCAAAGGCTGAAGTTGGACTCCGACTACATTCGAGGAGACAGACAAGGGCAGCCTATGATTTGGCCATTTGCAAAGGAGAGAGCATAATTTAAACTGGCAGTTGAGAATACAAAGCAATGTACTGATCGAGGCAGCGTTCATGCAGAAAAGGGCAAACTGCACTGCATTTGAGTGGTTCTCCATCCTATTGCATCTGAATTTTGTTGATTGCCTAGCTGATCTTTCTATTGCCATTCCATTTTTGTAGACTTAAAAAGGACAACCCAAAAGATAGTCTTAAGTAGTTGGAGGCAGGCATTGAATTTACCAGGAGCCCAGCCAAAGTAGAAGTAACAGATAGTATCTGTTTGTAGTGTCCCTACTTGGGAAATTTCTAATTTTAGGCCTGCAAAACAATATTAATCACTAAAAACTGATATTAGTAATAACAAGAATCAGATTTATGATAATATCAAATCCATACATAAAACATTATAATATTGAGAACAATAAATTATAGATAAAACATCATAATATTTTGATCAATAAATTATAGCTAAAACATCATAATATTTAGATCAATAGTTCATAGCATCATTAATATTTAAATTAATAACATCATTAATATTTAGTTCATAGCATATTCCTCATAGCAAATCACATCATGAATTTATGGGAAATGCTTGCAAACGGCAATCTCAAGGCTGGGCATCCTTGTATTGCGAGAGCATGGAAGGTGGGCCACCTTTCCATCCCTCAGTCCACCTTGGAGGCTGGCCGTCCTCCTTGATCAAGCCCAAGAGCATGGAAGGCCAGTCTTTCATTCCACCTCTTGGCTCACGAGCATGGAAGGTTGGTCGTCCATTCCATCTTGAAGTGGCGTACTTGATAAGAGCATGAACGCTGGTCTTCCTTCACTTCTCGTGAATTCAGAAGGCTGAACAACCTTCCTATTTGCAAGACACTTCACAAATTCAAGATACGATTCCTCAAGGAATTTGCTAAAATATTTCTAAATAAATGCCTCTTAATGAAATGACAAATTTACTCTTAAATTGCTGCCACCAATTATATTTCAGAATATTGCCAATGGCTGTTCTCAATCTCTATTCCAAAGAGATGTCTTATGTCTTTTATTCTTATTTTTCCTTTTTCCTACTTGATGATTTCTCTAGAAGGAAATGATGTCCCTTTTATATCTTATTATTGAGGGAGTCACCGCCTTTCATATTTGAAGGAGAGTATTGAGGGAGTCACAACCTTTCATTTTTGAAGGAGTCACATCCTTTCATATTTGATTCAATTTGAAAGAGTCACAACCTTTCACATTAAGAGTTGCAATCTTTCACATTAGGAGTCACATCATATTTATTCTTGGTTGATTGATTGAATGATGTTATAGATCTCTTTCTCAAGTGAAATGCTCTCCCTTCTATATCTCAAGTTAGAGGGAGTCACACCTCTTCACCTCTATTGCCTTTGCAATAGTTACAACTCTTCATCACTGCATTTGGAGAATAATAATTTAATTTTAAATAAGTTAATTTGCTAGTGGTGCTGTCTATTACTTGTAAGCAGTCATAATAATTTTTCACAATTCCCTTTCCTTCTAGATCTACCTTCTTTATATATCTTATCTTGCTCAAGGGACACAACCCTTCATATGCTGGTTGACTATTCTTAATAACTTTCTTTATTTAATGCTGGTTTGCTATAAGATTAATTATCTTTATTGATTTCTTTTGAAACATAGGCTGCAGACATTTAGGAATAAAATGGGACATTACACTGTTTATTTATTTTTGTTTGCATCTAAAACTCAAGTTAGTCTTGAACATATATTAAAAATTAGACCATCAGAAGTGATTGATGCTGTTCTCTGTTAGAGTTTTCTATGTTATTTTGAAGTAGAGCACATGGAACATTTAAAATCTAAACAACCTTTCTTACACCGTCTCAAAAATTCAATGGAAAAACTTATAAATAATGGTAGGCTAGAGTGAACAGTGTTCTTGAATATTGATTTGAAATTGTAGAAAGACTACCTGTAGCGGAAGGAGGATGTAGATGATATTGAAGAAGTTCAAGGTCTCTGGAGTAAAGATAGAGAGGCTTTGATACTCCTGAAATTATCTTTGAAGAATGACTTATTGTCCAAGTTTCCATGGTTAAATATTGCATCAGAGTAGGCTGAAAGAACACTCTCAGACTTTGGATAGAGGGAGGCCTTCATTCTAAAGAATGCATTTATAATCAAACTGAAGAAGGGATATTCACTTCAACAACACTTGATGGGTGCAAAAGATGCAAGGGATCACAAGTTGCCATTGATGGGAGGTATATGAAAAAGAGTCAATTGTGATCCATACCTTTTAAGTTTAACTCTTTAAAGTTTTTTTGTTGTAGTTTCTAATCAGACTGCCATGTCCCTCCCACGTCTCCCAGCTGAGACTAATAATAATATAAATAAAAAGAGTGTTTATCAACACTATATTTATATTATATTATTAATAAAATAATAACATAGTAATATAATAATAATAATAATAATTTATTAACAATAAAAAATTGCATCCAGGGCCGACTTGGTCTTAATTTTAAATAACAGTAATAATAATGGAGTTTTAAATAGGGCACCTAGTTTTGGCCGTCCCTTATTTTAAATAAATAAAATAAAAATGATTTCTTTTTACTAGTTGGCCTAGTTTGGGCCCCAATGCCAATATTCAAATAGGTATAAATAAATAAGTGTCTTTCAGGCTAGGCGTGGTATCTGAGTTTTGGCATGATTTTTGGGATTATTAATTTATTTCCTAAAGTGGCACTAGCTGGGACGAAAAACCTAGCTGCACCTCAAGGTTGGATGAAACCCTAACCTTGTCCTGCCAAAACTCTTCTTGGATATTGCAATTTCATTTAGCATAACCAATTCTGCATTTAACCTAGTAACTATTGTTTCCAGGCTGATCTCTGCGATTGTAGTTTGTCCATCTTTTTCTGAAGATTGTGAAGGACAGCGATATAGGTCTACCTGGCCAGCGTGCAGACAGTGAACCAGGAGATAGAGCAGCAAGTGAGACATCAGATTTGTAGTTCACCCACCCGGAGAAACATCCAGCAACCCTCATAGTCTGGTCTGGCATCAGATCTCACATCAAATCAGACCCTAATCAGGCATCAGTCATCACAAGGGTTTAAATCATCTGTCAGGAGTACAACAACAATGAATAATTGGAAATCTAAGGCGAAATCACCTTCGGTCACTAGGGCGGCACAGGGAACTAAGGCATAGCACCTTGACCTGTAGATCCAAACCTAAATTTGGTGCATACTAGATTTGTTCGCAAGAGGGACTGATGCATTGTTATTGACATTCTAAATTTTGAGGCAAGGTGAAACCCTAGGCCAGCTTTTGATGGTATTGTCTCAAGGTTTATTGGTGTAACAATAGTTTTATTTTGGAACTAAATATAATTTCAATGGCCTGTTAAACAACTTGGTTAATCTGACCTTCACCTGAATGATATTATTCACTGCTGTAGTATCTTTCTTTAATACAAAGAGATGTAAGTATTCTGTATTTAGTCTAGTTTGCTCAAAAAATATCATTCAGTTGTTTACTGTTCATTGTTCCATTGCTATGTGGAATTTGGCTATACCTCTTATTCGTTCTCCATTAGCTCAATGAATTTTACTGTTACAAATGTGAATTATATTGAGTTAAAAACCTTAACTCATTGATTTTAAAGTTGGTTAGACCCTAGGGTTATTACACAGATGTTTGAGGATGCAAATATTACCTTTGATAGGCTAGATAATAATTTGTTGCGGATGAAACAATTTGGGAAGATGTAAGTCATTTGTATAGAGAAAAAACATAGCTGCTAAAAGGGAATCAACTGAGGCATTGAATACAATTATACAAGTAGTTTTACCCAAAAACTACAAGGTCTTACCTTTGTGGTAAGATGGGTCCTTTCGAGAAAAAGTCGAAGAAGATAATCTTGCCTCAAATAAGCCTGAGGCAAGCAAGATGTGCATTATATATATACACATATGTATGTATGTATATGTATACATACCATAGTTGAAAAACTCGGACTCGGCAATAACTCGGCAGACCCAAAAAATTTAAAAACTCGGGACTTGGCAAAAACTCGGGGAAAAATTCGGCAATAACTCGGCAAATTTATCGAACATTTGAAAATACATAATTTTTAAAAATATTCTTTAAAAACACACATATAAACTGAATTTTTAGAACATATTACTGATTTCATCATATATAAATCAAAATTAGAGTCTAATGCATATCAATCATCAATGTATCAACTGATTTCATCATATATAAATCAAAATTAGAGTTTAAAACCTTAATACATATCAATCATCAATTTATCACAGACCAAAAAACAAGTTCGACTTCTCAATACATATCAACTTCAAGTTTCAATATCAATAAAAATTATCTATCCTAAATTTCTTCTCTGACTGAAACTCAAAAGCTTTTGTCGTTGTTGTGTGGGTGGTGCTGATGTAGATGGTATAGTTGTAGTGTTCTCAATAGGAGCCTCAACAGGTGCGTCGACAGGTGCCTCATCCATAGGGATAGGATCAAGCTGTGTGTGTGAAGAACCCTTTGCTGACTGACCAAGCTCGCCTACTTCCTCCTCATATGCTGCCACCTCTGCTTCCCATTCAGTTGCCTCTACCTCCCTCTCCCCCTCAGCGAATTCATCATCACTTATCCATGGTTCCACATCGACCTCATCAGGCTCAGCAATCCAATCTGAGAATGGATCAATGTCATCAAGGTCAAGTGCTTCATGTGAACTCAGCCCTTGTACCTTCTTCTCATGCAACCGAAGGTTGTACCGAACGTAGACAAGGTCATTCAAGCGCTTTCGAGTCAACCGATTGCGCTTCTTCGTGTGAATGGCCTCAAAGACACTCCAGTTGTGCTCACAACCAGATGCACTACAAGGCTGAGATAAAATACGAATGGCAACCTTTCGAAGATTAGGCGTTGTGGCACCATAATCTTCCCACCACAAATCTGCAAGGATAACAATTGTCATTTATAACTTAGTAAGGATTTAATAAACTTAAACATTAACATAAATAGTAAAACAATATTAAACACATGAATTTGTTACCTGGTTGTAGAGTGTCTCTCCTATGAATGCAATCTTTGGAAGAAAACAATGGCCCTTTGACCTTCTTATAGCTCTGTATCTCATCAAGTATGAGATCTCGAAGCTCATCATTACTAACCAATCTCTCAATACATGTGTTGAGGCCAACAAGAACCTCTATATCTTCTTTGAAATAGGAGAGAAATAAAACTTGGGGTTCAAAAATTGGGCAGCAGCATGAATATGTTGGCGGAGTTGTCGGTTCCACCTCCGATCTATTATGCGCCATATGGGTTCATATTTGGTCTTGTTTGACCCATATAAATGCTGAATTGCCTTGTTGGCCTTATCCATGGCCTCATATAAATACCCCATGGGGCTTTTATCCCCATCCACCAATCATAGAACTCTAACCAACGATTCTGACACCTAAAATATAAAAAAATTAACAAAATCAGCAAGTTGTAATATTAGAAAGCAAAAAACTAAATCATCAATCAAAGTTTAAAACTTACATTGATGATCTCCTCCATTTGTTTGGCAAATCTATCATCAAAAATGGTCTTCTTGACTTTATCTGCTTCAGGCTTCTTGGAATAAGGACTCTCCAACCATTTTTCACTCACAAACATGCGCTTGAGGTTGGGCAATGTAGCTAAAATACTCTGCAAGGTGAGGAAATTGGTGGCAAAGCGTGTGACTCCTGATCGCACGAGATCCTTACCATCAGTGTGCTCTCTCATAAGACTTAGGACCCATGTGTGATTGTAGATGAATTTTGTGATATTCCTTCCATCTTCAACCACATTCTTCACCCAACTTAGTTTCCCTATGTCCTCAAGGAGCAAGTCAAGACAGTGGGCAGCACAAGGGCTCCAAAATAATGTAGGATGCCTCACCATTAGAAGTTTACCAGCTGCCACATATGTAGCTGCATTGTAGGTCACAATTTGAATTACATTTTGAACTCCTACTTCCATCACCACCTCATCCAACATGTTGCACAAGGTGTCTGCATTTTTTGTTTCATTGGAGGCATCAACTGATTTTAGAAATACCAATTTCCCCTTGAAGCCACTAGAAAGTTGATGAGTGTCCTATTTCTGCCATCCGTCCACCCATCAGATATAATGGTGCAGCCATTCTTTTCCCAAGTTCTCCTTTGTTCCTCCACTAGTTTGTGTGTGTTTTGGACCTCATTTTGCAATAATGGCCCACTCAACTCATAAGGACTTGGGGCCTTGAACCCCTTACCTGCCACGGTCAATGCAGTGACCAACCCTTCCCAATAAGGACTAGAAGCAACATTGAACGGAATATTGTTGTAGAACCAAAATTTAGCACATGCCAACTTCGCCTCATTTTGCAACTCTCTATTCCAAGAAGTACCTTCCAATGAAGGTTGTGCACCAGGAGTATTATGTGGAACAAAAAAATTGGAATTGAGGCTGTCCACACTTCCAGTTCCCAATCCTCGTATCCGTGGCCCAAGAGAAGAAGAGCCTCCCATAGTCATTTGTGACCCTGTAGAACTGAAATCTGCATATGGGGCTGCCATCGCCTTTGCTGCTCTTTTTTAACTTTCCTTCCTTTGGTCAAATGCTGCAAGGAATGCTTTGGCCTCCATCTCAACCTCTTCGGGTGCCTTTGTACATAGTGTAACATCTCGACAAGGGATTCGTGCCAGGTGGTATTTCAGCCGGTTTATGCCACCAAAATAAGACTCGGTGCAATGGTTGCAAATCACCTCTCCTCGCATTGCACCTGGTGTTCCATGTTTCAAGCAAACCACTCTTTTTACTTGCAGAAGCCATATTCTTTTAGCAAGATACCTAGCAAAAGAGAGACAAGATAAACATTAAGAGATAAAAAGTGAAGTTAAATGAATCAACATGCAACAGTTGATTTTGAAATGAAACTAATTGATAATTGAACACAAATTTGCATACAAGTGTGAGCTCTGACGCTTTCAGCGTCATTCTACAAGGGATAACTCTTATCATTTTGGTGAGTTTGTATGTTAAAAACTTAATCATGATTTAAATTTTTAATCATTATGCTTAAAATTCAGGTAAACTTGAATGATTATCAAATTCATATTCATATGTTAAAAAATATTACATGTAATTTTTAATTTTAATAATGTTGTTTTCCTTTCAATAAAAGGAATAAATAATTTGAAAAATATTTATTAAAACTTAAACATATTAAAATTAAATCATTTCATATTATGATACTTGATCATTGATCAATGCCAAATGCCAAAGATAAATATTAAATGCCAATTGATAGTTGTATTTGATTGATTTGAAAGCAAATTGGGTACAAAATGGCATCCTCATGTGGAATGCGTTGATGTTGATATTATAGATGAAGACTTGTAGGAAAATTGTGGAAACTTGGACTTGGAGAGTACCTAGAAAATCAATTAAATTCAATGGGAGTTTGAGGGCAATGTCTCCAATGGGGTTGAGGGGCAGCGCCCCTTGTGGGGGTCTAGGGGCAATGCCCCAAGCGGGGTCGAGGGGCAGTGCCCTTCGTGGGGGTTTTTGAGGGGGCCCTCATGGGGGTTTGGGGGCAACGCCCCCATCGAGGGCAACGCCCAATTTAAGACCTTCAAAACACACAAACCGCAAAAAATAATGCTACGAACCCGGTAACTTAGCAAAAAACCAAATGAACTAGAATTTAGACATATTATTAAAAATTTAAAAATGAATGAATTAAATTTTAAACATATTATTAAAATTAATTTTTTTTATACAATATAATATATTTCAATGATTTTAAAATTTAAATTTTAAAAATAAAGTAAATTAAATTTTTATTTTTTTAATTATAAGTTAAACTTAATATATTAAATTATAAGTTTTAAAAATAAAATAAATTAAAAAATTTCAATTTTGTAAATACTTATACTCTTAAGTCTTACATAATATATTAATTTTTTTCCAAATATTTTTTACAAATCAATAAATAAAAATATATTATCATTCCAAAAATAAAATAAAAAACCTAGCAAATAAAATAAATCATAAATCTCACTATCTTTAATTTAATATATTTATAAAAATGTTTGATTTTTAATATACTAGCATTCATAAAAAATAGATAAAACTAACAAAATTTCTGGAAGTCGAACTCATGAAAAATCAATTTTTTGTTTGTTAAAAAACGTGAATGTAGTTCGCAGATGATTTCACAAGGTTAAAACACAAGTAAATACCTGTGAATCTGTGATAAAAACGTGCCCTCGTTTCTCTTTGACTCTATTCCCTCGTGTTTTTGTTCCCGTGGCGTCGTTTTCTTCCTGTGTGTCGGCGTGGGAGAATAAAAACAAAATGAAACGCTTTGTTTTATTAAAATTATAGTCGCTTTAACTTAGGGCAAAAAAATTAGACGACTTTCATTTATTTTGACCACGTTTTACCTGATTTTTTCGTGTTTTTTCACTGTTTACTCGCTACGCATTTTTAGTTTTACGCAGCTACGAGTATTTCCGCAATTAACTCGCCCCTCCATTTGCAACGTGATTACTCGCGCGTCATGCGAGTTATTCGCGCGTTTTGCAACCTTGATACATACACATATATCTATGTATATATGTATAATGTAGTATGTATGTATATATATGTATACATACAAATATTTATATGTATATACATGCAAATGTGTATGTATATATGTGCATATGTATATATGTATTTAGTTTTATGTTTACATTAGTGTTGCAAGACTTGTCGAAACTCGCCGAGTTTGGGCGAGTTGTGAGGTGGGTGACCCTAAACGAGTCCCAGAGACTTGGCAACCGAGTACTTGCCGGACTCGCTAGACTCACCAAACTCGGTGAGTCTCGTACCTCAAACTCAACCATTTTAATTATTATTTTTTAAAAAATTTGCAATCTTTCATTTACAATTTTTTTAATTAAATGGTGTGTGCCATGAAGGTTTGTGTGGTTTTGAAGGTCTTCATTTGGGCTTGGTGGCGGGGCTTCGCCCAAGGTGCTGCCCCGGGACCCCACGAGGGGCTCTACCCCTCGATCCCGCTGGGGACGTTGCCCCCAAACCCCCGCAAGGGGCGCTACCCCTTGACCCTGTAAGGGACGTTGCCCCCAGACCCCCGCAAGGGACGTTGCCTCTTGACCCCGTTGGGGGCATTGTCCCCAGACCACCACAAGGGGCACTACCCCTTGACGCCACTGGGGGCGCTACCCCCAGATCCCCACAAGGGGCGCTACCCCTTGACCCTGCTAGGGGCATTGCCACCAAACCCTGTGAAGGGCATTGCCCCTCGACCCCATTGGGGTGTTTCCCCCAAACCCTCATCAAACTATAGGTCTAAGCATGCTATAGGCCAATGATGAATCATGATCATAAAACCTACAAAATACATATCCCTTGTTGCAAATCTTTGCATCTTTCACAGTCAAAGCCATAATCAAGGATTATCTTGTTTCATACATTAGACAACAAAACATTTAGTCTTGAAGGCTACAATAAAATTTTAATAATAAATTCCTCACTTGAATATACACACCAATCATTGAGACGCAAGCAAATATCATGGCTACATCATCATCTAGGACCTATCGTAGACACTAGTGCATGACTTGTCGCGATGTTGGGATGAGTAATGCAATCTCTTCTGAGCCATAGACTTATATTTTTAGTTTTGATATTTGTTTTGATGCCATGGATTTCATATTCCATGAGTTTTGTATACATTTGACAATATTTATATATCTGAATGTGTTATTTCATTCAGCTAAAATTTGCGTTTATACTTATGTGATCGATGTATGTTTGTCTATGGGATCATAATAATTTCTATCTGATGATGTTATTGTGTCTTTAAGGTTTATTTATTAAAGGGTGCATGAAACAAGTTTTAAATCCTTAAAAATCTTTGAATTTCTTGGGTTTTTCTATTTGCCAAGTTTGCGCTCTGAGTTTGAGTCCGAGTCAAAAATTGGCTTGCCGAGTCTGAGTCTTGTAAACACTGGTTTACATATGTATATGTATGTATGTATATATATACATAGATATATAAGTGTATATACACATGTATATCCGTCTCTATATATGTATATATACATTATATACATGTACATATACTATAGATATATAAGTGTACGTACACATGTATCTCTATGTCTCTATATATGTATATAAACATACATATACATATCAATTATCACTATGTCTCTATATATGTATGTATAAACAACACACATATACATACACGTATATATCTATATCTATTTAAAAATACATAGATACATACATATAAATACATATGCAAACATAAATATGCATATACTCTTGTATATAAGTATAAACATATGTATATTTATATGCATATACATTGTATATGTGTATATATTTATAATTATATGTATATGTATATGTGTATCTATGTATATAAAAGTATGTATATTTAATTTTGAAAATTTCCTTGGATTCATGATCTGTTGGATCAGTTACAATGACCCCGTTGGGGGCGTTGCCACCAGACCCTCGTGAGGGGCACTGACCCTCGACCCCGTTGGGGTGTTTCTCCCAAACCCTCATCAAACTATAGGTCTAAGCATGTTATAGGCCATTGATGAATTATGAGCATAAAACCTACAAAATACATATCCCTTGTTGCAAATCTCTACATCTTTCACAGTCAAAACGATAATCAAGGATTATCTTGTTTCATACATTAGACAACAAAACATGTAGTCTTGAAGGCTACAATAAAATTTTAATAATAAATTCCTCACTTGAATATACACACCAATCATTGAGATGCAAGCAAATATCATGGCTACATCATCATCTAGGACCTATCGTAGACACTAGCGTGTGACTTGTTGTGATGTTGGGATGAGTAATGCAAGCTCTTCTGAGCCATAGACTTATATTTTTAGTTTTGATATTTGTTTTGACGCCATGGATTTCATATTCCATGAGTTTTGTATACATTTGACAATATTTATATATCTGAATGTGTTATTTCCTTCAACGAAAATTTGCATTTATACTTATGTGATCGATGTACGTTTGTGTATGGGATCTTAGTAATTTCTATTTGATGATGTTATCGTGTCTTTAAGATTTATTTATTAAAGGGTGCATGAAACAAGTTTTAAATCTTAAAAAATCTTTGAATTTCTTGGGTTTTTCTATTTGCCGAGTCTGGGCTCCAAGTTCGAGTCCGAGTCAAAAATTGGCTTGCCGAGTCCGAGGTGAGTCCGAGTCTTGTAACATTGGTTTACATATGTATATGTATGTATGTATATATATACAAAGATATATAAATGTATATACACATGTATAACTATCTCTATATATGTATATACGCATCATATACACATACATACACTATAGATATATAAGTGTACGTACACATGTATCTCTATGTCTCTATATATGTATATAAAATACATATACACATCACTGTCTCTATATATGTATGTATAAACGTACACACATATACATACGCTTATATATCTATATCTATTTAAAAATACATAGATACATACATATAAATACATATGCAAACATAAATATGCATATACACTTGTATATAAGTATAAACATATGTATATTTATATGCATATACATTGTATATGTGTATATATTTATAATTATATGTATATGTGTATCTATGTATATAAAAGTATGTATATTTAGTTTTGAAAATTTCCTTGGATTCATGATCTCTTGGATCAGTTACATTTTATAAAAATATTTTCTTTTAGACTTAAGTCTATGTTTTAGAAATGTCTATGGTCCTATGGGGATGTATATGTATATGTGTATGTATGTATGTATATGTTTGTATACATATATCCATGCATGTACTTGTATGTATGTCTGTATACATACATACCTACATAGATATACAAGTGTATATACATGTATATAGACTTTTATATATGTGTAAACATATGCATATATGCATGTGTATATCTATATATGTAAACATATATATGTCTATGTATATGTGTATATATTTATATTTATATGTATATGTATATCTTTGTATATAAATTTATGTATATTTAGTATTGTGAATTTGCCTGCTGTTCATGATCTCCTGCATCAGTTACATTTATTTAAAAACTTATTTTCTATATTTAGAATTGTGTATGGCCCTATGGGGACCCACACATGTAGAGCACTCCACGTGTTTGGGAGATTGCATCCAATGCTTGTGTAGTTTATGAATATGTGAGTTCCGAGGATTTGACATAATTTATTGTGCCTGTTTTAGTTGGTTATGAAGGACATCTTGTGTCATAACTCATAACATATGCAGTATTTAGAAATATCTCTTTAACTGTGATAAATCTATGGCCTTGTCAAATTGTTTATTTTGGTTTAATTACATTTCATCTTTAAAACTGCATGAGGCATCGCAAATGCATATCACAATATGAATATAGATAAGGGCTCTTTATTTGTCCTTGTGGCTGAAGTGAATGAAGGTCCTGTTGTGACCTTTTTCACACATCACCCCATCCCAGATGGGGACCCCCTAATTTTTGCTCCATTCTGGTCTTTTGGCTTTGGTTAGTGCGTCTCTCTCTCTATCTCTGGTCCTTCCGGGGATGTTCCGTTGTTTGACCTGGGTTGAAGTATTGGTTAAGTCTGTGTAATTAGGGTTTTCATCCTTCAGGCTTATTTAAGGTCAAACTGAGTTATAAAATTGAAATCCAGGCTTAGTACAACAATCACAAAGCTTCCAGCAGGGTCCCACTAAATTTTCACTGTATTCCGACAACTTACTATTTTTAGTAAATATTCAATTTGAGACTATTTTATCGAGATTTTGGAATTCTGTCAGTTCCACCACAGTCAGGCAGCTTCAGAATGCCTACACGCGAAATTTGAATGGATTCTGACAACTGGCTATTTTTAGCAGTTAAGCCTTCAGAGGCTATTTTTAGGATTTAGACGAGCAATTCTCCGGTGAGTGACAGGGGAATTGATCTGGGTTTTCCAAGACCTTCGCGATGATGTAACATGCAAACCGAGATGGTGACTTTCAGAGTTCAGCCTCCCGAGACTATTTTTAGGGTTTGCATGCAGGAATTTTCAGTGCATGTCCAGATATTCCATGTGGGTTTTGCGAGATCTTCGCAATGATATGACATGTAAATGGATCGGGTCAGTTTTCGAGGACTTACTATTTTTAGCCAGTGCCAAAACTTTGACCAGTTTTCTGGGTTTTTTTGAGATCCCACGGGCACTGTGACATGCAAACTCGCCCGACATCCGGATGACCACTTTCCAGACACTTACTATAAATAGCAGTATCATCCCAGCAGCTACTTACCACTCCAGTCTAGCGATCAGGCACGATCAGGGATAGTCAGGAACAAATCAGAGCACATGCAAGTCGGATTAGGGTTTCCCCTGCCACGTCTAAAAATAAATGAAGCAAAATGCAGAAATGACAAAACGAAGCACGCCATCGGAATCAACATCCTTCAGGCACCTACTGGTAAAATTTGAACACGATCTGAATACTTACTACTTTTAGCAAGTCACCTCATGGCTAAAAATAGCACGTCCTCGTCAAGGAAAAGGTGTGAGCGAGTCTCTTGCAGTATCAAGGGCAACCGGAGCAAATTTCAAAGCAAACGGAGATACGAAATTGATCAATTCTAGGGTTTGCCAAAAATAGCAAATGGCTAAAAATAGCATGTATTGTGCCAGATAAGATGTGAACAGGATGACAGCACCAGATGGAGGCACAACCACACCAGTTCCAGTTCAGAACGGGGTGAAAATCAATGAAACCCTAATTTCTCCGAATTTGCTAAAATAGAAAGCCAGAATAGGGTTGGGGCGTTGAAAATTTTACAAATATAGCTGACAGGCACACACCTTCATATACGCCCAGGAGGAATGAAAGCTTCAAAATTCTCTAAGTATGAGATTTCCTTGAGCAAGGATGAAATGTGCCCTGGGAAGGTGAAAGGTCACCAAAAATGCATCAAAATTTCTTGAGGCATCCTCAAATGCGCCTAAAATGGAAGTCTGCAGGGCTAAATGCGCCAAGAGGAGGTGAAAGGCCAAGCTTGGGCGTGGATTTTCCATCCCACATAGCAAATGCGCCTTCAAGAGGCATAGAAATTCACTAAGGTAGTGAGATTTTCCTCATCACAAGCCAATATGCGCCTAAGGTAAAGAAACTTCCCTCTCACACTAGCAAATGCGCCCAAAGAAGCTGAAAGGTCATCAAAAATGTAAAAAATTCACTAAGGCAAAGAAGTTTCCTCCTAGCACTAGCAAATGCGCCCAAGGAAGGTCAAGAGTCATGTCTTAGGCGTGGGTTTTCCATCTCACATGAGGAAATGCGCTCAAGGATGAAATAGAAGTCTACCCCCCCCCCCATATGCGCATAAAGGAGGTGAAAAGACACTTGAAAGGCGTGGGTTTTCCTTGACCACAATGAGATGCGCCTAAAATGGAAGTTGCTTGGCCTAAATGCGCCTAAAGGAGGTGAAAAGACACTTGAAAGGTGTGGGTTTTCCTTGACCACAATGAGATGCGCCTAAAATGGAAGTTGCTTGGCCTAAATGCGCCTAAAGGAGGTGAAAAGACACTTGAAAGGCGTGGGAATTCCTCCTCTCCATGGCATATGCGCCCAAGGTAAAACATAAAAGGTAAAAGCTAAAGGTGTAGGGTGATGAAGGAAATGCGCTTGAAGGTGGAAGCTACCTATGTCATATGCGCTCAAAGAAGTTGAGGGGTCACTACTTGCCAAGGGGAAAATAATGTTAAGGGGGCGTGATTTTTAAAAGACCAAGGGTTATTCATGTTTTTTTATTCTTTTCCTCTTTACCATGTGAAAGGCGCCTATGGAGTTGAAAAATGAAATAAAAAAATTTGCTAAGCATGAAAATTGCTAAGAAGTGTCTAGGCGTGGAATTGCCTAAGGAATAAAATGAAACTCATGACATGTTCAAATGCGCCCTCTAGAGATAAAATTTTAATTTTCAAAAAAATTCCTAAAGTATTTTCTAGAGGGAAAAATAATGAATACACCTAGAGGATGATGCCAGTTGCCAGAGTTATAAAAATTTTCAAAAGAAAATCCTTCAGGAAAAATCAAGATAATTTGCCAAGGCCGAGAAGATTGAAATTGCAGGAGTGAAAGACATCCAGAGGACAAGATTGAAAACATTAGCCTTTTTTATTATTTTTAAAAATAATAAAAATTAAACGTACCCCTTCGTCCGGATACACATGAAGACAATGGATTCCGGGAAGATTTTTCTTCTGGGTATTAAACGTTTGCAATTCGGAAGTGATTCAGAGTTACTCCACGCCTCACTCACGTCGTTTCGATGGATATTTTGCCCGGTACCTATTTTAATAAAATTCCTAAGGCAAAATTGAGAAATTTCTCTAAGGCAAACGAATAAAATGGATGAGAAATTTCGCTAAAGAGTTTGAACTTGATAATTTTGCCAGAATGCCTTAGCCAAACTTTTCGAAATTGTTCAAAGAAGTAAACGATTTAATATTTTAAGAAATCAAACGCAACGAGGCAGGCCTGTGCAGAGGTGATGAATTCATAATTCTAGAAGTTTGAGATTCCGATGCTTCAGACGACAAGTGTTACAACTGGAAAAGAGAGGAAAATGAATTCGAAATGTTTGCTAAGTTTAGCCTCTGCAAGAATTCGACCAAGCTATAAGTTTTAAAGTCCTCTTCATTTTTTCTCTCACAAGTTGCTGAAGAGCTGAAATTAAGAAGTTCGAATTTGTGAGAAGAGCTGGAGGTTGAGGATTTCAATTTTTTTTGGTGAGCTAGAGTTTCCAAATTGCTACAATTGTGAGGAAGTTCGAATTTGTCAAAGTGAAGTTACTGGAGGACTAGAGTTGCTGAAGTCACAAACTTGCTGGAGAAGTGCGACCTACCTTGTCAGAATTTCAAGTTGCTGAGAAGTACGAGTTTCTAAATTGCTACAATTGTGAGGAGGTTCGAATTTGTCAAAAGTGAAGTTGCTGAATGCTGAGGTGCGACTTGGGAAGAAAGTTTTAAGTTGCTGAAAGTTGCTAAGTTAGAAGGAAAAGTGCGAACTTCAAAGAGGAGGTTTCAAATTTGTTAAAATTAAATTGCTGCAGGCAAACATTTCCAAGTATTGGGCATTGTGTTGCTGTAACCCAAAGGAAACTTCTAAGAACGTTGAAGTAAACAGGCAATAGTTGAGGTTTGCAGTTGAAAACATCAAGAAGTGTTGCAGCCTTTGTCAATTAAAAGAAAAATCTGCTGACATCCTCAATGATGGTTATTATTTTATTTTAAAAATCTTGTTTGCTGACTATCTTACCCTTTTTGCAGAATGGCTGAGTCAAGCAGAAGAGCTGCAGGCAAGAACGTCCACACTGAGTCCAGACAGGCAGTGATCAAGAAATTAAGCAAGTCTTTCCTGCCAGAATCAAAATTCACATCAAAGTTGGGCAGGCTGGCAGACACAAACCTGGGCTCGTTTAACCTGGAGGCGTTCAAAAGAAGGATAATGGGGACTGGAGGCCATCGCCCATTAGTGACTTCACATAGCATTGTCAGAAGTGGATTATATGCAGCTGCAAATTTTCCACCAGCCATCCGATGCCCGGAACTCATTATGGAATGCTCTCACCACTATGATTCAGAGAAGAGGACGATCATTGCGCCAGATGGCAAGGTGCTGGCTAACCTGACACCACAAGCAATCGGAGAGGCATTCGGGATCCCCGCCCACGAGAAAATGATTTACAAAACGAAGGACAGGGCTGACAGAATGTATTCATCCACAACAGATTGGTGTGCTGATGTGATAAACACTAGGTGGATGGTCAAGCCCAAACCAACTCGCACGAAGTTGCCCAAACAGATAATCTCCGAAGACTTGAAACAAGAGTTTGGCGACCTGATTATGATGTTGAGTAGAGTTGGAGGGTGTCCCCAAGCGTTCGTCTTCGAACCTTGGATGTTTTACTTTATCAACTTGGTACTGGAGGGCAAGGATTTCATGGATTGGGCACTGTTAATCAGTGATGGTCTACATGAGCAGCTCCGCAATGTGAGGAGGACTAAAACATTTTATATGGGCTCTTACCTCGTCTATATGCTGGCTCGCATGACAAGATATAGGGGGATCTCTTACAAAGAACCAATTGGTTGCGGTTCTCAGCAATTCAAAATATTCGAGGCTTGTCCGCAGTTGCATTTGACAAGCACTACTAATTACAAAAGAGTCAACGATGCCTTTACTATGCACATCACGAGGACCTTGCAGCAAAGGACCCATCACAGAATATCGAGGGAAGCACAAGAAATGATTGAGAAATTTGGATGTTGGTTTATCCAATTCCCAAAATTCACTTACATAAGGCTGCAGGGATTCTCTTCCTACCCATACAGGTTGCCCCGATATCCCACGAACAGGGTAGTGATGCTGGAAGTTTCTAGGCAACTGATTGCCTACGATAAGATTCAAAAGAAGAAGAAGAAGGGCGGACTTGGGTTCCCGATTGCTATGGGAAATTCAGACGAAGTATGCCCATCACTGCAGGCAGCAAGGGAGGCAGAGGCGGAGCTCCAGTTCTTTCATCTTTCTTACCATTCCAGCAGACACTACTACGATCCTCATAGAAATATCAGGTGGATATTGACAGAGGAGTTTAGACACAAGGCACAAATAGAAGATTTTTGGGCAAGTGCAGTGGATGAGGTCGAAGTCAGAAAGAGGATGTTTTCCCGGATACCATTGGCAATGATCAGAGATTGCGAGATTATTCCTGTACCAGATAGATTGAGGAGGACATAAACGTTGTACAGGCTGATTACGATACAGTAAGAAACACGCCCTTGCCACTCCCAGATTGGTCAGAGCCAGAGATCACCGACTTGGATACACTTTGTATCCCAGTCCTGACATTTACACGGAGTTGGATAGAGAGACATGTCAGCCGACTAAAGGGAAGGTCAATTCCCCTTACCTACAATTTGATGGGAGACAGCAGATTGCAGACAACTGATCCGAGGAGACGGAGTAATCCAACTCCAGAGCCTAGGGGAAAAGAGCCAGTTCGACCGGAGCCTGTGATAGTTGAGGAATCCTTGCACATGCTCGAACACATTCTCCGAGCATACAGGAAGTGTCCCTATTTGCTGATCAGAGGGAGAGGTTGCAGGCAGAACAGGCAGTACAAATAGAGAGCCAGCCACTTCGTAGGGAGTCCGTGGGCCAGAGCATCAACGTGCCCCGAGAGGATAATCAACAGGAGAACCGGCAGAGACCGATGAAGGCACTGCCACAGATACTCAGTTTCAGCATGAGATTGAGGTAGCTCTCGAGGATGATGCTGCTTCCGATCGAGATGCCCAGAGCTCAGGAGACACTGAGCCCATAGATGATGATGAGCCTCGTCGGAACGAGGGCCATGAAGTAGAGGCCGAGGTAGAGCAGCCTTTCATCATAGCAGACACACGACAGGAGGTGCCAGACTGGCTGAGGGATAGGATGAGGCGTGATCCTGTGGATGAGACTGATCCTGCAGTCGAGATGGAGGAATTGCTGCAAAGGATCAATGCACCTCCCACGAAGAAGAAGGCTAGGAAGTTTTCCAGAATATCCACAGATGAGGATGGATCCCGAACCTTGCATATGGCAATTCCACGGGAGGAATGTGATAGAGACAAGGCCGTTCCTGAGAACTATATTGTGACAACCATGGAACTAGGCCGCCCTACTGGGGCACAGGTGGTAGAGGAGTGCGATAATTCCTATCGGGCACTCAAGGACAGATTGTCCCATGTTGAGGGCAAGTACAAAAGGTTGAAGGTAGAGCATCGGACACTGATTGGCTACGTGCAACACTTGTCCCGTCCTTGTGGGCAAGAAAATCCTGCAATCGAGCTCCCAGCTGAGTTTTCCAGGGAGTCAATCAGTGGATTAGAAGATTTAAGGAGAATGGCACAGCAGGCAGACACGTGGGTTGCCAGTGTGCGTACAGAGACAAGAAAGTTCATGGAAGATCTTGCACATGCCTATGGGCAAGCTTCCGATATTATGGCTAGAGTGGAGGCAGTTAACCATGCTTGGGGTGAGGCTCGCATCTATCAGACGAGAGTTGTTCTCCGTCTAGGGGCTTTGATGAGCATACCTCAACACACTTTGGTTGAGGGAGGTGTTATCCAGCAGGGAGATAGATACGACTTCGCCAGATGGTATTCTTCAGTAGTCACAGGCCGGGGATTCTATGATGCATCACAAGCAGATTCGGTCAGGGTCAGGAAGGCCATGACGAACATCTTGGATGGAGTTCTCAACACATTGGAGGCAATCTTTGCCAGGAGGTTGACTTCTGAAGAGATAACTGCAGATGGACTAAAGGACAGATTGACGCCATTCTTCTCTGAGGTGAAAACCTTCACTCAGGATGATTTCGAGAACACTGCCACGTTCTCTAGTATCATACAGAACACCCAGGATGCCCTTGTTGCCTGGAAGAAATCATGTGCCCGGCATGGGCAAACAGTTGCAGTTTTAGAGTTTCAGTTGGATCACATTCCTCCTATCTCCGATCAGGAAGTTGAGGAAGTATTAGCCAGGTTCACCAGATTTGCAGCCAGCGAGAAGGAGAAAGGAAACGCTCTTCTGGATGACGATCTGCTGCAGGAGGACGATGTGCATTGATTGCAGGTAGTGGACCTGCAGAGGAGTGGAGAATATTCTGCACATTCATTGCCCCACTCCTCTCAGTGGCGGTTTTTAGGGCATAAACCCTAATTAGGGCATGGGTGGCTCAATCTGAGCCCTTTATTGTAATCAGATCTGAACCGTCCACTGGACTGGGTTTATTATAAAAGGGGTATCCCCCCTCATTTGTAATCTATTAGATTAGAACTAGAATTGAATCAGAGATAGAGTTGAGCTAAAGAATAGAAGGCATATAGCATTTAGCTTAGAAGTTAGCTTAGATTGAGGAGGAAAGGAAGTTTTCCCATTGAGGACTTTGTAAGAAGTTGTTGTGAACACTCTCATAATATAAAGATTTATCATTGTTTGGTGGTTCTATCTTCTATTGTGAGTAGCTAGCAAGGCTTGTTCGTCTTTCCAATTCAAGTAGATAGAGTAAAATAGACTTTCAATTCATGCAAGTAGTGTTAATTGTGGAATGCAGCATTGGTTTGAACATATCTCCCTATATCCATACCACTAGCGGGCTTGCTGACGGTAAGTCTGCCCTGCGTGGTCAACTGGAATTTCAGCACTTAACTTCGGTTGTGATTCGCGTGTCCACTTGCTTCGTGGTGAAGGGGTGTGCATGTTGAATCTCGATCTGAATATCTACCTATCATTTGAAGATTGCATCGGCTTTGTCAGAGTTGTCCGAAGGGGAGACGATACAAAGTTTGGTTTGGAGATTGTTAAAGTTAGTTTTGCCTTCCATCCTTAGAGATAGATTGTAGGATTCCTATCCCTTTCCCTTTAGTTCAGTATTTCCCGATCGACCCAAACATCAGAGCAATATCGTCAAAATCATTCATTTGCTTCACTATGATTGAACAACTACGTAAGTCCCCTTGAAATAACTAGCATATACACATCAACCAACTGAGTCTATTCACGATAAAAGGAACCTTGGAGTTGAACGCATGAACTTTCACGCAATCTTAGCATGCGGAATACTTTGATCAAGAGAGAATAGAGTGACCATTGGACATTTTATTCTGCACTGGCGTCGTCATAAAAAGCACGTCAACAGGTCCTATTTTTCAAAGATTTCGACCTAGAGCTCGGGGACGCGGTTATTCAATACAGAAACCTACTTGTCATATAAGTATTACATTGGAGGATTTAGATGACTCTAACTCAATTATGGTAAAAAAATAGAAACAAAATATCCAAATAGATGGAAGCATAATCCATTTATGTCGCAAATATACTACTACTTGCAAAAAAAGTACTAAAAAAAAATATGTATGGGAAACAAAATAAATCCACTTGGTTTTAGACTTGGTTTTACTCAAAACCATTGTTCCCTTTGGTTTGAAGAAAGGGATTATTCCGAAGATCTACGAGAAGATGAGAGAATATATAATTGCATTGAAAATTATGTACAACATATCAAAGGTTCGATAAATTCTAGTTATGGAGGAATTACACGTATAGAGATTCTCAAACAGACCGACTTGATTTCGGTAAATATATATATTGCATTTGTCAACTTGTTTATAGAAAAACAGGGCCAAGAAAAAAAGGGTAAAGAAAAAAAGGGTAAAGAAAAACAGAGTGAAGAAAAACAGAGTGAAGAAAAAGATGAAGAAGAAGAAATGAAGCAATTAAGAAAGGAAGTACAAAATATGCTTGTACAAAGTATGCTTGATTCTGTAAACAGAGAACTTGTCATTTCTATAGAAAAAGTTGAGAAACCTTATAGAGAACCCAAAATTCTTGCGGAATATATTGCTCTACAACTAAAGGAGAGAGTTGAAATAAGAAAAATAATGAAAAAAGCTATTGAGCTGGCTGAAAAGGCAGATGTAGAAGGTATTAAAATACAAATTAAAGGTCGTCTTAACGGAATTGAGAGAGCTCGTAAAGAATCGGCTATGCAAGGTAGAGTGCCCCTACAGACCCTTCGAGCTAAAATTGATTATTGTTATTATGCGGTTCAAACCGTCTATGGAGTATTGGGGATCAAAATTTGGATCTTTGTTTAAGATGAGCAATATCCTTCTATAATATAAATCTTAAATTCTATAAGATCAAATTAAAAGAATTAAATATCTTGGAGCAGTGCTATGCTTAGTGTGCGACTCGTTGAGATCAAGCTTTTGCCTTCTTTTCTAAAATGATAGAGAACTCGAAATAAAGATATGATAGTATACCTGAGGAGAGGATGCATGAGAAAACGATGCAAAAAAGAATAAGACGAATATACGGAAAGAGAGGGATTCGAACCCTCGGTAAACAGAAGCCTACATAGCAGTTCCAATGCTACGCCTTGAACCGCTCAGCCATCTTTCCTACGCGATCTCTTCATTTGAATCGAAAAAATGAAAAGACTTACTTCCTTTTGCATAAGTAAAGTATTTTGGAAATTTGGCATAAAGACAAAAGAGTATTTTACCACACTTCTTCTTTTCTTCTTATTTCAAGAGATTTTTCCTTTTATCAATCTGATCCGATCATTTTATTTTATCTTATTCGGGTTTATATTGCCGATCCAATTGTGAAATTGAGCCGGATCTACTGATCCAATTGTGAAATTGAGCCGGATCTACTGATCCATAATGATCATATATATATATATATATATATTATTTCTATCATTTTCAATGTGGGGTACTTCCAAAATAATGAGTGCTTTACAAACTCTTATTTCAAGTTGTGTTCTGTTGCTTTTGACACTATAGACAACTTACACTAATGCTATTTACTGTATTTAGTTGTCTTCAAACTGATGTTAATAATGAACAGGTGGATGGGCCCATAACAATAGATGTAAGTTGTTGGAGTAACTGAAAATGTTGGCCAAGATCGTTCAATGAGTTGAGGAGGCTGTGATACATTCTTGAAACTTGTTTCTTCATTCCTATTTTTATAATTGTGGCAGATGACAGTAAAACATTAGTCAGTATAATTGTTTGGGCTTTTTCTGCAAGAAAGCACTACAAAAAGTTAGGGTTTTACATTTTTTTACAGAGTTTGTTTCTAGTTCTGCACAATTTTAGGATTGCAATGTTGTTGAGTTGGGCATCTTTCACTGTCTTGGGCAATGGATTCAACATCTTATGTTAGGTTGAAGTTTGCAATCACATTTTAACTTTTAGATAAGCAACTATAATAGATCACCTATAAATATCTGTGTTTAAATTGAAGCATATAGATGGATTTACCATAAATTATGGCTAGGAGTGGGATACATTCTTCAAAATTCAAGCACAATTATATTTATCAGTATTACATTCTGAAGACCTCAATGCAAAATGCAGATATCAAAGAAGAATACAGATGAACATTTATTGTTTTGATGTCAATGTTATCTGGCTTTTAGAATCTATTGTTTTTTGGTTTTAGTAAATTATTAAAAGCGAGTTTGTGAATGTCTCCAATAGCTGGGAAAATATGAATTGGCATGCAAGCAAAATATTCTTTTGTCGAGGTAGATTTAAGGTGTCCTAATTGCACTTAACCCTTCTTTTAATAATGACATGTTTTTGTATATGTGGATTCAGTAGGTTTTGGGGTATAATGGAAAATTTTGGTTGGAAAAGAATGCCTTCCATGATTTAGGATTTCAAGTACATTGTGACAGAAGCATTACAAATGAGGTCAGTTTATTGTGTAGAAGGAGGTAGTTAAAAATGAATGGTACATTGATACAAATACATGTTTTCACGTATTGTCTAGTTGTACAGGTTCAATGTTTGGTGGTTAGAAATAAGTGCATGCTATACAAGCTTGTGTATTTTGAGAATTTTGTTATTACATATTATTGTTAGGAATAAGGCTATAACAACTATTTCATCTAATATTTGAAAATAATATATAATTTTCATTCCTGGTGATAGGAGAAAGTTGATCCCTTTACCCTTGTGGCCGATGAACTGGCAGTTATGGCTAACAGGTTGCACTTAATGGTTGTAACTGAGGTAAGGAAGTTTATTTTCTTCTGTTGACGCACAAAAATTGTTTCTGTTGTTATATCTATTTCTAGGAAAACTAAATGTGAAATTCTGTTATATTATTAAATTGTTTTCTCTATCCAATACCTCATCAATGAGCTGTTCTGAAGTAGCATATTGAAATATGAGGAAATCCATCAATTTTGGTTGCATTAGTTGTTAAATTCAAGTAGTTGAAACTTCAGTAAAAATATAATCCTCTCTTAAAACTTTGTTGTTTCGCTTACATATTTGCTACCTTAATTCTTGATTGATTTATTAGGAATATTTAGTGGGTGAATACTTCAAGGTTTGATTTTGTTGGCATTGCTTAACAAAGTATATCTTAAAATCAATTAATTGTTCTGTACTTCTGTTTTCTCATTTTAAGTTGTTGATGATGTATGCTGATCTGTGATCACACAAGGAAGCCCAATTACAGGCCATCAACATAGATCTTAGTGTGGAAATTATATGAACTTACTAAATATTAATGGTTTCTACCTAAGTTGGTGGTTCGGGTACGGGTACGGGTACGTCGGTACGGCAATTTTTTTTCTTGGGTACGGGTACGGGAGAGTATATATATATATATATATGTATGTATGTATACACATGACATATATACATACGTAAATACATACATATACACATATACATACAGGTTCATATTCATTTAACAACAAACCATACCCAATGTCTCCAAAAAACTGGCATTTCCTGTTATTGCACCAATTATTCACCTGTTTACTATGCATGTATCATGTACGTATATATACATACACAAAAACATATATACATACATAAATACATACATATGCATATACATTTAACAGAAAACCATATATGTCTCCAAAAAGCTGGCATTTCCTGTCACTGCACCAATTACCTACTTGTTTATGTATGTATGAATCTTGTATGTATATATACATACACATAACATATATACATACTTATACATATATATATATACACATACACATACATAAATACATACATACACACATACATTTAACAACAAACCATATCCAATGTCTCCAAAAAGTCGGCATTTCCCATTTCTGCACCAATTACCTACTTGTTACTCGCTAACTTACATTAAAAATGCTTAAAAAAATGACCTTTTTTTTTTCTTTTTTCTTTCTGGGGCACCCTTGGGTCCCCCTAGGTTCAGCTGGGTTCTCCCAGGGTCCTTTACAGGCACCTCGGGTTCCTTGGGAAGGATCCTGGGAGAACCACAGTGAACCTGAATCGAACCAGATTCCATAACGAATTTTGCCGGGTACCGGGGGGGTAAGTAGGAGGACCCGGTAACTTAGGTTTCTACCTCTCTATACTCAAAAAAAGCATTTATTCAACTATTGCATAAGCAAAGAAATGAACATAAAGGATTTATAGATCTGGAAATCTGAATTTAAATTAAGTTGCCAGTTTTGGTATTGGTTCGGGTTTGGGGGTTCGGTTCGTGAGTTCGGCTAAATTGTTTTGGGGGTTTGGATTTGTTCATACAAAAAACATGTAAACATAATATATATATATATCTAGAAGCATGAATTAGGATTAGAATATCACATAGCATCATATAAACAACAAAACCACGATAAACTTGAATGTCATTTAAAACATGCATGATAAATATTTATTGTTCAAACTTCAAGTTCAATATTAAAATAATAGTATGAGGCTCAAGACTTTTAATCATCAAATGGATTTTCTAAATCATAAATATCATTGTCATCATTGAAATTAGATTGTCATTTGCACTAATAGTGTGCTCATGCTGCCTATTGGACTCCTCATATGCAATATGGTGGGAAGTGGAAGCATCCAAGTTAGTATGCTCGGGCTTTATATCCCACAACTTTGTCTCCCCTTCCTTGTGGTCATGTTTGTGTGAAAGGAGACACAAGTTGGAATGCACATATACTAAGTTCTCCCCTCCTTTTGAGTGCAATTTATTGCACTTTATTGAGTGGATGAAAGAATATGTGCTCCAATTCCTTTAAGATGTAGATGAACTAGCAACCTATGAAGATAAAGTAAACAATTAAAGTTAGACATTATGAAAATAATAAAAAAACTATAAATAAAACTTTAAAAACTAAAAAAAGAAATTTTATTAAACTTGTGATAAAATTTTGATTGCGAGGGGCTGCAAATGTTGGCAGTATTGGCTATGGAAGTACCACCAAGTATGAGCATCCTTTAGGAACCTATCACGAAGAGCCTCAATACTTTGACCATTTGAGAGCACAAAATCAAAGAACTCACTTGTGTCTATATCTCACAATTTAGGTTTAGGGAAGAATCTAATGAATGCCACCTTGTACCCTTCAGCCACTTCATAATCTCTATATGGGGGAAGCCTTCTTGGCTCAAAAATAATCTAACTACTATAGTATTTTGGAGACAATGCAAAGGAAAGATGTAATGGAGTGGGCATTTTGTTCTATCTTTCTTCAACAATTGTGTGCACTTGTTTAAAGAAAATCTCTTTAGGTTCTTGCTCTTTTGCATTTATGGTGCACTTCATCTTCTCAATCATTAAGTCGATGCTATAATATATCTCTCCAATGCATGGCTTTTCCATATCAGTATAGTGAATCGTACTCAAAATGGGCTCGGTGAAACTAAGAAGATACTCCACATGATCCCACCATGAGTCATCTAATATCATTTGCTTAATTTTTGTTGCCCTTTCAGTGCTGCGGTGCCTCTATATAGACCAATTTTGGCTAATAACCATGCTGGAAAGTGCCTCTCTAACTATTACAAGTTGTCTCAAGATGATTGTGTTAGAGGCAAAACAGGTCTCTACAACCTATTACAAATTTTTAAAAAATAATTGAAATTAAAAAAAAAACTTTAAAGAAGTATTATAATACACAATCAAATTATGGAAATGTAAAATTTTATACTACTTCACTTACCTTCAATAGCTCAAATTTTAAAATGATCTAAAAATTCCTTGAGACATGTGGTGGTTGGTGATGAACATCTGCATGTCCTCAGCCTTTGAATGCAACTCTTTGATCCAATCAATTTTATTCCCAATCTTTGTAGCACAAGTGTTGGAATAATTTTGTCATTGATGTCAAGGTTGAGCTAGGTGTCTGCTTGCTTCTGCTACTTGGCTGTGTGCTTGAGTAGCTTGAGCTCCTTGGTTGCTTGTTTATGCTGTCTGTGTGTGTGGTTGAGCTGGGTGTGTGTCTCTTTGAGCTGCCTGGGTGTCTGCTTCAGCTGGTTGGGTGTTTGCTTATGCTGGCTGCTAGCCTTCTTGTCAACATATGTGCCAAGTCAGCTAAGTAAAGACAAACTCTATGTTGAATGTGAATTGGCTATATTTATCGTCTTCATTGAAAAAGACAAAGAATCAATATAAGGGTTATCATGGACTTTTGTTCTGGATATTTGTATACTTTATGTGAAGTGGCTTTTTAAAAAAGTCCAATAATATTATATGCGTCTGCCTTAGCTCTATCGTGTAATATTTCTTTCGTGGACGTTAATCTTCAGATCTGTATGCGTATTAAAGTGTGGAGTCGTATTTAAAACTTCATCGTTTTCTTATTTCATCGAGAAAAGCTTCAAATATCGTGGGTGTGATTTATTGTTCTAGGCGGCCTCATTTTAATACTGATGGTTTCATTGTGAAGTGGTGTTTCTTTCTAAGTAAGGCGGCATATTTTCATGGCTTCAGAAATATTAATAATGTCGGGTCTTTCTTTTATTTTTTGCTTCGGCATATATGGAGGTCAATAAAATCCTATGTTCCACCGAGTCTCCGGGACAGGGGGACGGCGAGACAGCGGGACGAGTTTCGAGGACGGCAATTTTTTGAGGGGATTTTAGGGGACGGGGGGACGGGTATATAGTATATATATATAGTATACTATATATATATATATATATATATATAGAGAGAGAGAGAGAGAGAGAGAGAGAGAGAGAGAGATTTTAAAAATATAGGGAAATTTGAATTTTGGATATTCATATTCATATGAGTAATGATAATCATAACAATGAACATTCATAAAGTTGCAAATGTAATCACCAATCATATTGACATATGCATCATAGAATCAAATTATCGAACAAATTAATACTACAACTACCTAATTGCTTCCATGGACCATAATTCATGTCAAATAGTCAATGTGCATATGATATAAAATAAATTTTAAATAATAAAATGCCCAAAAGGCTACAAGTTTGTACTAAAAATGTCAAAATGACAAAGTCACAAGTGTCCGAAACATAGTAATAGAAAGTATGATGGCTGCCGCTACTCGGCATCTGCCAACATTGCATCAAAATCAGACTCAGAGTTTGAGTCATTGTCACTGTGAGGGGCTGGCTCATCTAATAGAACTCCAACCAATACCTCTTTCACTTCTCTTGCTGGTTGCTGCCTTAATGCTCTCATTTTTTCCTCCTAAATGCTGGTTTTTCTTTTCCAACAGCTCCTTCATACCCTCCTCTTTCTTTTCTCACTTTTTCTTTTGGCTGCAATTTTTTTTTGGCAAGTTAAAATGAGGTCAAATGAAGGTAAAAAGATGTTTTAAGTGGCCATATTAGGGTTGGGAGGACATAGGGTCCACAAAGGAAAAAATAAAAAAAATAAAATTTAAAATTACCTTCTTTTTTTGTGTTTAAATTGTTGTTGGGCAAAAGGGGACAGCTGGCTGTCCCTGGGATGGTTAGGGGACGGCTAGGAGTCCCCTATCTGTCCCCTGGACGGCTGGCCGCCCCCCTTTGTGTCCGGGACGTTTCCTCCAATCGGGGACGTCCCTGATTTTCGGGGACTTTTTGGGGACGGCTGACGTCCCCCGTCCCTGAGACATTTCCGGGACGGTTACGGGGGGCAAAAACCTAGGGGACGCGTCCCCGTGGAACATAGATAAAATCAAAAGGTGAGCAAGAGTCTTTTATCGCCGATAGCTAAGGTAGTTAGTATCAAAGGAGATTTAGTCAACGACTTCTTCAGGATATTGTGGAATGGTTTATATTTATGCGATGTTCTCTATTCATGTATTGAAGACGTGCCATTCACAAGATATGAGACGTTTTTGGTTAAGATTGTTAGTTCTTTGGCAACAAATATTCCTTCCAAAGTGCTCGATGAAATTATTTGCTAATGCCTTGTTTTGATGTGGCGATGGCTCAGACGTTTTATTGTGGAATCATGCTAAGCTGGTGTCGGCTCATGTTCTGCTTCATAAATTTTATTTAAGGCGGCTAAAGAGTATTTTACGGTGAATATCTTTCCTTATGAGCCATCGAATATTATTTTTCTGACGGCACCTTCTGCAGTGATCTTTTCTGTTCTTTATTTGGGCTCAAAAAGATTCTTGATGGATTTTGTATAATGTTAAGGGGACATTTTTTTTTGGCGCCTTATTTCTTTTGGATGAGTTTGGTTTGGTAGTGCCTGTTTTGGTATGTTGGGCTATTTAAAAGATATCGGGCGACTAAATTTCAGGGTGATACTACTGCAATAATGAGTGGAGAATTATGAAGTGTTTAAAAATATATGTCATCGCTTTTATGAGAGTGCTGGATGACATGATTGACAACATTGCTACATTTCAAAAAATATAGTTGGGCCTTCTTTTTTGAGTTCTTGTTTTTGTCTGGACTGATAAAATGTGAATTAATTCGTGGTTGTGAAATTTTTTTTTATTATCATTGTTAGATCCAATCATGTGAAGAAGAGGAAGCTTAAGCAACGGTTATGGAGTAGACCTGTTTTCAGTCATGAAGGCATATATTGTTTGAAATGCTTGAGGCATGAGGTTTCTGTTGTGGAAGCCATTTTGTGAAGTGATTCTTTTGATAATCATTGTTGTGTAGAGGTTCAATGCTTGTCATCATTTATCTTAGAGGTTGCAAGTTCCGAGTTTGCTTATTGGGTCAAAAGAGTTAAGGGTCTTAGATATTCTGTTGGCTGCATATGTACCTTTTGATTTGGTGAAGTGCTATTCATGTATGTGTGAATTAGTGCATTGTCTGAAGGGTTCTACTTTGGGTATAATTGTCGAGCATAAATTTTCTGAATTTGAATATCTTATACATGTGAACCAAGAATCTTTGAGTTGAGGATCAGAAGTGGATTTTGGACAGCGTGTATGTGTTTGAGAACCTCACAATTGATGTGAAGGCATTGCTTGAATCAGTATGTGAAATATACCCCTTAATTTTTGCCTTTAATTTTTAGTCACAACAATGCAAATCATGCACTCGTTAAGAATTAGCTCTAAACCAAAACATAGCTGAAACAACTCTAACCAAGAATGTGCCCTAAAACCATTTAAGGAGGAGGGGCGGGCATATGGTTAGAGGATCCCTAGGATCTAATAACTTGATAACAATTGGAAAAAGAGAGCTAAACTCGACACCAAGAATGTGCACGCAAGATCCTTTTGCAAGGCGAAGTGCGAACATATGGTGGAGTGCTAGATAATAAACTGAAATACAACTTCTTCTGCAAATGTAGGCATCCACAAGCGGTGGGAATACTCCACTTATTTCGTGGGTGTGATTATTACAAACATTTAAAGGCGGCCAACCAGCCAATTAACCTCACTTCCACTTACACTGTGGGGGGTATACAATCCACACAACCACTTTATTACGTGGGGGGGATTACAACAAAGTAAATTGGAGCAAGTAAACAAATTGCTGTTAGTACTACTAAACAACTTACAAATGATTAATAAACAGCTACAATGTGTCAACTATGAATTCCCAAAATGAGCAATGGTTAGAGTATCACTTCCGCTAACATTTACAATGCCAAAATGATATAGAAAGAAACTTAGAATACCATTATAACAATTTCAAACTAATCTGATCAGAAACAGGAAATACAGAAAATCAGATCAGCAAAGAGAGAATTCACCAAATTGGACGTATCTTCTTCAATTCAGCTCAAAAAGCTCTCAAACCACAACCAATCAACATCTAAGAGCTAGGTGCCCAATCTCCATTGAGAAAACGAGCCCAAAACAAAGAGAAATAGTTGGCACGATTCCCAAGGCAATCAAGAAGGAAGGTACGACCTCCAAGAAGGGTCGACCTTCTCCCAAAAATCAGAAACTCAATGATAAAATCTGCAAACTTGAAGAAAGGGGCGCCCTCCACAGTAGAACAGCATGGGGTAACACCCAGAACCAAACCAAAATCTGAATTGAAGCTATGAACAGAAAATAGTTTCAGCCAGGCCAAATCAACAACTTGCAAAAACAGGTTTTATATCAGCAACCTGTTCGATTCAAACAATTGAAGCTTCATCTGTATTTCAAAGTGAAATACAGCCATGATGATCCACCTAGGAAGCCATAGTTGCAGGCCCGAAGGATGGATTGAATTCGCTAAGCTTCCCCTTAGCCAGGTTCTAGATTCAAACCAGCAGCATAACCTTACTATTCAATTTCCAAGATACGAACGGATGAGCAAAGCATCAATAAACAAGCTTCCATAGAGGAGATGAATCAACTGTAACCTCTAAACAAGAAACTCTTCAACTTCTCCAAGAGGCGTCCATTTCGAAAAACATTTCTTTTTGAAATATTTAAAACTCTTCATATTTCTCCCAAGTCGTCCCATTTAGAGGATTAATAAAAACTTTAATAAAATATTAAAGTGCATTAATGAGGCATCCCCCTTCATGACCCCATTTTAAAAACAACTTAAAGTTCATTGACTAGGCAAGGGGTACAACTACAAAACATAAAATTGACTAAGTATGAAACTTAGTCCAAGGAGGTAGCCAAGTACAATGCTCAAACTGCAACTGATGAACTGCTAAAAATAGCAAACTGATAACTGGCAAGCTGATTATGATGCCACTGCCACAAAAGGACTTACTAAAAATAGCAAATGCTCAAAATAGTAAGTATACTTCAAAACCATCAGAAAGCCAAACTGAACAGCCTCACTGCCAAAAATAGAAATGTGGACTGCAAATGATTGAACCACTGCTAGAATGATACTGCTATAAATAGACTTACCAAAAATAGCAAATTGCTATAAATAGTAAGTTTGCAAAGCTTCATCTGAACATCAACTGAGCAGTAATCATGACTTACTATAAATAGTAAGTGTTTCCAAATGCCTTCTGAACACAAACCAGGAAGCCAACGTGACTTACTATAAATAGTAAGTGCCTGGAAAGGTTATCAGATGGAGATGCATATTACACCATTCTGAAGCTCTTTGAAAACCCAGAAAACTCCCAGAAACACACTTCCAAACTCCTGCATGCAAGCCTTCAAAAATGCATTTGAAACCTCCTATAAAATAGCAAACTCTAATTTTCCAATTTGCTTAGCCTACGAGTTTCCGGAAATAGGCTAAAACCTTAAGAAGAGCGTAGGGCTAAATTGGGGATATTACAGTATGTCTCAGATTTTCTTTCGAAGATTGGAGTTGGTGCTTTAGCCACTGGAGTGGGTGCTTCGGTGTTTTTGGAGTTGATGCTTCAAAGGTGAGTTAGTGCTCACGCTGTAGTTGGTGCTTTAGCAGATTGAAGTTGGGGCCTTGAAGGAGAGTTGGTGCTCTCGGTGGGTTGGTGCTCACTAAATGCAATTTGGGTTGGTGTCTGTTTTTGATAATAAGAGAAATATCTTGCCGTGGTTTTTTCCCCGAAAGGGTTTTCCACGTGAAAACGGTGTTCACCATTTTATGGTGTTTATATTGTTCTTTTAATTGCTGCTTCACGATATGATTTCTGATTTACACGATTTATTTGGTTTAAAGTTTTAAAAAGTCTCAAATACTGATTCACCCCCCCCTCTCAGTATTTGCTGTGCGATCTTCAAATGGTATCAGAGCCAATACCTTCTACAAAAGCTTAAAAGCTTGAAGGTTGTTTCTGTGTGATCGCAACAATGAATGCTTTGGAAGGACTAGCAACGAATAGGGATCCTGTGTTTAATGGTACCAATTATGCCTTTTGGTGTGTTAGAATGCAAACATACTTGATGTCTCAAGGATTTGATGTTTGGAACAACATTGTGTCTGGTTACACACCTCAAAATCATCCATCTAGTGTTGATGAAAAGAGAGCTTTTGAATGCAATGCAAAGCCTCTGAATGCTATTTTCTGTGGATTATAGAATCAAAATTTGTGAAAGTCATGCACTGTGATAGTGCTCAAGCAATGTGGGATAAGCTTAAAAATGCCTACGAAGGAGATGAAAAAGTGAAAAAAGCCAAGATTTAGATTCATCAGATGCAATTTGAGAGTCTAAAAATGAATGAGGAAGAGAATGTGGCTGCTTATTTTTTGAGGATAGATGAAGTTGTGAACTCTCTTAAGGGTCTTGGTGAAAAGGTTGAAGATAGTGTTGTCATTCAAAAGATCTTAAGGTTGTTACCTTTAAGATTTGATGCAAAAATTTCTGCTATAGAAGAGATAGCTGACCTTGACAAAATGTCTATTGATAAGCTTCATGGCATATTGACAGCTTATGAAATGAGAATGATTACTGAATCTTCATCCAAGGAAGAGACAATTGTCAAAGCATCTAAGAAAGGCAAACAAAAGGAACAAGTATCAAGTGATAGTTCAGATGATGATTCTGATTCAAAAGAAGCATTTTTCATGCGAAAGGTGAAGAAGGGTTCCGATAAACACAAAGGCAAGTTGCCTTTTAAATGCTTCAACTGTTAGAACCGCATTACATAGCACAAAGAACAATAAAGAATTTACTTATCAACTAGAGCATATTTTTTTTTGAAACAAACAACATAACCAAAATGCAACTATGGCTGTTATAATATTAATCAAGATAATATTCTACCATATCAACATGATTGAACTGGTTTCATAAAATTCAAGTACTGAAAGGAAAAGTACAAGAGTAAGGGAATAGAAGTCCTCATCTGGGTTTAGCGTCTTTCAAGACTCGGCTCGCCATTTGCAAGTGAGGGGAAAGCATTATTTGAGTTTTTCCACCATTCACGGACTTGTGCAGTCCCCCCACACCTTCCTAACTGGAAGGGGGTCCTTCCCTTCTTACGAAAGGTGATGTTGGAAAACCCTCGAAACAACCATTTGAGCTCTGGTGGTGAAACCCTACTTAACTGACTCAGCCTTGCTACTAAGGATTCCTTCCTACTAAGTAGGCAACTTTGGCTAGTTAGGTATCTGGGTTACGTGTGAGTACTAGGTGCAATCAGAGGCACCTGCACCTACTATGGCCATAGCTCGTACTACTGTACAGACTCACCCACCTTGCTCGACTCAGAAAACTCTTCTAATTTAAGGCTTCCGAGAGACTTTCTCTCCGCCCTTAACTCTTACCTATGGCATACTCTCTATCCTAGTTAAGGTTTTGTCAACAAGACACTTTTCTTGGCTACCTACCACGAGTGACTGACATTCAAGAACTAGGGTTTCAAACACGACACATTTTTCTTGGCTACTTGCCACGTGTGACTGTCATTCAAGAACTAGGGTTTCAAGAAACCTTTCAACTACTATGACTGACAACCTTAGCTTAGACCTACTCTCCTATTAGAGCAATAGTCGGGTTTTAAATCAAAAAGGCATAATTATAACCTTATCAAGCCCTAGACAGCTGATATTTACTTGCACTTTACCCACGTTAACCATCTAAATGGCTAGCATAATAAATAATCAAGAATGCATTTATGACCAGGGTTTTATTTCAGTAACAAGCAACATCCAGTTCTTAATTCTGTCAGAAAATCATATACATTTCTCATTAAAACATTAGCATGTTCTTCCAGCATTTAGAATTCTTGTCGTTCTTCTTTGTTATTATTGTTCTAGGTTAACTTTTGCTAACCTACTGGTGTTTCATAACTTTTCATTCTGATTAAATATATTGGCAGCATATACCATCAACAAAGTCGGCCCAAACAACTCTATTCAAATAACAAAATAAAGGTTTGGCACCAGGATTTTGTAAATTCAGAATTGTCTATAAGACCTAGTAATAACTGGTAAATACAAGCAACTGTACCTACAATATTCAACTAATCATTCAAGTCAGTTTAAGTCAGTTTCAAATAAACCACACATATTGCTTATTTCTATAAGTATTTCTTGGTTCAAGAAACATTATTACGACTCAAGAAAGATTGCATACAAGCTGAATGTTCATAAGAGCTTGTCTTCTCACCAGAAGTATATATATTTCCCACTTCTATCTATATTTAAGAGTAGTACGTGCTTGGTATAGTTAAGGGACAAAATTGTTGAAGATGAAAGTTCTGAGAGCACAACTCGAATGCCTCCTAGCTCAACTCCAACCTTGCTTTAGACGTCTATTGGCTCTCTGTATATGAAAATTAAACTCCTGAAACTCTCTTATTTCCAGCTACGTACCACTTCCTCCTCACAGTTTCAACAAACAAATCTTCTCTATTTTCTTTTCCCAGCCCCCAGCCAGGAAAATGAGTGTATTTTCTTTTTTTTTCTCCCTCCGCGAGAATGAGATTCTCAAAACTAAAGAAGTCGGTAGTGTATTGGGTGGTTAAGGTAACCACCTCCACAATTTTCTCTCACTCCTTCCTCCATAAGGTCGAGCATGGTATAGTATCAAAGAAAATCCCAAGAATGAGTTTCCCAGGTGGCGGATATAGCCAGCGAGATCTTCATAGATGTTATGGCACTTTTGTGGCTGAAAACAAGGAACTACCAAAGCAAAATTTTAGCCCACGTCCCATTGTGGCATTTATGTATATTTATAAATAAATTAAGGTTGTAACATAAATATACTGCCAACTCGAATAGCTAGCCTCCATTTAAACGAAAGATTTGTATTAGCGTTCAACATTTAAATATCTTCAAAAATGAGAAAGGCGATAAGGCATATTAGCCTCCTCTTTGAATTGAATAAATATTCATCTTGAATGAAACAAAAATCAATTAAATACTTATGTATTTTATCATTAACCTCGCTACCTAAAAAGGTATATATATATATATTTAAAATGCCTTGTCATGTCCCCTTCTCAGTGACATCTCTCGGAGTACAGGATTGGCCTATTACACGACCCTCATAGGCTGATAGACTGGATAGAGGGTCACTTCGGAGCTTGGCTCAGCTTCAGTTAGCAGAGATTGATCAGTAGTCTTTCGTTTTGGCTCAATCGGAGACGTTTTGCAGAATTGCTATTTTTAGCAGTTCTTGGCAGGCAGTGTGGGACCCCTGCTATTTTTAGCAGTATGGCTTTGGCAGTATCCGGAATCACTTCAGAGTTCGTCAGCATCAGACGGATCAGTAATCAGATGAGTAACGAGGAAGATATTAATATTTAATTATATTGATTAAATATTAATTATTTAATGATTTATAATATAAAGTTATAATGTTATATTATAACTTAAGTGTTTTGCCTTGAGGGGTGCGCACATCATCAGAAGGGGCCAAAAGTGACAATTAAATTATATTAAAATATTCAGCTGTGACTATTGAAATATTAAAAGATTAAAATATGAATATTTCATTAAAACCCTATTCTTAAGGAAATCGCACTTTTCAGCATAAAGAGGATTTTGCCTTGGGTTTTGAGGATTATATCATTTTATGAATTGAAAATTGATCAAGTCTTGAGCAGAGCACAGAAGCTTTAGGGTTTCAGTCTCAGAGCATTGGGGAACGAGCCATCTCCAGTGAAAGCGATTCAGAGGGTGTGAGATATCATCCGATTTATTGCCAGGCAAAGAGGTTTCTTCATTCAAAAGAAATTACAGAGCGTCATAGAGATTAACATATTCAGGGGTTTCCGAGTTGGATTCAGTTGAAAGAGTTTCTTCAGTAGATGCGCCCATTTTTGTCAGATTTGGAGACTCTAGATAAAGGCCATACTTATTTGCTGCAGCTTCAAGCTGTACATCTGCTGCATACAGTTCGTACCTCTTCATAAAAAGCCGTACCTTTCCTCTGAGAGCAGATCGCTTGCCTTTCTTGCAGTCTGGCTTCACAGTAGAAGGCGCTTGGCATCTAGGAGCATTGGATATCATCTGGCTAAGGGGGAGTTGGCATTTAGATAGCCGTACTGATCTGATTTCTCTCTAAGGCGGCTGAGATCAGGTTTTTAAATATTTCCAATTCATTTATCTTTTCACTTGCATGTCAAAAATCCATCACTGTAATGATTTGGAATGAACAATAAATATGCTGGATCTCTATTTCAATAGCTATTTGCTTAGTTCGCACCTATTTGGAATTATTTAGATTTTTAAATCAATTTTTGCAAAAAATCGCATTATCTCTTTATGCTCAAAAATCACAAAAAAAACCAAAATACATCAAAACAAACAAAAAGACAGTCGGATTCAGAAACAGGGGAACCAAGGGTTTCTACATGCCTCCAGGTGTTATCATGTAACGTCACTTAATTCACCTGAAGAAGAATAAATAATGTTATATATATATATATATATATATTTTGTTGATGTTATAAGCAGCTTAGGGCTGCACTTCCATTGCACACACTTCAAGGAGATAGCATAAATTAAATGATAGCCTTCCGGCTATTTAATTTATATTGCTAATGTATGATAAACATAAAAGGGCTGACTAATGGTTCGCATGTTTTGTTTATTCATTGGGCCGACCTACATTGTAATTAATATATTTATATATTCTTCCAAGGGAGCCGACCTAATTGAGGAGGTGCCTCAATTGTATATATACAAGGTCACTCCTTGTCATTTATTCATTCAAGTTCATCAAGCATATTCGCATCTAGAGAAGGAGTTCGCACTTTTATAGCAGTAGTCCGATTTCAAGGAAGAACATATTCATTTGTATCTTTTGCATCTAGGAGAGGTGCGACTTCATTGTATCTATTATTGGCCATTGATGGGCCCGAGTTGTAAGCAAATTTCTGCTCTTGTTCTATATTATATAAGAGGATTATTTGCTAGGTTTTTCTCCCTCAAGAGGAGGGTTTGAAATATACCGAACCAATTTTTTCACTTTTTCGATTACAACAAATTAAGCAATACACAATCGTTAGGGTTAGCACTTGAACCAAACGATGCGGAATTCAACTCTACCCAAGAATGTACACCAGGATCCCGAGTTGGGCAAGGTGTGAACATATGGTCAGAGGATCTCAAAGCAAAACTTGATAAAGGAATTTTAACCAAGAATGCGTCGGAGGACGATGAGCATATGGTCAAAGGGTCTTAATACAATGCTGATATAAAGAACTCTAACCAAGAATGCGTCGGAGAACGACGAGCATGTGGTCAGAGGACCCCTACCAACTATTATTGCTGAAAGTAAACTCAATGCCAAGCATGTGCTTTCAATCCTAGGGAGGGGATGGAGCTACCATATGGCGGAGGTACTTTAAACTACAATGCAATTAAATGTAAATAGGCGGTAGGCCAGCCTCTTCCACAAATGTGGGAATACAATGAAATAGGCAAGATAATTAAAATAGTTGAACAGTACTACTGAACAACTTTACAATGAGAATAACCCTGCAAGTAACACTGTATTAGAATTCTCCAAATGCTGCAAATGATATCAATTGTTTCTCTAACTCCAAGAGACTCTCAACCATGAAAAAAAGGCCCCAAAACTCCAACTATTGAAAACTGATATGACAAACCAGCAAGCTGAAACTACAGACCAGCAACTCATAAACTCACAAAAATGCTCATAACTCTTTCATAACTACTCCGGATGACATGAGACCAAGTGCAATGGACTCCTAAGAAGATGGCGATCAATTTATGAAGAGAAACAACTACAAAACCCACTCAATGAATTATCTAAACATTTGCCAGGCATGACGAGGAAGAACAACCTCAAGTGGGGTGACTTCTGCAAAATAAAACCCAATTCTGCATAATAAAATCTGAAAATTGACTCAAAGGGGTGCCCAACATAGACAAAAGGAAATATGCAATACCCAGAATGAATATCTTTTGATTTTCTGATTTATGAATGAAATTACAGATTCAGCTCTATTATCAGCAACTCCAGAAAATGACATAAAATGCAATAAACTGAACTACAAGCAAAACTCAAGCTACAATGCAAACCTCACTACAAAATCTCTCAACAATAAGCAAACTTCTCCACTAGGTGCTATCTCTCAAGCACGAAGTTGAGCCAAGGCTAGGAGGCATTCATTCCTCGAAGCAGTCCAACAACCATTTCGGTAGCATAACAATACTCAAGATATTCGATGATAAAAAGAAGAGCCCAAACCTCCTTTTATAATTTGTGAAGACCTCTCTGGAAGCTTCTAGAAACCCTGATCCTTTTCCCTCCAAATAATGGCGTCACTTTTCCTCAAAGCTTTGTTTGACCTTTTAATGAAATTCATCTCTTCAATATAGGCATCCCACTTAAAGCCTCAATTTTGACTTTAATAATTGTAATATTATCTCCATGAGGCGCCACCCCTTAAAGACCACCTTTTAACACAACATTAAGCTATGAGACTAGGCCAAGGGGGTATCATAACATTAAAATATAACATTGATTTAAAGAAAAGAACTTATCTCTCCAAAATGCATCCCAAGGCCAAAATTGAACAAACCGAGTCGACTGAAGAGGAAAGTCAACTGTGCCGAGAATGACAGGGCCACTGCCAAAAATAGAATTTACTAAAAATAGTAAATTCCTAAAGGTGCTCGGAATGTCAAGAAAAACACATCACTGCGAAGCTCTTTGAAAACCCAGAAAGAATACGCCATCCAATCATCAATTCATGAGCAATGGTAACCTCCAAAACACGAAACCATAATTTCACCTTCCGAGTAGCCTACGGGTCTCCGGAATAGGCCAACGGTCAACTGAAAAGATCATGCTCGAGAAGGGGACATTACAAGGTTTTCCCAGGGTATCTTGGTGTGTTTATTATCTTATGTGTTGCAATATATTAAGTACTTCCTGTTTATGATCTGATATAAGAAACACTACCATGGTATCAGAGCGGGTTTGAAAAAGATCGTGATCAGATTTAGTTTGCAGCACTCACTCTAATCTTTTTCAGTCTATCTCCTATTTCAAATTTCAAGATGGTGAATGGTTTGAAAATCGAGGATAGACTCGAAGGAGTTTCTAACTACACATCATGGAGGTTCAGGATCATGCTCACATTGGAAGAGAATGATTTGGTTGAGTTTGTGAAAACAAAAGTTCCCGAACCTGAGGAGGAAGAAGAGAAGTTGCAATGGAGGAAGAAAGATACTAGAGCAAAAAAAATGTTGGTTAATTCCGTCAAGGATCATGTTGTACCGATTGTCTTCAAGTTGGATACAGCAAGGGAGATGTTTACAACTTTGGAAGAGATGTATGAAATCAACAACACCAGTCGAGCTCTTGCACTGAAGCAACAACTTCATCATGTGAAAATGGAAAAAGGAGAATCTGTAATTACTTACTTCATGAGGATTTCAGATATAAGAGATCAACTCTCTACAATTGGTCACATGATTGATGACAAAGACTTGACTATGCTTGCTCTCAATGGTCTTCCGCTTTCATGGGAGTTGTTTATTCAAGGAATCAGTGCAAGATCTAAACTTCCGAAGTTTGATCGATTGAGGATTGACTGCATTCAAGAGGAGTCAAGACTAACGGCTAGGGGCATTGGTCAAAGTTCAAAGAATGAAGAAATACATGTTCTTGCCTCTCATTCGTCGAAGAAAGGGAAAGGTTGGAAGAAAGGGTTCTTCAAGAGGAATCGAGAGAATGGAAATGATGGTGCTCCTGCCTTCAAAAGGAAACGTGACCTATCCAAGGTTCAATGCTTCCGGTGTGGCAAGTATGGCCACTTTGCGAAAGAATGTCCTCTCAGACCTAAGCAGCATGTTGCCACTGCAAATGTTGAGGAAGTGGCCCACAAAAGGACTCAAGTGATTATTTGTTCTATTCAGCCCTGTCAAGCAATGTATCCACCGATGACAACACTTGGCTGATTGATAGTGGTGCATCTCAACACATCACCGGATTCAGGGGACATCTATCAAACTTGGTAGAGAATAACTCTAGTGAACCAGTTGTTATTGGAGACGATGCTAGGTATTCTGTTAAAGGAGTTGGGAACTCCTCTCTTCACTTGGATTCCGGCATATCATTGGAGTTGAATGATGTACTATATGTTCCAGGCATAAAGAGGAATCTTGTCTCCATTTCAGCTTTAGAAGACAAGGGTTATCAAGTTGCATTTTCAAAAGGCAAAGTTCTTATATGGGCGAAGAACTCCAACTTCAAATCTGCTCGGGTAATTGGAGTTAGACATGAATGTCTCTACAGGCTATGCACTCGTCCCCTTCAAGCTCTTGTGCATAACTCTTCCATCATATGTAATCTTTGGCATTGAAGATTGGCCCACATTCACTTTCGAGCACTACCTATCATGGAGAAGATGGTTATTGATCTTCCAAAATTCAACCAGGAACATGAAGGTACATGCAAAGGATGCGCCCTAGGCAAGAATACAAAAGGTACGTTTCATTCTAGTGAAAGTAGGTCTAAATGTATTCTTGATCTCATTCATTCTGATTTATGTGGTCCAATGTCTATTGCATCTTCTAGTGGTTTCTTGTATTACATTATTTTTATTGATGATTACTCTAGAAAGACTTGGATTTATTTCTTGAGATCTAAAGAATATGAGGACAGCTACTACTCTGTTGGGGGCTCGTCTTCTCTAAAAACACCATCGGCTATTATTGTGAAGCTTAGTCGATCTTTCAAAAGACGATTATCATTTGGTGTTAACCCCGTGTTTGCTGCTCTCATACCTAGTCGTGCCTCTCATTTCCGATATGGCGGTGTTGGCAATCATTGGTCGAGTCCTTCATCTTCATTCTTGAATTTCACCGCTGCCTTAGCTCAATCTTTTCCATTCTTTGTATCGGCATTCTTCTTGCTAGATAACCTTATAGGATACTGCATTTCGTTGTGTCGGGTAAACAGTTCGTGGCTTCAATCTTTCGGAATTTGGTTGTTAGCTCCTGAATTCATCGGCGCCATCTCTCTTGTCTGGAAGTTATGGTAGCTTGCAGCTAAACCTGTTCTTTAGAAGAAAAGAGTTTGGAACTATCCGAGGATTGGAATCTTCATTTCAGGCAAGTAATGCATATAATTCTTCAATATATTACAATGATGATTCCATTCCTTGTTGAACATCCTTTGTAGAGGAAAATAAAATTATTAATCTTTCTCATCTTTCTGTATGATAAATGGAAACAAATCTTTTAATATCATCAGGGGTTGGATTGAAAAAGGATCTTTCTAAAAGGAGAACCGAACCCCATTCTATTCTTGCAACTGAATATATCTTTGTCCTTGTTATGCTTCTGAGCAAGAATTCTTTTGAACTACTGAAAATTTCTTGAAAGACATGCTCTGCCTGATTAAGCCGAATATTATTCCTAGCTTCTCTCTAATCTTGAAGTTGGTCAAGTGCATGTAATTGCTTGCCCGGGTCTTTAAAGGGGTATATAGATATGTGGGTCTTGAAGATCTTCAATGCCGTATGGATCTCTTTCTTTATGTTTAAACTTTATGGAAAAGTTATAACCCTGAATTAAAAGGTAATGTTAATCAAACCTGTCACTGAGAATTAGACCAAGAACTGAGGTTAACCTGAGCTGAGAATAGTTAAAGTGTTTCTCTCTTGATGCAAGCAAGGTTATGCTTAAGTTTTCCAGAAAAGAAAACTTGGTCTAAGCCTTGTAAACCCTTTCTCATCTTTGAAATTTTGGAATAGCTATATCCGATTGGAAACTCATGTTGCAAGATGAATCTTTGAAAATATAAATTATAAAAGAAATAAAAATATTAAATGCCGAGCAAGGGTGAGAGTGCTGACGGCACAGGAGTGCTAATAACGATATAAAAATCCTTGGCCAAGGTATGACGCCAGTTAGGCATTGGTCAGCTATCATGAACCAGATATACTTCTGGTCAGAATGATCTTTCTGGTTAGGAGGCACCTTCAGAAGAGGGATCGACCAGGGGTATAGGTTCATGACACCAGGCTCAGAATGGCATGATGATAATTTGATCCTTGTTGGTTACCCTCGTGAAGGGACAGGTTTCTTCAGTAGAAGAAACATGAGAGACCAGTAGGTCTTCGGTTGGGTGGTAAAAGCCCTTGATGATGTTTCCCTTTCTCTCAATGATAAGACTGTTCAAGTAAATCAGCATGGTGACAACGTCACATTGTACTCTCCTCTCTCTTGTAATTCAAGGTGCATGCTTTTGTCAATTTAAGATTATTTTCAATGCTGCAATAAATTGTAGTTACTTTTGTTAAAATTCATATGTAGAAATTGCAGTTGAATAGTTAGACAGTTATTCGACTCATTCAACAGAACTGAAAGATTCGAAATCAAATAATGCCTATAAGAAGTTATTTCTTGCCTTTAGTTAGTTAATTTGTTAAATAGATAATTCGTTAGTACTTGTCAGATGAAATGTGGCAGTTAGCCTTTCCATTTCAGTTAGCCTTTCCATTTCTTAAACCCTAGGATGACAGTTATATTTATTGCTCTTCATTAGGGAAGCAAAGAAAAGTTGGTTATTGTTCTTTTGAATTCTCAGTTATAAGAAATCGGTTAGTTGCTCCTTTCAGCTGAAATGAAAATTCAAAAAGTTAGTTGTTCAATTTAATATGATGTGTTTATTTAAATTGAATTTCTTTTCCGTTCAAATTACAAAGGAAACCTAGCGTGAAAGCAAGTTAGTTAAACTTCAGCTGATTTTGGAAGTTGGTTTGCATTTTTAATTTGTAAACAAGTAGAGTGTTACACTCTTGTGCATAACTCTTCCAGCATATGTAATCTTTGGCATCGAAGATTGGCCCACATTCACTTTCGAGCACTACCTATCATGGAGAAGATGGTCATCGATCTTCCGAAATTCAACTAGGAACATGAAGGTACATGCAAAGGATGCGCCCTAGGCAAGAATACAAAAGGTACGTTTCATTCTAGTGAAAGTAGGTCTAAATGTATTCTTGATCTCATTCATTCTGATTTATGTGGTCCAATGTCTATTGTATCTTCTAGTGGTTTCTTGTATTACATTATTTTTATTGATGATTACTCTAGAAAGACTTGGATTTATTTCTTGAGATCTAAAAAATCTGAAGAGGTATTAGAAAGATTCAGAGAATTCAAAGCACAGGTTGAAAACCTGTCTGGGAAAAGGATCAAGGTTTTGAGATCCAATAATGGTGGAGAGTACAGCTCTGGCACCTTTCGTGATTTCTATATTGAAGCAGGGATTAAGAGGGAGTTCAATGTTCCCTATAATCCACAACAAAATGGTATTGCTGAAAGGAAAAACAGGTCTATCGTGGAAGCAGTCAAAGCTATGATTCATGATTAAGATCTGCAAATCTCTCTCTGGGCTGAGGCATCTAGGACAGCCCTCTATGTTCAAAACAGGAGTCCCCACAGTATCTTGGAGAATAAAACTCCCGAAGAAGCATTCTCAGGGGTGAAACCAGAAGTCAGTCATTTGAGGATCTTTGGTTGTCCAGTATATGTCCATATTCCAAAGGAAAAGAGAACAAAGTTAGAAACTTCTGGGAAGAAGGGAATTTTGGTGGGCTATAGTGAGACATCGAAAGCCTACCGAATCTACATTCTAGGTCAGAAGTCCATTGAGATTAGTAGAGATGTTACTTTTGAGGAAGATGTTGCTTTCAGAAGATCCAAGGGCACTCCTATGGAGATCGATGAAGAAAAACCTCCTCAAGATATGGAAGTTGACCATATTCCAGAGAATCAGAAGGAGGCTCCAGAACCTAAAGAAGATGATGATCCAGTTGAACCCTTGGATCCTACTGATGGGCCTTTAGATATTGTGATTGGAAAGAAAAGACCTCTTTGGGCTCCTAGGACAATGCAGGAGGCAGAAAGTTTTGTAGCCCCAAGAGGAGCTTTTAGAGAAAGCAAGAGACCTCATAAGTTCTCTAGTTATGTTGTCTTGATGAGTCAGATCATTGAGTCAGAGCCTTCAAGTGTCAAAAAAGCTTCTAGTCAACAAGTATGGAAAGATGCCATGACTGAGGAGTATCAGTCCATACTTAAGAACGATGTTTGGGATATAGTTCCTAGACCCAAAGGCAAATCTGTGGTGTCTTCTAAATGGCTCTTCAAAATCAAGCATGCAGCCGTTGGGAGCATTGAGAAGCATAAGGCAAGATTTGTGGCTAGAGGGTTCTCACAAAAAGAGGGAGTTAACTATGAAGAAACTTTTGCTCCTGTGGCTCGATATACATCTGTCAGAACCATAATTGCTATTGCTGCATCTAGAGGATGAAAGATTCACCAAATGGATGTAAAGACAACCTTCCTGAATGGTGTAATACAAGAAGAGGTTTACATTGAGCAACCCGAAGGATTTGAGGTGCATGGGAAAGAGTCTCATGTTTGCAAGCTGAAGAAGGCCTTGTATGGTCTTAAGCAAGCTCCTCGTGCTTGGTACGAAAGGATTGACCATTAACTTTTGAGTCTGAGTTTCTCAAAGAATGATGCAGATTCTAACCTCTACTTCAAGGTAGTAAAAGGTGAAGCTTTGATTCTGGTTTTGTATGTTGATGATTTGATTATCATTGGTGAAGAACACCTAATTCTAAAATTTAAGGAGGAGTTAGCTTCAGAGTTTGAGATGAAGAAACTTGGTCTCATGCATTACTTCCTTGGCTTAGAAGTTTGGCAAAAGCCAGATGAGATGATTCTAAGTGAAGGCAAGTATACTATTGACATTTTAAAAAGGTTTGGCATGATTGACTGCAAGCCTATGTCTACACCCATGGAGACTAATCTAGATAAGTTGAAGGAGGCCGCAACTAGTTCAGAACCAGTGGATTCTACGATGTATAGGCAGTTGATTGGTTCATTGATGTATCTAGTTAACACTAGACTTGACATCTGCTATGCAGTAAGTGCACTTAGCCAGTTTATGTGTGAACCAAGGCAAATACATCTTGTTGCAACTAAACATATCCTGAGATATTTACGTGGCACAATTGGATATGGGTTGAGATATTTTTCAGGTGTGGATTTGGAGCTGCATGGATTTATTGATTCTGATTGGGCAGGATGTGTCTCAGATTGGAAGAGTACCTCTGGTTGTTGCTTCAGTTTGGGTACTGCTATGATTTCTTGGTGTAGCAGGAAACAGTCTTCAGTGGCTTTGAGTACAACCGAGGCAGAGTACATTGCAGCTTGTGTGGCAGCTCGTGAGGCAGTGCGGCTTCGTAAGCTCCTTGCAAGATTGTTTGGACAATCAATGGAGCCTACCATTATACACTGTGATAACCAGAGCTGTGTAAAGCTTTCTGTCAATCCCATGTTTCATGATAGAACAAAGCATGTTGAGATCAAGTACCATTATATGAGAGATATGGTACTGAGGAAGGCTATACAGTTGAGGTATATCAGCACTGATGAGCAGACGACAAACATTCTCACCAAGCCTCTCTATAGGATCAAGTTTGTGTACTTTCGAGAAAATCTTGGTATGGTGGAGAATGCAGCCTTGACTGAGAAGGAGTCTCAGTATCAGTGATCCTTAAAATTGATAATGCATTTCTCTATTGAGAGAGATTTGAGGTGTAAGCCCTTGATAATGCATTTCTCTATTGAGAGAGATTTGAGGTGTAAGCCCTTGGTAATGCATTTCTCTATTGAGAGAGATTTGAGGTGCAAGCCTTTGATAGTGCATTTCTCTTCGAGATTTGAGGCGAAAGCCCTTGTTTCCACCCTTCGGGAGAGCCATGGTGGATGTCATGTGTGTGGCTCCATGACAGCATCACGTGAGGGAATCCATGATGATTTACTTGTACTTGTGTTTCACCCTCTGAAGGAGCCATGGTGAAAGTCACATTGAGGTGACAACATCACATTAAGTGATGAGTACTTGTACATACTATCTATGGAGGTAGCCATGATGGTTGTTATCACAATGAGGTGATATCTTATTTGTTTTCACATTGAGATGATGTGTCTTATGCAGGTGGAAGTATCATCCCTAGCTGAGAGGGAGTGTTGATGTTATAAGCAGCTTAGGGCTGCACTTCCATCGTACACACTTCAAGGAGATAGCATAAATTAAATGATAGCCTTCTGGCTATTTAATTTATATTGCTAATGTATGATAAACATAAAAGGGCCGATGCTATAATGGTTCGTATGTTCTCATTATTCATTGGGCCGAGCTACATTGTAATTAATATATTTATATATTCTTCCAAGGGAGCCGACCTAATTGAGGAGGTGCCTCAATTGTATATATACAAGGTCACTCCTTGTCATTTATTCATTCAAGTTCATCAAGCATATTCGCATCTAGAGAAGGAGTTCGCACTTTTATAGCAGCAGTCCGATTTCAAGGAAGAACATATTCATTTGTATCTTTTGCATCTAGGAGAGGTGCGACTTCATTGTATCTATTATTGGCCATTGCTGGGCCTGAGTTGTAAGCAGATTTCTGCTCTTGTTCTATATTATATAAGAGGATTATTTGCTGGGTTTTTCTCTCTCAAGAGGAGGGTTTTCCCAGGGTATCTTGCTGTGTTTATTATCTTATGTGTCGCAATATATTAAGTACTTTCTGTTTATGATCTGCTCTAAGAAACACTTACATATTTAGTTAAGCTATCAAGCGTCTTTTCAACTCAATAGGTAATAATTTCCTACCAACGAATTCCGGTGCCAAAATTTAGGTTAAATTGAATGATAGAAGAAGGTAGAAAAAATTGGTTTACGAAACCCTAATACCACTGACTGTAAAACCACTTCCTGGAATCACTCGAATGACTTACATCAAATAGGGCTCCATACAACACACTTCTAGGGTTTTGAGATCCCATGACCAAACCCTAACTCAGATGGTGATTGCAGAGCATTTCCAACATTACCTCTCTACTTAGATGATACTTCCCCTCTTTCGAGGATCACGGTACGGCTACCCTGCATCCAACTCCAAACAAGAGAAAAATTAGTCTGTCATCCAAATAATTCTTCATTACATATTTTCTATCAGCATAATTACTGCAAAGTAAACTTTTCTTTTGTAGGGCATCAAAACACAACTTATTCATCCTGAATAGATCATAGTACATGTTTTCATTGCATTAACGGAACTCAATCACAAGATTTCTACAAATCATGCACCGGTAACTTAACATTTGCATCATTCATCATTCATATTGCAAAAAGTAAAAGTGTTTTTAAAGTCACTAGGGTGGGATGTAACATCAATTGTGGTAAGATAAGACACTACGCAACAAAATGCCCTTATGAGAAGAACGAGGATAGGGATTGTGAGAAGAAATCAAAACATTCCAAGAAGGAGTTTCAAGGTAAGAAGCATAAGCATAAGAAATCTGCTAAAAGTCTTTATTCTAATGATCATAATAGTTTATCAGAAGTTAGTGATATGTCTTCAGCAGAAGAAATTTTGTTTATGGCTGAAGAAGTAAACTTACCGGAGAATGAAAATGAAGTTTTAGATGATGAGCAATATGATGAAGAAATTGAAGTTGATTTTGAAGTAGAACTAATTAGCCCTTTAAGTGAAATTAAGAAACTTATGAGGAAAAATTAGAACTTGAAGTTGCTGTTACAAGAAGAAGATGATGCAAAAACAAAGATATCTCAAGCACTTGAAGAAGCTGAGAAGAAGATTGTTGATCTGAAAATCTGATTGTTAACTTGAAGGTTCAGGTTGAAGAGGGAAATTTATTTTAGGAAGAAATCAGAAATCAGTTAAAGGTTAAAGAAGAGAATGTAGAGAGACTTGAAGTAGAGGTTGTTTCTCTTAGAAACATAAGTAAATCATCAACACTGCTGAGCAATGAGAAGATAAATCAGAAAAATACGATATCTTTGGATAAGATCATTGGTTCACAAAAGTCTTCAGCTGATAAGAGTGGAGTTGGGTTTGAAAAAGGTCAATGTTCCAAGTCTGAAAATGGAGAACAACAAAAGAGTTGCACTGATTGCTCAATGCATTCATATTCAAAATTCAGAAATAACACTTTTAGAAGACCTCATTTTCAAATACAAGATCGCATGACCAAGTTTAATGATTCCTTCTTTTATGGGTATTGTTTTTCTTGCAATTGTTTTGGTCACAAGGCTGCAAATTGTAGGGTTTATGCAAGAAATAAATTCAGACATGTGAAGAGGAATGGTTTTGCTCCTGGAATGAATTACAATGTGATATGCTACAAATGCAATAACTTTGGTCATACTGTAAGAGTTTGTAGAAATGATGTAGCAGATTTTTCTAAGCTAAACAAGAAGGTTGACAATGCAAAAGAAGTTAAGATGGTTTGGAGGAATAATAAAGAGGCTGAAAAAGAGAAGTCAGAAATGACTTCACTACATCTTTGAGAAGGTGCTCAGACTTAGGGGGAGTTCTCATTGCTACATTTATCTACCCCGTTTCAGTTATGTAAGTTGGTTCAGTTTTTGCAGATTATTATTCTTATGTACTGGTATTCTGGAAATGAGTTTAGTTGTGAGTTTTTGAGTACCTTTTAGCTTGTAAAGCTGCTGATTATTCATCGGATCTTCACTATCCTTTAAGATGGTTTTTGGATTTTATTGTCATTGATGTCAAAGGGGGAGAAATAAGATAGGGGGAGTAACTTTCTTTCATATCAGCAGATTGGTTTTAGCCTTGGTTTCAAAGCAGTATAGTTTTTAGGAAGTGCTATTAGATGCAGTGTTTGTTGGGTTTTCAGATGGTGTTGTCATGAATGACAAAGGGGGAGATTGTTGGAAAATTTTTGTCATTGATGTCAAGGTTGAGCTAGGTGTCTGCTTGCTTTAGCTTCCTGGCTGCGTGCTTGAGCAGCTTGAGCTCCTTGTTTGCCTGTTTATGCTGTCTGTGTGTGTGGTTAAGCTGGGTGTGTGTTTGTTTGAGCTGCCTGGGTATTTGCTTCAGCTGGTTGGGTGTTTGCTTATGTTGGCTGCCAGCCTTCTTGTCAACATATGTGCCAAGTCAGCTAAGTAAAGATAAACTCTATATTGAATGTGAATTGGCTATGTTTATCGTCTTCATTGAAAAAGACAAAGAATCAATATAAGGGTTATCGTGGACTTTTGTTCTGGACGTTTGTATACATCATGTGAAGTGGCTTTTTAAAAAAGTCCAATAATATTATATTCATCTGCCTTAGCTCTATCGTGTAATATTTCTTTCGTGGACGTTAATCTTTAGATGTGTATGCGCATCAAAGTGAGGAGTTGTATTTAAAACTTCATCATTTTCTTATTTCATTGAGAAAAGCTTCAGAAATCGTGGGTGTGATTTATTGTTCCAGGCGGCCTCATTTTAATACTGATGGTTTCATTGTGAAGTGGTGTTTCTTTCTAAGTAAGGCGGCATATTTTCATGGCTTCAGAAATATTAATAATGTCGGGTCTTTCTTTTATTTTTTGCTTTGGCATATATGGAGGTCAATAAAATCAAAAGGCGAGCAAGAGTCTTTTATCGCCGACAGCCAAGGTAGTTAGTATCAAAGGAGATTTAGTCGACGACTTCTTCAGGATATTGTGGAATGGTTTATATTTATGCGATGTTCTCTATTCATGTATTGAAGACGTGCCATTCACAAGATATGAGACGTTTTTGGTTAAGATTGTTAGTTCTTTGGCAACAAATATTCCTTCCAAAGTGCTCGATGAAATTATTTGGTAACGCCTTGTTTTGATGTGGCGATGGCTCAGACGTTTTATTGTGGAATCATGCTAAGTTGGTGTCGGCTCATGTTCTGCTTCATAAATTTTATTTAAGGCGGCTAAAGAGTATTTTACGGTGAATATCTTTCCTTATGAGCCATCGAATATTATTTTTCTGACGGCACCTTCTGCAGTGATCTTTTATGTTCTTTATTTGGGCTCAAAAAGATTCTTGATGGATTTTGTATAATGTTAAGTGGATGTTTTTTTTTTGGTGCCTTATTTCTTTTGGATGAGTCTGGTTTGGTAGCGCCTGTTTTGGTATGTTTGGCTGTTTAAAAGATATCGGGCAGCTAAATTTCGGGGTGATACCACTGCAATATGAGTGGAGAATTATGAAGTGTTTAAAAATATATGTCATTGCTTTTATGAGAGTGCTAGATGACATGATTGACAGCATTGCTACATTTCAAAAAATATAGTCAGGCCTTCTTTTCTAAGTTCTTGTTTTTGTCTGGACTGATAAAATGCGAATTAATTAGTGGTTGTGAAAAATGAATTATTATCACTATTAGATGCCAATCAAGTGAAGAAGAGGAAGCTTAAGCAACGGTTATGGAGTAGACCTGTTTTCAGTCATGAAGGCATATATTGTTTGAAATGCTCGAGGCATGAGGTTTCTATTGCGGAAGGCATTTTGTGAAGTGATTCTTTTGATAATCATTGTTGTGCAGAGGTTGGATGCGTGCCATCATTTATCTTAGAGGTTGCAAGTTCCGAGTTTGCTTATTGGGTGAAAAAAGTTAAGGGTCTTAGATATTCTGTTGGCTGCATATGTACCTTTTGATTTGGTGAAATGCTATTCATGTATGTGTGAATTTGTGCATTGTCTGAAGGGTTCTACTTTGGGTATAAGCACTTGGTGTCACGAAATGGGGAGTTTTGTTTCTGAATTTGAATATCTTATACATGTGAACCAAGAATCTTCGAGTTGAGGATCAGAAGGGTGATTTTGGACAGCGTGTATGTGTTTGAAAGCCTCACAATGATGAGCACACAAATATACTGAGAGGGGAGGGGGGGAGAGGGGTGAATCACAGTATATTAATGAGATTTTTACTCTCTCAACTTTTATCAACTTCAAACTCTAAACAATATCAACTATGCAAGAAAATATTAGTATGAACAAGTTGACACCAAGATTTTACGTGGAAACCCTTGAGGGTGAAAACCACGGTACAAAAATTATGTATTTTATAATAAAAATGGATTTACAATGGGGTAGGCTTCAACCTACTAGAGGCACCAACCTCTTACTCAAATATGCAGGCACCAACCTACAAGGAGCAATAACTCCTTGCAAGGCACCAACCTCGGCTCTATTGACTGAACAACTTCAAATGTAGATAAGATCTTTCACTAGATCTGCTTCATGCATCAATCTATCTCTCCTTTGTGATATATGTTCTCCTTTTGAACTCACACAAGAGATAATTCTGCAATTTCACTTCTAAACTCTATGCACCCTTCATGCCAACCTGAAATGAACCATATATGTATATTCTTCAAAGATTGTAACCTTTTGTTTGAGCAATGTGTCTTTTGAATTCTGCCTTTTACTAACAAGCCTTTACAGTATTTAATTTGTTACCTTTACCACAAGATCGTTCCTCTTTCAATCTTTAAATTGTATTAAGTTTCCTTTTCTTTTAGAGATCAGAGCATATGAATGAGGCCCTTCATACTTAATAAATCGCACCACTTTATTAATCATCCTTTTGTCTATAGATAATTCTGAAACGCATTATCCTGTAGAGTCATGTCATTTCATTTGACTTTTTTGTTTATTAATAAGCCTGAAGTTTAATTAGATAACGTGTCTCTTTTAAAAAAATTGTGGCACTTTATTAAGTTGTTTCTTTTGCAAATAAGGATCCGTGCCTTTTCAGTTTGTCTTTTTCTGATTTTTTTCCTTCCTTTATTTTGTATCATTCATACCCAGCTCTTCCTTTTAATTTTTTGAATCGTTGTTCTCTCTTTTTTTGTCTTTTTCATTTTTCATTTTTTTTCTTATTTCGTCTTTTCCCGACTTTGTCTTCATTAACTTAGGATATCGATCAATTCTTCAGAATTTGGTGCTTTAAAGATGCTTTCAAGATATTGAGAATCTGATCAAAATCAGTTTGTAGTATACTTCAACAAAGTACATTTAGACTGATCTAGTTGCTCTTCATCTTTAGATTAAATCGATCTCTTCAAGGGTGTTATGATTTTGCTCAAACTATAATATACTTCAGTTATATTAATCTCATTACTTTCTCTCAATTTGACATCAATGACAATTTGCTTCACACAATTCATGTGAAGGCATTGCTTGAATCAATGTGTCTCAGATTTGCTTTCGAAGATTGGAGTTGGTACTTTAGCTATTGGAGTTGGTGCTTCGGTGTTTTTGGAGTTGGTGCTCTTGGTGGGTGGGTGCTCACCAAATGCATGGGGTTGGTGCCCGTTTTTGATAATAAGAGAAATATCTTGCTGTGGTTTTTTACCTGAAAGGGTTTTCCATGTGAAAAACGGTGTTCATCATTTTATGGTGTTTATATTGTTCTTTTAGTTGTTGCTTCATGATTTGATTTCTGATTTACATGATTAATTTGGTTTAAAGTTTTAAAAAGTCTCAAATATTGATTCATCCCCCCCTCTCAGTATTTGCTATGCGATCTTCAATAAGATTGAGTGAGTGGATTGCACAAGTTGTTCATAAGATATGTGAATATTGTTCCTCAACCATCAACCCAAGAGCTCTACAATTCTTGGTGTTGTCCTTTACGACTTGAACAACGTTATAGGGTTGCACTTGCTCAATGGCTGTAATGAGGATATCAGCAATAAATTGTCCATCTTTTATCTACCCCTCACAATCCACGACTCTCAGAAACATTGCCCCTTTAGGCGACACTACTATGACATTGATCAAGGGCTGATTTTTTGAATCTTTCCAACCATCTGAAACAATGGAGACTCTTGTCTCAATCCATGAATCCCTTACGGGCTTCAATGAAATCTTCAACCATCTTGACCTCTTTTTCCAATAAGTTGCCACACACCTCATAACCCGGGCCCTTGTAGCCTTTTGGAGCTTCATTAACTTTTTTCAACATCTCTTTCCAATATGGTGAGCGAATAACATTGAAAGCCAACACATTTGCATAAATACATCTTGCTACGTGTTGGTTGGCAATGTCTTGACTCTCATTTTGAAATGTAGTTTCTAAAGGTCCTGACTCCTTTTGATCTTTTGTTTGTGGTGGGTTGTTCACTTTGATATTGAGGATAAGGAGTGGCCAAAAATGGGTAGTTTTCTACCACGATACTGGGATTAGATGGGGGCGGCATTCCCTTTGATTTTTTTTAAGGGGTGACTTGATCCACGAGATTCCCGTTCATCTACTTGTTCTTGCTCCATAATATATCCTATGTCTGTCTTTGATGGCGCAAGTACACTGTTCTTTTCAGGGCAATCTTTGATGCGTTTTCTAGGTATTCCACACAAATGTGCTTTCACTCGAAAATATGAACAAGAATATTGATCACATCCATTGCATTTCCAAATGTAACCACCACCACTTGGACCTTGTATCATTTGAACACATTTCCATACAGGAGAATTCAGATCTATTTTAAATTTAGGTTGAGCCACAAAGCTAGAACTAGTTGCCATTGTGATTCCTATGGCAATTTTTTTTGTAAACAACACATTCAAAACAAAAACAAAAAATTTAATACAAAAAATTGATTTATAAAACCTATCTCTTTTGAATCTTTCATGCATTCTTAGAAAAATGGAACAAACATAGATAAACAAAGCAAAAAATTTGTAAAATGGAGGAAAAAATTGAAAAAAATTACGTATTTGCAAAAATATCCTTATATAATCTTTCTGGCAGCCAATGAACACTTGTAAATGTGCAGGAATGTGTAATGTCCCTTTTGGAGGCAAGCAAGAAAAAATACATTTGAAAAATAATATTTTATTATTTTTTGATTTTTGGCGCCCAAAGAGGAGGTTAAATGGTATTTATTATAATTTTGGTGAAGCTAAAATATTTTATATATTTTATTTGGGGCTGGGCGACCCCTTTTTGGGAGTTATAAAGAGAAAATAAATAAAAAAATATAATAGTTTTAAATTGTGAGTTTGGCGCGCAAATGGAGGAATTAAAAATAAAATAAAAAGAAAATTTTAAAGGGAGAAGTTGGCACCCTTGGGTTGGCCAAGTTGGAGTAATAAGGGTTGATTGCTATATATACAAGGTTCATTTGGAGGTTTTGATATCATCGTACATTTTTCTTCAGTTCTGATCAGCAGTTATTGCAGCCATTTCAAGGATGAAAACCCTTGCGAATAGTGGGTGAGTTGGACAAAAACCTAGCTAATCAATGGAGGGCTTCATGACGGAGGTTCACTTGCATTTCAATGGATTTTTGTAATTGATTTTCATGCTCAGATTTTCAGATCAGTTATTGGCAACTTTGGAGGGCAGATTTGATGCTATTTTGGCCGAGGGTTTCAACCTAGTGTGTAGCGCCTAAGATGCCATTGGTGCGCCTTGATTTGGAGAGGTGAATTTGGCAAGATTGGAGGTTTTTGACAAGTTTCAGGGGTTGCAAACCCTTACCTACAGACCTGTAGGTCAATGCACCATTGCGGTAGGGTTTTGGAGGCATTTTGTCATATATTTGCATTCATCTTGGCATCTTGTGATAGCTGGAGCAGTTTGCCCAGCTAGGGTTAGGTTAAATCAGCATTTCACTGCATATTTTGGCTTGTAAGTAGGGTTTCTTCATATCAGCAAACTACTGTACTTTTTAGGCATGTTTGGAGCCCATTTTAGGATGAACTTGCATAAATATTAGGTCTGATTTTGTAGCAGTAGAACTGAACAATTGATAATTAGATTTTGCATGTGTTTGGATGGACATTTTGGTGTTTCATATTGCTGGTTATATTCATGTATGATGTTAGATATAGTTGCTATGTTATTTGAGGCAATTGGGAAGGATATATGTTGTTGATCTTGCATGTTTGAAATCAGAAATAATACATCAGCAATTAGGGTTTAAGCAGAAATTCTGAAGTGCAGAGACTAGGGCAGAAATTTGTGTTCCAAAAAATCAGAAAATTAGTAAATATCCTAGTTGGGATATATCATAATGACAATGCAATCGTTGTATAAGCTTCAATGGTCAATCTTCAACTCCTTGTGTTGATCCAACAAGCAAAAATGAATGCTTAGCCTCTTGGAATGAAAGTTGTTTGCAAAAGAAATTGTAATGCCCCTTTTAAGCCCTATGCTTTTCAGTGGCCGTTAACCCATTTTCAGAGTCCCGTGGGCTACCTGGAGGCATTTTTAGGGTTTCCTAAATTCTTGGAGGTTTCTTGTCAACTTTTCAGTTGCTTGTTGTGGGAGTTTGCTAGTATGATTTTTGGGTCTTTTTGGGTTCTCAAAGAGCTTTGGTGGGCAATTACATGCATTTTTAGCAGTGCCTATTTCTAGACTTACAATTTTTAGTAAGTTACAATCATAGTTACAAGACTCGGACTCGCCTCGGACTCGGCAAGCCGATTTTGGACTCGGACTCGGACTCGGAGCCTAGACTCGCCCAAGACTCGGCAAATAGAAAAACCCTTGAAATTTAGAGATTTTTAAGGATTTAAAGCTTGTTTCATGCACCCTTTAGTGAATAAACCTCAAATACACAATAACATCATGAAATAGAAACTACTATGATCCTATACACAAACATATATCGATCACATAAGTATAAACGCAAATTTTAGCTGAAGGAAATAACACATTCAGATATATAAATATTGTCAAATGTATACAAAACTCATGGAATATGAAATCCATGGCATCAAAACAAATATCAAAACTAAAAAAATAAGTCTATGGCTCAGAAGAGCTTGCATTACTCATCCCAATATCATGACAAGTCATGCGCTAGTGTCTAAGTTAGGTCCTAGATGATGATGTAGCCATGATATTTGCTTGTGTCTCAATGATTGGTGTGTATATTCAAGTGAGGATTTTATTATTAAAATTTTATTGAAGCCTTCAAGACTGCATGTTTTGTTGTCTAATGTATGAATTTTGAAACAAGATAATCCTTGATTATGGCTTTGACTGTGAAAGATGCAAAGATTTGCAACAGGGGATATGTATTTTGTAGGTTTTTATGATCATGATTCATCATTGGCCTATAACATGCTTAGACCTATAGTTTGATGAGGGTTTGGGGGAAACGCCCCAATGGGGTCAAGGGGCAGTGCCCCTTGCGGGGGTCTGGGGGCAGCGCCCTGGGCGCGCTCCCTGTCGCGATACAGGGCGGGGTCGTCTGCCCCCACCACCAAGCCCAAATGAAGACCTTCAAAACCACACAAACCTTCATGGCGCACACCATTTATTTAAAAATTTTGAAAAAAAAAGAATGCAATTTAAAAAAAAAAAATTTAATCAAAATGGCCGAGTTTGGGGCACGAGACTCGGCGAGTCTGGCGAGTCCGGCGAGTCTCGGCGAGTACTCGACAGCCGAGTCTCTGGGACTCGTTTAGGGTCACCCGCCTCGGGACTTGCGAGTACTCGCCGAGTTTGGGCGAGTCTTGTAACATTGGTTACAATAGCTACCCGGAATGTGCTCAAAAGCTATTTGGAGTCACTATTTTTACTAAGTGCTATTTTTGGTAGTATGGTTTGGTAGCTGTTCAACAATCGGCTACTATTTTTGGCAGTGTGACAGTGCAATGTTTGACATCTTGATATTTTGAGTAGTGGCTTCTCCAACATTCTTGGAGTTCGAAAATGGAAGGTTTGCAACTTAAACTAGTGTTTTATTTTTTGAGTTTCTTTTCGACCTCCATGTCTAAGTTGATCAACTTAACGTTGTTTTAAAAAGGGGGAATGAGAAGTTGGACACCTAATTGAGGACTTAAGCATTTTAAGTTAAATTTATGCATATTGAGGATGGATGCCAAAGTATGAGGGATTAAGTGATTTTTATTAAATATAATATTGCTCCAAAAGGTGGTGTCCCTTTTTGGAGGGAATTGCATTTCAAACTTCTGGGTCTATGAGGCTATATATACACCCTCCTTCCTCTCATTTTGGATGCTAATTTGATATAATGAAGTGTTGCCGAAATGGCATTTGAACTCTTGGGACTTTGAGGACGAAATCCCTCCAAGCTATCTTTAGTTTCGAGGTTGAGAGATACCTCCTAGCTGAATAGTGTTGTAGCTTCATCTCAGGGGTTGCAGTAAGCTTATACTGGTGATGGTTTTCTTGTTTCCTTTAATTTTGAGTTACTTTGATGTCTTCTAGTTTGACTTTGGTGTGTTTACTCTTCTTGCAGTGTTTTGAGAATCTTTTTGTAGTGATTTATCAAACTTTCATGTTACTGGTTATTGCCTAGTTGATCCACATTATTGCTCACGTTGGACGAAGGACTTTTTGTGGGTATTGATCCTATGTGTTCTTCATGCTTGGGCGCCCCTTTCCCTAAGGTTCCATAATTTTTGGTTGAGAGTTGGATTCTTTAGCTACTGGTCGCCCTCCTTGGGGGTCGTACAACTTGGTTGCTGGTGCATTGGGTTGCGTGCCAAAGTTTTCAGTGCATGTTGGTGATGGCTAGCTTCCTAGACTTGGACGCCTAGCTGTTGGGAATCATATGCAAGTTGTTTGAGGTGATTCAGATGGGTATTGGAGGAGTTATGAGTATTTCAGGGTAGCTGGTTGGTGTTCATGCTCACTGTCCATTTATATCAGACTGCTGTTATAGTTATATCAGACCTGATATAACCTTATACTTCCATGATTTATGTTGCCTAATCACTTTCATGTTGCAGGGATAGCTTGTTGTTTCATTGGGAAATCATTTGATATGTATTTCTCATGTTTTACAGGTATTGGACATCATATAGTAACCCTGATTTGGTAGTACCAAACAACTCTTTGCTTTCATGTTATTGCATTAGTGGTATCTCCCACTTCAAAGTGGTTGAGCCTTTTGCTTATTGTACTTCTCTCCCATTGAATAAGTGGTCGAGTTTCCTTATTTCATTTCTTGTAGCCTGCTGAAAAGTGGAAGTGACTGGCTTTGCCACCAAGTGCTTTATTTTCTCTATTGGCTGGCTTGCTGCTAATAGCATTGCTTGTTTACTTTCCAGCATTGTTATTACTACTCACCCCACTGAAGAAGTGGTAGCTTAGCCAATTTCTTAAGTGTAAGCCAACCGCTGTATGCTCTCACCTTGCCCACACTGGGATTTGGGTGATTAAAAAGTGGAAATTTTTCTTTAGTTAGTTTTATCACTTCAGTATTTGCAAGGATCCCCTTACATCGTATGCTCTCACCTTGGCCACTTCAAGATTTGGGTGATTAGAAAGTGAAGGGTTGCTTTCCAGTTTGTCTATCATTGCATTTTGGGGTAATGCTAACGGGTGCAAGTTGTGAAGTATATGGAAAAAAACGGGTGGGTTTTTACAAAAATGAAGTAGTTTTGGTGTTTTATGTGTTTTAGAGGTCTCTTTTAGGTTTGAGGAGGGTGTAGGTCAAAGTCAAAGGGGAAAAAAAAAAAAAAATCCCCATCGCTACGTGTTCCAAGTGCACTTGGGTTCATCTCAGGTTCGCCCTAGGTGAACCAGGCCCCCTAAACAGGAACTCTAGTAGTACCCGCAGAGGGACCAGACTGGGACCCAAATTGGGTGCAAACCGAGCTTGGATCTGGCTCAACCAGTAGTGAACCCGGCTACTTAGAATTTAAACAATCACAGAGAGACATAGGAGATTACTATGGAAAATTTTAATATCCAGGAAAATTCAACAGCCAAATGGACACCTCTTTTTTTTCTACAGCATGGATTGCTTATAGGTTTCTCAAAATCAGAGCTCTCTCCTTTTGTCATCTCCTTCACAATCTCTTGCTACTTTGATTATATGATTATGAAATAGACACACTTCTCAAACTTCAAATCTGTTCTCACTAGTTTTTTTTTTCCCCAAACGAAGTAACTAATATAATGTTAAATGTGATAAATGACTGATGTATTATGTATCTAATGTACCAAAAATAGTTGGCCCTAAGACTTGGCCTATGCAGTTACAAATTATAATATCTGATGCATATGGTTTGAGTCAAGGTGTTACCCTATATGGCAGTGATGCTCAATAAATATATTATGTCGAGACACCAAGTAAGAAAGTCTCACTGGATAAATTATTTGATTGGATATGGGATGTTATCATATTATCTTTGGCAGTGAAGACATTAGCAACTGAAATAGGTGAACCATTATTCGTGGAAGAAGTGCTTCTATGCATTTTTGTTATCACAGAAATTCTCATTATAATTGTTATATCACTCATGCATTTAAAGTTTTATTCAGATATTATTTGAAGATTTATTAATATGAAATGCTAGGTTTGCACTAATCTCATCATTTAAAAAGAGAAGAACGTATTACAATATGGCACCCAATTGCTTGTAATATATTAATCTTAGTATTGAAGTATGTTTTGCGACATAGTACACAATTGCTTATAATATATTAAGTCCACACAAAATCCCAGATGGAACGAGGGGTTAAGTACAATATTGTGACAATCTGTCTCTACATTCTCTCTGGGATTATTGATTGGTTTGTGTAATAATAATTATTAATCATTTACTAATTTAGTATATTGCACCATCTATCTGGTTAAGCATGGGATGTCATTGACTATACATTTGAGTCATATTTAATAATTAAATATTAACAGAATCTGGTGTAGAGCTCAGATTCATCAGGGTGACAACATATATCTATTTCTTGCTTTACACAGCTTAGCTGCCAAAACACATTAGTTGCACCATTATGCCAAAGGTTATTAATATTGTTACTTTACCACCTTAACCTTAACATTGGAAGCCTTATACCTCTTAGGTTTTCTATGAATCGTCCTAGTTTTGCCAAAGGAGCATATAAACAACGACACTTGTAAATCTCTATATGCAGGTTACTTAGAAATTACAATTGATATAGATGGGATTAAAGGAACCCTTCAGGCCCAAGTCCCTTTGCCACCCCTGCTTCTATTTATCTAGATTCTACAAGATACTCATTACTCCAAGATGTATTCATTGTAGCTATCTTATGTTTGAAATTGCCTTTGATTCAGTTTCAAGTCTGTTCTCATCAAGTTTTTCTTGGAGACAGATTAGCATTATGAAGACATTGATGAGATAATAAAGAAGAGGAAAAATGTAGTGCTTTCAAACCGAAATTCAGTCTCCCAAATGTGGTAGTGGTGGTGAGATCATTCTGAATTTAAATTAACCTAAAACTGTTAAATGTGCTGTTGTTTGTGCATGCAGCTGTAGGAGTAAGCTTAAAATTATACCTTGTTATTTCCTATGCTTATTCTTTCAGTGGTTGTATGTTTGTGGCCAATTATGCAATGCCTTATGTTTCTGAATAGCTGACAAATAGATGGCAGTAACATATTTTTCGGAGAGTTAAAGCTTTTTTTTTGTTATCTTGAAGGCAATTTTCTTTATTTTATAAGTATTTTCCTTATACTATTCCTTTTAGCTGACCAAACTTATGTAAGAGTAACATAGAGAAAATCCATCATCGTAAGCTTTAAGTAACAGATATAACTAAGAAAAGTTAAGTTTAGTCGATTTCAAAAAGCACTATGCTTCTTTTGTGAGAAAACTTTTACAAATGATATTTTATCATTTTTTGAGTAAATAATGTGTTGAATTGATTTGCAGAGTGTTTATGCACAGGAACACACTTAACAGTGGTTTGTGATTGGGCACCACTAACAGTTTTTGAATGTGACTATCATGTACAGATTCCTAAACTGGCAACAGCTGCAGAGTACTTCTTCAAGATGGGAGTTGAGGGTAAACGGTTTCGTCCCATGGTAATAACTTTACAAATATTTTTTGCATATTACCTGCTACAAAGTATCACTGGTTTTTGTGCTTGAAATTGAAATAGATAACAGTGCTAAGATTTGGTTTCATATTCTAGGAAGTTTTCAGTAGAACTAAAAGTTCTTAGTCTGGAATACTGGAAAGAAAACAGTTACATGAGCCAGTTTTATTTTAATTTTTTTGGCCTTGAGAGGTGGGGTTGTCGAGAGGTACCTCCTTTTTTAGGAAACATTTCCTGTCATGTGCCCTGATGCTCTGACATTCTGGGACCTGGATGCATGGCAGAAACATCTTCTCTGTCCAGACAATGGGCTTCTTAATCCTAGTTATGGTACCTAGCTAACCCTCCTTTATTTGTTTGTTTTCAAAGGGTGGGGACTAGAAAACACAAGGATAAATTGTTGTTACGATACCAATCCAAATAGGTAAATGTATACACTTTAGCATCTTCTTTTCCTTCTGTGGAATTTGTTTTACTTTGTCCTGCTGGAGCAGCACCTTGGAGTCTTATTTATACTAGATACAAAACTTAAGTTGGATGAGTAAACTGGTTATAGATGTCATGATATTTGTACATACTGATCCATTTGGCAACTCAGCCTGGAAGATTAATAGACCATGTCATACAATTTGCAGCCACACCAACAGAATCAAGACCATAACAGCAAAATCTTTTGGGGATAAAACTGGCAAACCAAAAGTATAAGATTGTTTTTAAAAATCGGGAAAAAATCAGATTAAAAAAGAACGTTAAAAAATTATAGATAAAGAGACAAGCTTGTTTTTGAAATTTAAAGGAATTTCAATAGCATAGAGATATATAGAGCAAATAAAATTAAGAGTTTAGCCCATGAATTGTCGAATATAGATTTTTGTTGTTTATTTCCATATCACTGATTACATTGCATTCCACAATGCATACTTTTATAGTGCATAAAATATTAAATAATAATTGGATGCTAATAGTTTTCAAATTTTCAATTACAATCTAGTTTGAATAATAATGACATGTGAATCTTTGATAGTATGATACTTCATCATTGATCAATGATATTATGATAGTGATAAAGATAATTGACTAAGTTGTCAGTTCAGGTCTCTATTCACAAACCCCCTCCTTGTAATCAAGTTTCTTTATGTTATAAGAGATCCGAATAACTTTGGGGATTTTGGGATTGAAGACCCCAATGGGGTTGAGGGGTAGTGCCCCTCATGGGGGTTTGGGGGCAATGCCCGTAGTGGGGTCAAGAGGTAGTGCCCCTCATGGGGATTTGAGACAATGTCACCTAGTGGGGTTGAGGGGTAGCACCCCTCGCGACTTTTGGGGACAGCGCCCCTAGGGCATTGCCTATTGAGATATAGGGCAGGATTGAGGGGTAGAGCCCTCACCACCAAGCCCAAATTAAGGCTTTTGAAGCCACACAAACCTTCATGGTGCATGCTATTTTCACAATTTTATCGCAAAAGTGTGAAATTAGGTATTTGGGACATTTTTGTTTATCAAAATGTTCTAAAAGATCATTTATTTTTGTTTGGATGGCCCTTGGGTTCCCTCTAGAGCAGCTTAGGTTTGCCTTGTAAATGTGCTTTGGAAGTGTGAAAATCCAATATTCATATAATCAAGATACATAGGAGAACCATGTTACCATACACAAAAAATATTACATGATCTTTCATATCATCCTAAGCATTTGTAGAGTTACCTTTATATTTAGTTATTGAAAACTTAATTGTCACTGTCCATCAGAAAATTATTTACAGCCCATAGGCTTCAAATGGACTTCCTTAGCTTCTTCTTGAGGTTCATATTCTGAAAGGTAGAAAATAGGAGACTGTACATAAAAAATGGCATACCATCCATACTAGGTTCTAATTACCAGATTAATACAATTTGGAAATCCAGAATCTTCAAAATGGTTTGGAAAAATCTATTTTAGAATGTTATTATAATAGAATATTGTAACGAACCAACCCTTCGGTAAAGTACAAAATTTCAAATTTACACCATGTGAGTAAATAAAAGTGCTAACAAGTCATTGCAATAAATTTTTTTCTTTCTTTTATTGAAAATATATGAACAAGATGCCATATCATTTTACAATAAAGAATCCACTTCATTACAATAACTTCACTGTTGATGTTATAGCAGCTTAGGGCTGCACTTCCTTTGGACGAATTCCAAGGAGAAGAGCATGAATTAAATAAGTAGCCATTCTGCTATTTAATTCATGATTATAACATTTATTAAATGGAGAGGGCCGACCCTATATGATTCGCTTGTCTTGATTTTCATTTGGGCCGACCTTATTTGTAATTTGTCATTTATTATATTACCTTAAAGGGCCGACCTATCTTGAAGAGTGGCCTCTATTGTATTTATACAAGGTCTCACTTGTCATTGTATTCATTCATTCCATCAAGTATTTGCAAGTAAGAGTAGAAGTTCGCACCTTCATAGCAGCAGTTTGCATTCAAGGAAGATATCATATTCATTGTATATCTTGCATTTAGGAGAAGTGCGATTTCTTTGTATCAAGTATTGGCCATTGTTGGGCCTGAGTTGTAAGCAGATCTCTGCTCTTGTTCTACTTTATATAAGAGATTCATTTGCTGGGTTTTTCTCCCTCAGGAGGAGGGTTTTCCCAGGGTATCTTGTTGTGTTCATTGTCTTATGTGTTGCAATATTATTAAGTGCTTTCATTGTTTAATCTGATCTAAGAAACACTAACATGGTATCAGAGTAGGTACGAAAAAGATCGTGATCAGATTTAGTTTGCTACACTCACTTTATTCTTTTTTAGTTTATCTTCTAAATTTCTCAAAATGGTGAATGGTCTGAAAATCGAGGATAGACTCGAAGGAATTTCGAACTACACATCATGGAGGTTCAGGATCATGCTCACATTGGAAGAGAATGATTTGGCTGAGTTTGTGAAAACAAAAGTTCCCGAACCTGAGGAGGAAGAAGAGAAGTTGCAGTGGAGGAAGAAAGACACTAGGGCAAAGAAAGTGTTGGTTGATTCCGTCAAGGATCATGTTGTACCGATCGTCTTCAAGTTGGATACGGCAAGAGAGATGATTACAACCTTGGAAGAGATGTATGAAATCAACAACACTAGTCGAGCTCTTGCACTAAAGCAACAACTTCATCATGTGAAAATGGCGAAAGGAGAATCTGTCATTACATACTTCATGAGGATTTCAGAGATAAGAGATTAGCTCTCCACAATTGGTCACATGATTGATGACAAAGACTTGACTATGCTTGCTCTCAATGGTCTTCCGCTTTCATGGGAGTCGTTTATTCAAGGAATAAGTGCAAGATCTAAACTTCCCAAGTTTGATCGATTGAGAATTGACTGTATCCAAGAGGAGTCGAGACTAACGGTTAGGGGAATTGGTCAAAGTTCAAAGAACGAAGAAATACAAGTTCTTGCCTCTCATTCGTCAAAGAAAGGAAAAGGCTTTAAGAAAGGGTTCTTCAAGAGGAATCGAGAAAATGGAAATGATGGTGCTCCTGCTTTCAAAAGGAAACGAGACATGTCCAAAAATCAATGTTTTCGTTGTGATAAATATGGTCACTTTGCGAAGGATTGTCCTACTAGACCTAAGCAGCAGGTTGCCACTGCAAATGTTGAAGAAGTTGCTCCGCAAAAGGACTCTAGTGATTCTTTGTTCTATTCAGCATTGTCAAGCAATGTATCTACCGATGTCAACACTTGGCTGATTGATAGTGGTGCCTCTAGGCACATCACCGGTTTTAGGGGTCACCTTTCAAACTTAGTGGAGAGCAACACTAGTGAAAAAGTCGTCATTGGAGACGATGCTTCATATTCTGTGAAAGGAGTTGGAAACTCCACTCTTCACCTGGATTCCGGGATTTCATTGGAGTTGAATGATGTACCGCTCGTTCCAGGGATAAAGAGGAATCTTGTCTCAATTTCGGCATTAGAAGACAAGGGTTATCGAGTTGCCTTCTGTAAAGGCAAAGTTCTTATATGGGCAAAGAACTCCAGCTTCAAAATTGCTCAGTGATTGGAGTTAGACATGAATGTCTCTACAGGCTATGCTCTCGCCCTCTTCAAGCGCTTGTGCATAACTCTTCCAACATGTGTGACCTTTGGCATCGAAGATTGGCTCACATTCACTTTCGTGCTCTACCTATCATGGAGAAGATGGTCACCGGTCTTCCGAAATTCAATCAAGAACATGAAGGTACATGCAAGGGATGCGCCCTAGGCAAGAACACAAAAGGTACGTTTCATTCTAGTGAAAGTAGATCTAAATGTATTCTTGATCTCATTCATTCTGATTTATGTGGTCCAATGTCTATTGCATCTTCTAGTGGTTTCTTGTATTATATTATTTTCATTGATGATTACTCTAGAAAAACTTGGATTTATTTCTTGAGATCTAAAGAATTTGAAGAAGTATTAGAAAGATTCAGAGAATTCAAGGCGCAGGTTGAAAACCTGTTTGGGAAAAGGATCAAGGTATTGAGATCCGATAATGGTACAGAATACACCTTTGGCACCTTTCAAGATTTTTGTATTGAAACAGGGATTAAGAGGGAGTTCAGTGTTCCCTATAATCCACAACAAAATGGCATTGTTGAAAGAAAGAATAGGTCTATTGTGGAAGCAGTGAAAGCTATGATCCATGATCAAGATCTGCAAATCTCTCTTTGGGCTGAGGCATCAAGGACTGCTGTCTATGTTCAAAGCAGGAGTCCCCATAGGATCTTGGAGAATAAAACTCCTGAAGAAGCATTCTCAGGGGTGAAACTAGAAGTTAGTCATTTGAGGATCTTTGGTTGTCCAGTCTATGTTCATATTCCAAAGGAAAAGAGAACAAAGCTAGAACCTTATGGGAAGAAAGGAATTCTTGTAGGTTACAGTGAGACATCAAAGGCTTACAGGATATACATACCAGGTCAAAAGTCTATTGCGATCAGTAGAGATGTCACATTTGAGGAAGATGTTGCTTTCAAAAGGTCCAAGGGCACTCATATGGAGATTGATGAAGAAGAACCTCCTCAAGATATGGAAGTTGATCATATTCCAGAGAATCTGAAGGAGGCTCTAGAACCTAAAGAAGATGTTGATCCAGTTGAGCCCTTGGATCCCATTGATGGGCCTCTAGATATTGTGATTGGAAAGAAAAGACCTCTTTGGGCTCGTAGGACAATGCAGGAAGCAGAAAGTTTTGCAGCTCCAAGAGGAGCTTTCATAGAAAGCAAGAGACCTCACAAGTTCTCTAGTTATGTCGCTTTGATGAGTCAAATTATTGAGTCAGAACTTTCAAGTGTCGAAGAAGCTTCTAGTCAACAAGTATGGAAAGATGCCATGACTGAGGAGTATCAGTCCATACTTAAGAATGATGTTTGGGATATTGTTCCTAGACCCAAGGACAAATTTGTGGCGTCTTCTAAGTGGCTCTTCAAAATCAAGCATGCAGTTGATGGGAGCATTGAGAAGCACAAGGCAAGATTTGTGGCTAGAGGGTTCTCACAAAAAGAGGGAGTTGACAATGAAGAAACATTTGCTCCTGTGGCTCGGTATACATCTGTCAGAACCATCATTGCCAATGCTGCATCTAGAGGATGGAAGATTCATCAAATGGATGTAAAGATAGCCTTTCTGAATGGTGTAATAGAAGAAGAGGTTTACATTGAGCAACCTGAAGGATTTGAGGTGCATGGGAATGAGTCCCATGTTTGCAAGCTGAAGAAGGCCTTGTATGGTCTTAAGCAAGCACCTCGTGCTTGGTACGAAAGGATTGATCAATATCTATTAAGTTTGGGTTTCTCAAAGAGTGATGCAGATTCTAACCTCTACTTCAAGGTAGTAAATGGTGAAGCTTTGATTCTAGTTTTATATGTTGATGATTTGATTATCACTGGTGAGGAACATCTAATTCTAAAATGCAAGAAGGAGTTAGCGTTAGAGTTTTAGATGAAGAATCTAGGTCTCATGCATTACTTCCTTGGCTTAGAAGTTTGGCAAAAGACAAATGAAATGGTTCTAAGTCAAGGCAAGTATACTGTTGACATTCTCAAAAGGTTTGGTATGATTGATTGCAAACCTATTTCTATACCCATGGAGACTAATCTAGATAAGTTGAAAGAGGCTGCAGCTAGTTCAGAACCAGTGGATTCTACGATGTATAGACAGTTGATTGGTTCATTGATGTATCTAGTTGACACTAGACTTGACATCTGCTATGCAGTGAGTGCACTTAGCCAGTTTATGTGTAAACCAAGGCAAATACATCTTGTAGTAGCTAAACATATCTTGAGATATTTATGTGGCACAATTGGATATGGGTTGAGATATTCTTCAGGTGTGGATTTAGAGCTACATTGTTTCACTGATTTTGATTGGGCAGGATGTGTCTCAGATCGGAAGAGTACCTCTGGTTGTTGCTTCAGTTTGGGAACTGCTATGATTTCTTGGTGTAGCAGGAAACAGTCTTCAGTAGCTTTGAGTACAATCGAGGCAGAGTATATAGCAGCTTGTGTGGCAGCTCGTGAGGCAGTGTGGCTTCGTAAGCTCCTTGCAGGATTGTTTGGATAATCAATGGAGCCTACCATTATACACTGTGATAACCAGAGCTGTGTGAAGCTTTCTGTCAATGCCGTGTTTCATGACAGAACAAAGCATGTTGAGATCAAGTACCATTATATTAGAGATAAGGTACTAAGGAAAGCTATATAGTTGAGGTATATCAGCACTGATGAGCAAACGACAGACATTCTCACCAAGCCTCTCTATAGGATCAAGTTTGTGTACTTTCGAGATAAGCTTGGTATGGTGGAGAATGTAGCCTTGACTGAGAAAGAGTCTCAGTATCAGTGATCCTTATATTTGATAATACATTTCTCTATTGAGAGAGATTTGAGGTGCAAGTCCTTGATAATACATTTCTCTATTTGAGAGAGATTTGAGGTGCAAGTCCTTGATAGTGCATTTCTCTTTTGAGACTTGAGGTTGAAGCCCTTGTTTCCACCCTCTGGGAGAGCCATGGTGGATGTCATGTGTGTGACTCCATGACAGCATCACGTGAGGGAATCCATGATGATTTATTTGTGCTTGTGTATCACCCTCTGAGGAGACATGGTGATAGTCACATTGAGGTGACAACATCACATTAAGTGATGAGCACTTGTTCATACCATCTATGGAGGTAGCCATGATGGTTGATATCATGATAAGGTGATATTCTATTTTGTTTTCATTTTGATATGATGTGTCTTGTGTAGGTGGAAGTTTATCCCTAGCTTAGAGGGAGTGTTGATGTTATAGCAGCTTAGGGCTATACTTCCTTTGCACGAATTCCAAGGAGAAGAGCATGAATTAAATAAGTAGCCATTCGGCTATTTAATTCATGATTATAACATTTATTAAATGGAGAGGGCCGACCCTATATGATTCGCTTGTCTTGACTTTTATTTGGGCCGACCTTATTTGTAATTTGTTATTTATTATATTACCTTAAAGGGCCGACATATCTTGAAGAGGCGCCTCTATTGTATTTATACAAGGTCTCACTTGTCATTGTATTCATTCATTCCATCAAGTATTCGCAAGTAAGAGCAGAAGTTCACACCTTCATAGCAGCAGTTTGCATTCAAGGAAGATATCATATTCATTGTATATCTTGCATTTAGGAGAAGTGCAATTTCTTTGTATCAAGTATTGGCCATTGTTGGGCCTGAGTTGTAAGCAGATTTCTGCTCTTGTTCTACTTTATATAAGAGATTCATTTGCTGGGTTTTTCTCCCTCAAGAGGAGGGTTTTCCCAGGGTATCTTGTTGTGTTCATTGTCTTATGTGTCGCAATATTATTAAGTGCTTTCACAAGTACGCGTAACAAGAATACATACCTTTACAAACATAGGTCCAATGAGCTTTAGAACTAGTAGTTGAAAGATGATCCAGGATCTTCCCTTTCAAATCTTGGTTCTTTTGTCGCCTGCTATGGAGGAAAAGCATCATTCAGGCGCTTTTTTGCAACCCCAGACTCATAATGCAGTCCCCTACACATCTATCATTTGATAGATGGCCCTTTCCTTCGACGAAGAGACTGGTAGAGTAACCGATAACGACAACCAATTGAGCATAGTGTTGTGTCCTACATAGCTAGAACCTTGTAATCCCACAATCTCAAACTAGCATGTAATATTGGATCACGGTGAACTGACAGTGTACTCTCAAGAGTCACACAACCTAGAGTGGAGTCACACAATCTAGAGTGGAGTCTTGTATATTGCACTACTTTGATCAAAGTGTTTCATTCAGTATGTTCTACTAAGGGTCATTTGTCACATACACTATTCAGGGCCGATTTGACTTAAGACTATCTTCAACTACGCATAGATATTTCCTTCAATGGATAGTCTATCATCCTAGATAACCTACAACCATATTAATCTACTTGGAATTAACTACTTAACTGGTAAGTACACAAGCTAGGTATTCCTTCTATGGATAGTCCATCATCCTAGATAACCTACATACTTGGATAACTCGACTTACGTGTAAGTATATTAATCCCTCTCCCATACTGGATGCCCTCTCCTAGGAGAAATCAAAAGTTTTATAGCAAGTAAGTACACAAGCACCCTCCCATACTAGATTATTTATCCTAGGAGTAACACAAGCTTTCCGAGTTAAACTAATAACTTCGCTGGGTGTACCTCAAGTGACTCTTGCATTCAAATCAAGCCTAGTATATAATAACTAAGATAGACACCCAACTCCTACTATGGAGTAAATATAAACACATTGCATCCCATCTTCAACATATCTAGTAAAATTAATTACCTATGTTGTACCACATGTAACATAGTTGAATTCCTCAGTCAAGTAATCTCTTTGACATATCTCGTATAGTTAAATACTCGTGTCAAGCTATCTCTTCGACATTTCTAATACAATTAAGTATTTGTGTCAATCAAACTCTCCTATTATGGAGTACTTAAAAACACATTATAAAAAGCAGCCTAAAGGCTTCAATTCCCTTTTTTAGAAGACATAAAAAATACTTCTATTCCACAGGTAGAAAAGACATTTCATGCAGCATAGATAACACAATAATTCCTTGCAAACAATAAGAAGTAGGAAACCCAATGTCTGTTATCGCTTTCCCATATAATGTTGATAGTGCGACCTTCTCCAGCAGTAGTTCTGCTTAATTCAGTTTCCCAACACAACTCTTTTTCTCACTCTCATTGATAGTACTCTACTCTCAGAATTAGACAACTCTTCCTCACAAAGTCCACTCTTTTCTCACTTAGAAATCAGATAAAATGAACTGGTAAAACTTAGATGTAAACTGACATAAATGTATATACTGGCTGCAAATTATCACTCAGAAACGTGAAGAATGAACATAATATAATGCACAAGATGATACACAAATGATGAATAAGGCAATCACAGTATAATACTCAAGGTAATTCCAAAATGATGAAAGTGATATCACCAAAGACAAGGATAGAAGATACGATTCAAGAGAGTTGGGCGACTATTAATAGTGAGCCTAGCCTCCAACATTCCCTACAGCCATTTTAATTGTTCAACCTGGAGGTGGCGCTTAATTAAGTCTGTACTCAACAATGCCCATGGTGAATCGACTTCCAATTCTGCCAACATTAAGAAGACTATTTCCAAAAGCAAATGGAGAAATTCATAAATCAACACCTACAGAAAATGGTTTCAGAGGTGGCGCCAAACTCATGAGATGGCGGGATTTTCAAAATTAGAGAAGAAGTCAATCATAATTCATTTACATATACCTAACATCGACTATTTTTTGGGGTTGAGTCGATGAAATTCATTTAGTGTGTTGAATTTGGTCAAGCTTTAGATTTCAACCTCGTCAAAGATTTTAGATGCATTTCATGGATTTGTCCATGTGTGTTCACTAACAGGTGATGTGCGATTTCTTTTAGAGCGTATGTGATTTAAATTCAAATTCTATCATATTAAACTATATCGGCCTTCATACGCCAAAGTTTAAATGATAATATTAAATCGATTCTTTTAAGCAATTTCAGAAATAATTGGATTTCCCAAAGTTTATATTCGTGAATTGAAGTCTTCACAAAATCGACTCATTTATTAAATCCGAATAATTCGATTTCCAAAGTTGAGAATAATATGAATAATATCATAGTTGTCGGGAGACGCGTCTCGGAGACGGAGACGCGTCTCGAAGACCGGTATTGTCTCCGGAGACTTCTCCAAGAGGTTGGAGACTTCTGCTGAAGTTTCCCGAGTACCCTGCCATCTCCTGCTGCAAAAAATGACGTCTCCCACTAAAATACCTAAAAAAACTTTAAAGTTTAAACATTTGAAACTTTAAAAATTAAAGCATAATGTATTTGACGTTTCTAAGAGTGATTAAATTATTGTTTTGAAAGTACAATGTCATCATATTTTCAGATTTTCTATAAATTACTAAATTTATTTTCAGATTTCTATGAATTATTAATTTTTTATTTTTTATTTATATTAAAAAAAATGGCGTCTCCAAGTACCCCCGTTTCCTATTTTCAAAAAAAAGGCGTATTGGTACCGGTACCAGTCTCCCGTACCAGTACTAGTACCAGTCTCGCGGCAACTATGAATAATTTATATTTTGTTATATATTTAGCGCCTACATTCAAGCAACATTTAACTATGCCTTCATACTATGTGAAGTGCTATTTATCTTCCAATAAAATATAATATATATATATACATATATATATGGTATATCCATCATACACATTTATATATTTATGTGTATATATATATATATATATTTATATTTTAACCAATTGGATAAAATATATCCGACATTTCAAATGCTTATAACTTCTTGTCAGTTATGTCAAGAATATGCACATTTCCATATATTTATATATGTTCATATATACCCATTCCATCGGATGTATATCTCTTATTATCTTTATACCGCAAATAATAATATGTGTATATTTTTATACACATATACTTATATTATATATACATATGTACACTTCTCCAATAAGCATTAACGCTTGCAAGTGTGTATATATATATATACAATCATATTCATTATATGGTAATACGATAATCAAGTAATCCATTTGATATTGAATGATCATGACCTAGTGTCTATACCCACACATATGTCAATACAAGCATAGTCGTTTCCTCATGTATGTACCTCGGTGAGTATTTCTACTCACATATATGTGCATTTGCTAATGCTCTCATACATGGGTCTATGTATATATATATATATATATATATATATATATGCCTATAGACATGCTACGTTTTACGTTCATATGAAACGACGTAAACGTAACCATTCATAAAACCCAAAGACTCAATCCAAGCACAATCAACACATTGTCATAAGGAAGAACTCAAAGCTCTAACAGATAAACATCACCCAAAACATGCATTCAAAGTAAACAAAACCTTTACTGATGCAGATATATCGACAAAGGGTGACTTACCTTTTACTCACAAACTTACTCAGTTCACTCAATCTAAGGTGGTGTGTGTTTATGCTCAGATAGTTACATTTACCACTTACCTGACCAAGATCTTCTCCTGAGTGATACTTCCCCTCCCCCTGGAGAAATGGACATTTACCTGCAACCACTAGCACATTTTATTTTTAGATCAGAAATGTAAACAAATGGAAAATACAACACAATGAACAATGAACATAGTGATTACCCTGGGAAAACCCTCCTACTCGAGGGAGAAAAACCCAACAAAGAATATTCTCTTATATCTTAGAATAATAAGTGCAGAAACTGCATACAAAATCAGGCTCTAGAAAAGGCCGAGCCTCATACAATGAGAAATGTCACTTCTCTTTGAAGCGAACCTTAAGGCTATAGATGATATCACTTCTTACAACAAATCTGATCTGCTGCTAGAAGTCAAACTACTGCTAGAAGGTGAACTGTTGCTTGAAGATGTGAATTGAATGAATGAAATTGATTGCAAAATGAGAGGACTCTATCCTCTTTATATACCAAGCTGGGTGGCTTCCTCTGTAGGGGCGACCTAGAACAAATATAATTTTATTTAATAAAACAAAGGCCGACCTGCCTTGTGATAAATTTATTTAGGAGAAAATATCTCCCGCCGCTACAACACTAATAGCACATGCCTTGGCAGTCAATTGTTCACAACAATAAGCATCATATATAAACATAACAATAATTCAACAACCATCTATTCTCATATATACAGTATTTCACCATGAATAACATCAACTGAGATAACATCAAATGAGATAACATTCATATTGATAACAAGGTACACGCATCATGAATTCATCTCCAGAATTTACATTACATTCACATTTACCCTATGTAGTAATAGTAAATAGTAACTTCACAATTTGGGGTTTAACAAATATTGTCTTCTATAGTGGCTCAAAATGTAAACAGTCTAGTTTATTTTCTTGTTTTTATTAGTTGTTTTAACATTGAAATCCTTGTTTAACACAACAGCAATCTGGAAACAAAATTGCAGAAAACCCTAGACTCGATAAATCATAGTAAAACCGTTTGAGGAAAGAAAATCACACCACAAAGTCGTTTTAGCCAATTGTCAAAAAAATGATAAAACAATTGAAAATGCACAGGTATAAACCCTATTGTTGTGGGTAGGTGAAATCTGACATATTTATTTCGCAAAAAATCGTGATTAAATGCAAAAAATTGGCATAAATCATTGAAAATCAGTAAGAAAGTGGCAGTCAATGATTTATTGAAAATAAACATGTTTTTTAAAGGGAAAAAAATAGCAATATTGCTGTTTCCCGATTAATCATGATTTTGGCGATTTATTCCCCATTTTTGCTTCTATGCGATCAACTATTTTTTAACCTTTCTCTCTCTCAAGCTATTAAGGGGCAATGCCTCCTTGCAATTACCCTATGTAGTTTCATGATGTAGTGGAGGAGCAGTGTTGTGCACTCAAATATTCTTGGAAACTCTACAGTCAATGTTCTTAACACTACTACCAAAGTTCTAGTCGGCATTAGTATTTTGCACTGCATGCCATGTCGGCATGGATAATTGTCATTAGAAAGTGGGACACTTTTTCAATAGTTGTTCATATGTGACCAGTTTGGCCACTTTGTAGACTAGGTCTGCTATGTGCCTGGTTTGAGTTCCCTATGGATATAGCTAAGAGCCTACAAAATGATCCCAGATTCATTTGGGTTTGCTTTGCAGTGGACCTGGGTGAACGTAGGAAGAAGGTTGTCACATTTCATGGAAAAGTTAAGTATAATGACCTTGCACCTTGCTGATACAAATGCCCTGCATCTCACCACTACAAACTCTGTCTCTCTGTTATTGTTGGAGGACTACACACAACATAGACTCTGTTTTATTATTGCATTATTCTTTCTAGCATTTGGATTATGTCGCTCTGCCAACTCACTTCTGCATTGTAGATAGCCACATGATTTACCACTTGTTTTACCCCCTTAGCCTACACACCCTAATGTTTTGTTGTGCCCCACGTTTTTTATTACCATGATTGGCCCCCCTTTGGTGCATGGGAGAGCATCTAGTTTTGTGTCTCAGGTTGGGCAACTAGACAAGGTTTATTAAGTCTCGTCCCGCAAATGAGTTGCTCCTCAGTCTGCAAATCAATCTCAACTTCCCAAGAATAAATTTGAGCCCCACTTTAATGAAATAATTTTAGCCTGGCCATTAACCAATAAGAGTTGGCTGTTGGAAGTGAGCTGGATAGATTGAAATAGGCTGGATCATATTATCTTGCAGAACAATCCATGCTTGTGTATTTTCTGCACCTGTAGACCTCAATAAATGGAGAACGCAGCTATATATTTATAATAGGTTAAAGATTGGTTTGAGATATATTAAATTATACTATTACATAGTCTTTATATATATTATTAATTTCAAAGTTTGAAAATGGGGACTTTGGCAGCCCAAAAATTTGACTTGGACTTGGGACTCTGCAAAAAATGCAGCGGAAAAAGAAAACTTAATTACACTAAAATAAACAAATTAAAGCATTTAGAGAAAACAAAATTCTAATTTGATTATCAATTTATCATAATTTAAACAAGTCAATGTCATATGGCCCTCAAATGCGCAAAATTTGAATTTGAAAGTTTCATAGTCAAACAATACATTGTATTACAACAAAATTATAAATAATAATTTTATAACAGCACTATAACTGTTTACATGTGCCAAAAAACAGCTAAACACAATCTACATCTTCCTCTTCCCCCATCCGGTGTAACTTAATTTTGTAAGCCTTGAACTAGAAGGTAACTAGATATAAAAATGAGGACTGATTGTTTCCTCAAAAATGTCTTCATTTTCCTCCAATGCATCCAACTCTGCTGCTTCTATTGCTGCTCTGTCCATTACAACGAGATTTTCATTAGTAAGAATGACATCATCATGTTTTTCTTCGACAGTCCAATTAGCAAAAAGATTGATGTCATCCAACTTGATGGCATCATCAGAACCCTCTGCTAAGGTTGTACAGGACAAAAACAAGGTCATTGAAATCTTCCAAGGTTAACTTTGTTTCTTTTCTTCGTGTGATTTATAAAGATCGAAAGAAGAAAATATGTGGGTTTATAGAATTCATAAAGAAGCAAAAGGAGGAAATTATAGTGTTCCTTCTGTAGTGTAAACAATGCTGCTTGAGAATATTGGAAGTCATCATCCATTATTATCTAGAATGGGGGAACAAAATGGAAGTTTTTATGACTTTCTCAAAGTAATATACATTGGCCTTATTTATTAAAAATAATTCTTTTGTTTTAAATGTTGTAAATTATGTTTCTTGTCTGAACGTGCAAAACCTCTATTTAGGATATGCTTGTGCATTTTTAATTCAGAAAGAATCAGCATGGTTTTAGAGAGAAATCATATGTTCCTTTAACTGCAACTTGATGTTTTGCTAAAAACTAATATATTCTATAATACATTTGGGTTTTCAATAGTTTGTTTAGCAATTAGTTTAGGCCAATATTTTCACAATTTTTACATAAACAATTTACAAACACGGTTTCATTTCTTTTACAAATATTTTATTTCACTTACAATGGTTGTCTTATTGAATGAAAGAAAGTTTAATGTCTGCATGTTTTAAATGCAATATGGCTATCAGGTCTTATTGCTGATGGCATCATCATTGACTATGGCAGTACCTGAAATGGCAGTGAACTCTGTCAATGAAAGCTTTGCAAAGGAACTACGATTTCGACAACAGCGCATTGCAGAGATTACAGAGATGATCCATGTTTGTCTCTGTTTTATGAATTCTGTTTATTTTCTACAGTCATTGTCATTACTGCAGCATTGGCTTTATGTTGGAACAATGTATCTTAATAATGCCTTTGGTATATGATATTTATGGTTGTTGATTCTAACTTTTGTAGATTTAGCAGTCTTAATGAAATACTTGAAGCTTCTTGGTGATGGTTTTACACTCAAGTGTTCCAATTTTTGAGTTTGGCATGACAAGGTTCTGTGATACTTTTGTTGGCAGGTAGCAAGCCTTCTTCATGATGATGTATTGGATGATGCAGAAACCCGCCGTGGTATCAGTTCATTGAACTTTATGATGGGAAATAAGGTACTCCTTTTTAAGTTCTTCATCCTTTTTTTTTTGAAAAGAATGCTAGTTTTACAATTCAATGACAGATGCCAAAACACTCAATATCAAATAAATGACTGTATGGACAAACCTAAAATGAGAACCAATGTGTACGATTTAAGAAAAGGAATGTGCTGAAGGAATTTTCAATTTTCTTGTAGGTTTGTTGTTTTCTTTTGAAAATTTTCTAGTTGTGAAATACAAGGATCTAGCCATGGATAGGTTGGGTGAAAAATCATTGGTTATACATATGTGCAGATTTTGGCATGATTAAATCATATGTATTCCAAATTGGGATAAAGGATTCATCTTTGGGGGGAATCCTCCTCAAATTTATGCTAAATTTTGATGGATCATTGTTAAGAAAAGTTTCACTAACAGTTGTAGAAACGAGGAAAATCCAGCGGGTGTTTGCACTTGCTTCATCTAAAATAGTTATTAATGTGTAAATGTTCATGTACCTGAGAAAGAGAGGTACAATTATTCTGCTACATATAAAATTGACTCTGCACAGTTTTCTTTGTTTAACCAAATATGGCTTTTTCTGGGATAATTGAACTCTGTAAAGCTTTATTCATAACATTCCAATTGTTTTAGTTTCTTTTTCCAATCTACGGAAGTTTTCATTACTGAATCCTATTTTGGAACTTTCTTTGCAAGTGTTAGTAAAACAATTTCTCCAGTCAGTTGGGGTTTCCATGCAGATTTCTCAGATTTTTTTTCTCCACTGAACTAATTTATGAATATCATTGATTTATGTTATGAATGCTGATGATTTGACTGATAACTTATGAATGCTGATGGTTTGATAGGTTTTCCTGGTACTATCTATTTATTTTAGATTACAAAGTTATTTTTGATTCATTCTCTATTTGTCTGTGATACAGCTTGCTGTGCTAGCTGGCGATTTTCTTCTTTCCAGAGCATCTGTAGCACTTGCTTCGCTGAAAGACACAGAGGTGAATTCATTTTTTTAATTTTCTTTTTATGTTTATTTGTGGGACAATGCTGCTTGTTATAGTCTTCATACTGTTATCTCATTATTATTAATGTTTTAACAAATATGATATAGTCATATACATTAGTGCAACCCTATAAAATGGAAGTCTAAGCCACTCGTGATTTATTGATTACAGAGCGAACTATTTTCCAGTTACAATATCATACTTCATAGCTAATTTTTGCATAGGATCTTAGGATCTGATTGTTGAAAGGGGGTTTGGTGTCAACAAGCCAGAATTTCCTGTAATGGGGTTGTCCTTGTATGGAAAATTCTTTTAGCATTTTCCATCAGGTTCTTTTAAAAAAATAAATATTTTGAGTATAGCTGTTGAAGCCAAGAAATGGAGCTTGAATATGAAATGATTCTTCATTGGCCGATAATTCCTCTACATATAATTTAGCCTTCAAATTATTATGCATGATCTTGATAATGATCTTCATCCTCCATTTTCATGTTGTGTCTTCTGTGCTTCGATTGGAATTAAAAACAGATGATACTATCCTCATTTGGTAGTAGATCTACCCGTCCTGATAGCCAATGCGTTGTGTGTATCTGTTTTCCAATCTTCTACCAATCATTTGAAATTTACCTCAATTATTAATTTTGACTGGGTTCTTTGTATGTACACTTGCTTGGAATACGAAGTTGTCTTACTGTAACATGAGTCGTCTTCCCTTATGTGGGGATTGTTGTCCAATACTTCTGGCCTATCTGTGACCATGGTTGAAGTTAACAACTTAAGTATGTCTTATGAGCCATTTGCACAGCTTGAGCAGGTTGAATCTGTATGCTACCATGTAACTTGGGATATTGCACATTTCCATCCGCTACTATCACTAGGACTGCATTAACTATGCTATTCACAATATCGCCTGCTTTGTGAAGAAAGTACTGTATGTTTAAATCTGGATGATGTCTGATAGCCATAGTTAACTGGATACATGGGGTAAAGGTATCAGAATGGGGACAGAGATGCCATTAAGATTAGGACACATGAGTAATTAAGTAAGGGTATGGCTATACTATATATAAATTTAGTTACCAAAAATATGGCTACTGGGATGGGGAGGTGCTCTTGTTTGTTTACAATTGTTTTCTGGTAGCTATGCTGATAACTCATTTGTGAACCACCTCAGGAATGGTTACGAAAATATTTTGATTGCAACCTTGGGGTCAGAATTACCATATTTAATTTGCTTCTTTAAAGGAAATATTAATTTGGTTACTTCTCAAATGGCTGCTTTATATCAAATAGAGTGGTAGTTTCATAAGCTGTATAGTCTTTAAATAGCTGTATGCTCTTTCTTTCTTTCCTTTTAATTCTACACCTACAGCAGTATCAAACTCTATACCTTTGTGGAATTCATATCATTTGGCCAAAATCCTATGTAAGGTATTCATTCTTCATAATTCCTGTTTTTCTTTTATGAATTGTTCTCTTCAAGCCTGAAGCAGGCAAATACTTTTATCGGTGCTTTTAAACCATGCTAACAGCTTATCTGAAGTTCTGAACTACACATTATAAACCCCTATATCAAAAAACTCATCAGGTAATCCAGAGGATTGGATGTCTCTGCAGTGACTAAATCACAAAATCATATTTAACATCAATTTCGAATAGTCAACCTGTATGATTAATTTACAAACTCAATTACATGTTTCCACTGGGCAATATTTTCCCTCTTGGCTTCCCTGAGGAGATTGTGCTTTCATATTCATAAATCACACACGACATAGTTTAGCAAAAGGAAGTTGGGTTCAAATCTGCACATTCCTTAATCATGCATGCAACCAAGAACAATCAAATATTTCATGGTTGTGTTCCATTCCATATATTTACTTCTGTGATAATTATGTGAAAGATACCCTCTCAATTTTTTTGATTTTTCAATGACAATTACAATGTAATCAAGCACCCGTTAAGGTTAGCTGAAAACCAAAACGATGCAAAAAAGAACTCTAACCAAGAATGCGCCCTAAAATTTGATGAGGGAGGAGGGGTAGGCATATGGTCAGAGGATCCCTAGGATCTAATTAACTCCATAACTGAATTGATTACAATTGAGAGAGAAGAACTAAACTCAACACCAAGAATGTGCACAAAAGATCCTTTAGAAGGCGAGGTTGTAACATATGGTGGAGTAATAATTACAAAATTGAAAGAACTTAGGCAGATAACCAGCCATGAGAGATTTTCCACAGTTCCACTAAAACAGTGGGGGGAATGAAATTACAAATTAAACAATTCATCCGCTACGGCAGGCATCCATTTGTGAGTGGGAATTCACCACTTTCTAGTGGGTACAAATGAGAGATTATTAAGTTCTTTTTCCACACTGGCGGTAAACCATCTAGGGGTTACAAATATGAGAAATTAAGCACAAGTAAGCAGTAAAGAATGACTGAAACAGTACTATTGTAACAGTCTTACAATGTAAAGAACTACTGCAAATTACAAGTGATTACAATAGAATTGAAGCACAAGAAATAGAAGATCTCCCATTCTAGAATTCTCTCAATTATTGAAGGAATAAACTGAAATCAAAGATTGAAATAATTCTGATATAAAATCAGCAAACTGAAAGCTTGAACTAGCAAACATCAACTCACCAAAAATGTCAAATCTCTTACCACACTCCACAGACTTCAAACTGAAAGTGTCTCTCTTCTATGGCTAGGCGACCAAGAAACCACCACTTTCCAACGTTCAAACTCAGCAAAAACAACCAACACACATTCCAAAGCAATAGATGAATGGTACGGCCCTAGGAGAGGGTCGACCTCACTTATAAAATCAGCCACTTCATATTAAATTCTGTACTTGCACCAAAAGGGGCGCCTCTTGCATATAGATGGATAGAAACAATACCCATAAGCAAACAAAAATCATACCAAAAGCTGTATATGAAAATCTCTTTCAACCAAACAATAACTAGCAGCATGAAAACTGGAAATATCTGACCAAAACTCCACAATAATGCTCAATATGTACTTCTGGATGAAGTACACTCTCAGATCACCATCTTGGGAACCATAGTTTCAGGCTCGAAGAATGGAGTAAACTAGCTAAGCTTTCCTTTAGCCAGATTCTGGATTTCAAACCAACAACATAACTTTACACTATTTTCCAAAGATAACCAAAAACTGGAGCAAGACTTCTCTTTTATAGAAAAAGAGGTGACTTTACAAATTCCCAAAACTCCTCCAAGAATGGGACGCCAAAAGTTCCCTTTTTGAGATATTTTATAATTCACAAATATTTAATCCCTCTTAGAATGGCGTCAACTTCAAGGCATAAATAAACTTTATTAAATGTTTCATATTTCCTTCATGAAGGCGTCCCCCTTCATGGCCACCTTTTAAACACAACTTAAAGTTAATGAGCTAGGCCAAGGGATCAACTTGAAATTAAAACATTAATGCCTTGAAATATATTATTTCACCAAAATGGGCCTCAAAATGCTGAAAGCCAATTATGCTCCAAACTGCACTGCCCGAAATGGAAACTGAGCTGACTACTGATGCTACTGCCCAAGATGGCACTGCTAGAAATAAAACTTACTAAAAATAGTAAATTCTGAAAAGATGCCCAATGCCTTTGCAGGTCATACCACTATGAAGCTCTCTGAAAACCTAGAAAGAATCCACAATCCTCATTCATGCAAACCTTCTTCAGAACCCCTATAAAATAGGAAACCCTAATTTGCATATCTAAGTAGCCTAAGGATTTCTGGAAATAGGCTAAATCCAAATGAAGAGCGTAGGGTGAAATTGTCGACCTCACTTATAATATCAGCCACTTCATATTAAATTCTGTATTTGCACCAAAAGGGGCGCCTCTAGCATATAGATGGATAGAAACAATACCCATAAGCAAACAAAAATCATACCAAAAGTTGTATATGAAAATCTCCTATAGCCAAACAATAACCAGCAACATGAAAACTGGAAATATTTCACCAAAACTCCACAATAATGCTCAATATGTACTTCTGGATGAAGTACACTCTCAGATCACCATCGTGGGAACCATAGTTTCAGGCCCGAAGAATGGAGTAAACTAGCTAAGCTTTCCCTTAGCCAGATTCTAGATTTCAAACCAACAACATAACTTTACAATATTTTCCAAAGATAACCAAAAGCTGGAGCAAGACTTCTCTTTTATAGAAAAAGAGGTGACTTTACAAATTCCCAAAACTCCTCCAAGAATGGGATGCCAAAAGTTCCCTTTTTGAAATATTTAATCCCTCTTAGAATGGCGTCCACTTCAAGGCATAAATAAACTTTATTAAATGTTTCATATTTCCTTCATGAAGGCGTCCCCTTTCATGGCCACCTTTTAAACACAACTTAAAGTTAATGAGCTAGGCCAAGGGGTCAACTTGAAATTAAAACATTAATGCCTTGAAATATATTATTTCACCAAAATGGGCCTCAAAATGCTGAAAGCCAATTATGCTCCAAATTGCACTGCTCAAAATGGAAACTGAGCTGACTGTTGATGCTACTGCCTAAGATGGCATTGCTAGAAATAAAACTTACTAAAAATAGTAAATTCTAAAAAGATACCGAATGCCTTTGTAGGTCATACCACTGCGAAGCTCTTTGAAAACCTAGAAAGAATCCACAATCCTCATTCATGCAAACTTTCTTCAAAACCCCTATAAAATAGGAAACCCTAATTTGCACATCTAAGTAGCCTAAGAATTTCTAGAAATAGGGTAAATCCAAATGAAGAGCGTAGGGCGAAATTGGGGACAGTACAGTATGGATAGATATACTGCTGGGTCCTTTGGGTTTGTTGGCTTTTGCTCAAAAAATGCAGGATCCTTGCTTTCTGATTTGCCTTGGGGTTATATTAAAATAATGGGAATGAGACAGAAACAAAATTTCGCTCTTGGAGGGCATGTTCTAATCATTCTAATCCATTTGCAGCAAGTAAGTTCTGTTCCTGCAAGTTGACTTGTAGCAAAGGCAATTTTGCTTCTGCTTTTTTGCAAGATGGTCTTGTGTCTTCCTTTGCTTACATTTGACCCCTTCTCTGAATTTTGTGTTGGTCATGGTGGTCTGATTGAATGTCTTCGACTTTGTATTACTTCCTAATTGTTATGTTTCATATAATCCTAAGTTACCGGTATGGTTTTGGGTTCAAGATTTTGTTTGAGGGTACGGTTCACGGGTTCAGGCAAATTTGTTTTTGGGGTTAGGTTCGTTAATACAAAAGCATATAAAAATCAGAAATATATACATATTTGCAGCAGTAATTAAGTTCAAAATACACCACCATACTAATAGTCAAGTAACATAGCAAAAATACACCACCACTTTCATAGTCAAATGTTAAAATATTAGTGATACTCAAATGTCATGGTATAAATTAAAGTTCAAACATAATAATGTCAAGTGTTTACAATCAACCATTATTGATCATTGACTAGTCATATGGGTTATCAAAAATATCATCATCAACATCCATATTAGATGCTACATGTTGTGGTAAATTCATAGAACTACAAATAGCGTTAGTGGCACTCACACAAGCACTGACACTAGCACTCTCATGCTCACTAGCTGCCTTAGGTTCATAGTCATCATCAATATCAAGTGCAGCTAAGTGGCTTGTGGAAGCATCCAAGTCAAGATGCTTTGGCTCAATATCCCACTTTCTTGTGTATCCTTCTTTGTAGGAACTTTGTGTGTAATGAGGCGCAAGTTTGAATGCACATACACCAAGTCCTTTGCCTTTTTTGAATGTAGTCTATTGCACTTTATTGAGTGGATGAAGGAGTATGTGCTCCAATTCCTCTTAGAAGAAGATGAACTAGCAACCTATTAAGACCAAATTAAATAGTTTACAAAATTTAACTAAATAAAATATAAATTAAAAGTAAAATTACAAATTATAAAACTTAAATTTAAAAGTTAAAAGGTTTTGACTATAAAACTTACTTGGGATAAAACTTTTATTGCAAGAGGTTGGAGGTGTGTGTATTCTTGGCCATGGAAGTACCACCAACTATGAGCATCCACCCTACACTTGTCTTGAAGAGCATCAAGACCACAATCACTGTGTTATTGTTTCTTAGATCAGATCATATAACTGAAAGTACTTAAAATATTGCAACACATAAGATATTAAACACAACAAGATACCCTGGGAAAACCCTCCACTTGAGGGAGAAAAACCCAGCAAATAATCCTCTTATATAATATAGAAACAAGAGCAGAAATTTGCTTACAACTCAGGCCCAACAATGGCCAAAATAGATACAATGAATAGTCGCACCTCTCCTAGATGCAAAAGATACAAATGAATATGTTCTTCCTTGAAATTGGACTGCTGCTACAAAAGTGCGAACTCTTTCTCTAGATGCAAATATGCTTAATGAACTTGAATGATAAATGACAAGGAGTGACCTTGTATATATACAATTGAGGCACCTCCTCAATTAGGTCGACTCCCTTGGGAGAATATATAAATATATTAAATACAATGTAGGTCGGCCCAATGTACAAACAAAACATGCGAACTTATATAGGGTCGGCCCCTTTATGTTTATTACACATTAACAATATAAATTAAATAGCCGGCAAGCTATTATTTCATTTATGCTTTCTCTTTGAAGTATGTGCGCTGGAAGTGCAGCCCTAAGCTGCTTATAACATCAACACTCCCTCTCATCTAGGGATGATACTTCCAGCTGCACAAGACACATCATCTCAATGTGAAAACAAATAGGATATCACCTCATTGTGATATCAACCATCATGGCTACCTCCATAGATGGTATGTACAAGTGCTCATCACTTAATGTGATGTTGTCACCTCAATGTGACTTTCACCATGGCTCCTCCAGAGGGTGAAACACAAGTACGAGTAAATCATCACGGATTCCCTCACGTGATGCTGTCATGGAGTCACACACATGATATCCACCATGGCTCTCCTAGAGGGTGGAAACAAGGGCTTTCACCTCAAATCTCGAAGAGAAATGCACTACCAAGGGCTTGCACCTCAAATCTCTCTCAATAAAGAAATGCATTACCAAGGGCTTACACCTCAAATCTCTCTCAATAGAGAAATGCATTATCAAGGGCTTACACCTCAAATCTTTCTAGAATATGGTCAACTTCCATATCTTGAGGAGGTTCTTCTTCATCGATCTCCATAGGAGTGCCCTTGGATCTTCTGAAAGCAACGTCTTCCTCAAATGTGACATCTCTACTAATCTCAATGGACTTCTGACCTGGAATGTAGATTCTGTAGGCTTTCGATGTCTCACTGTATCCCACTAGAATTCCCTTCTTCCCAGAAGGTTCTAACTTTGTTCTCTTTTCTTTTGGAATATGAACATATACTGGACAACCAAAGATCCTCAAATGGCTGACTTCTGGTTTCACCCCTGAGAATACTTCTTTGGGAGTTCTATTCTCCAAGATCCTGTGGGGACTCCTGTTCTGAACATAGACGGCTGTCCTAGATGCCTCAACCCAAAGAGAGATTTGTAGATCTTGATCATGAATCATAGCTTTGACCGCTTCCACAATAGACCTGTTTTTCCTTTCAGCAATACCCTTTTGTTGTGGATTATAGGGAACACTGAACTCCCTCTTAATCCCTGCTTCAATATAGAAATCACGAAAGGTGCCAGAGGTGTACTCTCCACCATTATCGGATCTGAGAACCTTGATCCTTTTCCCAGACAGGTTTTCAACTTGTGCTTTGAATTCTCTGAATTTTTCTAATACCTCTTCAGATTCTTTAGATCTCAAGAAATAAATCCAAGTCTTTCTAGAGTAATCATCAATAAAAATAATGTAATACAAGAAACCACTAGAAGATGCAATAGACATTGGACCACATAAATCAGAATGAATGAGATCAATAATACATTTAGACCTACTTTCACTAGAATGAAACGTACCTTTTGTATTCTTGCCTAGCGCATCCTTTGCATGTACCTTCATGTTCTTGGTTGAATTTCGGAAGGCCGGTGACCATCTTCTCCATGATAGGTAATGCTCAAAAGTGAATATGGGCCAATCTTCGATGCCAAAGATCACATATGCTGGAAGAGTTATGCACAATAGCTTGAAGGGGACGAGTGCATAGCCTGTAGAGACATTCATGTCTAACTCCAATTACTCGAGCAGATTTGAAGTTGGAGTTCTTTGCCCATATAAGAACTTTGGCTTTAGAAAATGTAACTTGATAACCCTTGTCTTCTAAAGCTGAAATGGAGACAAGATTCCTCTTTATGCCTAGAACAAATAGTACATAATTCAACTCCAATGATATGCCGGAATCCAAGTGAAGATAGGAGTTCCCAACTCCTTTCATAGAATACCTAGCATCGTCTCCAATGGCAACTTGTTCACTAGAGTCATTCTCCTCCAACTTTGATAGATGCCCCCTGAATCCGGTGATGTGTCGAGAGGCACCACTATCAATCAGCCAAGTGTTGGCGTCGGTGGATACATTGCTTGATAGGGCTGAATAGAACAAATAATCACTCGAGTCCTTCTGCGGAGGAACTTCCTCAACATTTGTAGTGGCAACTTGCTGCTTAGGTCTGAGAGGACATTCTTTCGCAAAGTGGCCATACTTGTCACAACGAAAGCATTGAACCTTGGATAAGTCTCGTTTCCTTTTGAAGGCAGGAGCACCATCATTTCCATTTTCTCAATTCCTCTTGAAGAACCCTTTCTTCCAACCTTTTCCTTTCTTCGATGAATGAGAGGCGAGAACATGTATTTCTTCATTCTTTGAACTTTGACCAATGCCCCTAGCCGTTAGTCTCGACTCCTCTTGAATGCAGTCGATCCTCAATCGATGAAACTTGGGAAGTTTAGATCTTGCACTGATTCCTTGAATAAATGACTCCCATGATAGCAGAAGACCATTGAGAGCAAGCATAGTCAAGTCTTTGTCATCAATCATGTGACCAATTGTAGAGAGCTGATCTCTTATCTCTGAAATCCTGATGAAGTAAGTAATTACAGATTCTCCTTTGTCCATTTTCACATGATGAAGTTGTTGCTTCAGTGCAAGTGCGCGACTGGTGTTGTTGATTTCATACATCTCTTCCAAAGTTGTAAACATCTCCCTTGCTGTATCCAACTTGAAGACGATCGGTACAACATGATCCTTGACGGAATCAACCAACACTTTCTTTGCTCTATTATCTTTCTTCCTCCACTGCAACTTCTCTTCTTCCTCCTCAGGTTCGGGAACTTTTGTTTTCATAAACTCAGCCAAATCATTCTCTTCCAATGTGAGCATGATCCCGAACCTCCATGATGTGTAGTTAGAAACTCCTTCGAGTCTATGCTCGATTTTCAGACCATTCACCATCTTGAAATTTGAACTCGGTGATAGACTGAAAAAGATTAGAGTGAGTGCTGCAAAATAAATCTGATCACGATCTTTTTCAAACCCGCTCTGATACCATGTTAGTGTTTCTTAGATCAGATCATATAACTGAAAGTACTTAAATATTGCAACACATAAGATAATAAACACAGCAAGATATCCTGGGAAAACCCTCCACTTGAGGGAGAAAAACCTTGCAAATAATCCTCTTATATAATATAGAAACAATAGCAGAAATTTGCTTACAACTCAGGCCAAAATAGATACAATGAATAGTCGCACCTCTCCTAGATGCAAAAGATACAATTGAATATGATCTTCCTTGAAATTGGACTGCTGCTACAAAAGTGCGAACTCCTTCTCTAGATGCGAATATGGTTAATGAACTTGAATGATAAATGACAAGGAGTGACCTTGTATATATACAATTGAGGCACCTCCTCAATTAGGTCGGCTCCCTTGGGAGAATATATAAATATATTAAATACAATGTAGGTCAGCCCAATGTACAAACAAAACATGCGATCCTATATAGGGTTGGCCCCTTTATGTTTATTACACATTAACAATATAATGTTAGAATAGTATTATATTTTGTATATTTAATGGTCAATGTATTTAATAGGTTAGTTGTCTACTGTTGGTACAGTAGTCAGTAGGTTTAGTAGTTAGATATCTTTAATATCTTCTATGTCTTGTCTTTTCTATATATTGTAACCTTCTTTTCATATTAATGTTAAGTTAAAAAATTCCAGTTCTTTCCATAACATGGTATCAGAGCCTACTAGGGTTTCTTGTGTGTTTTTTAGGGGCTCTTGAATCTTTCGTGGGCTTTTGCTGAGGGTGTTTTTGCATTAAAAAAATTGCAGTTTTTTTTTACAAAAAAAAAATCCAGAATTTCGTGGTTTCTTGAAAACCTCCTGGTCGCGATTTTTTTTACACTCTTTCTAGCCACGATTTCTTGCTGGCACATTTTTCTTTGTGTGGGCGTGATTTTCTCTTGGTAAGGGCATGTGTTTCTTCTGAGCACGTTGTTCTCCTTCTGGAAAACGTAAATCTGTCGACGGCGCGACTTTCAGACGCGTTTTTCTTTCTGCGTTTTTTCTTCTTTGGCCCATGCGTTTGAATCTAGTCGTCTTGCTTCGTTTTTTGACCTTCTGTAAACGCGTTTTTTACTCTCCTCCTGGTTGCGTTTTGACTGATATTTGACCCGCATTTTTTGTGAATGAGGAGGTCGCGTTTTCTTCTGGCTTCTGCACACGTTCAACAATTCTTGGTGCGTCTTTTCTTTGACATTTTCTGGTCGCCAGTGTTTGTGACGTCTGAAACTCATTTTTTGCAGCCGCCTAGGGTTTTGCAGTTGGTCCTTGCAATTTTCTGAAGAAAATCGTGATTTTCAGATTCACCTAAGGTTCAACACAATTCGGCTAGGGTTTTAACCCTTTGTTTCAAGTTGAATTTTTTTCTGACTACATATTCCTGGTGGGTTTTCTAAGATCTCAACTGGGTTGTTGTTAAATTTTTCTGGGTGCCTCGAAGTTCGTGCCTCAAAATTTGTACCACCGGGTGTTGACAAAATTTTCGGGGTAGTCAGTAAATTTTTTGGGTTTTCAGCATTCTTTTCTGGGTACTCTTCAGATCTTCTTGATTTTGTCATCAACGTGCCTCAAAATTCGTGCTAGGGTTTCATCTTTGAATTTGTACATTTTTTATTTTCGTTTTGCCTTCACCAATTTGACCTCAGGGTACGTGATGGCATCTCTAACGAACATAATGCTCGAAAGCAGCCAGAAGTTGAATGGGAAGAATTACAACACCTGGAAGCAGCGCATGATTACGATCTTTGAATATCATTGCCTCGATCAGATCGTTTTGCGAAACTCACCTCGTTCCATTGTAGTCGGAAAGGACCAGGACAAATGGGATAAATGCAACCGGGAAGCCGTCATGCTCATCAAACTCTCAGTCACGAATGAGTAGCTACCTCAGGTACCATCTGGCAAAACTGCTTCAGAAATCTGGGATCACTTGAAAGCCCTTCATGAAACCTCCGACAAGAGCAGAGCATTCTTTCTCAAGAACATGCTGTTTTCCATCATGATGGATGAGAAAATGTCCTTATAGGAACATCTCACGAAGATTAAGGACATTCGTGATCAGTTGGAGGCGATTGGTCGAACAATGGAGGAAGAAGACATGGTAGTCATTACTCTGAAAAGTCTTTTGCGTTCGTATGAACATTTCATCGAGACGCTGAATATCACCTCCACTAATGTTGATCTCAAGTTTGAAGATCTTTGCAACAAGCTCTTGCAACAGGATCGATGGCGACAACAGTTTGGAAGCAGTACCAACTCCACTTCCACAGAGCGAGCGTTCTCTACCAAATCTTTTGCTAAGAACAAAGGGAAGGCTCAATCTTCTCAGCTGAAAGGCTCTGGTTCTTCTCAGGACAGCAAAAAGAAGAAGAACGTTCAGTGTAATTATTGCCATAAATATGGTCACATGAAGGTTGATTGTCGCATTCGGATGGCTTCTGAACAAAAGAAGCAGGGAGACTCTCAACAAAAGGCAAATGTCGCGGAGCACACTGAGCAAAAAGAGTCTACATTCTATGCTTTTATGGCCAAGAGAGATGCAGATCCAGTCCAATCTTCTGCCTGGTATATTGATTCCGGGGCTTCTCGGCATTTTACTCATCGTCGAGATTGGTTCACCAAATATGAACCATTCACTGATTCAGTGATCTTTGGAGGCGGCGAAGAGTACACAGTTGCCGGTAAGGGCAATGTTCAGATTCACTCTGGAGGAAGAAATTTACTCTTTCTTGATGTCTACTATGTTCCAGGCATGGAACATAATCTTCTCTCCGTCAACCAAATCATGAAGCATTCTCTCCAGTTGGATGTCATTTTCAGTTCGTCCACTTGCAGCATTGTTGATAAGGCGACTCATACGACAATTGCTATGGGACTTGAGGATCATGGTTTGTACAGACTTGTTGATTCCGGTGATTCTCAGGAGCACGCTCTAGCAGCAAGGAGTACTTCCCTCAGCAAACTTTGGCATCAGCATTATGGGCACTTGAATGTGCACTATCTCTCTCAACTGTCTTGGGAGGGTTTGGTTGCTGGTCTACTTGAGATCCAAACTCAAAATCATGGAGTTTGTGGAGCTTGTCAAGCTGGAAAGCAACATCGAACACCGTTCTTGGATGGTGATTCTTGGCATGCCTCCAAGGTACTTCAATTGGTTCACGTTGATGTATGTGGACCAATGAACACTCCATTTGTTATTGGGTCCAGGTACTTTTTGTTATTTCTTGATGATTTCAGTCGGAAAATGTGGGTGTATTTTTTAAAACATAAGTCAGATGTGTTCAATACATTTCAGCAGTATAAGGCCTTAGTTGAGAAGGAATCAGGTTCTCACATTGTTACTCTAAGGTCAGACAATGGGGGGGAGTTTTGTTCAGCTGACTTCTCTTCTTTTTGTGCTCAACACGGCATCAAACGCCAACTCACCACACCTTACACCCCTCGGCAGAATGGTGTTGTTGAACGTAGGAATCGCACCATTACTGAAATGGCTCGTTCTATGCTAGAGTACAGGAATGTACCTAAGAAATACTGGGCTGAAGCAGTTTATATTGCCGTCTACTTCCTGAATCGGTCACCTACACAGGCCGTTAAAAAGATGACTCGAGAAGAAGCCTGGTCAGGACGTAAGCCTAAAGTGGGCCATCTGAAAGTCTTTGGTTCTACCGCTCATGTATGGATTCTAGACGCCAAGCGTGCTAAGTTGGACTCTAAGAGCCAAAAACTTATGTTTACTGGTTACAGCGACAATCACAAGGCATACAGGTTGATTGATGTGGAGACAGATCGTCTCATATTTAGTCGTGATGTTGTGATTGATGAGACTATTGGTCCCTTTGTTCCTACTACCAGCCTTGAGGATCAGCCTATGCAGGTTCTTGATGATGGTGTTCGTCTTCCTCTTGATTCCCTTGATGGGAGGGCTTCAGAGCCTTCTGACTCTGAAGATGAGGAGTCTACTGGTCATGATATAGCACCACCTGATCTTCCTCAGGATTCATATCTAGATGACTTTGTTTCAGAAATCCCAGAAGATGCTGTTTCTCCTATTCCAGATGTTGGTACTTCTACTCGTCAACCTAAATGGTGGCTCAAGACTATCGAAGATCTTCATAATGATGAACTCATTGAGGGTAGTGTTGTGACCTTTTTCACACATCGCCCCATCAAGATGGGGTTCCCCTAAATTTTGCTCCATTCTGGTCTTTTGGCTTTGGTTCGCTCTCTCTCTGGTCTCTGGTCCTTCCGGGGATGTCCTGTCATTTGACCCAGGTTAAAGTATTGGTTAAGTCTGTGTAATTAGGGTTTTCATCCTTTAGGCTTTTAAGGGTCAAACCGAGTCATAAAATTGAAATCTAAGCTTAGTACAGCAGCCAGAAGACTTCCAGCAGAGTCCCCCTAAATTTTCACTGTATTCCGGCAACTTACTATTTTTAGTAAGTATTCAATTTGGGACTATTTTATTGAGATTTTGGAATTCTGTCAGTTCCACTGCATCCGGGTAACATCAAGCTGCCTACACGTAAATTTTGAGCCAGATCAGACGACTTGCTATTTTTGGCAGTTCAGGCTCCAAGAGCCATTTTCAGGGTTTCCACATGAGCTTTTCAGATGCATGTCTGGAGAATCCTTCTGGGTTTTCCAAAACCTTCGCAGTGATGTAACATGCAAACCGAGACGATCACTTTCAGAGTTCAGCCTTCGGAGGCTATTTTTAGGGTTCGCATGCAGTGTTTTTCAACGCATGTCGGGTTTTTCTTTATGGGTTTTTCGAGAGCTTTGCAACAATGTGACATGCAAGCGGAGAAGATCGAGTTTTGAGGACTTACTATTTTTAGCCATGCACGCATGCAGACCAGTTTTCTGGGTTTTTCTGGGTTTCTTGAGATCCCACGGGCAATATGACATGCAAAACCATCCGGCAGTGGATGAGTCACTTTTCAGGCAGTTTCTATTTTTAGCAGGTACACTTGGCAGCCGCCCAACACTCCAGTTCAGCAAGCAGAACGACATGCAGAAGGAACGAGGACAAACGGAGACCGTTCGGGATACATGCAAGTCAAATTAGGGTTTCCACTTTTATAGGGGGTGAAGTCCAAAAATAGTCAAGACGGAGTACCCCACCCATGTCAGCACACTTCAAGGCACTTGCTGGCAAAATTTGAGCGAAATCGGAGAACTTACTAGTTTTAGTAAGTCAGGGCACGGCTATAAATAGCAGGTCTGCACCCGAGGTTGGCATCAGGACGACACTCACGCTATCAAGATCAAGCGTTGCAACTTTCAGGTAAAACGGAGCTACTGAAGTCAGAAAGTCAAAACTTACTATAAATAGCAGGTGGCTATAAATAGCAGGTCAGGGCAGAGGACTGGCAAAACAGGTTCACAAGGTGAAGAAGATCATATGATGAAATTTTCAGGCAAAACGGAGCCTTAGAGGTTGAAAATCAAGGGACTTGCTAAAAATAGCATGACTTACCTGAAATAGACGGTGAAGATGAAGGCAGGCAGAGGCATGAGAAAAATGCCTAAGGCACGAAAATAAAAGTAGCCTACCTCAAATGCGCCCTCACCTTGAAAGGATATGGAAAATGCTGGAAAAAGTTCTAAGGCACAAAATGAAACTAGGCATGTGGAAATGCGCCCTCAAGGCAAGTGAGAAGACTTTGAAAATTGTCTAAGTCACAAAAATAAAAGCTCACCCCATGAAATGCGCCCTCATCTTAAAGTAGACCCTTCAAAATGCGCCCACCTCAAGTGTAAAAGGGTTGCTGGAGAAAAAGCGGCTAAGGCATTGAAATGAAAGTGGAGGGGTAGAAATGCGCCCTCACTTGAAAGTACCACCCCCTAAATGCGCCCACCATGGAGAGGTTAACATGAAATTCTACTAAGTCATTGAAAATAGGAGCTCACTAGTGAAATGCGCCCTCACCTTGAGAAGGATAATGGAAGCTTTGAAATTTTACTAAGGCATGAAATAAAAGCATGGCATTCTAAATGCGCCCATGATGAGAATAAAAGTATCCCCTTCAAAATGCGCCCAAGAAGGATGTGGTGACTTCAAAATTGTCTAAGGCGTGTAAAATGAGAGTTCACCCTGTGAAATGCGCCCTCAAGTCAAAGCTTGGCCTAGTAAATGCGCCCACCTTGCAAGAGTTCAAAAGAATTGTCTAAAGCAAAATTGAAAGTTCAACTAAGGAAGTGCGCCCAAGTTGACAAGGTTAAATGCGCCCTCACCTTGGAAGAATATTGAAAGTGTTGGAAAATGTTCTAAGGTGAAAATAAAAGTAGCCTACCTCAAATGCGCCCACCTTGCAAGAGTTCAAAAAACTTGTCTAAGGCAAAATTGAAAGTTCAACATCTAAAATGCGCCCAAGTTGAAAGCTCATGTATGTAAATGCGCCCAAGGTTATAAAGGTGTTTGAAAATATTCTAAGGCAAAAACAAAAACACCACCCCTCATTTGCGCCCATGGAGGATTGAAGGCTAAAAACGCCTAAGGCAAAAGTGGGAGTTGACAAGGTTAAATGCGCCCAAGGGGTCAAGAGGGTGGAAAAACGCCTAAGCATGAAAGTGGAAGTAGATATGTCTATTTGTGCCCCCAAGGTAAAGTGAAGACTATAAAATATTCTAAGGCACAAAATGAAAGTTGACCCCTCCAAGTGCGCCCACTTTAAATGAAAGTAAGCATGTCAAAATGCGCCAAAGGAAGGTGAGGACTTAGAAAAAGTTTCTAAGTGTTGAAGACGAAAGTGCCAAGGTAAGAATGCGCCCTTGAAGGGGTTGATGAAATTAAAAATTCCTAAGGCCTGGAAATTTAAATTTGAATGAGAAAGAAATACGCCCAAGGAGTGAGGATTTAAATTTATTTCTAAATATGTGGGCGAGGGGTGCAAGAACAAAAAAAATACCAAGGGTCAAGTACGCCAAAAGAGAAAATGTTAGAAATTTTTTCTAAGTGAGATAACATTTCACTAGGGAAAAATACGCCCTTGGCATGGAAGGATGATTTGATGAATTTTAAAATTTTCCAGACATTTAAACAGGGTTGGCGACTTGATAAAATATTTTCTAAGTGAAAATCAAGTGAACCCGTTTAAAATGCGCCCATGAGTTAACAGAGTTTGAAAATTAATTTCCTAAGGGAAATTTTAATATTTTCAGAGGAAATTCGTTTTGCCTAGATTATTTTCCTGACGGAAGTTAAATCTCAGAGGATGAATTATTTCGAGCATGCAAGTGATTTTAAATCACCCGGAGTTGAATATCTTAAAGAGAAAATTTAAAATGTCTAAGGCAAATTTTATGAAATCGAGGATTTAAATGACAAACATTTTAAAAGTTGGAAATAAATTTACAACTCCCACGAAATTTTTCGAGTTGAATTTATTTAAACACTGCGAGATTTTAAAATGGAATTTTAAATCAAGTCAAGTGATTTTTTTCTCCCGAGTTGTTTAAATTGCCAAGAGTTAACTAGCAGATTAAGAGGAAAAATTCGAATTTTTACAAGGAAGGAATCATTATTAATGGCAACTGCCATAATGACCGGCTGACGACTAGCCCACTACTGCGCTTGAATTAGAAGATTCCGAACGAAGAGAGTGGAAAATTGATGAAGGTGCTAAAAATAGCCTCAGCACTACTTAGCAGGATTCTCCGAGAAGAGTTATTTAAACAATCTCTTCTCTCATTTCTCCTCACATTGTTTCGAAGTTGAAGTTGCTGAAGAAGTTCTTGAGAGATTGAAATATTTTCGAAGTGGTTGAGGAGAGAAATTCTTTGAGAGTTTATTTTATTTCGGAGTGTTGAGTTGCTGAAAGTACGAAGTGCTGGAGAAATTTTCATTTGCCGAGACTCTTTCTTTCGAAAGCTGAAAGTGTGTTGCTGCAATTTCGAAGTTGAAGGTTGAAGTTGTTTTCCGGAGTTGCTGGAAGATTTATTTGTTGAAGTTGCTGCAGAGTGTTGAGTTGCAGAAATTTATATTGTGCTGGGGATTTATTTCGAAATTGCTGAGTATTGAAGTTGCACGAAAGTTGAAGCTTGCTGCAGATTTTACTTATTCGAGCTGCTAGAAGTTGAAAGTTGCTGAGGTTGACGAAGTCAAGACAAAGGATTTAATTCATTTTGTGCTGAGAAAGTATCCACATTGCTGAAAGTTGGTAGTTGGCTGCAATTTTCTTCGCCAGTCGGAAGTGCAGTCGTTGAAAGCTTCTTTATAAGCTTGAAGTTTTTTATACAGTACGAGGTTTGGAGTTAGTAATTTATGCTGAGAGTTTTTATTTTCAAAAAGCTAACTCCACGTTCACAGCCGTCTCGGAGGTTACTTCATTTTATTTAAAAATCTGCAGCCTAGCTTATTGCTATTCTATTTTATTTTGCAGATGGCCGGAGCAAAGGATGTTGCAAGAACAAGCAGAGCCGCAGGCAGAGCTGCAAACACCGAAGCAGGCAAGGCTAGCTCATCCTGGCAGGCAATGATTAAAAGGCTCGCTAAGCCATTTCTCCCAAAGTCAGTAATAGTTTCAAAGTTGGCGGGATTAAATGACACCAACCTTGGTTCATTTAATCTAAATGCACTCAAATCGAGGATGTTCAGGCTAGGGGGCCATCAACCATCAGTCACGACACATAATATAATGAAGAGTGGAATCTACGCAGCTGCTGGTTTTCCGCCAGCAATTCAGTGTCCGGAGCTAATTATGGAGTGCACCAATCACTACAAGCCAGAACGTAGGACGATTGTCTCTCCGGATGGTAAATTGCTCGTCAACTTCACACCGGATGCCATCGGAGAGGCATTTGGGATCCCGACTGCTGAGGAGATGTTATACAGGACAAATAAGGGGGCAGATAAGATGTACTCTTCCTCTTTCGAAAGAGTCACTGCAGTCATCAACAGAGTTTGGATGCAGAAGCCGAGGCCACCCCACACTAAGCTCCCAAAGCAGATAATTGCCGAGGACATGAAACAAGAATACTGTGATTTGATAATGATGCTGAGCCGGGTAAATGGGAGTGCACAGGCTTACATTTTCGAGCCTTGGATGTTCTACTTCATCGAGATCATCTTGGAAGGAAAAGAGTGTGTCGATTGGGCTAGGATGATTAGCAACCACATCGATGAACAATTCAGGAGCTTGAAGGTGACGAAGACTTTCTACATGAGCTCATATGTAATTTACATGTTGGCCAGAATGACTAAGTACAGAGGGATTTCGTACAAGGAGCCAATCAGCTGTGCCCCTGGTCAATTCAAAATCCATGAAGCCTGCACACAGCTACATTTAGCTAACATTGCCAACTATAAACGGGCAAATGATGTATTCACAATGCAGATCGCGAGGACACTTCAGCAGAGGACGCAGCAGAGAATATCTAAAGAAGCACAGACATTGATTGAGGAATATGGGTATTGACTCATCCAATTCCCGAAATTCACATATATTAGGCTGCAGGGGTTCACTTCGTATCCGTATCGGTTACCACGATACCCCACTGATCACATAGTAATGCTTGAGATATCTAGGCAATTGATTGCCTACGATAAGATTCAGAAAAGGAAAAAGAAGGGTGGGCTTGATTTCCCTATCACCATGGGAAATTCAATTGAGGTGTGTCCCTCTTTGCAGGCAGCCCGAGAGGCAGAGGACGAGCTGCAATCTTATCATTTGTCATATCAGGCAGGTAGGATTTCGATCCTTACGGAAACATCCGGATGGTACAGAACGTTGAATACCGGCACAGAGCTCATCTGGAGGACTTCTGGGCAAATGCAGTGGATGAGGCTGAGATAAGAAGAAGGATGTTTTCCAGACTTCCTCTCAAGTTGATTAGAGAATGTGAGATTATTCCAGTTCCCGACCAGGTGGAGGAGGATGTCAGCGTCATGCAACCCGACTATGGGTCAGTTAGGGATACTCCTGTCCCACCACCTGATTGGTCCGAGCCAGAGATCATGGACTTGGACACTCTTTCTATCCCGGTGATGACTTTTACCAGGACTTGGGTCCGACGAA
>CM021102.1:688538377-688568885 GCA_007115665.2 Sequoiadendron giganteum | reverse complement strand
ATGTACATGGTAAAACTGCTTCCTGAAACCCAAGGCTACTAACATTTTTTTTTGCAGTCTCTTCCTTTGTATTAAGAATATACACTTTTGACCTAGACGCATTTATCTTTTTCCCTGATGCTGAAACATATTTATCCAAGACTTCCTTGATCTACTTCGCCTCTACCATAGTAGCTTTCCCAAATAAATTAGTATCATCTGTAAAAAGAGAATGAGTTACTTTTAAACCTGTATCACCAATTTGAATTCCTTTCCAAAGCCCCTGAGAATGCTTCAAACTAATGAACCGACTTAGAGCCTCTGCTATTATTATAAACAAAAATGGTGAAAGAGGATCCCCTTGTCTAACACCCTAAGATGCACTGAAAAACCCAACAGGAGAACCATTCAAAAAAATTGAAAACTTTGCACCTGATAGATATGCACTTATCCATTTACACCATTTTGCACTAAACCCAAACTTACCAAGAACTTTCTTAAAAAAAAACCCAATTTACTCTTTCATAAGCTTTCATCATATCCAATTTGACCATAATAGAAGGAAGTTTACCCACAAAGATTGAATGCAAGATCTCATGAGCAACAATGGATCCTTCAACCATCTCTCTTCCTGGTATAAAACCCCCTTGCTCTTGCGAAACTATCCTAGGTATAATAGGTTGCAATCTCAAGTAAATTTCCTTAGTAAAAATTTTATAAATTGTATTACATAAAGAGATCGGTCTAAAATCTGCAAACATTTTCAGCTCCTTTACTTTGGGTAAAATCACAATATTTGCTATATTGAATTGTTTTAATAGTGCACTTGTTCACCTAGATTCTTCAATAGCCCATAACACATCAAAGCATAAAATATCCCAACACTTTTGATAAAAAAAGAGCAGTAAAACCATTTGGACCAGGTGCTTTATCCGGTGCCAAAGCAAAAACTGCAATTTTAACCTTTTCTAAAGAAAAAGGTCTCATTCAAAATGTGTTATCCCTTTCAAACACAATCTTTGGAATTCCTTCCAACAATTCAAACTCATCCTTGTCATTTTTCTCCACCTTGTCTCGAGGTGCTACCAGAAGATCCGAGAAAAACTTGACACATTCTCCACTTATCTCTTCTTCCTTTGTTAACCAGTTACCTGCTAAAACCTCCTGAATAGACTGAATTGCTTTAGTTGCCCTTTTAATCTGTGTAGAAGCATGAAAAAAATTGGTGTTATGATCAGCCTTCCTTAACCACAACGCCCTCGACTTTTGACACCAATACACTTCTTCTCTTGCACTTAGGTCTTCCCAATCACCTTGTAATTTCTTTTTCTTATCAAACAAAATCTCATCCAAACCATTCTGAATGATTTCTTCATGCACTTCCTCCAATTGCTTACTCGTGGCCTCCTTTTGATGAAATAAATTCTTAAAAACTTCCTTATTCCACTTTACAAGTTATTGCTTGATATATGCCAATTTTCTACTCAACTGATACATCTTTGTTCCCTACTCATAAGGGGTTGCCACCCACCATTGACGAAGCAGCTCCTGGAAATTTAGAAACCTCAGCCACATACTTTCAAATTTAAAGGAAGATTTGAACTGTCAAGTTGAATCTTTAGACTGATAAGAGAAATAACATAATGATCTAAGTCTGCAAAAGGCAATATCTCATATACAAAATTGTGATGCATATTGAACCAGTTTGAAAACAAAAGGTATCTATCCAACCTTACTGCAATCTACAGGAACCCTTTCCTCCTATTAGTCCATGTAAAGTTTCCCTTAACCAGAACCACATCCCTCAGAGCATTTGTATTAATGAATGAACTAAAATTTGTTACCACTTTGGATGGAGGACTAATACCCCCTTTCTTTTCCTAAATCGATGCAATAGCATTGAAATCCCCTGCCACAATAACTTTCTCATCCCCTAAACTCAAAATTTCTTGAGTAAGACTATCCCACATATTTTTCTTATCTATTGAAGATGATGGCCCATAAACATTAAACAAACTGAACTTCAAATCATATTTTGTTACTGCCACCAATTGCTAATTGCATTCATTCTTAACTGAGACTACACTTACTACCTCTAGATTCCACAAAACCACTAAACCTCTTGATGCTCCTTGGGTAGGGGACTGCACTGACTTCCATAACTGTCATTTTTTAATTGTAGCTTCATACGTTTTTGATGATGTTTTTGTCTCCTACAAAATCACAATATTAGCCCTGCATCTATCTACTTGAATTTTGATATGAGCACGTTTGTCAAGGGCATTAATGCCCTTGACATTCCATGAAATGATCTTCATTGCACTCGAGGAGAGAAACAAGCTCTCGTCGGGCGATTAGAAAGCACTTTTGACATTAAATCGAGAATAGTGCTTTGAATTCCAGCTTCTATTTCTTCTTGTACTTTTACCAATTTTGAGTTGCGACCTCTCTTCCCTAGAGTTTTCTTTATTACCATCTGGAGTGGATTTTGAACAATAGATAATGCTTGCAAATAATCATATCCTGCACCATCCTCAACACTAACTAACTTTTGTACTGCTAAGCTAGGATTAGCTTGAAATTGTGAACCCGAACTTATTTCACCACTACGATTGTAAGCTACCACATGACTGCCACACTTATAATCCTCAAAAACAACTTCATCTTCTAGTTCTTCTGCTATACTGTCAATTAAATTTGACCCTACTGAGAAAATAACCTTCTCTACCAGGTATTCCAATTCAGCTTCAAAAACTTTTTCATTTCTCAATGAAAGGTCTTGTATTCGCAACAATTTTGATTCTACTAACAGATGTGTTGATTGATCATTAGTACTTTCTTGAAATTCCTTTATCCCATCCGTGAGTAATATTTCTAACTCATGGAACATTAATTTATGAATTAAACCACTTAACTGATCCTCATATATCTATAAAGATGGGCAATATAAATTCAACATATTACTCATTTTCTTCTTGCCCAAGGCCTCTAAATACTTGGGTATGTCTACGAAAACCATAAAATTATTTCATTGCATATCTTGTGCCACAAACATCTGTTGACCCTTCCCCAAATTGACATTTGTTAGTTGTTGAATTTTCCTACTGTTCCATTTTCCAACGTTTATATCATTTCACCAATTCCAATTACATAGCATACATGTTCCCCCATACAATGTTGAGCCATTCTAATTCAAAACCCTTGTTGACCCCTTTTACCTAAAAAAAACCCATTGAACTTATCTTGAGGCACTACTTGGTAAATAATGGAAATGACCTGCTTAGACTCCCCCCTACAAGCTGGCTAAATACCCTTTAGATATGGCAAAATATTTTTCTTCAAAACCCTTCCTGACCCCTTATCACACTTAACCAAATCTTGATGTCTCTCTTTATTTTTCTTACTACAATCAAACTTTAATTGCCCTGACACATGACATGAATTTTCTAGATTCTCATACACCACTTCTTGCAGCCAGTTTCCGAACATTGATGTTATCTCTAACTGCTTGTGAAAATTCTTTGTCGTGTCAATCAATACACTCATCCTTACTGGTTTAGACAGATTATTAAAAAAGGAAAAATCATGTTTTAGGAAAATGCCTATCTAATTCACCATGATTTCTAACAAATTCAATTCTCTATATTCCAAAGGTAAATCATGCAATTGAATCCAAAAATGAAAGAATCGTGGAACAAAACCTGAGGTTTAAAATTCAGAGTACAATTTTCCATATATAGACCAGACCCTTGAAATGACCATGGTTTTTATTTAAACACCACTTCCTTACACAATTTGTTTGAAAATAGGACAACAAAAATCCCTTTACTTTGATCTAAATAAAACACTTTAACTGACCCTTCCCATTCATCTAGAATTAAGTTCTTTAAACTTTCTAAATCCAGGACAAGATTTCAAAACTTACATATAATTCCTTTATCTTTGAGATCTTCAATTTGCAGCTGCAACGTATGCTCCAGAAAAATGATCTTTATCGCTCCTTGCTGCTTTGAAGAAGATTCATGGTTCACAAACTTTGGTTCCTCAACTCTTTTGCAATCATTTTGCATAACGTGAGCAGTTTCTTGCACTTCTTTTCTTCTCCAAACCTTCTTGAAGACTTTCTTCTTGGCCTTGAATTTTCCCTTAAAACCCTTGCGACCTCTACCCCTTCTCTTGTGTTGATAAGCCTGCCATTTTGTCCTTGTAAATACTTTATTTTTCCCACCTTGACATCCTTTATTAATTTTGAAACCCTCATTTTCTGCATTTCGACTTTCTTTCTCCCAAAAGCTTTCGTGTTCTCCTTTCCAGCCTCCTCCCTTATCAGACCATGTCTGATCAAGAAATACCTTAGAACACTGCCTTGACTGTGACAACACCCTTTGTTCCCGAAGAATCACTTTGAAAAGACCCAAACATTCATGATTCTAATAAATCTGTATTGAGCTAGCACGAGCTTTTGGATTGAAGGGGCCTCCTTCTACTTGAAGCTAATCAAAGTCATCATCAAATAAATCAAAGACTGGCTTCTGACGCTTGTCCAGATACTTACCCAAAATGATAGGATTCCAGTTAGGTCTTACAAATCGATGCGTAATCTTTGGCATTCTTTCCCTTGCACAATACTGCCCCATTCTTCCATTTGAGCTAGAAACTTGTACAGAGTGATTACCCTGATCTGATTGCCCAAAGCCATTAATCTTTCTACCATTTCCTGTAAAATACCCATTAAACTACTCTACCATGTTCGCCATTGTATATGAACTCTTAATGTTAGTTAATTCATGTTGTATCTTACAAAATATATTCACCTTGACTAACAATGGCCTAAATGGTTATATCATTAATGTGCTCTCCCTTCTGTCTTTCAAGAACTAGTAATTTGATTCTCTATGAAAAGTAACATGAAATATAAATGAATATGCTAATTATTAAAGGTAAATATAGTCCTAATTGGTTGGAACCTTATCCTATTCCCTCTATCTATGGAAAGATAATTTATTGCATCACCATGTTTTAGATTGTCAATGTTTTAGAGAACCCATCAACACCATTTGAATCTTCATCACATTTATGTGTATACCTAGTCTCTTCTAGTTTCTATAATATGACACATAAGACAGTTGTAAGATGTGTAAAAGGTGCAAGATGAGTTATTACTTCAAGTTTCTTGACCATGTGACTATGAGGCATTATATTTTTGACATGGCTTATGGTTTTGATTGATTTTTTAAATAATGTCACTTGATAGTTTCTATTTTTTTAATTTTGTACATATTGGAGGCATGTGATGGTCCATGATTGCAATGTTATTTTGAGGTAATTATACTATGCTAGTTTATTTTCAAAAGGATGCATGATTTTATTAGTGGACCTACTTGTTATTGAGATCAATAAAAGCTTGGGTCTCTTTAGTTGCAAGAAGATTTTTCTATAAGGGTTTCTCTGTGTAAATATGATATTCATATGGTTTGCATTTTTTATGTCTACTTATTGATTAGTATATTAATTTTACTAGCTTAATCACATACATTATTAGATTATATTAATTTTGATAATATTCATATTGTGTCATTTACCTTAAGTTAACAAACATGAAGAAGATCTTACTTCATTCATACACACAACATAAACAAAGTGAATTCCAACAAACTTTCACAATTGCAAGTAAAGTAGTGTTCCTTACATTACATGGTCTTCTTGTTTATACATGAATGATTTCAACTATTCTTATCTCTCTAACTTTTTATCATTTCCAGCTTTTGTAACATAGTTCCATCTTAGGGGATCCTAATACAAATCTCAAAAAAAAAAAATTGGAAATATTACTTACAACATAAGAATTTATACTAAAATATTTTTTACAAAATAGGAGCTATTCTTGTTTGGGATCTATCAAATTATCCCTATGAAGGGGCTTGGGTTCCTATTTTTATTCTAATTATATATGAACAAAAATACATTTACAATATTAAAGTGATTTTATCTCTATAAAATAGGATATCCACAGATGTAGTTTCAAGGTTTAATGTCTGCATTTGAGTTTATTTTATTTTTCATCTATTTGATATTATTAGATCAATCTCACACCTATAAATCTGACCTTCAAAATTTAAAAATTTAAAATTAAAATTTACCCACTTCAATTTATTATTTATGTTATTTGACTAAAAACATTTAAAATGATACACTTAATATATTATAAAAACATAAAATAAATTGATATGTAAATTTTTATAAATATAATACACAACTTATATATATATATAATTTACATTATTTGATTAATCTTTCAAATCATACATGTAGATATATCATATTAGATTATTTTAAAATATCTTTACATTCTCTTCTACTTGTTTAACATTTTATCATATATCGGTTGTTTTTAAGACATGTTTCCTCTTTTTCATAGTAATTTTTTGAACATTTTAAGAAACAATTTAAGGCATGGCTTTCAATTAGCTATATTTTGCATTTTGTTTGAGTGTAGGGTGTCTTATAACTAATCAAGGTTTGTTTCATTTCTTTAGTTATTTGAACAATTAAATTCAAGGCTTTCAATTGAGCATAGGGTGTTTTATAACTAATCAAAAAATCAGAGTACTCCAATTTTGTGAAGAATGACAAATATCACTTATTTTGTCAAAGTTGTAGGCAAAATATCCAATAATGAAATATTAAGATATAGTTTCTAGTTCTCTTTTGTTTTGCATTTGAATGCTTGAGAATTTGATGTTTGGTAGTTGGAAGTTGAGAAAAATCCAAATTTGAAAAGTGACATATATCAATTCTTATATCAAGTAGATTTCCTAATTATTAATGGTTTGTTTAAGTTATCATTGAAATCTAACAAAACATAAAAAAAGTTATTCTCAAAATATTAAGATATTTTATTTATAAGAATAGGAAATATTTTATGGGAAATAAAATTTCTTAATTTATTATAACCTCATCTTCAATTGTACTTATTTATACATGTACATCATCTTCTATTTAATAGAAATCCAAATGAAAATTTCAGTTACTAGCAAGGCATCCACAACTCATTTGAGGGTCTAAAAAACAAAGAAGAATGTGAAAGCTAGTGCAAATAAGGAAACGATGGATAAATAAATGGACAAATAATGCATGTACCTCTATACTAATAATCACAAGATAGATAACACATGCACCTATACAGTAAGAATCACAAAAAGATATCGGTGAGTTGATATGGATGAATAATTTTTTGATAATGCATGCACCAATAAACCAATGGGAAAACATAAATAGTGAGCAAGTGGGTGGAAGGGTATCTCCAAAATTACATATTAGGGTAGTAAAAGGCATGCGAAAAATGGTTGTGCCTTGTTGAAGATTGTTATAACTCCATTTATGCCACGTCTATCAAGATGTCACCATTCATAGTGCACTATATAGATATGAAGATCCAAGCTTCGTCAATTTTCTTTTTGGGGACAATAAGGTGCCTAAGGCCAAATATTTGTTACAAGTCAAGATATAATGAAATCTCTAAAGAAAAATGTGTAGCAGGCCCAAAATCAACATAATATGTATATTGATCAACATCGTACATAGCACATTTTTGAGGTAGGTGACATGGTCTACTTGAGATTACAACCCTACAGAGATTCCATGCTTAAGAAAAGTGGATTGGAAAAGCTTAAAACATAGTTCTATGGTCCCTTCAAAGTCTCAAATGGATTGGAGAAGTGGCTTGTGAGTTGGAATTGCCAGCAAGAAGTAGAGTACTTAATGTATTTCATGTGTCACACCTCAAAAAGACATTGGGTCACAATGTAGTTCCCTCCTTGTAGTTACCACCATTACAAGAGGAGGGGAAGTTGATATTGATTCTTGAGACTGTCATTGAGATCAGTGAGTGTACTCTATAAAAAAAATTAAAGAATATATGTTTAAGTAGAACAACCTACCAATTGAGGATGTGACATGGGAGACAATGTTGTTTAGCCAATTGGCATTTCCTTGTGTGTCATATTAGTTCCCCAACTTGTATTCCAGTAACTCCTAAAAATTTACTTAATTTTATGCTCAAATTTGTTGGAAGCTAGGCCAACGAATCGGAAACACCTTCAATTTAGTGTTTTTCTCTGCACTTCAAGCACAATGAAACCTAGGCGGGTTTCCCTTTATCAAACAGAGTGTAAAAGTGCTACAAATCTATAACTCAACACCTTGAAAATTTACTCTCAAATACCTATGACAAAGCTTTTTAAATCTAATTGTTCTAGATACGAGGATTTCAAACAATACAAAAATATTAAATGGTTGATTTAAGATTTATCGTTTTAAGATCAATTATAAGGCTATGGGGGAAATAGACTAATCAGTGCCTATTCAAGGTAACAAATTTAATACAACATACATATTCATTCATAACAATAAATATACTCCAATGGTCAATCTAGAATTATCAACTTGTAATAATTCGACCTGCAAAGGGCTAACAATGCAATCCTACTTCAAAATCCATTTTGTGACAACAATATTCTTTATTATCTTCAATGAAAGAAATTACAATGTTACTTGAACATGAATAACAATGAAAATAACACGGATGCAACAAATGTGCACTGATGAACATTACAATTTACTTGATTATTTTTCTCAAAAGAATATTGGATCACAAACTGGAGATGACACACACTAAGAGCATGTACTCATATATTCTCATATCAGAGTACGTATAGTTATTACAAAAAATTGTAGTCATTGGCTATATACCCAAAAAAAGACACAAAAGCAATCAAGTCGCTACCGAAAGTCTTCTCAAATTCCTCATAACTTTTTCTAGAACCACTCAAAAATGGCTTTGAATCCCCTTTTAAAGATGAAAACTCAAATTCAAGTTATTTATGAGAAGTCTTCAAATTGAAAAAACAACATTAGGTATGCAGGTTGAGCGTCCTTCGTCATTACAACATGCTATAGTTCAAATCTATAGTGAAACTTTGAAGATCTTGTTGTTAATTCATTCATGCATGCTGGCAAGAAGTTGAGTCCACTTTTTGGCCATTTAGTGGAAGTGTTTTCCTTGATTTTTCAAAATTCGACATATTTGACCTTAAAATTTGAAGCACTTAGAGATGGAATCTTGAAAAAAGTCAGTGATCATAAAATGTAGTACTCAGAATGTAGTTTCCAAATATGTAATTTATTTCAATACCTAGATGATACAAATTGATTTTCAATAGGCGTTTCTAAAAACCACTATTTAAAAGTCTTTTTTTTAACCATACCATGCACATGTACATCATCCATATTTTGACTTAAATAATCATATTTTTCTAAATCCTTTTGGGAAAAGATTTGAAACTCACTGAAGCATTCTTTCCATATTTTTTTGTAATTTTTCATTGAATTTGTTTTTGTTAATTTTTTACTAGCCATATTTGGTGTTTTAAAAAATTGTCGTGTACGTCACGCATAAGATGACCTAAACTTATCATTTTTTATTTTTTTAAAATTGAAAATTTGTTCGAAGTATGCTTTCGTACAAAAAAAAATTTCAAAAAATTATGTTAATAAAAAGTTATTAAAATACTAAAAAACCCTGATAATTCAAGTTTATGGACCTGTTTCATCATAAATTAATTGAAAAATTAAAAAACTAGTCCAATTATTAAAAAAATAACATATTTGGAATCTACATTGTCTCATCTATAATGGGTTTTTATTTCGTCAAAAAATTCGGCAAAAAGGGTCTTTAGACATATGCCCAAAGTCGTTATTTTCTTGTGACATTGTGAGGACCTTCAACTTGTAGGTCAAACCAGGTCCAAAGCTTAAGTTCGGGTCCCCAATCCTTTTCCTGAACCAAAAAACAAAGCACAAACCCAACCAAAAACTCATATTTTTAAAAATGGGATTCATTTTAAAATGAGATGTTTCATAAAAAAAATATTTTTATGCTTTTACGAAATGAGATCCGTTTTGAAAAATTGCAAAAAATGTTAAAGTTTCCAAAAATGGAAAAATTTCAAAGCAGTGGAAATTTTTCAAAACGAGATCCCATTTTGAAAAATTACCAAAAATGGAAACATTCCATTTTTGGAAAGTTTTCAAAACAGAATCTTGTTTTTTTAAAAGCGTGATCCCATTTTTAGATTTTAGGCTCGGGACTTCGAACCTAAATGGGATCCCATTTATTATAAAATGGGATCCCATTTTCTTGAAGCTGATTTCAATTTTTTGTCTAAGGCAAAAACTTCCACATTTCATGGACTCATCTTCTTGCATTTACCCTCCTGTAGGCACTAGTTACAAGTTACGACGTGAAATCATGTATTGCATGCCTCAAAATAGAGCATTATCAACAATTGTCAGTGGCAAAAAAACACGTCTTTTAAAGAAATTGCAAAAATCCAAGCCCTTTGGCACCATTGGAGAGATTTAGAGGTCATTTTTCATTGTGGAGATTTAGAGGGTCGAATTTCTGCAATTTCATTGAGGAGATTGTAAGGGTCAAATTTTTGCAATTTTATTGAGATTTTCAGGATCACATTTCTACAATTTCATTGATGAGATTGTAAGGGTCACGTTTTTGTAATTTCATTCAGGAGATTGTCAGGCTCACATTTCTACAATTTCATTAAGGAGATTGTCAGGCTCAAATTTTTGCAATTTCATTGAGGAGATTGTTAGGCTCAAATTTCTGCAATTTCATTGAGGATATTGTCAGACTCAAATTTCCGCAATTTTATTGAGGAGATTGTTAGGTTCAAATTTTTGCAATTTCATTAAGGAGATTATTAGGGTCAATTTTTTGCAATTTCATATCTTCTACAAATTTGCTAAAAACTTCCTCAAATTTGGAACACGCATCCTTGACATTAGGAAAACCTCACAATTGCCTAACTTTCACAATTTTGGTTAGATTTTTGTCAAATTTGAAACACAACATCCTTGACACTAGGAAAATCCCTCAATTGCACAACTTTCACAATTTTGTTCATATTTTCCTCAAGTTTGAAACAGAGATATCCAATTAGGTGTTCTATAAGATGAGACTCTTAGCAACCTTCACACTTAGATTTTTAGCCTTTCAATTTGGGTGATTTGGTCGAAATGGGGGTACAAGTATAATGCCTAAGACATCACCTAAACATCACAAACCCTTGAAAACTTTCTCAAATCAATTATACATGATGGAAATATGAAAACCTGCAATACCTAACATGTCCATGTGTCTAGTATTATAGAAGTTTCCTTCTGACACTTTTTGGATCACTTTCAATAGTTGGCCCAATATTACTAATTTTAGTAAGTCACCTCCTCAACACCAATTTGGCCTTTTTGCATCGATTTCTCCTCAACATGATCAATTATGACATTTAATGTTTACTTGGTGATATTTTATGGCTTGGGGAATAATTTTAAAATAGCGTTAAAATTATAAGTTAAATTAAATATTTAACTTGGCATTATTATAATATTTTAAAAGTAACTTTATTAAATGGAATTTTGGGGGCATAAGGAGTATTTAAAAGATATTTAAGTTATTTTGAAAAGTGGATGCATTTATGGGAGACATAAGGGGAACTTACTCAAATTAAATTAAATGTTTATTTCCCCAAGTTGGTCATGGGGTTTTGGAGGAGGAAATAAAAAGGTCAAGGCTCATTTTGGAAATATATGCTTGCAATTTTTATTAAGAGATATATAAGTTGAACAACATTTTTTCATGGCTTTGTAAAGACAAAAAACTTAAGGAGAACACCCACTTCAATTGTGTAAGATCTTTCCTAGTGGATATTACATGTGACTTCATTTAAAGGTCATACAAGAGCTCTATTGTTTTAGTTTTGGTGAAGATTGTCAAGGGTTTCAAAGTATATTTTTAAAAGTAGATTGAAGGTGTTTCACGAGAAAATTTGAAGGCAAATTATACCATATTTCTACCTTCATTTGTTGCTCATACCATTTCCTAGGATGGTCATACCATGAGGGGAATGGGAGTTGGGAGGTGAATCGCCCAAGTTTGGGGCTGCAACTTACCAAGGCTGGAGGTGCCTAGGGTTGAAGAAGACTCAAAAGCGAACAATAACAAGTTTAAGGATATTTCAAGCTTTCATGGTGTTTTAGGGTTGTTGGTCCAAGTACAATTTTCACAGTTTTGTAACAACAGTTAATGGCCATGTCAAAATTATAGTCATTTATATGTTGTTAGAACTATATTGTAATGCCTATACTACTACTATAATAAATATAGAAAATATTTCAATTTTTGGGCATTCCTTAAATAGTTAAGTTTATAGTTCTCTCATTGCAAGTATTTCTAATGGATGTTATTGTCATTATTTATCTCTATTGCAAACCTAAAACTACAAAACACATTAGAGAAACAAACAAAAAATATAGGGTGCATATTACAATGGTATCATAGCAAAAGTATCATGTCAACTTGGAGGGTTTGTTGAAAACAGTGACATGACAGTGAAATGAGTAATGCAACCACCTTTTACTCATCATTATAATTTGAGAAGAAATAGGTTAAATCCCAATTTCGAAGGTCAAACAAAGACTTGTTTATTTATAGGTGTTGACATGGGTGACAAAGAACAACAAGAACCTAGCACAAGGGAAATTTTAAATGATCTTGCTAAAGGGCAACAAGATTTACAATAGAGTTCAGCTTAGATGGTGGTATTAATGAACCAATATATGTTAGGAAAAAACAACAATGGTGGGAAAAATGTTGGAAACATTGGGGGAAAGAATGGTGGTATTAATGGGCATGAAAGGAACTATGAAATGGAGATGGTTCAATGAATGATAGGGTTGCAAACCAACACGCAAAAACTATGATGTAGTAGGGTAAAATTATAAAGTTGTGTCACACTTTCGACCAACTTATCAGCACAAGTGAATTTAAGTATCTTCAACTAAAAATCATTTTTGGTAAAACATATGATCTAGTAAGATTCATTATAGTTAAGTAAAAACACAAAGTTGTGTCAAACTTTTGGATAAATAAATAGTTCTGAGCAAAACATTTCTAACTAGAAAGGTTTCGGTCAAATAGGTTTTGATCGAAACCACATGGCCTATACGTGGCACACAGGGTTTCGGTCCAATCCAAAATAAATAAATTTTCCCTTTGCCACTTTGAAATTGGCTTATTTTATGTGTGGGGTTTCTATAAAAAGGGTTTCAGCTGAAACCCTTTCTATAGAAACCCTTTCTACTGAAATTGTTTATGTGGCATCCTAGTTGGTAGCTAACTCAAAAAAAAATCATAATTTTTTGAAACTTTCAACTTCACTTAAGTATTTCTTCAATCAGAATAATGTTAAAAAAAAAAATACCCTTTTGTAGAGCTCGAAGTGGTGAATTTGAATATGTAATTTTTTTAATATATTTTATTTTTAAAATAATGCAAGTAGGTTGTTAAAGTTAAAAAAGAGGTTGATTGAAAATTTAAAACAATAGTAAAACATATTAAAAATAAATAAAAATATATGGTGGACTAGAGGAGAGTCCTCTTCAAAAGGGTATAATTTATTTTTTGAAAATGATTAAAACATAGACAATAGTTGATGTCCCATGAAAATTGTCAAATTCTGACAAGTTTGACTTTAAAACATTATTACGAAAAAAATATACATCAAAATTTGATTTTCTTTTTTTCATGCACTAGATATTGAAGTTACCTATTTGGAGAAAAAAATCAAGGAAAAATGAAGTTTGTTTCAATTTGTTTCTTGATGTCCCGTGAACAACACTTTTTTCTGAAATTTTCAGCATTTCAAAATCTATTCTTAAATTGATAAAAAATAATGAAAACATTTTTTTAAAAATCTGAAAAATTACAAGAATAAACTTCAAAAGTTTTACATTTCATTAGTTTATATCATTTTGAAATTCAAAACATAAAGACCACTTTTATGTGGTCGAAGTTCAAAAAAAAATTGTTGTTGGTTGATTCTTTTATAAAGTGTAACATAGGTTTGTGCTTTTACCTGGTTAAGTTAGATATTTTCACAACCTTTCCAACTAAAATTGTTGGCTAAATGCATATGTAGCACCACTTTGAGATCAATTTACCAAAAAAAAGTAAAACTTGATGTTTCAATAACTCATACTCATATAAATAATTTTTTTTAAATATGAAAATACCCTTTTGTAGATCCATAAGTGTAGTTTTCAAATATATATATATATATATATATATATATATATATATATTATAGTTTAATTATTTATATTTATATTTATATTTTTACTAAAATTAGGTTATCAACATAAAATATTAGCTTGATTACCATGCCAAGAAAAAATACTAAAACTTATTAAAACAATTGAAAAAATATGATGCACTAGATAAAAGAATCTATATCAAGATGGTATAATTTTTTTATATTTTAGAAAAATATTTAATATGAAATTTGATGTCGAATGAAAATGGTGATGTTTTAATACACACGCATTTCATATTATTTAAAAATATATATTCATAAAAAATATATCCATGCACTAAAGTTTCAAGTTATAAATACACACAAAAAATTTGAAAGAAAAAAAAAAATGAAATTTATTATAAAATGTTTGACGTCCTGTGTAACTTCATTTTTTCAGCAACTAAATTATAGTGTCAATTTATTAAAACTATTTTAAAATAATTTTTTAATTTTTTAAAAAAATATAAACATAAAATATATTAAAAAATACACATTTTACTAGTTTACATCATTCCAAAATTTAAAACATATATGTTACTTTTTAGTGATTTCAGTCTAAAAATTGGATGAGTGTTGGTTGTTTCCTTTATAAAGTGTGACACAACTTTGTACTTCTACCCAGGAGCACTCACACGAAAATGCAATCCTATATTGCCAAAAACATAGTTAATTCAATTTTGGTTTGCTTTTATTTAGTTTGTGGTTTTGTGGTTTGGCAAATTAAATTAGAAAGCAGATTGAAGTTATATTTTGTCATTCTCAACTAAAATAATGTCCAGTTCAATATTCTTGTAATTAAATGATGCATTATGGATATAACGTATGTAAAAATATTGTAAGAAGAGTTGTGCCCAAATGAAAATATAAAATAAGGTAAATAAAATTATACGGTAGTGTTAGAAGAGGAGGGGCACATGAAATAAAAGAAAAGGGAAAACTTTAATAAATTAAATAAAATTGCGTCAAATAGGGAAGTCTGAAGGTCATGCGAGAGGTGAAAAGGCCTCTTAAAAATGAGAAATGTATGTAGCTAAAAAAAAATAGGAAGACCACGTAGTTGTGAGGGGAGAAGTAAGGGTGTCAATAGAGATAATAAAATGAATTGCTAAGAAGACTGGAGCAGGCTGCAGTGTGGGAATTGAGATAAGATTTCATTTAACAATTGCATGATATAAGGTCAAAGCATTAACATCATTTCTAGCGCCATATACATGAGAAGAGCCAGCGAATAAAAAAAAGGAGAGTATGATGTTTGATATTGCAAGATGAGATGGATTCAGACGTGGTAAAAGAAAGAGTTAAAAAAATTGATGAATGCAGTTTGAGGGGTGATAGGCATCACAGAGGAGGAACAGAGTACAAAAAAAATTGTAACCAATAATCAATTGCCAAATTTTAGATGTTTGTGTTGGATTTGAGTGCCAATAAAAATAGTTCTTGGATTTATTTGAAAAATAATCCAATTGTTATCAATGTTTGGAGAAATTATAAATTGAATCTTAATTGACAAATGAAATTGTCGAATTAAGAGCCCCTGACTGCGAAATTCAGTGTTTGATAAGATGCTTGGATTTTGAACTACATCATTTGGTATCAAAGTTGGAAAAGGTTTGGGAAGTTGTGGCTGTGTTGAGGGAACCCTGAAAGAAATTTTTGGTGGCGAGTGAGAGGGTGAGGAGACCCGTGACTGTAGGGAGCCCGTCAACATGGCACAAAGAGGACATGGGCGAAGAGGGCCACAAAATAATGATAATACAACAACCATCATGGAGATGTTAAAAGGTATCACAACGAGAATGGATGCAATAGAAATGGCGCAAGGAAGAGGAGTTCATGTAATAGATGCCAGTGAGGATCAAGAATTAGAAGCCCTCGAAATTGATCTGGAAGATAAAGGTGAGAATATAGCGAATAGAATATTTTTGAAAAAAATGGTGAAGATTAGCAGCAAGCCAAGAGTGGCAACCTCTAGTTACAATGGAATATTGAACCCAAAAGACTTAATTGATTGGATATCAGAAATGGAGAAGTATTTCGACTATGAGTTGATAGAGAACCCGAAAAAAGTGAATTTTTCTTACACAAAGTTCAAAGGACATGCATCATTATGGTGGGATCAAATGCAAGTTGATAGACAGTGAAGAGGCAAGGATAAAATCAAAACTTGGGACCAAATGATAACAAAGACGAAGGCTCAATTTATGTCGAAGGATTATCAAGTAATTTTGTTTCAAAAATTATAAAATTTGAGGCAAAAAAAGTTAAGTGTGCAAGCTTATATTGAAGAATTTTACAAGTTGAATATCTAGGTTGGATGTGTCGAGGATGATGCAGAAAAGGTTTCAAGGTATATAAATGGATTGAAACATAATATTCAAGATGAATTGGCTATGTTGCAAGTTCATACAGTGGAAGAGGCATATCGATTTGCTTTGAAGGCAGAAAAAAATTGTCATGAAGACACCAAGATAATGCAAGAGGAAGAGGAAGGTCTATCATGCGAAATGAATCAATGGGTAATGGGTGATCCCATAATAGTGGTTTACACTTTTTGGGACATCCAAATTTTGCTGAAATCACATATTTTTAGAAAATATAATGATTTAACCCTTGAAAATTTCCATTTAAAGGATTCCAATTGAAGAGGATTTGATCAAACCCCCTTGGATAGAACCCCGTTGGTTTTAAACCATACCTATAACGAAGTCTCCTTTAAACCACTTTTGATTTACCTTTTGGGGGTTCGAATGAATTCATTTAGAATTTATTTTTTGTAAGTATGTATTCCTTATTATAAGCTTCCTAAAAAGTATAATTTTAAATATATATTTAATTTGTTTATTATATTTATTTTTTATTTTTATGTGAATGTAGGTTTTATACTAAAAATCAAGCTCTTTATTTTGCACATGTGGAAAAATAGAAAATTATTTAAAAAATTAAAAATATATATATACAAGATATTGATGTCTTTGATCCAACAAAAAAAATGAAATTGAAATTCGATACATAGAAAAAATGTTGTGTTAGCAAGTAAACCTATGTCTAAATTGTAATTGGTCTGACTTCAAAACTTAATTAAGAAAAAAATATTCAATAAAACAGTATGAAACCAATTGCATGCACTAGTTACCATAGTTATAAATCTAAATTAGAGAAAAATATAATTTTATCCTTCATAGAAAAAAAGTTGTGTTAGTAAGTACATGTCACTCTATAAAAATGGTGTTTAATGTTAAAAACTAGTTTTCAAAGGAGATGGTAAAAGAAATGCAATTTGATTCCAAATTTTTTTAAAAATATATATTTAGAATCTACAAAAAAAATGTCACAAATCACTATTTTGCATCATCTTCAAAGTTTGATAAAGCTTGAAATCTGTGGCATCAAACATTTAAAAATAAACATTTTAATACCATGTAAAGAGTCTGACATAATAATTACCATTGCAATTTCAACGCATTTCAACTTTGTCGATGCCTTAATCATTATTCAATTTCCTTGACTTCATGCCGACTACCTTAACAAACAAGGCATTATTACCAAGGGTCGATGCCATGTCACTTTTCAAGTGACTTTATAATTATTTCAACATACCTAATGTCGGCCTTAAGGCCTAATGAAACAACAATTATAGGACCTTATTCAAATGTGACTTATTTCTAAGTCATTTTCAAATGCAAGTAAGCCAAAGTAATGCCATAAATCAATATTACAAGATTGCCATGAAATAAGCTTTTTCAAAATAGAGGCCAATTGATATCAACTTATAAGCCATGAACCATATTATATACCAATGCAAAGATATCAAATGAATTATCAAACTCAGGTGCCAAAGTGAACATTTGTAAAATACCAACCCAATATGTCATGTCAAGTAATGTATCATAACCGATGACATTAGAGATATATGTTCCAAGATCAACCAATGATACCAGTGAACCAAACGGAGAAGCATAAATGGAATTGAAAACCAACTGATAATGATATACCTGAGTAACCATGCCAAGTACCTATATAAGCAAGATATCCTTTATCTGCACAGGAAGCTCAACATGATCAATACCACACGATGCAATAAATCTGAATGTAAACCAAAATCATAAAGATGTCCATAAACAAGGTATTGAATGTTGTAATATGAATAGACCAAGAGTAATCTAAGCCTCAATCAAGTATCACAAAGTTAAAGCCACAATGCCATAGCTGAACCAATGAATTGCCAAGATCACAAAGACAAGGTCAGAATGCCAAAATACCAAGTTTGATATCAAGGAAAAAATATCAACAAACTCCCCCTTTGTCCTCGATGGAAAAACTAAGTCATCAAACCAAAAAACTAAATCAGAACCAAAAGCTCATAATTCTTCCCCTTTTTGTCACAAGGACAAAGGGAAAACAGTGAAAAGCTAAGAAGTTGAACTGAAATAGCTGCAGATATAGCAATGGGGTAGCAAATAGAAAACCATATGAGGCAGCAATAAGTTGCTAAGAGAGCTAAAAATCTCCCCCTGAAACCAAGATGGAGCATTAAGAGAGCAAAGATTGAGAGACAACTCCCAATCTAGACCAAAGTCTTTGAAATACCTCTTTAGCCAAAGGCTTAGTAAAGATATTTGCTACTTCTACTTGAGTAGGAACATATTGCATAGAAACCTCATTAGCCAACACCTTTTCACAGAGAAAATGGAATTTAATAGCAATGTGTTTAGTGCGAGAGTGCATAATAGGATTTTTGGAGATATTAATTGCACTAGTATTATCATATAGAATAGAAACAGGTTTAGAACCTTCAATACCCATGTCAGATAGATTTTGTGACATCCAAATACTTGAGTATAGCAAGATGTGGCAGCAATATATTATGCTTCAGTAGTAGAGAGAGAAATAGATTCTTGTTTCTTGTTGTGCCATGCCACTAATCGGTCACCAAGAAAGAAAGCACCACCACTGGTGATTTTCCTATCATCCAGACAACCAGCCCAGTCAACATTAGTATATGCAATTAATGAAAAATCATTGCTTCTAGGATACCAAAGACCATAATCTAGAGTGTCTTGAACATATTTAAGAATTCTTTTAACAACAATAATATGAGATTCCTTAGGAGATGACTGAAATCTTGCAACCATGCAAACTGCCTGCTTTATATCAAGTCTAGAAGTTGTTAGATATAGCAAGCTACCAATCATTGACCTATAGTTAATTGGATTTACTTCAAGAGAATCATCAACCTTGCTAAGTTTGCAGCCTATGGCCATTGGAGTGCTAATTGGATGACATTCATCCATTTGAAATTTCTTGAGCATCTCTCTTGCATACTTTGTTTGAGAGAGAAATATACCAGTTTCAAGTTGAGAGATTTGAAGACCCAAATAGAAAGTTAATTCTCCCAACATTGACATTTAAAACTCAGATTCCATATCTGAGAGAATTTTTTACTCAAAGCAATATTATTGTAGCCAAAGATAGTATCATCTACATAGATTTCAACAACCAAAATATCAAAACCTTCAATCTTAACATAAAGATTGTTGTCAACACCTCCTCTAACAAAACCTTTTGAAATCAAGTGATTATCCAGTCTAGAGTACCAAGCTCTAGGCACTTGTTTTAGGCCATATAGAGCCTTTTTCAACCTATAAACATGATTACGATTGTTTTTGCAAATAAATCCTTTAGGTTACTCTATATAAACTTCTTCATCTAAATAGCCATTCAAAAAATCAGTTTTGACATCCATTTGATATATAGTAAAGTTCTTGAAAATAGAATAAGCCAAGAATATTCTAATAGATTCAAGTCTAGCAATAGGTGCAAAGGTTTCACCAAAATCAATACCTTCTTGTTGAGCATAGCCTTTGCAGACATACCTTGCCTTGTTGCGAACAACATTGCCATTTTCATCATGTTTATTTCTAAATATCCATTTACCCCATATGACATTCTTGTCATCTGGTCTTGGGACTAACTCCCAAGTCTGATTTTTCTCAATTTGATCAATTTCTTCCTACATTGCATTAAGCCAACATTCATCAGTTAGAGCTTCATAAAAAAAAATTGGCTCAGACTGTGTAATCAAACAGAAAGTAGTAAGCTCAGCTATGTGAGTTTTTTCATCATATTTAGCAGTTCTTCTTATTGTTTGAACTCCTGCAGATTTATCTCCAATAATCAGATCTTTAGGATGGTTTCTAGCAAGAGATTTTGAAGCGGTTTTTGTCACACATTTTTCAGGACTTGTTTCAGCATTATTAGGATTTACTTCAGCAAGTTTAGGACTTGTTGATTCAACTTCAGGCTTTGTTGTTTCAAATCCTTCTGAATTTATTTCAAGTTCAAATTCTTCCTCATCATCTTGCATAGGTTCAACATCTAAAAACATATTTTCATCAAATTTGACATTGACAGATTCAACAATCTTACTCAGCCTATTATTAAAGAATTTATAGGCTTTGTTGTGAGTGGAGTATCCTAAAAAGATACCTTCATCAGATTTAGATTGAAACCTGCCTAAATTATCATCATCTCTCTTGATAAAACATTTACAGCCAAATATTCTGAAGTATTTAATTGAGGCAGATTTACCATACCATGGTTCATATGGAGTGAAATTGGATTTCACTCTAATTTGTACTATGTTCAAGATGTAAACAACTGTATGAACAACTTATTTCTAGTACATGTTTGGCAGTTTTGCTTCATCTAGCATTGTCCTTGCCATCTCTTTTATTGTTATGTTCTTTCTCTCAACAACCCCATTTTGTTGAGGTGTTTTGGCAGCAACATATTATCTTTTTATGCCATGTCTTTCACAATAGTCAATAAATTCTTGTGAGGTGAATTCGCCACCTTTTTCAAATCTCAAACATTTCAATTTTAAATTCAATTCCCTTTCAACCATTTTTCTAAAGATTTTAAAACGTTCAAATGCTTCAGATTTGTGCTTGAGAAAAGTAACCCATACCATATGAGAGTAATCATCAACAAATAACATGAAATATTTCTCACCATTGATAGATCTAGTCCTTGTAGGACCACATAGATCTGTATGAACAAGTTGCATAGGCCTAGTAGAAAAATGTTCTTTAGATTTAAAGCTCACCTTTGTTTGCTTGCCTTTGAGACATTTTTTACAAACTATATTTTTTGGTTTTCTTAAGACAGACATACCTCTTACATTCTGATTTTTTCTGATCCTAACTATATTATCAAAGTTAATGTGACCTATTCTCTTATGCCACAACCAAATTTCTTCCACTTGACTCAAGACACATACCTTGATTGTTTTCATTACCAGATGTGTCAAGAAGATTGTAAACATTTCCTTTAGTCTTTCTTCCAACTGCAATAGCCTTTCCAAGATTTTCTTAATCTCACATCCCTATGAAGTGAACATAACATGATAGCCACTATCACAAATTTGACTAACACGTAGAAGATTTTTATTTATACCTTCTACGTAATACACATTGTAGATAGGAGTGTCCTCATTCAAAAGAAGTGAACCTCTGCCTTTGATTTGTATACCAGAATTATCTCCAAACTTCACATATCCACCTACATAATCTTCAATTTTTATGAATTTTTTTTTATCACCAGTCTTGTGGTTAGAACAACCACTATCCAAGACCCATAAGTCCTTTTTCTTGGAATAAAAATTAGTTTGAACTAACATAGTTTGCTCTATGTTTTTGACATTTTTAGGTTTCCAAACCTTTTTGGTTTTCTGTTGTTTATTTTGCAGATCAGCTTTGTATTGCTTAGCAGAATGACCCAAGGTATTGCATTTAAAGCTTTTGATCTTTCTAGAAAAACCAAGGTATTATTTATGACCAAACCTAGGTATCCTAGAACTGATGATCCTACAAGAGCTCACTTTGTGGCCAAATCTATTGTAGGAAAAATAGTACCCATAAAAGAAAGGGTTGAAATTGTATGATGTTATGTTATTCCTAAAAGGATGAACATGATTCTTATCATAATCAAGATGATTTGATTCGGAACTTTTGTTTGCAGCAGCATCTTTTTGCTTTGTATCATCATTAGAACATTCACCCTTTTCAAACCCGATACCAGTTTTATCCTTGTTCAATTTCTACTTACTAAGCATGTCATTCAATTTTAAAGTACTCTCATTATTTTCAATGGTCTTCCTAAGATCAACAATTTCATGTTCAAGATTTTTAATTTCTTGATCTTTATTACTTATACCGATACGAAGACAATCCTCAACTCTCTTGGCTTCTTCAAGTTGAGTCTTTAGAGAGACTATTTCTTGATTTGAAATTTTCTCTTGAGCAAGAGCTTGAGCAAAATTTTGTTCTTGAGCAAGAATTTGTTTTTTGAGTTTTCTAATCTCTTTTAAAGAACATTTCAATTCACCTTCGAGATCTACTTCACCATCTTCAGCTTCATTTCTATTAGTATCTTCTTGTTGAATGATTTCAGCCATGAATAAGGTTTCATCTTCTTCAGAAAAAGAATCTTCAGATCCAGTGTCTATTTCATTTCTACTAAACAGACTTTTCTTCTTTTTGAAGTTGAATTTTTGTTTAGGTCTATAGGCCTTTTTCTTAGGCAGTTTTTCATATTTCTCATTGTCACTATTTAGATCACCATAGGGGCACTTTGCATCAAAGTGGCCTATTTTTCCATAGTTAAAAAACTTGAAGGGAAGTTTTCCCTTATATTTTCCAGATCCCTTTTTAAGCTTTCTAACAAAATGGGATTCTTTAGAATCGAAAAATTATGACTCACTAACCTCATCTTTTTCTTTCTTTTCAATGTTAAAGGCAGTTTCTTTTCCAAAGGAATTGTTTTTACTGATTCTCATTTCATAGGCAGTCAGAGTGCCTTGTAAGCTGTGTAGGGTAAGCTAGTCAAAGTGTTTCTTTTCTTCTAGAGTAGAGACCTTAGCTTCAAATTTAGTAGATAAGGTTTTGATGACCTTAGATACAACATCAAATTGTTTTACATCTTCTCCTAGCCCTTTCATAGCATTGACAATTTCATCAACTCTCAAGAAGTAATCAACTACTTTTTCATCGTCCCTCATTTTTATTTCCTCAAACTGATGTTTTAGAGTAAGGAATTTTGTCTGTTTAAATTTTTTCATTTCCTTGATAGATGGTTTCAAGTTTAACCCAGATATCCCTAGCAGAACTGCAGTGCATGAATTTGATAAAGACATCTTTAGTTAATGCACACAGGAGAGCATTTTTTTCTCTTGCATTAGTTTCATATCTTTTATTTTCATCAAAAGTTGTGGGCAATGTAGTTGGTACAGTGTACCCAGTTAACACTATGCTCCACACATCGAGATCAATAGAAGTCAGATAAGTCTCCATTCTAATTTTCTAGAATACACAATCTGTTTCATCAAATAATGGAGCTCTAGTCATAGATGTGCCTTCATGAGCTTGAGACATTTTAAATAGACTCCAAGACCAAAATCAATCCTAGGTTGATTAGACCTATCAGAGGACCCTACGCTGTGATACCAATTGTTGGAGTGAAAAAGACACTGAGAGGAGGGGTGAATCAATGTCATGAACTGATTTGACAAATTTTACAAAAACTGAAACAAAATAGATTTATGCTCTCATTTTTCAATGATTAACTCATCCATATATTGAATGCAATCACATATAACTGAAATGAGAATTATGATAGTAAAACATATCATAATAAAGCATTCTCAAAATAAATCAAAGTAACCACAGATGAGAAAAGTGACACAAGATATGTTGAGTAGAAAACCCTCCTGGGCTAGAAAAACCACTCCTAAACTGCTGCCTTTTAGGCTTATATTTGAAAAACCGCTTTTAATAATGCCTTATAGGCTGATTTATGAGCACCAACTCAAGGAGCACCAACCCCTCATTTTGAAACACCAATTTCAAGGAGCACCAACCCCTTTTCAGTTTGCAGAAATACAATAATACAGAGGGTCTCTTTGTTTCACTTTTTCTTACAAGAGCCTCTCAACAAACAATCCCTACAATCCTCAAGGTTCTCAGTTGAACCTTCAGAAGTCTAGACATTATCTAATCTTAAGATAACTTGTATTGATCTTATATTTAAGATTTACAATCTCAGAGTAAAACATGTCTATCAAAATAGACCATATATACAATACACTATTCAATCTCTCTTTTTCTCAATTATTACAACCAGAAACCTATCTATCTTTTCCAACAACAGAGGTGTATTGCAATATGACAAAACTACAGTCAAATTTTATAGCCATCATATTAGATTCAGAGAATTGACCACACGAATAGATTTATTCTGATAGAATGAGCAAGAGTGTGTATTTTGAGAAAATAACACTGCAACCCTCAAAGCCTGTTTAAGGTAGATGTAATAATTTTTTATTTTGAATCTTCAGACAAGGGTTTTCTTTCTAGTAAGCCAATGTGTCATTTTTGTATTTGATCTCAGAACCCTGGAGAAAGAATAACCGATCTGCAACACTAAAATACAAGAATACCATAACCCTTTTGAACCAAATTTCAAATACCCTCAAGAATTTAATGACAGGTGGAGATCATAGAACCACAATATCCTTCAAGAACATTTTCAATGCTGCTAAAGACAAAAAATAAATCACTTCAAGAACCTGAAAATAGGTATGTAACCGAACCCGACTCAAGATGAACTTCATGATCAAAAATAGACACTGTTTTTAGATACCCCATTATGAGAAAAATAAAATTAACCAAAATCAAGTCATGCCTTTCTTAAAACCACTCTTGCATTTTCAATTTTGAATCAAAACAAAGTAATCGCCTTACGTTTTTTAAACTGAAAGCTTTTTCAAAGAAAGAATGATGATACCTGTTCGAGAAGCAATAGAGAGACATGTAAATACTAGTGAGATTTGATATATGCCCTGGTCATTATCTGCCTTATTACTTCCTTGACAACACCCACCTAACAACAATCTTTCATACACTGTGAAACTGAAAACAACAATACAAAAATGACAGAGAAACGGTTGTTTGTCATTCTCCATGGTGGCGATAGAGGGTAGGGTTTCCACCCTTAGAGAAATGAAAACCAAACACAAATCTTGCCCAAATTTCCTTTTACTTCCTTTTGAAACAAATGAATTCGATGCCTTTTCAAATTTTGATAAAGCTTGAAGTCCGCGACATCAAAAATTTTAATCAAAACATTATAATACCATGTAAAGAGTCCGACATAATAATTACCATTGCAATTTCAAAGCATTTCAACTTTGTCAATGCCTTAATCATTATGCAATTTCCTTGAATTTCCAACATGCCGACTACCTTAACAAACAAGGCATTATTACCAAGGGTCAATGCCATGTCACTTTTCCGGTGACTTTATAATTATTTTAACATACTTGTTGTCGGCCTTAAGGCCTAATGAAACAACAATTATAGGACCCGATACATATGTGACTTCTTTCTAAGTCATTTTCAAATGCAAGTAAGCCAAAGTAATGCCACAATTCAATATTATAAGATTACCATGAAATAACCTTTTTCAAAATAGAGGCCAATTGATATCAACTTATAAGCCATGAACCATATTATATACCAATGCAAAGATATCAAATGAATTATCAAACTCGGGTGCCAAAGTGAACATTTGTAAAATGCCAACCCAATATGTCATGTCAAGTAATGTATCATAACCGATGACATTAAAGAGATATGTGCCAAGATCAACCAATGATACCAGTGAACCAAACGGAGAAGCACCAATGGAATTGAAAACCAAATGATAATGATATACCTCAGTAACCATGCCAAGTACTTGTATAAGCAAGATATCCTTTATCTTCATAGGAAGCTCAACATGATCAGTACCACAGGATGCAACAAATCTGAATGTAAACCAAAACCATAAAGATGTCCATAAACAAGGTACTGAATGTCGTAATATGAATAGACCAAGAGTAATCTGAGCCTCAATCAAGTATGATCACAAAGTCAAATCCAGAATGACATAGTTGAACCAATGCATTGCCAAGATCACAGAGACAAGATCAGAGTGCCAAAATACCAAGTTTGACATCAAGGACAAAATATCAACAAGAGCGACAAGGTGAAGAGGTTTTGATCAGTGGACAAAAGAAGTTGATTGATGAAGAAGAAATTTGGATAAAAAATGAGCATGGAATCACCATTCGAAGCTTCCAAAAAATTTCGTGAGTTGCATCCTCATGAAACATTTCTCCTACCTAGCGCATTTGATGTAGGAGCACCCGGGTGAAAATGCCATCCTGTATCACTTAAAACATGGTTAATTTAGTTTTGGTTTTCTTTTATTTAGTTTGTGTTTTTTGTTGTGGTTTTGTGGTTTGGGAAATTAAATTGGAAAGCATATTGAAGTTACATTTTGTCATTCTCAACCATGAAAAAATGTCCAGTTTGATATTCTTATAATTAAATGATGCATTATGGATATAATGTATGTAAAAATATTGAAGCTGGAGAGCCATTCCCAAATGAAAATATAAAATAAGGTAAATAAAATTATATGGTAGCATTAGAAGAGGAGGGGCACATGAAATAAGAGAAAAAGGAAAAATTTAATAAATTAAATAAAATTGCTCCAAACAGGGAAGTTTGAGGGTCATGTGAGAGGTGAAAAGGCCTCTAAAAAAATGAGAAATGTATGTAGGTAAAAAAATGGGAAGACCGCACAACCATGAAGGGAGAATTAAGGGTGTAAAGAGAGATAATAAAATTAATTGCTAAGAAGACTCGAGCAGGCTACAACATGGGAATTGAGATAAGATATCATTTGACAATTGCATGATATAAGGTCAGAGCAGTAACATCATTTCTAGTGCCATATGCAAAGAAGAGACAACAAATAAAAAAAGGAGAGTATGATGTTTGATATTGCAGGATGAGATGGATTCAGGCGTGGTAAGAGAATGGGTAAAAAAATTGATGAATGTAGTTTGAGGGGTGATAGACATCACAGAGGAGGGGCAGAGTACAACAAAATTTGTAACCAATAATCAATTGCCAAATTTTAGATGTTTGTATTAGAGATCAGATCATGTAAATAAAATTTGAAATTGTCCATGTGAATTTCCTTATACTTGATTTTGAGTTCCAATAAAAATGGTTCTTAGGTTTATTTGAAAAAAATTCCAACTATTATCAATGTTTGGAGAAATTGTAAACTAAATCATAATTGACAAATGAAACTATTGAATCAAGAGCGTCTGACTGCGAAATTCATCGTCTAATAAGATGCTTGAATTTTTAAATACATCAAACTAAAAAAACCAACTATAGTCCCCTCATGCCTAACTTTCCACCAAATAATAACCCGCATATTAAAGCAAAACTTACATAACAATAGCTACAAGATTAGATTTTAGAGGATTGGAGGAATTCAAGACTTGAATTCTAGGCTGAAATGTCCTTCTGAGATTACATGGATGTCAGATTAAAATATCGGATGAATAGAGGTTGCAGACATCATAATCAGGACTTGCAAAGGAAAGTAGGGAAGTTTTCTATTACATATTATGATAGATTGGGAAAAACTATAGCTAGCGCATTGGTTCAAAAATTAGACACTTATTTCCAGTTTAACCCAATGCCAAAGGATGAGGCCATTAAATATGTTGTTATACACTTGGATGGTAGTGCTCATGAGTGGTGGCATCACGAGACGATCACTTTGGGCCATGGTCAAGTTGACGCCTATGTAGAGTTCATAGAGAGATTAATAGATATATTCAACAAGAAGCATCTAGAACTGCACTTTAAGTAGTTGACTCAACTTAAGTAGTGTGGTTTAGTGAATACTTACATTGAAAATTTTCAAGGGTTATATGTGTTGGTGACTAATATTTTAGAGAGGAGATCGATTGTGTTGTTTGTGGATGGACTTTCAAATCCATTAATATCATTGCAATATCTTTCACCTTTGTTGTTCCCTATCTTTCTCAGCTCAAAGATCCTGCAATATGATATAGTGATGTGCAATCAATTTTGGCAGTCTATCAAGAAGAAGATCAACCTATGGGTTGACAATTAGATTGTCCTGAACGGTCACCTAAGGAAGCTCTCTCCTGAGAGCTTCCCTCCATAAATGTTCCTTTAGCGAAATGTCCCACAAGTTTGAGGTCTTTTGTCAACACATCTTCCCTTTCTTCATTTTCTTGCATAGATTCTTCATCTTATTTTCCAATTAAATCATCATGATTCTCATCTATGAGTTGTGTATCACCAAGATTCATATTGGCAATGATGCCAAATGTTTACTCAATAATGGTAATTGAATGAATAACATAAAGTAAATGGAAATACATAACAACAATAATGAAACATATCAATTACTCAAATAATGCACAAAATATATGTCTTGTATTCTTCATTCATCGATTAGGCAATAATTGCAAAATACCAAAATGTATGTGAACCCCTACTATAAGTGAAAACATACAATATATAACTAGCCGACATTGTTTGAGGACACCAATTGTCAACAACTACCAAGTACAACCAACCAACGGTCCGAGACTAATTACCCACTAACAGATTTATTTCTTTCTTTCTATCTTGTTGACTACACAATACATTGCCTCAAAGGAACAGGTTGCAAACATCTTCACAAACCCCCTCCCTAAAGAAAATTTTAAGTATCTTAGGAAGAAATTGGAAGTGATATCACTCTCATCTAATCACTAATTTCTTAAGAGGAGGACGAGTTCAAGGGGAGCTATTTATTGCATTATCTTTCAACTCCATGAAGACTTTTCCATTGATGTTAATGGGGTGAGTTGCAATAAGGGGGAGCATTACAAACAGGGGGAGAACTATGTTCTTGTTGCATTCATAAATTATTTATTTACAAGGTTGCCATCAATGAAAAAGGGGGGGATTTGTTGGAAATGTTGTTGTCATTGATATCAAAGGCAATATCAAAGAATAACTAATTGCTTCATTCAAGGGAAAATTGCATTATTTCAAGGTGATAAAAGACATGTTTATAATTCCTAAGTGTTGGTCGACCTTCCTCCACCTTGGCACTCACTTTGCAAGTTGCAAAGTAATAATAAAAATGATAATTATGCTGTTGGAGGACCTCCTCTTTGGTACCTTTTTTGGGTGTATTTAGATGTTTGAAATAAATTTTATTATGTTGGATCTTGGCTTACCTTCTCATGAGGTGCATGATTTGGGTATAGATACAAGTTATTTTGGAGGTTGGAAAGCAATTTCTTCATTGGAAAATCATTCCTTTTAAGAGAAAAAAATAGGAGAAGAAGAGAAAATTTATAGTAGAGTTTTAAGGAGATTTATAACAGAATTTCAAGAAAATTTATGGTAGATTTATAGCATACTTTCAAAGAGATTTATGACAGTTTTATAGCATACTTTTGAAGAGATTTATAGTAGATTTATAGGGCCTCCACCTCAAACTCTATAAAATGTGTCATCCTGTCCAAATCCTAAGGTCTTCGCTCCCAAGATAGAATAGGATCTAAAACAACCTGGAAGCATAGTGCCCACAATGTCATTTTTGTCAAAAATTTACAAGAAAATCCATCTAATTAATCCTAAACAAAAAGCGAGTTTTTTTGTCAAAAGTGTCACATTGATCTTCATATGCATCACATCAGGTTTAAAAAGTGGCACTCATGAAGCAACATGTTTGTTTCCCTACCTTTGGCTATAAATTTGACACCTAAAGCTATGTGCAAGGTAAGTTAGGTTAGTCACATACTGGGGGTTCTACTCTGGTGGACCACTGGAACTAACAAACCGTGTTTGTGCAATGTGGTGTGTGAACTACGTGTGTCATAGTGAACAAGTCTTTGCAAGGCCTCTAAAAGGCGAATCTATTAGAGCTCAAAAAAATTTACTCTATTGTGCAAATGACTTCAGAATGTTCTCATTGCATTATTGGGGTATATGTGTTCCTTGTGTGTGTGAGAATGGCTTCTAGCATTGATAAAATTCCTTTGCAATAAGGTCATTTAATACCTTTTTGCATTAGGGCTATTATGCTTTAATATCATTTCTCACATATTCCAACAAGGTTCTATTATGTCTCATACGAATGAGACTAATCCTTCTTGTTTACAAAGCCAAAGTCCATACAAGGGATACCAAAGTCACCTTGGTTTGTCATACCTTAGAGTACATATATCCATTTACCACAATTAGCTCTATGATAATAAAAATCACAAACAAAACGCACACTATCATTCTCATCTCCATCTATATCAACCTATCTCATTTCTATCTATTTTATGTCATCCATTACTTGTTTCATTTCATGATATTGATCGATAACCATCATCATCCTTC